>OY720430.1:83020625-84220625 GCA_963082735.1 Pocota personata
CAATGCCCGTCATTTATTAAACAAAAAAATAAAACAATTTTGAGTATTTTAAAAATTAAAACAAATCAGCATCAAGTAATGATGCTCAATCAATGCACAAAAGTTTAACGTTTCAGAATTTACACAATATGGCTATCTATCTGATTTTCAGGAATTATAAGTTTCTGTCTAAATTATTTTTACGTGAACATTTTTTATCAGAAAAAAGTAATTTCGAGTTTATGCAACGATTCTATATAGGTATATAGTGCGACGCATGAACTCTTGCGACGCATCAACTCTTGTGTACTCTTACGGATGAAAGCGGAGAACAAGCGTAGCGTAGCAGTGAAGAAGTTCAGGGCCTACGTTGAATGATTACCTATAACTATTAGCATAGATCATGCTAATGACCCAAAAAGACGTGTCTGACCATCTGAATACATGAGGCTTAAAACTTCACGGTTCAAGAAGGGTATCCAAAACGTAGTTCCCCCCTGTTGAGTCTATATACAGGAGCTCAAACCCGAGAGAGTATTAGAGGCTGAACTTGATTCACCATACTTTTTTTATTAACTACAAGGAAGAGCGGATAGTATAACAGAGCAGTTTACCTGGCAACTACAAAGCTAAACTAGCTAACAAACATTTTTTAAATCGATAGTTTTAAAAGCAAAATGGAGCTCTCAGTAGGAAATACGTAATCAAAGAACTGAACACCTAGATGAAGGAAGTAGGAAACACTCTTGACATACTCATGCTAGTCGTTGCTGAAATATTTATATCTTTAGTGCACATCCTACATAATTTATTATTTATTTATTTATTATAAAGTTTATTTATTTACCCCAGAGTTAATTTATTTATTACGGAGCTTTATTTATGTACATAGAAATTTATTTATTATAGAGTTCTATTTATTCATTCGAGAAAGCCTTCATATAAAAGAAACTATCAAAAGCAAGATAGAGCACGACCGGCTCAGTTGGTATTGTCATGTTCAAAGGAGAAATCCTTCGAACCCAGTCAAAAAGGCAATAACAATCAACGTTCCTACATAATCGCGCAGAAAAGGCAGACCAAAAAACAACTGGATCACACAAATGCAAAAACACCAGCATTTGATTGGCCTCACTGACGAAGTGATCCGAAACCGGGACGCCGGTACTTCCTGAGGTCAAACTGGCAAACCCCATAGGCGGACCAGTAGGGATGCAGTAAAGTGGGAAGGTAGTGATCCTTCTACTCCGGTTCATAATCTCGCCGTATGGAAAAGAAGAAGAAGTTCTATTTATCTATCATATTTTTATCTACTACAAAGTTTTATTTACGTATACATACATATCTTCGTACATATGTACCTTTATTTATCTATCTATTACCTGTGATTCAAAAGTAAGGGTATATCCTTTTTGCGTGGAAGTCACTCACTGCTATGAATTGTTGGTGTAGTGATACAAAATCTGTGATATCTTACAATACTAATGTGGAATGGGTGCCGTTGCTCAGTGGTTAAGTGCGCGACCACTGAACCGTTTTGTTCATATGTCCGAAATTTGAAAGTCATGCCCTTATATGTCGAAAGTGTCTTAGATATAAATTTTGAACAAAATCGTCTTAGCCATGCCCAAGAATTAAAAAATTTGTTTAAGTCCGCTAATAAGTAAAATACCGTTATTCCAATTTTTTTCGCAAACATCAGTATTTTTTCAGATATACATTTTTATTGAAATCATTTGAAGAAAATTGCACTTTTTAAAATTTGGCCTTAATTACAGTACCGTTAATTGTAAGGCTAGCGGTAAAATTTAAATTTCGCCTCAGGATATAAGTTTGAAGTAAGCCCGCCCAGCCGTTTGGGGTCCAGTCCGGCGTACAGACAAAAAGATAGACGGACAGAATTGCGAAACCCACTTTTTCGAGTTTAGTGCCAATTTTGATCAAAATTTTGTGATCGAACATTTTCACGAAAACAATTCTTTCCCCTGGATGACTAGAAGAAGCTTGCGATGGCCTCGAGCTTGTCCAAAGTTAGCGTAGACTAAGGACTTGACGTAGCCTTAGATAAAATAATCGAGGTGTGTCAAGCCGCATGATCGCGGCGCCCAATTGATGAACGCTCACCGTGAGATGACCCAGTCCTTCACCACTTCGAGAGTTGGGTCATTTGTATGGCATGTAGCGCCATCTTGTTGGAACCACAGCTCGGATATATCGATGTTGTCGAGCTCTGTCCACAAGAAGTCAGTTAACAGCGCTCTATACCGAGGACCATTGACGGTAACGGTGTCTCCTTCCTCATTTCGAAAGAAATAAGATCCGATGATGTTGCCGTGCCATAAACCGCACCAAACAGTCAGTCTTTGTGGGTGCATTGATGCTTGGTCGAACACTTGTGGATTGTGGTCTCTCCAATAATGGCAATTTTGCTTGTTGATATAGCCGCTGAGTCAAAAATGGGCCTCGTCCGAGAAGATGATTTTTTAGCCAAAATACGGATCTCCGGCCAACATTTCCAGTATACAATTAGCGAACTCACGGCGTTGTCTATGGTCGTCCGGCTTTTCTTGCGTCAGCACAATCTTATACGGATGTAGGTCCAAATCCAGCCGCAATTCATCTGATCGGCGCCGAATCGACAATTCTGGGTCTTCTTCGATACTGGCCCCTACGGCGGCTATGTTTTCTTCACTTCGCACCGATCTCTGTCTAGTTGGTGACTTAAGGTCCAAAAGAATGTACTCACGCTCAAACTTTTCCACGGTGCGACGAATTGCCTGCGCACTGAAGCCATGATGACGACCGACCTCACGTCGAAATTCACGTTGCTTATTTACAACCGAGCCAGAATTTCGATATTTTTTTAATAATTTCCATACTTTCGGGAAGCGTCAAACGATGCATGATGAAATGGCAAACCTTACTGAATATTTTGGCAGCTGGATGTCATTAGGAACTTTGACAGCTGCTGAAACATAACAATTGGAAAAACTGTCATTGCTATCTGATCACCCTTTATAATATTGTAAGTAATTTTTACGAATATGTCTTTGTTTTATTCGACGTTAGGTACATTTGTTAATTATATTAAGATTATTTATTTATTTAGTTCATCATGTGCTAGAATGACCAGTATAGTGTAATGATAGTTACGAATATAATTAAGTTAAAAATTTAGCAATTATGACATATTTGAAACATGAAACATCTTCGACTTGATACATTGGGGAGACTAAATAGATTGGGGAACGACTAGATATTCGAGGCAGAGAGAACGAACTAAACTGAATAATGGAAGAAGACAAAGAGGACAAAGAAAATATGATAAGATGAAGACAAATCAAATATGAGACCAAAGAAAACTCCGCATTGACATGCGGTTTACTTTCAATTACGGTTAATAGAGAGGAAAGGTAAAGTATGCTAAGTGTGTAAATTTCTATATTACGGAGTTGGATTTAAGGGCAACTCAAGCTTCCCAGTTTTTGTGGGTCTTTTTTTTTTCTTTAATATATTATGGAGTTTTAGGTTGGGCCGCTCAGAGTCAAGAAAATACCTCCATTATCACTGCGGTATTAGTAAGGCTTCACCAACAAACGAGAGCAACGTCTTCTCCCACGATAGTGGGGTCCATATAACACGATTCCTACCGGCCTTCCTTTTCAAATTTCGAGTTTCAAATTTAATTTCAACGACACACTGCATACTTTGCTTATACTCACGCACACACATACAATACAAGTTTGTATCATTATGAGAAAAAAAGCCATACATTTTCCGACTCACGCATTATAGTGCAGTTTAATTACTCGTATTTATAACTTTTAGTTTTTTTTCTTTTTTTCCTTCGTGCTTTTCGAGGTTGGTTATTCTCTGTCTAACACACGCGACATAAGCCGGAAAATATCGGCTTATGAATTATTTTTTCTTCAATCGAATTCAGCTATAGAAATTAATATGTTGTAAAGAAAATGTGTGTCTAAAAATGAAAAGTTTGTTAGCAATGATTTAGTATCATTTTCATTACAATAAAAATGTCGTTATTGACTGTAGACTTTCGAAAATGAAGAAAGTCTCGATTTACAGTATTAAATCAATTATGGGCATAGTTGTTAAAATTGAACCACTGCGAAAGTCAAAGTTTGTTCCACAATGTAAGCGCTGTCAAGCCTTTGGGCATACACAAAAATACTGCAATCGCGAGTTTGCTTGTGTCAAATGCGAAGGCAGGCATGCAACTAAAAACTGTCCCATGGGTAAAGAACAGAAAGCGAAATGTGTTAACTGCCAAGGCAACCATCCTGCAAGTTACAGAGGATGTCCAGTCACCAAACAATTCCAAGACACAAAAAGAAAAAGCCAAACTAGTGATGAAAATAAATCCTATTCCTAGATTGTAAAAAATGTGCGGAAGAACGAGGAAACATCTATAAAAGAAATGCTGGAACTTATCCTGAAAAGGATTGACAAACAAGATGTAAACATAAAACAGCTAAGCGAAGAAGTCGCTCTTAAAATACAAAGATGGACAGGACACTTAAAATCGCAACATGGAATGTAAACGGTCTTTTACAACATGTATCAGAACTAAACATCTTTTTAGACATAGAGCATATAAACATTTGTTTGGTGTCCGAAATTCACCTCGCTATAGAACAAAGTCTTGATAACAAACTACCACCCACATGTTACCACGCTCCGCACCCAGCTGACAAAGCTAGGGGAGGATCAGCAATATTTATAAAAAAGTGCTTGAAACACTATGAAGAACCAATGTTTACTAATGAGCAAGTAACAACAATTAGTATTGGTATGAAAAAGAAAGAGTTTAAAATAGCAGCTATATACTGCCCTCCGATGCGCTATCCAACTGAAGAAGACTTTGCAGAACTCCTAAATTTGTTAGGACATAACTTTCTTGTTGGACTTTAATGCTAAACACACCCACTGGGGATCTAGGCTCATAACTACAAAAGGTAAATGGCTATACCAAGCAGGCCGCAAATTAAACTTGCAAATTTTATTCTTCTGGTTCGCCAACATATTGGCCATCTGATACTAACAAAATACCAGACCTTATAGACTTGTTCGCAGTTAAAGGTATTAAAAGAAATCATATAAGTGTCGAAGGTAATTACGATTTATCGTCAGATCATACTCGTACTTCAGTAATTTTATAACTGAGCGAAGCAGAAATAATAGAAAAAAGTAATCCTAAGCTCGTGAATAAGAGAACAAACTGGAACGAATTCAGAGACAAACTTGACAGTTTTATAGACCTAAGATCCCCTATGTAAACAATTGAACAAATTGATCATGAAGTAGAATAATTTATTGCTGATGTGCAACAAGCTGCAGAAGAAAGTACTCCAACTATTTCGAACTCGAGAGAAACAGAAATAAAATATCCTGTCGAAATAAAGGAGCTGATATTGGCAAAAAGAAGAGCTCGAAGAAAATGACAAACTACGAGATTCCCAGATGATAAGGTAGTTTTTAACCGTCTTAACAAAGAATAAAAAAAAAGAATCTGTGAGTTCAAAAATGATTCACTTAGTAGATTCCTGAAAAGTCTGACGACGGATGCTTCTACCGAATATTCCTTATGGCAAGCAGTTAAGCGCCTAAAAGACCGCAGACACAAAACCCGCCAATAAAATGTCAAGATGGTAAATGGATCGGAAACCCGAAACAAAAGGCTGATCTCTTCGCTGAACATCTAGCGAATGTTTTTAAGCCATTCCCAGCAAACACAGCTACAGATCCCTTCCAGTTTGTTGATAGAAACGACGAATGTGAAATACCTTTTGTCACGCTCAAAGAAGTAAGAAGCATGTGTCAACATAAGTTGCCTAACAAAAAACACCAGGGTACGATCTAATAACTGCTCAGGTTTTGAAAGTAATTCCTTCAATAGCCTTCAAGAAACTCCAATTTATAATAAACGCATGCCTTAAACTAAGATGCGTGCCACATCATTGGAAAATTGCACAAGTCATTGTTATACCTAAACAAGGTAAGCCATCAACAGAAGTAACATCTTACAGACCAATATCGCTTATACCAATCACGGCAAAAGTTTTCGAAAAACTGCTCCTGAAAAGGCTTAGCAAAATAATAGAAGAAAGAAAACTAATTCCGAGCCATCAGTTTGGATTTAGAAATAAACATTCCACGATAGACCAAGTGCATCGAATTACGGATGTTGTGGAAAAGGCACTTGAAGAAAAACAAGTTTGCTCTGCTCTATTCTTAGATGTTTCTCAAGCCTTTGACAAGGTTTGGCACCTGCATAGGGTCCTCCCCAGGCAGTACTACGAAATACTGAAGTCCTACGTTACGAACCGACTCTTTAGAGTACGGTACGACCAAAATTACTCGGAACTGAAGAAAATTGAAGCCGGTGTACCACAAGGAAGTATATTCCAGTGGACATCAACGCTATCATTGCCACCTTTGCTGATGATACTGCAATATTGGTGCTCAAAATTTGCAAAATGCAGTCGATAAAGTTAGTGATTGGATGCAAAAATGGCGTATCAAATTAAACGAAACAAAATCGATGCATATAAACTTTACAAACAAAAACATAAACAATATTCCAATTTTTATAAACAGTACAGCAGTACCTTACTCCAATACCGCCAAATACCTTGGAATGACCTTTGGTGCAAAGCTTAAATGGAAAGAGCACATCAAAAATAAAAGAGAAGAACTTAATTTGAAGTACAGAAAAATGTACTGGTTACTAGGAAAGAACTCTGACCTATCTATCAAGAACAAACTAATGTTATATAAGCAAGTACTGAAACCCGTTTGAACATATGCTATCCAAAAATTCCAAAGCAAAGTCCTTCGTGGAATAATTAATGCGCCATGGTATATAAGAAATAGCGATCTCCATCGTGACCTTCAAATTGAAATGGTTACAGAAGTGGTTAAAAAAACACACTGTATCACACAATCAGCGACTGCAAAGTCATACCAACTCCGAAATGGAGACCGTCTTAAATGTACGAAACAATGTTCGGAGATTAAGAAGAACCAAGCCTCATGAGCTGATGGTCTAAAAGCTATGGGAAAGTGTTATAACTTTAAACTTCCCCCAATGCGATTTGTATATTAAGAAAGAAAAATCATTTGTCGATCTTTTATAGATTGGTCCTGATTCACCGGTGGTTTTAGTGCGGTAGAGTCCCACACTACTTGGTACCGATTCTTACCGAGTGTCTTTTGAAGATTTCCATCGGATAAGAAAAAAAAAAAAAAAAAAATGAGTGTAGATTGAATTGAGAGTTGCTTGACAGATTTCCTTCTGAAGGAAACAAATGTTTTAAGTAAATTAACTTTCCTTCAAAAACAAATAGTTATCGAGCTAGGCCGCTCCATGCCATCTATGATCATAGATAAGTTTTTGTAAACATTTCAATAAGTCTCTTTAAGAAAAATATTCTTGATTGGCTTGTAATTTCACATTAAATAAAATGTTCTGTTTTCCATGTCTCCTTTTTTCAATTCTTCTAGCGTTTATAGTCGTACAGGTTTCACAGCCATAAATAATTTAGTAAACTCTTCAAAGAGGCACATTCAAACAGAAAAACATATACGTAGCTGTTTATCCTTACACAGTTTTGGTGCAAATAGCATTGAATCTTCTTTAGGTAATACATATGAAGCTCACAATAGAAAAGTGTACAGAAATCGTGATTCAATGAAGCATTTCATAGACACGGTGATTCTTTTAGGTAAACAAGAGTTAGCATTCCGGGGTCACGATGAAAGCCCCAGCTCGGATAATCGTGGCAATTAAGAATAAACTCTTTTATATTTAGCTAAGTACGACTCTCAGAAAGACTCACATTTCTCGGGCCTCTCAAACGAAATGAATGATTTAGGTGATTAGACTTCAAATTAAATCGTAAATTAGCCAAGCTCGGTTTGTGTCCATTATGATTGACGAAACACCAGATGTGAGTCACAAAGAACAACTAAGTGCAGTTATACGGTACATCTCACAAGATGGACAGGAAGAGAGATTTCTTGGCTTTTTCCATGTTAGTTGAAGTCGTAATGCAAGTGATTTGACAAATCATGTAATTAATGTTCTTGAGGTATACGGCTGCAAAAAAAGTTATTTGGGCAATGATGGTGCCGCAGTAATGTCCGGTGGAGAGGGCGGTGTTCAAACAAAAGTACGTGATAATTGTCCAATTAGCAATTTCATCCTATGTTATGCTCATGTTCTAAATTTGGTATTATCCCGATCGTTAGATAGAACACCTGTGGTTAAAGTATTTTTTTGTTTTTCCACTACCAAAGTTTATTTCTTTAATAAATCTATGATACAAAACGCTATAGTCTTTAAACAAACATAATAGCTGACCGACGTATGCAGGAGTATCGGGGACTAGCTGACATTATCATTCGTGAATCATCAATGTTTTGTTTAATTTCAGAATGGATATTGTAATATGCGAGCTACGGCTCGAGTAGATAAAACAATATTCTGTGAAATTATTTCTTTACTTTCTAGTCTCTAGAACAATTCAGGTTCACACTATACTATTCTTCGCAATTCTTTTCTTACAAGGTCTCTGTCCTCTCAAATCACTTTATCTCCTTTCAATTACTTAATTCACAAATCCAAACTAATTACTTCTTCTTGTTAAATCTCAACTTTCAATTTATCACAAAATTACAACTTTGCCCATTATCACTTTTCTAATCTCTTCGTCACAGTTTAAAAACTACTGCCCCCTTTTTGATCGCCATCTGTCCTTATATAGCAGAAGTTTCTGATAGCCAGAAACTTCTAGCAAATTCTTCGACCACTGGAACAAGAGAAATTCCAAGATGACAATCATTCTTGCAGTTATAATTCCCTCTCATCCGTGATATTATCCGTCTCTTTCGTAGACATGAACTGTGGAAACCGCAGACACGAACCTCGAATGAAAGGACAGTTCGAACCAAAATTCTGCCAGAATGAAAAGTCACTTCGGAATTTGTTGCATCATACTTTTAGGGAGTGTAGTTATTATTATGCTACAATATTATAGCACAAAATATATAACACGATTTCTGTGTTGAGTTAATTAGTTGCGCAAAATGGGTCGCAAATTGGGAAAACTAACTATAACTCAACTAAAGGCAGAACTCAGTAAGCGGAACCTCGACACAACTGGGGGAAAAGATGCCCTACTGATTCGTTTGGAAGAAGCAGTAACGCAGGAAGGTGAAAATCCGCATGACGTAGAGTTTGACGTGGGAGAGGAACCAGCAAGTACAGTAGCCGACCCGGATATAACAAGTCTGCTCCTGCAACTTAAGTCAGTCATGGACGAACAAAGGGAAAACAATTCAAATGGTCAATTGAGTGCGAGAAGAGCTTCAATGCACTTAAACAACGGCTATGCGATGCCCCGATACTGGCTTACCCCACTCCCGGGGAAACGTTCGTTGTGGATGCAGATGCTAGTAATGTCGGTGTAGGAGCCGTACTCTCCCAGGTGCATGACGGCCAAGAGAAGGTGGTTGCGTACTTCAGCAAGTTGCTCTCTAAGCCAGAAAGGAACTACTGCGTGACAAGAAGAGAACTTCTAGCTTTGATCTTGGCTACGAAGCATTTTCACAAATACCTCTACGGGAGGAGGTTCGTTCTTCGCACAGACCATGCAGCCTTAAAATGGCTATTACAGTTCAAGAGTCCTGAGGGTCAGGTCGCAAGATGGATCAAAAGGCTGCAAATCTACGACTACGAAATACAGCATCGTAAAGGAAAACTCCACTCTAATGCGGATGCACTGTCCCGGAGACAATGCAGAACGGATTGTAAACATTGTGCGCGTCAGGAAGAACGGGAGCTGGTTTCCATCCAAAGAATGAGAGCCGAACCTATCGCCGGCTGGAGCGTAGATGAGATCCGGAACGCTCAGAAGGAAGACCCGGCTTGTCGTACCGCGGACGAGGGTCAAGGAGGTGTTACAGGAAATGCATGGCGGGGCGACCGGAGGCCACTTGGGAGTGAATAAGACGCTAGAAAAGGGTACGAGAACGTTTTTATTGGTTAAAAGCGAAGGAAGATATCGAAGACTGGTGCAGAAAATGCGACGTGTGTGCAGCTAGCAAGGGTCCGAGAATCAAAACTCGAGGTAAGATGCACCAATACAACGTGGGAGCACCTTTCGAACGAATCGCCATTGACATCGCAGGGCCCTTTCCGGAAACCGACAATTGTAATCGGTATATACTCGTAGTGATGGACTACTTCAGTAAGTGGCCGGAAGCGTTTCCGATCCCTAACCAGGAAGCCAGAACCGTGGCGGAGCAGATCGTCTACAATTGGGTTAGCAGATTCGGTGTGCCCTTGGAATTGCATTCTGACCAAGGGCGGAACTTCGAGTCAAGAATCTTCCAAGAGATGTGTCAACTACTCGGAATCAAAAAGACAAGGACAACCCCGCTTCATCCACAGTCGGACGGTATGGTGGAGCGTTTCAATAGGACTTTGGACGAACATCTCTCGAAGGTTGTAGGTGACTACCAACGGGATTGGGACCGGCAGATTCCCTTGTTTTTGATGGCCTATAGAAGTGCCGTGCATAGCACTACTCGACATACGCCGTTCGAAATCTTATTTGGTGGAATAGCTCGTTTACCCAGTGAGGTGAAATTTGGATCTCCTACCAATGAGCCCAGAAATGAAGAAGAGTACGTGGCGGACCTTAGGGAAAGGCTTAGGAACATACACCAAAGGACCAGAAGCCAGATTAAGATGACGAGCGACCGCATGAAGACCAGGTATGATGCCAAGGCAACAACGTCAGGATTCCAGGAAGGAGATCTGGTGTGGCTGTATAATCCCCATCGCCAAATGGGGAAATCACCTAAATTACAGTGGAACTGGGAAGGTCCCTACAGAATAGTAACCCGCATCAACGATGTTGTCTACCGCATCCAGCGAGGACCGAGGGCCAAAATGAAAGTGGTTCATGTGGACCGACTGAGTCGATACAATGGCCGAAATGAGGATGCACTTGTTCGGGACGAACACGTCTAAGAGGGGGGCAGTGTAGCATAATAATAACTACGCTCCTACGACTATGCAGCAAATTCCGAAGTGACTTTTCATTCTGGCAGAATTTTGGTTCGAACTGTCCTTTCATTCGAGGTTCGTGTCTGGGACGAAGTCTCCACAGCTCATGTCAACGAAAGAGACGAATAATATCAGGGATAAAAGGGAATTATAACTGCAAGAATTATTTCTCTTGTTCCAGTGGTCGAAGAATTTGCTAGAAGTTTCTGGCTATCAGAAACTTCTGCTATATAAGGACAGATGGCGATCCAAAAAAGACACAGTAGTTTTTAAACTGTGGCGAGGAGATTAGAAAAGTGTGCAGTGGGCGAAGTTGTAATTCTGTGATAAATTGAAAGTTGAGATTTAAGAAGAAGAAGTAATTAGTTTGGATTTGTGAATTAAGTAATTGAAAGGAGATAAAGTGATTTGAGAGGAAAGAGACCTTGTAAGAAAAGAATTTGCGAAGAATAGTATAGTGTGAACATGAATTGTTCTATAGACTAGAAAATGAAGAAATAAATTTCACAGAATATCGTTTTATCTACTCGAGCCGTAGCTTGCATATTACAATATCAAAGAAACCTTTACCCAAATGTTAAATGACCCCAAAGAATGGAACAATAACCTTTGCATGGCTGAAATTTTGCTACATAAATTGGAGGGCAAAGATTTTTGTTTCTTACTTAATACTCTCTGAAATTTTCGTAAAAAAAGATTTATTATTTAATTTAATTAATAATAAGCAGACGGATGTTGAAGTTGCTAAAAGAGAAATCGAGAACTTTGAATCTTGAATGTACTTCGAGTTTTTAAATAAGTTTGAATCGATTTTTGATAGCATAATCGAATGTGCTCATCCCCCACGGAAGCACCAATTGCTTAATACTAGTATTGATTTAAAGACTAACTATAGACGACTTTTTATAGAAATTAAAGACAATGTTGTGACCCAGATTAAAGAACGGTACAAATCAATTAATGACTTAATTTTTTTAGATCTATTAAATTAAGCGAAATATCATCCTCCTTAATACATTTTTTTCCTGGAAATTTCGACTTTACTGCTCTAAAAAATTAACTTAAAGTTTTGTTTGCAACATCTTCACTTCTTCAGCTCGATGTTCTTACGCTTTACAACGATCTTCAGAGTGAGGTATTAAAAGATATATTTCCTCAAATTTTAAACCTAAGTAGCTCATCATTAACACTTCCAATTACCGTCGCTTGTGTGTAAAGATCCTTTTCAGCTTTAAAGAGAATTCAAACCTACCTAAGAAATTCTCAGACAGAATATAGACTTCCGATTTAGCACTTCAATCCATAGAAAAATAACTCCTTGCAGAGTAGGTTTACCTTTGAAATATAAATAAAGTACGGATAGGATAAAACTTTTCACTTACTTTTTCCAACTTTAAATAATATTGATTTTCAAATAATTGAATAATAATTTCTATGAAATATGCTTTCTATCATTTTTATTCAATGTACATATATGTATAACTTTTAGTTTTGATTTATCATTTATTTATTTAAATATTATTTATTTTTTACTATAACGGCATGTAAATGTGCGAGGAATAAACACAAAACATGTTTTTTTTTTGGCCCGGCTTCCCATCTTAAATCTGGCACCACACGCCACTGATAAACACAAACATACATACATATACAGTAACGAACATAGAAATCCGGACAGGGTAAAAAAATTCTTTAACTTCCTTGAAAACTAGCAGGTAATTTTTTTGGAGTTTGCATAAAAAGGCTTTGATGACGTGATTCTAGTTCACTTTGTAATAGTTCATTGAAAAAAAAGTAGTTTGAGTGAAAGTGGAAATAATTTTATTAATATGGAAAATAGTGACTTTAAAAAATGAAAAATTTTAAAACGAATAAGTCTGCGTGATCGATTCAAACTGCTGAAGATTTAAGGACAGACTTTGTAGAGGCTGGAGGATCAGAGATAAGCTCAAAGACTGTAAGACGAAAGCTTCAAGAAGCTGGCTTGAAGACCTGCCAAAAAACCATTCCTAAATAAACTAATGCGCCTAAAACGTCTCCAGTGGGCCAAGGATCATGAAAACTGGACCATAACGGATAGGAAAAATGTGATCTTCTCAGATGAGTCCAAATTCAACCTATTCGGCTCTGACAGAGTACAGTACGTGAGGCGAAGAACTGCAGAAAAATTCAATGATGAGTGCGTGGCAACAACCGTGAAACAAGGAGGCTCAAGGATGATTTGGGGTGTTTTTCCTATCACGGCGTTGGACGGCTGGCTCTAATAAATAGAACGGTGAACGCCGGAAAAAATAAAAAAATATTGGAAGAAAATCTGCTACCATCTTTAGTGGCCTGTAAACAGCCCTGACCTGAGTGGAACTACAAAGTATTAACATCTTCAGTTCTCGGAAATTTGAGATGCCTATAATAAAAATCATAAACTCGAATAGCAATAAAAACTATCATTATGCTTCCACATTTACTTATTTTGTTTTCAATGAAACTTAAAACAATTTGGAAATGTTTGTATTAAAGCCCTTTTTTCGGAAATTGGTTTATTGTTTTCCGAATCTGAAATGTATTTCAGCAAATTAACTTTCGGTAAAGATGGATCTTGATTATCTTTCAAAATTATTCTACTAAAATTAGTTTTTTCACTATGTCCGGATTTCTATGTCCGTTACTGTATGTACAAAGAACAATAACAACAAAGTTCCACTTTTATACACTGAACTCGTGCAATTTGCGCTGCGAGAGGCGCCTCGCAGGACATAATAATTTTTTTTTTTTTGTAAATTATTTCTGAATCTTATAATAGTGAATCATTTTTACATTGTCAATTTTGGTATAGAGGACGATCCAACAACAAAAAGCAACATCATCGTTTCTTGTACTGGCGGCAGGACGACGAAGGACAGTAAAACTGTGAGTGCCTTAAGTTTTTTATGAATTCCGATTTTAATTAAATATATTAGAAGTATTAAAACCAAAATTCCTTTTATTAGTGTAAGGAATATTTAAGTAGTCGAGGCTCTGAATGCTCAATGCTTTTTACACGAACTTTGCTGCAATCAACAGATAATAGATGCTGCTTAAGTTGGAACTAGATGCGTCGGATTCCTGAACAAAATTTGTAAGCAATTTTTGACTCCCACTAACTTGGATGCAATCTATAAAGCGTACATTCGTCCGCGACTTGAATATACGAGTAACTCGTATTTTGGTCAAGAACTCATACCAGATGTTTGAATTTACTCAATCCTGTTCACTTTATTTATCGAAATGTTGGATGCTTAGCGCTCTTGTAAATGCACCTCCACTACAAGTGTTCAAATTAAATCTATGGTTGTGTCCAACAAATTCGCCGCCCAATCGCAATACTAGTGCAGAATCTTCCGCACAACCTGCTTTCGAGCGCAGAGTGAAATTTAGAAGATCCACTAAACACGAATTTGGAATGACTTGCTCAATATTTCCATAAACCTGTAATTTGCAAAGATACGAAATTAACGCCCATCACCACCTCTCTCTCTTTCCTACCCTGTCCAATCTTTAACTATCCCTTTAGGATAGAGCTAAAATTTGCATTTTCTAGACCTCAAGGCCGCTATGAATTTTTAAAAAATGCCTTTGGGTTTAAAAACTGCACCGGCAACATTCCAACGAATGACGAGTCGAGTGATAAAAGGTCTCGTTAATAAAATATGTGTAGTATTCGATGATACGAGTATATAGGTAGGTATAGCACTAGTTTACTCATACAAGAACACAATAAGATGTTACGGCGAACATAATCTGGAAATCCAAGTTGATAAATATACATATATATTTCAATAAAATCACTGATTCTAGTAACTACGCGTTGGGGACTGTATTA
The DNA here is from genome assembly GCA_963082735.1 of Pocota personata. NCBI lineage: Eukaryota > Metazoa > Arthropoda > Insecta > Diptera > Syrphidae > Pocota > Pocota personata. The sequence continues at coordinate 83,035,559 of OY720430.1, forward strand.
AGTCATGATAATCACCCTGAATGTCATGCAAGTTTAGCAATACAAAACGCGTTTGAGACGCGGTCTCTAGCCTACTCGTTGAACCATTTAGAGCTTCTTATGAAGCGCAAAATGTACCTAACGTCTATATTATTCAGATCATTTATGTCGTTGAAACAGAATGCTCCTAAGTGGAGTTTCCTTCTTCGGGAGAGAGCTGGGCAGGTGCAAAGAAGGTGAAGAATAGTCTCTTCCTCCTCCTCGTCCATGCAGCTTCTGCAGAAATCGTTAGAGAATACGCCAAGCCTTGTTGCATGCTTGCCTATTAGACAGTGTCCAGTAATGACACTTATAACAAATCAAATTCCTAGAGCGTTTCAGATCCAGCATGGGCCAAATCCTAGAATTTGTCTTTACGGTAGCATCTAGCTTTAATTTAGGCATACCCAGTAAAATTTTGCCCGGAAGGATTGTTGTTCCATGTCTGGCAAGTTCGTCAGGCTTACAATTCCCTGGAATATCCTTATGCCCCGCCACCCAAATTAGGTGAATATTAAACTGCTGTGCCATCTCTATAAGAGACGACCGACAGTCTAAAACTATTAAAGAATATGTTGAGGAAGATTCCAGGGATTTGATTGCGGCTTGGCTGTCTGAAAAGATGCGGATATCAATGACCGATATCACGTTTTTCTTTAGCCAAGACAAGACTTCCCTTATTGCCATTATCTCCGCCTGGAATACGCTACAATGGTTTGGGAGACGAAAAGAGAGGTTTAAATTAAGCCTATCAGAGAAGACACCACCACCCACCCCGTCGTTAGTTTTTGAACCGTCGGTATAAAAATGTAACGACTTATCTTCCGTGAAGCCACCCAGAATGCTCAAATGTACATTAATAATTTTGAAATTTGTCGAAGGACGAAATATGATGGAAATTATATTAAGGTGAAATTTAAATTATCAAATTTCAGACATTCAGCTACAAAATCAAATGAAATAGTTAACTTAGATATGATACCAACAATGAACAACGATGGTGTAGATAGATTTTCGAAACATGCAATGATTGTACATCTAAATGTATGGAATTTAGAAACATTTTTGGAAGCTATTAAGAATACCCATGCCTATAGTGCGGAAGAGTTGAAGCAGTTTTTGTTCAGAGCTTAATTTCATTTTACGATACCATTGCCTTATTAATATAATGGACATCTACTGCAATTTAAATATTTTCATTAGTTTCGTGGCCAGGATAATTGTTTTATAACAATAAATTGGGCTCAAGGTTCGAACCATTAGTTGAGCACACATGATCATACCCTATTTTGTCGGAGAAAATATCAGAAAGAAAATACTTTTAATATAGAAAATGCTGTAATAATGACATCATAAATACATACCTACATCGTAAATAGAAAGGAAAAGAAAAGTGTTAATGAAAACATAGGTAAAGAAGTAAAACAAAAGTGGAGAAGCTAAGAAAAGAGAAGAAAAGTGTGGAAGGGATAAATTGCATGTGTTGAAGTAGTTATGATGATGACTTACAAAAGCTAACATCGAAGCAATTACAAGCTTCTAAAGAAGAAAGGTCTTTCTTATAGATACAGCTTCAAGGGCGATTTAGACGAGCGAATACTGATTGCGCTCGAGAAAGTCGACTTAAGATCAGAGGATATGTTTGAAGTGATTGGAGAAGATGAATAACAACAAACAGAAACGGACAACGGAAAGCAAAGCCACGTGATTGAAGACGGTGAATCAGAACATTCAGATACGAACAACGGAAAAGAATTCAACGAATCGAAAGGAGGAACAGAAGAGTAGCAACAGCAGCGAGAAGAAGAGCAGCAGCATAGAATGGCAGATAAAAATAACTTTGCTTCCATAATGTAGAGGAATCTTTAGAAAAGTTCTCCGAAGAAATTTCGACCGCGTGTGAGTGGAACAATATCCAAAAATACCTTTACATCAGTGGGGTAGCAAATTGGACTACGCTGAAACAGACAATACAAAAGGAGTTTGGGAAAGCCATATCCAGTACAGAAATCCATCAGACACTCGAAAACAGGAAGGAAAACTCATCAAAAAGTGTACTAGAATATAATAATTAACAAACAAAGGAACTATCGACGAATCATCGATCTTGCAATAATAATAAACGGCTTTCCATAGTTGGTGCAAAACAAAACGATTCTATGCGAGGCTTCCACATTAGAGGAGTTAAAAGTGAAGCTGGAGTGTTACCAAAAAATGCAACGGTAGCTGCCGAAGTAAAGATTCTAAAATAGACACCACAAAAAGTTAACACCAGCTTTGAAAGGACCACCAATCATCAATCAAATAAGAAAAGACACAATCGTGGAACATTATCCCACATATCAAATATTTGTCCAGATAAAAAAAAGGTGCGTGATGTATCAAGTGCAATCAGTTTCGTCACATTTCCCTAAATTGTCCGAATCCAAGCAGCTACAGTGATGACTCGAAGGGAATACGCCAAGTAAAGTGCATCAACTCAGAAGAAAATCACATGTCAGTCAACATTAAAGGAAAGCATTACTACGCCTTCTTTGGTAATGCAAGCCACGTCTCCACAATCCATAACATATCTAAGAAGGTGATCGGCCTTGAAAACGAAAAGAACAATTAAGTGATACAAATTTCAAGTGCCCCTACAGGGCGATAAGCCGGTGTACCAAAAACTGCGTTAATTAGCGCCAAAGGAGAGAGAAACTGTGAGTAAGCAAGTAGACGAATGGTTACAAGACGGAATTATTTGAGCAAGTAAAGTCCTGGTGAAGAAAAAGGGCGGCACTTGCCGCCTGAATGTTAATTATCGCTTATTAAATTATAAAGTCATTAACACGTTCGCACTTATTACGGCTATAGCCGTCATATTTTGAGAAACAAAAAAAAAAAATTACGGCTATAACCGTCGTTTGAGTTTTGTGTCCTACGTAACCATTTTTATAATTTACACTATCGAGTACGACACCATATGATATGGCAACACTTTTTGCGTTTAAGTTCGGTTCGAATGTGTTGCGTTTTGCTTTCGAAATGGGAAATCCCCTATGTCCAACGGATATTTAAATTTGAAGTTCGTTGAACGAAATGACTCCATAAGCCGTCATATTCTTCATTTGAAGTAGTGCATGTTGGAAAAAAGTGTGTTTTTGGGAACTTTTCTGGTAAGGATAAATTTAATAATTAGTATGTAGGATTTAGGAAATAGATTTTCTATTTATTTTGAATGCAGAAGGAATACAATAAAAAAGAAAGAGCAATTCTTAAGCTGTTTGAAGAAGTCGACAGTGACTGCCTATCGGAAATTGGGTCGGAATTGGAAACAGATTTTGACAGTGACGATGGCACATTTGGTGATGATCAACTGGTAGAAGAAAGGATATGCTGCAGGAAATTATTCAAGAATTCCAACCTACGGAAGCTGGTAATACCAACGGTCAGGACAGTCTGGACAAAGTAAGAATTAATGAATTTCCATTTAACACTTTTACTAGTAGGATACAAATAGATGTCACGAATGATTCATCACCCAGACAAATTTTTGGCCAGTTATTTTCAAATAACTTAGTTGAGTTGCTGGTGAATTTTATAAATGCCTATGCTGAAAACATGTGTGCTAGTAATAAGCCAAAGACGCGTTCACATTTCACTTTGTTCATTCTTATGTCAATAAATATTATTTTCTTTAATTTTAACTAAACTTCAACCTGTTATTTGAGAATTTAACTTGACGGTTACAGCCGTCATTTAACATTAGTGCCCATCATAGCTATATCAACCGTACAAATGACGGCTATAGCTGTCAGACGGCCATAGCCGTCATTTGCATGACAAATCAGTAGTCGCATATGACTTAAAAGTGAGCGCGAACGTGTTAAGGATCGGTACCCTCCTCCGCTGATAGAGGATGTCATAAAAGAGTTGTGGAAGGCTAACATATTTTCTAAACTGGATGTGAGGAATGGATTTTTTCATGTGGATGTTCATGAGCAAAGCCGAAAATATACATAAATTGTTACTCCTTACTGATGGCCAATACGAATTTTTAAAGTGTCCCTTTGGACTCTGCAATTTGCTATCAGTGTTCCAAAGATTTATTAACAAGGTGTTCAATGAGTTAGTGCCGAAGGGATATGTTTCCATTTATATGGATGACTTGATAATCCGTAGCGAGACGGAGGAAGAAAATCTGGAAAATTTGCGGATTGTGCTAAGAGTTGCTGAAGAGAAAGGACTGCGTATTAGTAGAAATTTTCATTTCTGAAAGGTTCAATACATTTTTAAGTCATGTTATGGCGGAAGGCGAAATAAGACCATCGAATGACAAAATAAAACAGTCAATGGATTTCCAGAACCAAACAGTGCGAAGCCTATTCAAAGCTTTTTGGGACTAACTAGATTTTTCGAAAATTTGTTCTGAACTTTTCGGGAATTGTTAAGCCATTATTCTCTTCAAGTAAAATGCGGTATTCGTCTTCGGAAAAAATTGGCGCTTCAAACATTAGCGAATGCACTGTTCAACGAACCAATTCTTAAGCAATTTAATCCAAAGTTGGAAACCGGACTGCACACGGATGCTAGATTATTATAATATGGAAAAGTGCTCTTGCAAAAGCATGACGTCAATTTTAATCCCGTTTTTTACAAGCAATGGATGCTGAGGAGAATTATACAAGTTACGAACACGAAGTGCTGGCCAGAATTAAATGTTTGCTCAAGTTAAAAGTGTATCTACTAGATTTGAGGTTCAAGATAATTACAGACTGTAAGGCATTCCAGGCAATCATGAACAAAAGGGATCTTCGTCCACGAGTCGTGCGATGGGTAATTATGCTACAAGAGTATGAATGTGACATCGTTCAGAAAACGCTTTGAGCCACGCCGACTTACTAAACAGATACACAATTTTTTTAAAGATCGAGGATGGAATGCTGCACCGAGTATGAAGAGCTCAGGAACGCGATGGGCACTGTGAGCTTGTTTCGTAAAATTTCTGAAAAAGCCTTATCAAGATTTCGAAATGCATCATGGAATTCTGTACAAGTTTGTCAAAGGAAGTCAGAGTTTGGTAATGCCAAAATCGCTACGGACACAAATGTTTGCATTCAGGCTACGAAGAAATTGAGGAAGCAGGTAGAATTTCTGAATCCTATTGGAAGGAGCGACGCCCCACTACACACTTATGGGCATAACGCCTTCAATTACTAAGAATTATAAACATCTTGTGAACGCTTTTCCAAATATTGTTTGCTTGTGTCCTTTAAAACGAACAACTGGCGAGGAAGTCATCAAAAGAATGCAGTCTCAGGCCGACATATTTAGGGATCCGCATAGCATTGTGCCAGATAAAGAAGCGGCATTTACATCAAATAACTTTTGTCAGTTCTGTGAAGATCGTAAAATTCAGCATGGCTTAGTAACTATCGGAGTCGCTCGCGGAAATCAATAAGTGGGGCGAGTTAATAGAACAATAGTCGAAGTTGTCCATTAAAGATCCAATAATGTGGTATAGGCATGTACCTAAGCAGCAGCAGGTGTTAAATTTTTCGGTGAAAAATACGAGTAAGACCCCATTCCAAATTTTGTTTGGAGTTTTCAGCAAGAGTCAGATATCGCCAAGAAATTCGACAGGAAGCCAAGCAGCAAATGAATTGCGTGCAGCAAGAAAATCAAAGGAGTTATGATCAGAGGTGAAAAGAAACTAAGAATTACCAGGTTCAAAATCTGGTAGCTATCCAGCGGATGCATTATGGCGCTTGACTTTGGAAGGTCCTTCCAAAATTCATGGTTCCGTACGATGTAACGAAAGTTAAGAGAACGACCTCTACGAGGTGCGTAAGGGCAGACAGAATAAGGGCCCGAATGCTACATCTACCGCAGCAGACCATATGAAGCCATGGGTGGAAGACGAGTACTCGGACGATTTGGAAGATTTTAGCAATAATATCTGTTTCGACTGAGGACAACCGAAAAACCAGGATAGCCGAATGAAGGAATGCCAATGCATTCCTTTAAGATAAGTTGCTTTCAATTCCTTTTAATTGTACTTAAGTTTATTCTTAGGTCATCGCCGCCATCACAAATTTCGTAAAGTAAACAAATTCATTCAGCATCCAGTTCCATCCATTACAAGTGATTCACAGCCTACGTGCTGTGCAAAGTTCAGCCTACATTTCACCTATCCCGACAGCGATAAGCAGCCGCATATGACCCAGTTCTTTGTGCATAAAAGCAAAATGCACTGGGCTCAGGGAAGAAGAATTCGAAGAACTCGTTATAAGAGAGTTGACACCGATACATATTGCCCTAATTGTCGCTGGCGTGTGGGGTGCACGTTACATACTCACTGGGATAGCGAAGGTTATGGCGTGGTACAGACCAATAAACGTACTGATTGGAAAACCTTCAAAACTAGCCTTGAAGAAAAAGTAACACCAGATATATCAATACCTATCCAACATAGATAGCAATTAGACACAGAGCTTGAAAGATTTATCAACGATATACAGAACTTGGCGTGGGTAAACACACCAAGAAATAAGAAAAGGTTAAAGGGAAACTTTTATCGTCTAGAAATTACTCAAAAGCGAAAAGCAAGGACGAAATGTCACCAAACCAGGGTACCCCATGATAAGTACTGGCTGAATAATGTTACACAGCAAGTAGGGAGAGCAATTAAAAACTAAAAAATGAGTCATGATATACTCGTAAACACTGAGTACTCCCTTTGGGAAGCAACAAAAAACCTAAAAGGATAAATTTTGAAGATTCCTTCTATTAGAAATCAGGATGATAAGTGGGCAAGAAGTAATGAACAAAAAGCAGAAAAGTTTGTTGAACATCTAGAACACATATTTCAGCCAAACACATGAGAGGCTGATGAATTAAATGACTATGAACCAAGACAAAACAAGATGAAGAAATGGAATTGACAATGTCAGCTGATGTGAGAAAAGAAATCAAGGTGGTTATAAAATTCAAAAAAGTATTCAGAACTTGAAGAACTTTAGAAGTTTCGATGAAGGGCTCATAGTATTCGATACAAAACAAATTTATTGGCTGATAGGAAGACATTTCTGCCTATCAAGCTGCAATAAACTCCTGCTTTATAAGCATTTACTGAAACCCATATATATGGTATTCAACTTTGGGTCTGCAGCATCCAACATGAACATCATCCAACGCATTCAAAGCAAGTTTTTGAGAAATATCGTAGATGAACCTTGGTATGTCAGAAATGATCTTCACACGGACTTGGGAATACAACCGGTACAAAATTAAGTTAAAAGAGTTGTAGTTGGTTTCATCACCACGTCAACCCTGAGGCTATCCAGCTTTAGATCACATGAACAAGATTTTAATTTTTGAATTAAACATTCAAAAAAAATTCATGTATTCATAATAACACTTTTTTTTTATAATCTGCGCGCGTCAAAGGGGATATGAACTGTTTCAGGGCACGAGCGTTAGGAAAATGGGGAAGAGGAACAAAGGAGGAGCCTGTGCACATTGGCTTTAAATGTTTGAAGGTTGTATTTATGGAGAAATACAGAGCCTGGTGATCATTCCACATTCGTGTCATTCGGCTTATAAATGAATCCCTATATTTGAGAGTACGACCGAAGTTTGGCTTTAGGGTGAACTGATGTGCATTCGAAGCATGTCGCGTATTGCGGGTGAAATTTTGAAGGGGAGGAAAGTTACACCTATTGTAAAAAAACCTGCTACTCTCTCATCCTCACCTGAATTTAGGCCAATATCAATACTACCATACCTATCTAAGATTTTGGAAAAACTTTTGCATGAACAAATATCGACTTTTATTAAAAATAAAAATCTTCTAAGTGGTCTTCAGTCAGGTTTTAGAGCAAAACATAGTTGTGTTTCAGCTGTCCTTAAAGTCACGGATGATATTAGATGCGCTATGGACTGTGACTTGGTGTCATTCCTAGGACTCCTTGATTTCTCGAAGGCCTTTGACACGGCAAACCATAGGGTACTTGTTTCCAAACTAAAGAGTCAGTTTCGTTTTTCTCAAATGGCAGCTGACTTGATGCTCTCCTACCTTAGTGGAAGGAGACAAGCTGTTGTTGTAGGGAGAAGTAAATCAGGCCAAATCGAGTTGTCGTCGGGAGTACCCCAATGCTCTATTTTGCGCCCGCTTTTATTCTCAATTTTTATAAATAACCTTCCGCTAGCAGTTAAGCATACATCTTTACACATGTACGCGGATGACGTGCAAATTTATCTTAGCTGTAAATTTGGAATGATAGAAGATGGAGCTTATAGATTAAACAGAGACCTTGAAAATATTCTGCAATGGTCCGATACTAATTATCTGCAAATAAACCCTAGAAAATCTAAGTGCTTAGTTATTTATAAAAACAAACTTGAAGTCAGTTATTTTCCACCCCTATTTTTGGGGAACACAAAACTCGAATATGTCGACAAAGCTAAGAATTTAGGTATCTGGTTTGATTTGACTCTGAACTAGAACTACCACATCCAATTAATAATTGGCAAAATTTATGGCTGTCTGCGATGTTTATCGTTATCAAAACAGTTCACACCATTACACATTAAAATAAATCTAGCAAAAAGTATAATTATGCCAATTATATCTTACGGGTGTGAAATTTTTTGTGACCTGAGCTACGAAACGAAAAGAAGACTTTCTGTTGCTTTTAATAATGTTATCAGATACATTTATAACCTTAAGCGCTTTGATCACGTATCAAACTTCTCAAAAAATATTTTAGGATGTGACCTACACACATATAGAAAATACTTTGCACTTAAAACATTAAACAACTTATTAAGAACTAGAGAGCCGTACTATCTATATGAAAAAATAGAGTTGCTAGTGTCCAATCGCTCCTTTATAATAATACAACCCAGATTTACGTGCACGACTTCAGAACGGCAATTTTTCGTTCATGTCATCAAGCAATATAACTCCTTGCCCCTAGACATAAGGAAACTCAGTGGCACAAAACGTTTTGAGGCTGTTTTGTTCAGATATTTGGTTGAAAATTCTTAAAAAATAAAAATTAATTAATTATATTATTATTTAGAATTATTATTATTTAATTATTTGAATGATTTGATTTTTGAATTGGCTATTAGTTATTGAATTGTATACTTAAATTTAACTTTTGCGTTTAAAGACTGTAAGTCTATTGTGAAAGATGTTTGAAATAAATAAATAAATAAACAAATGGAATGCAACTGGTTATTTCGCTGGAACAATTTTTATAGCAAAAACGATAAAATAGGGAGAGACATGAGACACTTCTCCCATGTTCAAGTGAATGTATGCAATTCACAATATCACCTATAAGTTTTAACGCACGTTTCTGCACCTTGTCTAGCATGTGCAGCATGGTCTTGGTTGCTCCAGACCAGATATGGGCGTTATATTTCAGCTTTGGACGGATGAATGCCTTATAAATTGAGGCCAGATCAAACGGGGTAAAATATTTCTTGCACCGTTTAAGGAATCCTAGACATTTTGCAGCATTTTTGACGACCTCGAATATGTGATCTTTCCATCGAAGATGGTTATTAATACACATACCGAGAATGGCAAGTCTTTCGGTTTCAATGATGCAAGTACCAACTATGGATAATGGTTGAAGGTTTTGGCTTCGCTTGAGAGACAGAAGACAGCATTGTGTTTTGGAAGCATTAAATTCCACTCTGTTGGTTGAACCCCATTTGATTATGCTGTCCAGGTCGGAATTTAATGTGCTTAACATACGTTGCCGTTCCCCTTCTACGGCCGAAGAGCAAGGACGTGAGTTAGGGAACGAATGTGAAAAACTGAGGGTACTATTATCAGCGAAAGAATGGATTGGATTAGAAGTAAAAATAAGAAAGAGTGTCGAAGACAAACCAGAGCCGTGGGGAACACCAGCATTTATTTGGTGAATTGCCGTCCAAAACAACTTGTATTGAACGCCCCAAAAGGTAACTTCTAATCCATTGAAGAAGAGACTCATCGATACCACATGCACGCATTTTTGACAAAAGAGCCTGATGCCAAACTCTGCCAAATGCCTTTGAAATATCAAGCGCAACCATCTTAGTTTCGCCGAATTGATGGAGAGATTAGTTCCACTTCTCGACGAGATATGCCATCAAATCACCAGTGGACCTGCTGCTATGAAAACTATACTGCCGTTCATTAAGGAGTTTTCGTGTATCGAGATATTTCATAAGCCGACGATTTATCAGCGTTTCCATGGCACTTAGATACAAATGTAATTGAAACTAAGTTAAAATCTGTTAATGAACCTTAGGAATATCACTATTACTATTAATTTAAGTTGCAACAAAATTGCTTATGTAAGACTAGATTGTAATATTACAAACATCGAATGTTTTTAATAAAAAAAAAGAAACAGTGCTATATTTATTTACTTATCTGAATCGGGTATTGTCCTCTTCGAAGTGGGTTATTGGCATCGGAGTATCCGGCCATTGTCCCACGAGTTCTAATTAAGGATCTGACACTCTAGCCTGGGGGTTGTTAGGGTAACTACCCTATCATGGAAAAGGCTTTTAGTTAAGAAGCAACAATCGGATAAGGATTAATGCACGTGGAATGTTCGGACCCTTAACAGTTCACGTGCGACGAGGATCCCACCTAAGGTGGCGCGTACAGAACTGGAGACGGCTTGCACAAGATTGAGCTGGCTGGAGACGCATGTTGGTTGAAGCCCAGGTCCACCCCGGACTGTAACGCCGCCTAAAGTGGAGAAAGTAAGTAAATGCATATATGAATAAAAATGTAAATGAATGCAAAAAATAAATAGAATATACATAAATAATTAAATTAATTAATATGTAGATTAAATCAAATAAATCAAAAAGATCGGAAAAGAAGGTATTGACATACATGGTACATGACAAGTTATACTGAACTAATAATTTTCCGTGATTCTAAGAGAAGGCATACATATAACACATATTTGGTTCAAATATTTCAACCGAATTTGTAAAAATATCCCAGATACCTGCACCTCAATTTTCATATCATGCAATAAATCGGCATGATTCACTGTCATGGTAGTACTATTACACATTCTTCGAACTCTACAATTGCGTAAAAATATTTCCAAATTAAGATAACACTGGCTTACAAATTATTGTATTGTAGATAACGTTCAAATATTTACTAATCGAATAGTTTACATGGCATGAGTAGGTACATCCCACATCTCTTGTCATCTGCGAAGAACACATTTTTCACTGCCAATGCAGCTCACATAATTTGTAGTAAGCAGTCGTTTTGGGGTGGATAGTCTTGTACCTAAATTCTCCAGCATTATCAGAATCTATTTTTAATACTCACGCATACTTAAAAGTACTCACTCATTGCGCCACTCTTTGCGTTATGAGTGAAATACTCCACTGAATGTCAAACTGAACGCTGGTTAACACTTTCACTGCTACCCCAGTCGTGAAATGACACGGCGAGATTTTAAATAAAAAAAAAAGGAAACTTTGCACTTCTCTTCGAGATAATACACTTCTTGGTATATCTACGCGCTTAAAGTTCTTAAAAGTTTTGTTATCTTGTTTTTATTATTTTCTTGTTACAATATTGTGGAGTGGTTTGAAAATCAATTTCATTGGAACCACATTCAGTATTCTTTCTTAGCCCGAGGTCGAAACATCGAAATTAAAAAAAAGTTCTTTTAATTTTCCGAAACCCAAAAAAAAATTAATCTGTTTTTGATGTGTGCCTGTGGTAAAAGCAAAATTTAATCTTAGAAACAAATTCAGCATCCGGGCAGAAAAAAGTAAAGTAAATTTGTAAAGTACCTGCAAAAATTTTTGTAATAAGGACCGGAAACTGTGAATAAGTAATCGAAATGCATAACGTTGTGGCTTTAAATCGCTCCAGTGCTGTGGTAGCTTTTCTTACCTGAACTAATGATCTTAGTAAAATTGTAGCAGTGTCGACTAGGCTGATGATGATGGGTATGCGCAATTTTCCAATCGGTTTCTCGTTTTCCTTCGAATTGTGTTTTATTTTTGAAAATACAGTGCTTGAACACGATAGATTTGTGATAGAGTATTGATCGTTTTTCGACGATCTTGATGTTTTGGTATCTTGGTATTTATTTTTAGTTCAAATTGTTTATCAAACTCTGAAACAGCAAAGTATTACTCGTGGATGAGGATACTTGTGTGTGTGGTTGTTTTGTAAACAAAACAAAAGCAAATTAATTACTTTTAGGAGGTAATCGATTATTTTGATTTTTCGAGCAGAATCAATTCTATTTTTAAGACTTTGATTTTGCAGTTAAATTTGTAGGTATGTAATAAGTGCAGGTTTACACGGATTGCATGTAGTAGGGGTGCGGGGAATTTGTTAATTTCGTTTCAAAATTGATTTAGTTTTGTCAAAATAATAATAACAAATTGAAATCAGAAGTGGTTTGGCAAGTAAAAAATGAAGTAAAAAGAATGCTGATAAAAATTACACTCGTCTTATCTGAGAAATGTATGTTTATTTTCAACTCTTTTAATGGTACCTCATGAGACAGTATGTGGCAGAAGTAAGGAGATATTTCGTCGTCATTATCATGTTTAGTCGCTTCTTGGGACACGATCACGATAACTAACGCCATGTTTTATTTGTTTAGTAGTTTATGTAGTAAGGTTGCAAACCATCATACTTTCAGTAGAACAGTCCTTTAATCACTTACTGTGTCTTACGTCCTACTTTGATTTTAAAATATCATATTATTTCATTTGTATCCACATTATTTTTTCCCTCATTGTGTCTAAATTCTGCATTCTTAAGGTAGAGCTTTTTTGTCAGAAGTTATTGAACGCGAAAACAAATCAATATAAAGGGAAAAGGAACAACAATACCTGGTTATGTCCTTCCAATGTCACACGAAGCCGACCAAAATCTTTTAGTACTTAAGTTTAATTTTTTTTTATTTTCGTTTTCCTTGTTTTTAAATAAACATATTTTTTACTTACGCCTGTAGGGGAAGTATTGGTTTCCTGAAAATGTTCGATCTCGAGATATTGATCAAACTTGGCATTACTATGGTAGAGAAACTCAATAAAGTATTTGTTTCTTCAAACTTCATATCTGAAATCAGTAGGGTTGCAATTGTAGGGTCGGAATCGGAATTTGCATTCTAACCCCAAAATTAACGGTACTTTTGAAAAAAATCTATTTTTCCGAAAACGGCTACAACGATTTTGGTGGACATTTGCAATCAGATAGCGTACCAGGTTTTTTTTTTTTTATAAAAAATTCCTTTAACGCTACTGTCTTTATTAACCGGTTTCTGAGAATTTTTATTCTGTGATTCTATCGATTTTATTCAAAATCAATATTTGAACCATTATTGACATTTATATACAAGATTATGGCATACAAATTTTCGAAAATTTAAATTTAATTACTTTTTGACGACCTTTTGCTGTTCTCCATCTGGTAGAATTTCACTTACGCCTTCCTAAAGATGTGATATGAAGTTTCTCCGGTTTCATCTAATTATCTGCATATTCCCCTTCTTTCTGGATAGTAAGTATATAAAGCTTGTTAGTACTTAGTTCCTATGAGTGTTTTTGCTTGCCTTAATTGTGGGAGTTCCCTGGAGAATTTAGCTCTTTTGACCACATTTTTTGTATAATTGGAAAATCTTCCATTTATGGGCCACACACGATCAGATCGGTCTAGCCGACCATCGGATGAGTCTTTTCGTATACTATACGACCTTCTAAAAAAATTCAGAATTCGAAGTAAAATGACGGAGGAAAAATTCACACTCACGGAGGCCTACCAACAGTCTGACTCCGTCCACGAAAAATTAACATTCTTAGAAGGTCGTACAGGAGTAATATCGGACGAACCGATCTGTTCGTGTATGGCACTTAATGTTGCTGCCACTAGTGTGATTGCGCTCTTTTCAAAATTGCTTAGCACTTCTGGCTGGTTAAAAATGTTTCTTCCTTTATTCATATATTTCTACTAGGCAGTTTAATGCGCCCTGTATGTTTATTATATAAACTTGCTTTTGATATACATTTTTATTACTTGATTAATAATGTACAGCTTTAAACCTTTCAGAAGTTGGTACCCCTACGAATCGGTAATGTTTTAAATTAAATAATTTCAAAATTTAATGAATTTAATGTAAATTTGTGACAAGTATGCAATAACTTTACGAGAATGTGCTAATTACATTTATAGTCATGCCATGTTTCAAGATTTTTTTTGCATAATGACTTCACTTATTTACTACAAACTTAAAAAATCGTATGTCTATTAGTATGAAAACAACACATTTTTTTATATAATTTTTGCGCGCCAAAGGGAGTATGAATACCCTTATACTATTTCAGGACACAGGCGTTTTTGGGAAAAAGAGGAAGCGACAGAAAGAAATATTGATGTAGTGATTTGAAACTCAGGTGGTATTAAGTTTCAGTAAACTACAAGGGTGGCTGTCCAGATAACTGGGAAGCATTTTTGTTAATTGTTTAATTGCTTATAATTCACAGTATTTTTTCCGACCTCCTGATGTCATCATCACGATCAAGTTGCATTTCAGCCATATGACCACCCTACTGCCAGTGTTATGCCTTCGCAGTAGAGTAGACATTAGCTTTCGCAATTGACCGACTTTTTTATTTATTTCATGCTTGACATCAGGATATGAACCAAGAACCTGCAGCGTGACAAGCGATGATGTTACCACTACACCATGGCCGCCCTCACCTAACTTCTAACAGCTCTAAACTAATCAATTTTAATCTTGATTGATAGGAGGAAGTTCAGGTCATGGAAGACTTTTTAATACGAACTTGAACACCTTCAATCCTACATTATAGGGGGATACCAAACAAAAGGTGTATATACCTACAGAAATGATTTGCACGAAGCATTTATCGACACATTTTTTAAAGAATGAAACCATTACAAAATAAAGGGCACAACTGGGTCGTACGTACTAGCTCCATATGTGCAGTTCGTTTGTAAATTGTTCAGATTTCGAATTTAGCCAAGATGGATAAGAAGCAACAAATTTATTTTTTGTAAAATGTGTTCAGAAGCAAGCAAAAAATGTATCATATGTCAAAAATGTAAATGTCATGTAGGTATATGTGAATAAGAACATAGATATCAATTTTGAATCAAATCGTCTTAGACGTATCCGAGAATTATTCAAGTTTTGAAAGTCCGCTAGTAGATAAAGTACCGTTATTAGTTCAGACAGACAAAATTGCTCGCACAACATTTTGAAACCGACTATTTTCACGAAAACAATACCTGCCCTATACAAACAATTTTCCGAGAACCTTTTTGTAACTTTTGAAACATTAAATCTTTGACATTTGATTTGTAACAGTTCAAAAGCTGTAGCACAAATAGTGATTGCACCTACATATACCATTTTTTACCTTAGTAAAGTGGTTGTAAAGGAATGGAGTGGGTTGAATAACTACAATTATAGCATTTAGTTCAGAGAGGTAATTTCTTGAGCACCACTGATGCAATTTTTGAAAATAAGTGGTGAATCGTTGGAAAATACGATAATCCATTAACAACCACGATGGACAGAAGTGAATCAATGTGGCTACTTTGGGTGTCGCCAGAAGTCACACAAATTCTATCAAAAATTTGATTTCGAAAATTAATATAATGGTACTCGTATCTACGCATAAAAAAGACTATAGCCATCGAAAAAAATAAATTGGAAATCCTAATCTCTCGAATTTATAGATTAATACTTTATGGTCAACGCTTTACTGAAATCAGTGTAAGGTGATAACCAAATAAGGTCTGGCTTCTATTAAGGCCCAGTTTTCAAAAGAATATAATTAATGGTACAAGCACACAAATGAAGATCATACGACTTGCAAAGTTCGCCTGGCGCAAATTAGTTTTTTATTTCTTATTTATGGACTGCCAAGTACATCATGTAAGAGTGGCCACGGTGCAGTGGGTAGTGGGTAATTAATAAAATCTAAGTTTTTTCAGCCACTACACCAAAAAGGGGTTTCAGCTTGGTAGTATAATGGACCAAAACACGAGTCCTGAGTGCTTCCGGATATTCAAAGTACGGCGTCTCCGTACACGCATTGCCCTTTCCTACTTATAACTGATTTGTATATCCATTTCAATCAAAAGCTATTTTTTTTGCTGTGGTCACCGATAAGTTAGTTGAAGATTTATGAGTTTATCAGAAATTTTTTTAAATTTGATTACTTCTCCAGGTATTTACCTATTGTTGATTTATGTTAAAATTATTATCTTAGACAGTTCAGCTTTTAATACATGTGGACATTCACAATTAAAAAATAGTAAGGTCTTTATGTTTTCAATCATCTAACTTATAGTTTTTGTATAGTTTAATAAATAAATTTTGATTATAAGAAGCATCTAGTAATTTATTTTGCTAGATATACAATAGTTTCCTTTACCAAGCTCCGGAATCATGAAATTTGTAAACACAAAAATATAAGGTACTGTGGATTGTTTCTTTACCCAACCATGCAGATTATTGCAAATTAAAGAGTTACAATAACAGCACAAGTTCACAGTAAATAACTCATCAAACATTTTAGGAATTTATGATTGTTCACATATACCCGTACCTCTGTAGTTCTTGACTTTATTTCTTCTACAAGATTTAAAAATACGGAACAATGGGAATGGAAACGTACCGTAACGTATCATAATTTTGTCTGAAATGAAAGAGCACACTTCTTAAGGAAACCAAAAGGTATACCATCGGGGCCAGGGTTAAAGTTGGATTTAATTTCGACTAGGTTCTTTAAAATGTTTTCAGTAGAGATTACAATATTGTTCAAGATATAAGGGGTAGTATCACCAAGAGTATTTAATAATTGAGTCTCCGTTTTAATAAATGGTGGAGTTAGAAATATTAATTAATAGGAGTACTGTACGTCAAAAGAGAACAAAGCAGGGTAACGATAACTTTTTTTTTTAAATATAGGGATTGAAAAAAATTATTCGACCTAGATTTTATACTGTTTTGAATATCATTTATATAAAACAAATAAGCATTGTTTAAAGACGTTATAAGTTCACATCAAAGTCTTCTATATAACACGCAGTTTTAATCCACCAAACTACAGCGCCATCTGGCTCTGTTTTTTTTTTTTTTTTTATATATTTAAATTACGGCTTATATCATTTCGTTAAGGAAATGAGGGTGGCCGTGGTGTAGTGGTAACATCATCGCTTGTTACGCTGTTGATTCACGGTTCGAATCCTGATGTCAAGAATCATCTATTTATTTCGCATGAAATAAATAAAAAAGTCGATCTCTTGCGAAAGCTAAGACAACTCTACTGTGAAGGCATAACACTGGCAGTAGGGTGGTCATATGGCCAAAATGCAACTTGATCGTGATGATGACATCAGGAGGATGAAAAGAAATACAGTGAATCATAAGCAACGACAATAATAACGAAAAACCACACCACTCTGTCTTTCTCTCTTTCTCTTCCTTTCCACAAAAACGCACGTGTTCTAAAAAATTTAGTATAAGGCTATTCTTATCCCCTTTAACACGTGCAAATTATAAAAAAAAAAAAAAAACCAAAAGTGTCCACTATAAAGCCACGATAAGACTCGAAGCATTAGTCATCAATTTCCAATTAGGGGGGGGGGGGGGTGCCACCCCCATGGATCCGCCCTTGGATGTTATAATACACTTAGTCACGGTGATCAAGAAGTAACAGTCACTACTTGTTACTAAATATTTTAAGTAACCGTGATCGTAATTTGCATAAATTTCACTCGAAGTACCAAAATTGCTCTTTAGGAAGAAGGATCAGCAGAGAAAACATGAAACACTACAATACAAATACCACCAGTAAGAACAGACAAAACCGATATAACTTTTATTATCCCTTACATAGTGCTTCTCCCATATTTCCAATTTTCTTTTATTTGCACTGACACATTTTTCATCCTCCCAATTCATAACTTTTATTCGACTTCTCATGATTTTTATCCCTCAAAAAAAAAAAACTAGAATCAGCAAAAATTAGAATCAGCAGAGAGATCATAAAATATTACACATACACACAGACGGTCATTGACATACATTCTCTGCTTTACATAACCCCAACGGCGTGATATCCATGATCTTGGCTTCCAATTTTGGTCGCTGAGAGATGAAGCGACCGGGAACTTTGTGTTCCATAACTACATTATTTTTCGCGCTCTCTGGCACCGTCTTATTGAAACTACGTGTATTACATATCTTCCATATCAATAACGGCCAATTGGTTCCAAAAGCAATTTGTTATCATGTCCCGGTAACGTTCGCCATTGACTGTTATCTTCTCGTCCCTCGTCCCCAATCCTGTCGTCCGTCCCAAATTCTCTCATCCGTAATCCAGCGTCGCTTTATGCTGTCAGTGTAAATAGTCTGCGTACATTATATCTTCTTTTAGAAAAGCTCATAAAGTAAGTCTCTTGTTTTGCTACGTACGCCTGGCAGCACTGTTTATCAAACATGGGGTTTCTCTGTGGGGGTTGAGAGAAACCCAGCTTATCAGAGGCGGCGTTCTTAATGGTTGGCTGACAATGGTGCAATTGCTCATCTGCACTTAATGTTGGCGGTATTGAGCTTCTTGAGAGGTTGAGGGACAGTTGATCGGTGAAGGCTTTGACAGTCTCTTGCGATTTTGGCCGTTGGACGTCAAATTTCCTCACAGTACTTCTTTGGTGTTGTGGTGCTTGGGAGAAACATGGTAGTGATCTGAGTCAATGTTAGCTGCTCAGAAGTGCTAACATCCAAAATATTGAAGGAGTGCCATTCAGCAAACGCAACGTGATCAATCTCATTGACAGTTGATCCCTTATGAAATTTACGAGTATTTGTGGGATTCGTGGGCTAGCTACATAATGTTTCACGCCACCGCAAAGTCAATTAGCCTGAGTTCCTACGAAACCTGAATACAGCACGGATATTTAGGTGGAAATTCCATATATGAATTTTTTCGAGCGTGTTTAGCGACAAGCTTGAAATTAGTCTATGAACAGTCCGTGTACGCACAGTCACAGATGTAATTTTATATGCTCAGTACTCCTTTGTTGAAACTTCCACCACATATTGAAATTAAACATAAAGTATAATTTTCCGCCTTATGTTTAGTCATATTCACAGTATACTTATACGTATAGTTCCTTCTGCACATGCATTTTTAAGACTGCCTTCGGAAGCACCGTAATATATAGGATCTACGAATGAAAATTAATCTGGGTTCATCAGTCATTCATTTCTTTGGAGGAGATCTTGAGTTGAAATTTTGTTAATAACATTCGCTTACGCATCCTTGGCAAGAAAGAAGAAAACGTAAACAAGCACACAAGAAATGTCACAAAAGTCTACATATGATCGTAAAACCCATCGAAAATACCGTTAGTGCAGCTGAACGGAAAGATCTATAGGATTATACGTAGTTGAGTTGTGAACAAGGACGGTAAGAGAGAAGAACATTTCATTTCTTTTTATTTGTTAAAGCACTTTTTGAAGATAAAATGACTGGCAGAAAAGAAATCACAACCGAAGTGTGAAAAATCGTTATAAAACTTAGGAACGGGGGCGACTGGATGGCGAAAATTGGCAAAACTCTAAAATTGCAGACAGTTCAGACTAACATAAACATAACAGTTCAGACTATCATAAAAAACTATAATAACACTGGAAATTATGATAGTAAGCCAAGAAGCGGATGACCGAAGAATA
Organism: Pocota personata; assembly: GCA_963082735.1. NCBI lineage: Eukaryota > Metazoa > Arthropoda > Insecta > Diptera > Syrphidae > Pocota > Pocota personata. Next base: position 83,055,334 of record OY720430.1, read on the forward strand.
TTGACAATAGGATCTGAAGGAATATAGTGCGGAAAGCCGCGGAGAATCCAAAACAGAGCCATCGCGAAACTATCCGTCGTACTAAAAAAGGGTGGCTTAAGTTCATATGTAACGAGAAAAAAACCGTTGATAAGCCTAACTAAAGGCTGAACTATAATAGTAGAATGCTTTCGTACGACCACTTCCGAAACAGAGCGAATACACAGGATTTGTATTGTGTGACCATAATAGCTTTTTGCTTCGATTCGTTAAGCTTCGTTCACTTTTGCTCACTTACGAAAGAGCGAATGGATTTGCTCTTTCGTAAGTGTACGTATGAAAACTTGACAAGCGGTCCCTCATCTAAGTACTAACAGCGCCCGATGGTGCTTGATTTAGGTGATTGGACGAGAACCTTTGCTTCCGAACACATACGCCTATTATGGGCGAATTTTGTTGTTCCAATGCAAATTTACAGAAAGTCTGTAGTTATGCCTGATTAATTTCTGGAGATTTTTAATCAACGATTTCAGCGTCTTAACCTCCGAATTTTGTCTGTCAGTAAACTGTCTGCACAAGATTTTTAGTCTCGACAGCAGTCTACTTTTCTGTTGGTGTAGTGCATCAATTGTTGTCAGTATGCTGATACCGAGGTATCGTAGTGTCCGTAGTTCGTTTAATTGTCTCGTCCATTTGTTTTAGGTACCATTCAATCTCCTCGTTTGACAGATTCCTATTGGGCGGTGGGTAGAGCGAGTTCGAGGAGAGTGGTCTTGTCAAAACTCTGAAGAAGCGAGTCCAACGCGTCCTACTATAATTGTAGGAGTACGTTTGGACAAACTCCTCCAACTCCGCAATTTCGTTGGGAATCGTTACTACGGCACTGAGTCCGCAATGGTGACTGCCATACACAAATGTGTGAAGGATGTTTAAAGTTTGTCGGTCCGTGTCGGTCAGTTGTAACCGTACGTCGAACAGCTCGAGATCCAGATAGGAGCCGCTTCTAGGAAACGACGGATTATCTATAACTTTCAAATCGAGTTTATATTCGACACTGTGCCGACCCCACCAATTGAATAGTAGGTTCCGTCTAGGATTAGGTGTGTTATTTCCCCAATCTCTATGTTTGGCGTTTAGATCTCCAGCCATGAGGAAATAATTCTCCTCCACCTCCAGCCTTAGGCATTGAAAAAGTGTCTCGAGCTGTGAAATAAATAACGTAGATTGAGTAGCTTCAGGTGCGTAGAGTGCTCTCATGTACATCTTCTTTCCACTATGGAGAGGGATGCACACGATACATGCTTCCAGCACCTGGAACCTTCGCACTTCACCGCTGTACACTACCTTAAATGCAGTTGTTTTTTAATGAAGGTCGCAACACCTCCTCCTTGTGTGGAGTTGGGTCGTTCTCTTCTGACAATATTGTATTTGTTGTCCCCCATTTTGTGCTTCTGGGATAGCTTTGTTTCACTAACCATAAGCACATTAGGCGTACTCGTATGTAAACTTTTGTCACATGGTGTAATTATCTTTTATGAAATAGTTTTCCTTTCGGCCACTTTTTGTCAACAGATCGTCGTGCATTTGTTGGAATTTCAGCCAAGACCTTTTAAAAAAAATCAATTCGCGTCTTGATGTACCCAGCTGAACGACTTGCCGAAGTCAAAACGCTCAGGGAAAAATACCTCCAAGCCCGCCGCAGGTTCCAGAGATCTAGGGGAAGCCCAGGGTTGCAGGAACGTTCAGTTACCTTCAGGCTGGCGAGACGCGACCTTGAAAAGGCCATCAAAGAGAAAGCAAGATGCTTCAAACGATTCTGTGACGAAGCAGCTCTAGATAGATAAAGTTTGCCACGGCGGTTGAAGCAGTTACTGAAATCAAAAATTGGTTAGAACCTGCCAGCCTAGAGCTAGCTGACCACAAGACTGCCAAACATCGGTGGACTTGGATACACCAAGAGAATCCTATTATTCAGAGTGGTAAGCTCAATCCTTCAATACGCTGCCCGGTCAAGAGGGGACACTCATAACGAAGGAAACAAGGAGGAAGCCCTCGTCTGCATACAGACTCTGCGCAATCGGAACTATAAGCGGTTTCCGAACAATTTCGGACGAAGCAGCCTGTGTTATAGCCGGTATGATCCCCATCGGCATTCTCGCCAACAAGATGCAAAGGGTTTACCTTAAGCGAACCGTGAACTGTCAAGAAGCTAGCGTTGTCAAAAGGGTAAAACGAGAAGAAAGGGCAACATCTATAGCACTGTGGCAAGCCAGATGGTATAACACGGCAAAAGGCAGATGGACCCACAATCAGACATGAAAACTCTACCACGGTCGTCTATGATATATAAAAATATATACCGAAATGATAAATTTACCATAAATAGTACGAGTGTTCCAATGCAATAGGCATCTGCAAAACAATCACCATCAAGCGGTCGATTGAGCACTTGAATATCGTCGCCCAGCATCCACGAACTATCTCAATGGGCAAGTATTGGTTGCCTGAAAATTTTCTATTTCGAGATTCTGAAGTGGGTTTCTTAATTCTGTCTGTCTGTATGTATGGTCGACTGCATCCTAAATCGCTGGACTAGATTTTCTTCAAACTTCATACCTAGGATCAGTAGGGTCACAATTCGAGGCTAAATCAAAATTTTCATTCTAACCCCAAAATGAACGGTTCTTCACTAAAGGCCGAATTTGAAAAAAAAAAAAAAAATCTCGAAAACGGCTTTAACGATTTTGATTAAATTTTATATTTGAGTTACGGTGGATGTATGCTGTCAGATGGCGTACCAGGTTATTTTTTCAAAAAAATACCTTTCTGAAAATTGGCTATTTCTCGGCAGAATCATAATTCTATCGATTTTGTTTGCAATCAATATTTGAACCATATTTGACATAATAAGATTATGGCATACCAAGCTCTGGAAAATCTCAAATTTGTTTTTGTTTAAATTTTAAATCTGAGTGATTTGCAATTAAACAACATATACAGGCGCAAGTACGTGCGACCAAGTCTTGCACTTTATTTCTTCTATGATCATTTACTATCTTATATTGATTATCTATGTAGTATTTATCGATATAAGAGTATCTATTTGCTCAAACGTGTTGTTTTTTTTACTTCCTCTCTTATCTGTGCGATTACATATTACGTTTCTAAAGTATTCGGATATGTACGTACATGCATATATATGCATGTGTATATATATATATATTTTTTTATAATTTGCGCGCGCCAAAGTCGCAATTTCAGGCATTAGCTCAATAGGCTCAGTAGATAGACTGAGATAGAGAGAGAGAGAAAGTAAACTCAAAGGGTAGCGTCCAGATAAGTCATAGTCATTGCTTATAAGTCATAGTGTTTTTTCCGTCCTCCTGATATCATCACGATCACCTCCTGTCAGTGTTATGCCTTCGCAGTAGAGTTTTTTTAGAATTGCTTTCGCAATTGATCGACTCTATTATTTATTTCATACGAAATAAGTAGATGATTCTTAACATCGGGATTTGAACCCTGAAGCTGCAGCGTGACAAACCCTTGACGATGACAATGACGTTACCACTAACCAGGGCCGCCCCCTAATTCTGTTTAAATAAAACCTCAAAATAGGTTCAATGCATCTACATAGCTGCTTGTGCACACGCATCCAGGATGAGAGATATGTTTACTTATTGATATTCGTCTCCAAGTGTATAGGTATTCTTTATTTGTGAAAGTTTTTGAGTAAATCTTCTTTTTTGATTTTGAATTAAGGATGAAATGGCAGTTTTGACAGAATATGAGAAGAGCTGATCAGAGTGTCATTTTAGCTATTCTCTTGATAAGATTACCATACTGGCTGTGTGTTGGTTGTGTTCATCTTTTTACTTGCACCTATAAGGGCAAGTATTGGTTTTCTGAAAATGTTCGATCTCAAGATTTTAATCAAACGATAGATAACTCAATAAAGTAGGTCTCTCAATTATGTTTGCCTGTCTGTCGGTGTGTCTGTATATAGTGTATGTATGTCTGCCTGCAACATAAACCGTTTAGGTGGATTTTCTTCAAACTTTATATCTATGTCCGACTGCAACATATGCCGTTTAGATGAATTTTCTTCAAACTTCATATCTGGGGTCGGTAGATTCACGAATCGAGACGAAATCGGAATTTTCATTCTAACCCCAAAATAAAGGATACTTTACAAATGGCCGATTTTGGAAAAATCTACTTGCTCGAAAACGGCTCTTACGGTTTTGACCAAGTTTCATGTTTGAGTTGGAGTGGATATATACATATATATATTGTAATATGCGAGCTACGGCTCGAGTAGATAAAACAATATTCTGTGAAATTATTTCTTTATTTTCTAGTCTATAGAATAATCCAGGTTCACACTATACTATTCTTCGCAATTCTTTTCTTACAAGGTCTCTGTCCTCTCAAATCACTTTATCTCCTTTCAATTACTTAATTCACAAATCCAAACTAATTACTTCTTCTTGTAAAATCTCAACTTTCAATTTATCACAAAATTACAACTTTGCCCATTATCACTTTTCTAATCTCTTCGCCACAGTTTAAAAACTACTGCCCCCTTTTTGATCGCCATCTGTCCTTATATAGCAGAAGTTTCTGATAGCCAGAAACTTCTAGCAAATTCTTCGACCACTGGAACAAGAGAAATTCCAAGATGACAATCATTCTTGCAGTTATAATTCCCTCTCATCCGTGATATTATCCGTCTCTTTCGTAGACATGAACTGTGGAAACCGCAGACACGAACCTCGAATGAAAGGACACTTCGAACCAAAATTCTGCCAGAATGAAAAGACACTTCGGAATTTTTTTGCATCATACTTTTAGGGAGCGTAGTTATTATTATGGTACAATATGATATATATGGATATATGATATATGAACGGTACTTTACTTACCAACTGCTTTTTAAAAATGTCCTATTTCTCGGATATGGCTCAAACGAAATCAATATGATATTTAATCAATATATGACATGCCAGATTATAGCTTATCAAGTTTTGAAAAAATCTGAAAATGCTTTTTTTTTTAATTGCAAGGGTTTTAACGATTTTATTTAAACTTGAAATCTGAGTTATTTGCAGATAAACAAGATACATTTGCAAGTACGTGCGACTCAGTCGTTCACTTTATTTTAATTCTCTATCCAGAGTATATTAAGTTTGATACATGTTTTGTAACGTAGATAAATAATAACGAAAGACCCCCAAAAGTATATATATTTGTGATCAGTACCAAATGTTATGTCGATTTGTCCATGTCCGTCCGTCCGTCTGTCTTTATCTCACCACTTTCTGGGCCTTCAATTTTGAACTAGGAATATAAAATTTGGTACATAAGCTTTCCGGAATCCAAAGCATTACAAGTGTAAACATTTTTGAAAACCGCTCATGGAAACTCCAACTTTTTAAAATATATAATTTTGCACAATATTTTTCATACCTATGCAGCAGGTGCTTGTTTGTGACCATCCCAGATGCAATAAAACATTCGATGACATATACGTATCCTCTAATAACATCGATTACGATGTTAAAGGCATTAATCTTTTGTAGTCAATGTAGCTTGTATATAATTCTGATTCCCTTCCTTCCTCGTGTTTTCCCCTTGTTTTATCCAAGTCGTCAGAAGTCACCCTAACCAACCCATCGCTGAAGTTTCCGATAACCTACAAATTGTCATACTTAACCTAGGATAGATTTCGGTTGCATAGTTATGTGGTTATTCATTTATTATCGAAATATAATAAGGTATTATTATTGATTACACAACTAAATATGTACTATTCACTAATTGTGTAATACATTTGCATTTATACCTTTTTTACATTTACGTAAAGCACACAAATACCGAAACCTAGACTGAGTTTATTACATACACATTCCTTGGAATCATGCCAAACTTAGTAGCAAATGATCTCAGGTTTTCCCTGCCACGTAATAATACCTTTGGCTGTCTTCCACCAGAGGGTCACCCACCCCCGCATTCGAGCCGTCAGAACTTCGCTAACCCCTTACTCACTCCTGCCATTTTTATCGATTCAGCAGCGTTATAACCCAGCGTAAATAACCCAACAACTACGTGCGGGAGTTAGTGATGACTTCCATTGGCGTGAACAGAGCTAAAGATCTTGAGTTTGACGAAGAACAGATCACCCAGCCACCAGCACCTCCCCTTATATGATCTCAAGGTCTTAATCATCGGATCCAACCTATACTACCCAAACTAGCTGCGAAACATGCATTTGGACTATGTTAGCGGTCATAAACACGTGTTTTTAGTAAGCCTGGTCAAGTCTCTAGGCGATATAGTACTGGTTACCGAGTCCTTCACAAGTGTGGATTTAAGTACGCCATAGAACTTACGTGAATCATACTACATGGAATGTGAAGACATCATCGAGGTTAGTGCCTGATGTTGGATTCACCTTAAAATTTATCCTAGGTTAAGTTGGCATGATCTGAGACTCATTCTGATCGACCATTTTCGAAGCCCAAAGAGTAATGAAGAATTGGCCAGAAGTTTGACCAATTCTGTTCGGATTTACTCAAATTATATCACAATGGTAGCACCAATCCCTTAATAGGTGGCAGCGAACTCCTCATCCACAACAAGCACACGAGGAACGTTGTCATATTAAAATATATTTCAGAACGTGTAGCATGAAAATAATACAAGTTTACGCCCCTGCATCCAATTATGAAGACGAAGAGGTCAAAAGTTTTTATGAATTATATTGGCTATACAAGAAACCCATTTCCATTATACTTTTACTAAGGGTGACTTAAATGTCAAAATTGGCAAACATAAAAATGTTTACTCTGGAGGTAGAAATGAAAAATTACAAACCTAAAAACTGAAAGGAGAAATGATGCGCCTATTAAAAACAAGGAAATGGGTTACCCCGGAAAACCCTATCGGATGCGAAAATGCAATATCTTTAGCTCTAGGTCATCTACGGAGAACTGATATAGAACAATTTTCAAAGAAATACACAGAGATTAAAAAATTCACAGTGAAACTATTCAACAAACGAGGCATTAAAGTAATGAGGAGAAAGCTGGCAGAGGGAAAAGCAAAATATTCAAACTAAGAGATAAAATGGGAGAGGGAACACAAAATAAAGAAAAAGTGCTCATGATAGTGGAGAAATTCTATAAAGACCTATATGAAAGCCGATTAGCAGAGCCTAACAACAACACACCACAAACAAGAGAACAAAACTTAATAAACGTTGGCTGTGAATATATGGATATTACAACCAAATAATTCAAAAAGAAATGCATACATGGTGCCGGAAAAGAACAAATTGTGATAGAAGTAGTGAAAATCGGTGAAGATAAAGGACTTGATAAAATTCTGCTCTGCCAAGACTCTGTTTAGAAAGTAGCAGTACCCAAAACAATTGGAACAATGCAGTTACAATTTTCATTCATAAATATGGAGATATAACGAATTTATAAAATTATAGGCCAATAAGTCTAGTCCTTCACCTCGATAAATTATTCCCAATAAACTGGACTTCTATTAACCTCGAGAACAAGCTAATTTTATGAATGATCAACTTCAAAACAATAAAGATCCTTATAGGAAAATCGGTCGAGTAAAACAGACTACAAGTTCTAAATCTTCTCGATTTCCAAAAAAGCGTTCGACACCTTAGAATTGTAATCTATACTGAGTTCATTAAAGCAGTGCAAATTATATTACAGGTACATACATATATCAAACTGTTAGGCCACAAGAAAATTTCAAACTCCACGATATATACTCGAACTATTCCTGGGAAACGGTTTACGGTGGTATTGGAATTTGCTATAAAGGAACTGAGCTGAGACAGAAAGGGTATTAGAAACATACATGACCAACACCAGGACCACATTCGTTTTACCGATGCCATAGTTTAATTACTGATAACCTAAGCGCAACAAATGTTTGAAACTTAAAAGAAACATCAACAAAGCCCATGAACAAAAATATCTTGGTCACTAAGTAAGAATTGGCAAAAATAATCAAAGATGCGAAATCTCTCGTCGTATAAATTTAGGCTGGAAGCATATAGTGATGTTACTCTTGTAACGTATGAAAGAAAAAACACAGCTAGAAATAAATCTTAGAAAGCTCTTTATTGATTAACCATTCACTTAAGACTAACTTAACAAAACATCTTCATAGTTTACGAGTACATGGCTCTTATCTTTGTCTCTCCGAAGAGACGATTCTATTGAACAACCTTTCCCGTTCAATTAACTATTTGCTTGACAAACAAGTGTGGCGGGAATGTTGCTTATATAGTAAAATGCGTTCTGCCAGTTATAACCTATAGTGTGGAAACCTTGTACCTAACAAAAGCCCAATTAACAAAGTTGCGCAAAGAGCAACAGAAAGAACGATGCTGGGAATCAAGGAACACAGGATATCAAATGCAACGAACAGAAGTCTCCGATATAACCGAGCGCATAACAATAGCTCAGTGGAGATGAACTTCACGGCAGATAATAGACGAACCAAGTGAATAGTAAAACTGAGAATAAAAGAAACAGAAGAATACCACCCAACAGGAGCATTGACGATTTAAAAAGGATAACAGAAAATTGGTAATTCCTGCTTAAAATCGGAAACAGTGAAAGCTAGCTGATGGATGATGATGATGATGAATGTTAGGTCTCCTTGACTCGGAAGCCACGATTAACTGTTTGGGTTCTGGGGCCCTGGAATTTCCTCGGAAAAAAAACCTACAAACAGTTTTCCTCCGATATTAGTATGGATAATAGTCGCAAGTAGGCAATCGTTGGCTTTGTAAAAGTTAAAATCAAGTATAACTGCTTGGAGCAGGAGATATGCCTTTTCGTGGTTGCCTTGCTCGAGCAGACACTTTATTCAGGAGTGTATTTTTAGAAGCTTTCCAACTTCGCTCCCCACATAGTATGCGAGTTGGCTCAGGTGTTCCAGACTCAAGTAATAGACGCGAATGCTCATGCTCTAACTCCGGGACAATCTACATATAGTGCTCGAAAAGTTAAAGTATTTGTTTCCGTCCTTCGATCAACATGGCTTTGGACAAACAAAGACTGAAATACATTATATCGACACTGGTGATGCTGCCCGACACTACCCCCTGTCTCCAGCAATTCAAACCCTTCTTTATGAGGAGATTGACCACATGCTTCAGATGCGCGTAATTGAAGAAACCTCCAGTAATTTGAGTTTTCTTGTAGTTATGGTGCGGAAGAAAGCTGGCAAAACCAGACCTGACTAGTCTTTAGGAAAGTCAATTCCTTCACCGAGAAGAATGCGTCTCCGCTCTCCTATATTGAAGGTTTGCTAGAGCGTCTTTCAGATTCACATTTCATCTCGAGTGTAGATCTGAAAGTTGTCGTTTGGCAGATTCCGTTGGAGAAATCCTTACGGGAAAGACTGTATTTACCATTTCTACCGGACCGCTTTATCTATTAAATTGAAATTTATGAACAAAGTGATACCACATGAATTAAAAGAGAACATCTTCGTTTACATGGACGACCTATTGATTGCCTCTCGAGATTTCGAGGAGCATCTACGGGTACTTAGGATTGTAGGAAGCTTTTACCACCTATGTGCCGCATAGAACACCGGCGTCGGTTGTTCTTTTGTGTCAAGAAGATGAAGAAGGGTTATAGCAGTCAATCTACTACTACTCTCAGCGCAACTATTCTGTCATGAAATTGGAAAGCTGGTTGAGGTTTTAGAGGTACAGAAGTTATGACTCTACGTGGAAGGGCAAACCTTCAAAATGTTAGAAATACCTTATTATATTAGGTTGGCCCGATGGAGGTTAAAGCTTTATGGGCTTACTTTCGACATCAGACAACGCAAAGGATCCGGTATAACAAAAACCAGCTTCCTCACCTTCAAGTCTTAGAAGATTTTGTATAAAAGTAGGGCAGACACTGCAAGGAAACCTTATCGAAGATGACGTGGTGTGTAAGCTCTGGATCCTATCGGCGCTAAATCAAACCATAATTATTCTGGCACATCAGCCATCAAAATCATTCATGGCGGAGTTGCTAAGACTTTGTACCGTCTTCGCGAATTGATTTCACTGAAGTAATATGGCGGATGAAGGAAAATCGACCGAAGCGATTTGTTTGCTAAACTTCCAAGCTAACGTTTAAACCAGAAATGGGAAAAGCTTTTGTAGTAGACAATGAACATTACAGAATGAACATTATACATTCCCACCTAAAACGATCACTGTAAAGAGCCCAGGATGTATATGGACAAACATACAATACCTGCAGCAAAGACATAAAGGTCAAGGTTGGAAATGAAGCATTGAAAAGGAACTATACCCTAAGCAATGCAAGCAAGCGTATTAGTGCTAAACTATGTCCTAAGTTTGTAAATACTAGGGCCAATACTGTTTACATTGACAATCTTTACAATCTTGAGAATGTAGACGGTCAATACCTTAGTGCATTTCACGCTAAAAATATCAAGCTTCGTAGGGGCATTTACACACTGAAGCAATTCACACGCAATTTGGTTCAAACCAACTCTTCGTAAAAGTAGAAACAAAAAGCTTTATAAATGTTTTTTTCTAAACTCTAGCAAGCAAGGAGATTTATTGATACGGGTGTGAAAAGATGACAGGTCTTTTTCCTGTCTAGTAGCCACGGTTGTAATGCCCTCCGAAAATCTGATCAGAAATACTCGGGAGTAGGTAACAAGTTCCTTCCGCTAGCCGTAATCCGATTTTCACGCGCACCACAAGTGCACATTGGCAACATTGCATTTTTTTCTTTTTTTATTCTTTTCCTTTGCACAAGTTTATTTTCCATCTTACGTGTAACCGACAATTGTGGCTCCTATCGGCAACGCGCTGTGAGTCAGTGATGCCAGATTACAAGATTTTATCGTATGTCCAAGAGTTTTAACTTCCAAAATTTCAACAAGACTTTTTATCGACAAATGGTCAAATTTCAAGACTTTTCATATAATTGCATAAATCTCTCGTACATCTTACATCTCAATATACAGAAACACAATTCATTCAAATGCTACTACAGTTTTCTTAGGCACCAAAATTACAAAGCCCTCTATGTCATGGGGATTTTTTTCTCTTGAATGCAGTGATTAGTGTTCAGTTTAGCTTATCACTTTTTTTACGGATAATTGATAAGGATTTGAGTCATTTTAATTCGAACTGCACCTTTACTAACCACTTGAGACTGAAAAAAAAAAAAAACGAATAAGTACATAATCTTATTATTTGCTATTGTATGTACTTACATATACATTTATAATTGCCAATGTAAATGAAAGGTGATTTTTACCTTTGTTACCTAATGTTTGTTACGTTTATATATGTATGTAGAAATAAATATGTACCCACATAAATAAACAGCTATGTGTATACTATATATTATGTATACTATATATTTATATGAAGGGGAATGCAAATGAGATAAAACTTCGAGAGGAGCTCCATAAACTGAGACAGGCCAGGAAACTTCTCGTGAACTATAACCGGAAAGGCAGTAAGGTATGCATAAATATTAACAAAAAATAGGCTTCTTAACGAGTAACTGCAGACTTAAGCAATATTTGAGAAAACCAGAGCCCACATTCTTAAGGAATGTGAAGCACTGATCCACAAGAGAAGGGATAACTGGATACCTATTAAGTATCAGAAAGGGATCTACCATCATTGTATCCACTCCAGGTCAATAAGACAGTTGGACTGGAGGTGATACTCCAGTTCTGCGGAGCACGAAATATCTTATTTTCAAGATTTCTTAGGTAAAAGAATAAGATTAAAGGCAACTATCTTCTGGTAACACTGGTAACCCGCGAAGGTGAACTTATCAAGAGTGGCAGAGACCTAAATTTCCATAGTCCATATCCATGTTGTCAATGCACCACAAGTGATCAAAAAGTGCAAGTCCATGGCTTTTCACGTCCTTCTAAACTAATAGAGGAAACAAAAAATAAATGTACTTGCATAACGGAAAAAAAAGAATACGTAATTAGAGAAAATACATATTGCAAGGAAAAAATATCTTTTTAGTTCATTTTTAAAATAGTTGTGATTCAGAGTTCTATAACTATATGAGGACGATTTCACTCTCTATATACAGTAACAGTATAGTGAGTCATCAACCTTTTTGATACAGTCATACAACTTTTTTTTCACTCGTTGATGGTAGCTATTGACAGGTCGATAACTCTATTATAGAAGGAGGTAACATACTACAATTTTTTGAACTGAGTTAAATTGCATTGAAAAGAAAATTTCATGATTTGGTTTTGAAGGTTGACAATTGATGCACGCATCACCTTAATGATATTGTCTGTATTGGCTTTCAGGTTCTTAGATAGATTTCGGGAAGTCCTTATTCAACATGTATTGCCTATGTTAGGGTTGTTGTAATAAGTTTAAACAAGAACTTTCAAAAAAATGCCGAACCACTTCGTACTCCCCAAAGTGCTTATAACCAAGGACTTGATTAGAGTAGTACAAACATGCATTTATGGTGGCGTTGAATAGCCTGATTATGGAGGAAGAATCAAAATGTATGAAACGACTCCACATAAGATTAATGACAGTTTTACCGACTTTTTATATTTGAAATCCTTAACAAATTCAATAGTTTCACCACCTAGAGATTAGTTCTCCCTCATTGATAAACTTCGTTGCGAAGGCCAAGAAATCATAATTTTAGATTCTAGTACTCATAAGTCCCAAAAGGTCGCAGTAGCGCTTAAGTTCATTTATTTGCAATTGAAGTATATGGGAAGCCCATAGACCTTGATAAATTTACTTCGCAATCCTAACGGAGGTAGATTATAAGGTAGAGATTCCCTGTTGACTGTATCAAAATCAGATTTGAAATCTACATAGAAAGTATATATAGGTAGTTTCTTTTTTCTACTTATGAACCTTCCAGCAATACTCGCTAGACCAAATATTTTATCCACGGTCGAAAAACCGAAAGCCTTCTTGAAAAATACTGAGACCCGTCGTATTAAACAGTTGGAGAATATTTGGGTATACATTTTCCTTGGGGGTTCAAGATGTGTCTCACAAAAAGGCAAAGCACTTTACAACGCCTGCATGCAACACAGATGCGACTTTCACTCGACTGGTAAACCAACATATTGGCCGACTGATAACAACAAAATACCCGATCTGATCGATTTCTTTGTTGTAAAAAGAATACCAGACAAATGTATTAAAATTGACGAAAGTTTTGATCTCTCTTCCGATCATTCCCCTATCATTCTAACGATGAGCGAACGCCTAATTAAAAAAGATGTACCTGCTAGACTAACTAGCAGAAAAACAGATTGGGAAGGCTTTAAAAAAGACGTTGAAGAACATATCGAACTGAGAGTATCACTTAGGACGTCTTCTGAACTCGAAATCGAAATTGATCGTTTTGTTGAAGTTCTGCAGCGCGCCGCGTGGAAAAATACTCCCTATCAAAGGAAAACGCCAATCAATCATGCCCAAAAATATCCACCGGAAATAAAAGAAATGGTAAGGGAGAAGAGAAAAGCGCGTAAAAAATGGCAACAGACTCGTGCTCCGCAACATAAATCGCATTTGAATCGCTTGTGTAACTTGCTAAAAAAGGCCATTATTGATTTTAAAAACCGGACAATACAAACCAGCATTGAAAGCTTAATGGCGGACAAAGATTCCAATTATTCGCTCTAGAAAGCTATAAAAGGCATTAAAAAACCGAAAATACAAGCGGCCCCAATCAAGAAAAATGACAACGAATGGGCGAAGAATGATAAAGACAAAGCAGAAGTCTTTGCCGCCCATTTAGAAGAAACATTTAAACCATTTGATGGGCAAGCGCTTGCTGAAAATGATAATGCGTCGGATATAGCATTTCACAATTACACAGTAAGAAATGCAAGGGTGACCGAACATCAACAAGAAATAAAGAAACTGAAACCGAATAAAGCTCCTGGATACGACCTAATCACAGGAGAGCTTCTTAAATCGTTACCTAGAAAAGCGTTAGTTAAGTTCCTTTACATTATAAACGCAGCGATAAGATTAGAATATGTTCCGAGTCAATGGAAAGTCGCGGAAGTAATAATGATTCAGAAGCCAGGAAAACCACCGAATGATAAAAAATCGTATAGACCTATTTCGCTGCTGCCGATTATGTCTAAAGTTTTCGAAAGAATAGTACTTAAGCGATTACAGCCGGTTATAGAAGAAGGATCTCTTATTCCCAATCACCAGTTTGGGTTTAGAACCAAGCACTCAACAATAGACCAAGTGCATAGAATAACTGATTTAATTGAAAAAGCTTACGAAGAAAAAAAGATTTGCTCGAGCGTATTCCTTGATGTTTCTCAAGCTTTTGACAAGGTCTGGCATGAAGGCTTGAAATATAAATTACGACAAGTTCTGCCGGAACACTTATATAATATTCTAGAAAAATACTTGACGAATCGACTTTTCCGAGTCAAACACGGAAACGAATATTCGGAATTTAAAGAAATAAGGGCTGGGGTGCCGCAGGGAAGTGTCCTTGGACCGCTTTTGTACCTATTATATACTCGCGACATACCGCAAGAAGAAGGCACCGTATTAGCTACATTTGCCGACGACACTGCCATCCTGGCAACGGGTAAAACGATCGAAGAATCGACTGAAAAATTGCAAGAAGCATTGAATAAAGTAAATGAATGGACAGAGATTTGGCGACTAGCTTTAAACAAAAACAAATCTGTTCATGTCAATTTTACTTATAAGAAAATAAATAATTTGCCCATCTTTTCAAACTCGGTTCAAATTCCGTTTGCAAACGAGGCTAAGTATCTTGGAATGACACTTGATGCTAAGCTGAAGTGGAAATCGCACGTGAAGAAAAAACGTAAAGAACAGTACAGATAAATGTACTGGTTACTTGGAAAACATTCCAAGCTTAATATAGAGAACAAACTGCTTTTATACAAGCAAGTGCTAAAGCCGATATGGACATATGGAATACAACTCTGGGGTTGTACCAAAATAAGTAATGTCAATATTTTACAAACTTTTGAAAATAAAGTGCTAAGATCAATAGTTAATGCACCGTGGTTTATTAGAAATAGCGATATCCATAGAGATTTAGGAATTGCGACAGTCGAATATGAAATCAAAAACTTCGCGCGTAAGCATAAAGACAGATTACAAGGACACGTTAACAATGAAGTCCTTCGAATTCTAGATGAGAGGAATCTACTGCGTCGTCTACAAAGGACTAAACCTTTCGACTTAACGCGATAGCAAGAAACAGCGCCTAATTTGTGGAACAAGCAGGAACTTTCAATGGAAAGGGACCTGCCAAACGATCTCAATACGTGAAAGAAAAACTGCTGGATAAGTCAAAACTTAGTTGTAGTATGTAATCAAAGAAATTTATCACGAATGGAGGTTTTTTTAGTGAGTAAAAATCTCACACTACTATGAGCACGCGCTATCGATCCTCATAGTGTCTTCATGAAGATTTTTTACCTACCCTCGGAAAAAAAAAAAAAAAAAAAAATTTTCCTTAGGGAGCAAAGGAATGAAATTCTGCTGCCTTTTTTATTGATGGCAAAAATAATTGATATTAAAAAACCCCAGGCACTGCTGAGGCGTTTAATAATTTATTAATGAGTAACAGCTCTAGGAAAACACGAGTGAAATTTTTATAAAACTCAACTGGTGTTCGGCCAATACCAGAAACCCTTTTGTTTTCCATATTATTGAATGCCTAACTAAGCATCAAAAGGATTACGTAGTGGACGCTAGTTCGGTTAGGCAGCAAAATAAGAGAACCTTTAAGGACTTCTTATGAACGTTAATTTTTTCGTCCGAGTTAAAGTAATCGGTTTGTTTTCTTTGGCACAATTGCATAACCGAAGAAGTTAAGTTGCAGCTGTCCAACAATTAAACGTTGAAATGATTTCAAATCACTGCATAAGTACGTATTGTTAATTCTTTCGTCCGAGTTGAAGTAATAGGTTTATTTTCTTTGACACAATTGCTTATATGCCCTGTTTAAAGCTAGGTATGTACCTTAAAAAACTACCATCTGTTCTTCTAAAGAGATTTAAAAAACAAAAGATTTGTTTCGGAATTTGCTGCACTCCCGGTCAAACCAGATGACTGTGGAAGCCATTCTATTAGAAAAAAGATTTGAAGCAGCAGCCCGATTGATAGCTTGATTTAGAGTATGTTTCATCTACTCAAGGGAATAATGAGCTGGATTAGCATTAGCAAGGTGAATATCTTGGGCATCAAGCATTCTTCTGAAAGATACTGCTTTTCGTTCGTAGAACCGGTTTTAAATTTTAAACCCTTAAATCAGTTTTTGTAGGCATATGGGAGGAGAGGTTAGCATCCACTTCATTACAATTAAACAGTAATTGATTACGGTTGATTAGTAAAACCAGATTTTAAATTTTTCTCCCATTCACATCTCCAATAGCCATTACGTTATAAAAATGAATTGCACTTAAAAGGTTTTAAAAATCATGAAAAATGAGCCCAGTTACTTATAAATTTAAATATAAGTAGTTTATGCTTATAATTTATCTCTTTGACGGTCTTACTATCAATTTCTTTATATTTTACAAAATTACTTAAGTAGGATTTAATTGCAGGATTAACATTAACATTATAATTAATGTAATATTTTAAAACATATATATACATATAATATTAATATATAGTAATTCAAAATATTTTGTTTTAAAAATTAAAAGCATTTAGTTTAGCAATGTAAGATGGCAACCCTCTATAGAAGAATAATACCAGAATTGATCAAAATCTTGACATCGAAAATTACTTTTACTTACCCTTTAGTACAAGGAAAAAAAATAGAACCTATGTGCATATGTACATACATATGTATGTGCTGTTCATTTGCAATTTACTCTGATTTTAAACTTAAGCGAAAATGTTAAAATATATTTTTTTGGAAGAGCGTTAAAATGAAAAAAAAAACAAATTTTGGCAAATTTCCAAAACTTGGTATACCACGTCCTTTAATATATCAAATATTGTTTATATTTCAAATTTCAACAAAATCGTTTGTCATATCCCAGAAAACCGATTTTAAAAAATTTGATAATAAAAACTTGGTATGCCATTTAGTGGTACGATGGTTAGTACGATCCGTTTTCGAGAAAATCTAGTTTTTTAAATCGGTCATTAGTAAAGTATCGTTGATTTCGGGGTTAAGATAAAAAATGCGATTTCGCCTCGAATTGCAACTCCACCGATCCCAAATATGAAGTTTGAAGAAAATCCGTCCAGCCGTTTAGACTGCAGTCCAGCGCACATACATACAGACAGATAGGCAGAATTGAGAGACCAACTTTTTGAGATTCTCCATTATAGTAATATCAAGTTTAATCAATTTCGGGAATTTCGAGATCTAAAATTTCTCACTCTTAGTGGCTGATTACATTAGTGCAGGAATGAAAGTCATCAAAATGAACCGTAATTTTTCACCCGATCTTTTTCAGTTTGAATTTTCAGTGGTCTTTTCCTTTCTCTTTTTTTTTCTACTATACTCTATACCATTCACTTTCCGACAGTCTTTTATGCGCCAATGTAAACAGCCACTTAGAGCCTCTTTCCACCATGCATTTCGCAGTAAACATTTGTCTGTCAAAAATATTCCAGTGTGTTAGTACCATATATTTTGCAATTTTGAATAATTATCCTACCTCTTCGTTTAGCTGTAAACGAACCAGACTCCTGTTACTTTTGATGATTCTTTGCTTTATTTTGTATTTATTTAAAGCACGTTTACGTGCTTTATTTTATGCTTATTTTATAAATATGTATTTTATTTTTAATTTTAGTTTTTAATGAATTTTAATGATGCAGTCATTATAAGCTAAATAAATTCACTCCCCCCCACTATCACTGAAATTACTAGTGTTTTAAAAAAAAAAAAAAAAAATAGAAAGTAAGGGTATATAAATTTATGAAGAGGTAAGAGGAAAATTATAACAGGAATTTTGAAACCCTTATCTTACTCACACTTGATCTGATTTTAAGAGTTTTTAAACAAAATGAACTCTTTATCAGGATATAGATTCATCCATGCAAACTAAATTTCATCAAAATGTCTTATTATAAGTAAGCGCTTCTCGAGCGAGCCGTGTGAAAAGAAACATGTTTCAATTACAACCAAAGCTTTCTCTTTTTAACGGACTAACGTGAAATCAAAATTAGGATACATTTAAAATAACGCTGAAGAACACAAACTTCACGAGGTCCCACTCCCATTATTGAATATAGATTTCATTCTTAATAACTGCATTTGGTTATTGAACTGAACAAAACAATAACAATACAAGAATCAGTCATTGAGTTGCTTCAAGTAATAGAAACTCAATGGATCAATTCTGAGCCAGACTAATAGATGGAGCATGCATAACAAATTTTGGCAATATTCGGTAATTGGCAGATGTCATTCACATTTTTATTTTGTAATGTAAAGATGGAATAACATTTATTTAAAATTTTAAAGTAATTGAAAAATCTATTTTTCTTGTTTACACTGACATTAAATTTTTTTTCTTTTTATTATTATTATATTACAATCTAGTCTTAGGACGAATGAGCAGTTTGATAATCATAAGTTATAGAAAATTAAAATTTGAAAAAGGATATGAGATACATAATACATTATAACATTTAATTTATATTTGCCTTTTTCTTTTTTCTCTTCGTGTAATGATTAAGTAATAATTAATATAATAATGACTTTGAATTTTGCATGTAAATATGAGTATAATAACAATAAATTAATAACATTAATAACACTCCTAATAACACTTGTCGCTCGTTGTTGTCGCCTTCCGTATTATCTACTGATCATTTAAATTTACATGCCTTTAATTTTTAATTCAAAAGGTTTAATCCTCTGGCCGAGTAATTCTGGTTTGCAAGTAGTAGGACCTCAGGGTTTCGTAGCCGATTCTCGTGTCTTCTTGCTAAGTTTTTAATTTCATTTTGGACCAACTCCACATTAAGATCCCTGTGGAGGTCGCTGTTTCTTATATACCAAGGAGGACCTACAATGTTCCTGAGTACTTTGTTTTGGAATCGTTCAATGATGTCGATGTTACTTCGTTTCTACTACGATGCCCCATAAGCCAATACATTTTTTTATGTCGAATGTCTAGTTATTCTCTTTTCTTTTTAACGCGGGCTTTCCATCTGAGCTTGGCGTCTAATGTCATGCCGAGGTACTTCGCCATATTTCCATAAGGAACTTCTCTACCATTAATATAAACTGGCACATGATTTATCTTTTTGTTTGTAAAGTCGACGTGCACTGACTTTAATTAATTTAATTTGATTCTCCAGGTTGTCGTCCATTCGCTTATTTTTAAGACTGCTGTTTGCAGTTTAGCGACTGAATCTGCATTCGTGTTTGCAACTGCCATTACGGCTGTGTCGTCGGCGAATGTTGCCATGATGTTGCTGTCTAAATGTGGGATGTCTGAAGTATACAATAGGTATAAAACTGGTCCACCGTCATTAAATGCGTTTTTCGTTCTAAATTTCAGTTGTCAGGCATTAAAAAAAAACGATGGTGCCAAATTACTTTCAAATCAAATTTTTTTAACATTCGGTGATCTAAACCAGTTCAGTTCAATAATAAAACGCGGCTTATACATAATTAGTAGGTATTAAGTTATAGAATAATTCTGTTGTAGTTTAAAAGTCAGTATCAGTTCAGACTTAATTAAAAGACGATAACAAAGCGAGCAAGATATTTGAAGATAAAAGCTATATTTCTTCCCTCGGTCAGTAAATTCTGTTATGATTAAATTAATTAAAACATTATAGTCGCATTGAAGTCTTTTGGAACTCCATACAATAAAAAACATTACAATCGATGAGTAGGAGAAAATAATTGATAAGCTGATTGATGGAAGGTCTAATGACGTTTTGGATCTCAACCCTAAAACCATGCTGAAAATCACTTGAAGAGAAAAAGGTATACTCAAGCGTATTTCTTGACGTCTCGCAGGCCTTCGATAAGGTGTGGCATGATGGCTTGAATTGCAAAATACGACAAGTTCTCCCTGTATGCCTATACGACATTCTAGAATCATATCTCGGGAATAGACTCTTCCGTGTTAGACATGGAAATGAATACTCGAAGCTCAAAGAAATTTCGGCCGGTGTACCGCAAGGAAGCGTTCTTGGGCCACTTCTCTATCTGTTATATACTCGAGATATACCGAAAGAAGATGGCACTATCCTGGCTACGTTTGCCGATGACACCGCTATCCTAGCCGTAGGTAAAACAATCGAGGAAACGACTGCAAAACTGCAAAACGCACTGAATAAAGTAAATGAATGGACGAGGGACCGGCGGATCGCCCTCAACGAATCTAAATATGTTCACGTGAATTTCACTTATAAGAAAACTAATGTCTTGCCAATTTTCCTAAACTTGGCCCGAATACCTTTTGCAAACGAGGCCAAACACCTTGGAATGATACTCGACGCAAAACTGAAATGGAATTCGCATGTGAAAATGAAACGTAAAGAACTCGAAATCAAATATAGAGAAATGAACTGGTTGCTCGGAAAACACTCCCAGTTCAGTATTGAGAACAAACTTCTTTTATACAAGCAAGTGCTAAAGCCGGTATGGACTTACGGTATACAACTTTGGGGCTTACCAAGAAAACAAACGCCAATTTTTTACAAACTTTTCAAAGTAAAGTGCTAAGAGGAATTGTCCACGTACCGTGGTATACTAGAAACGATGATATCCACAGGGATCTCGGAATTCCGATAATCGAAGCTGAAATTAGAAGCTTCGCGAGAAAGCATTGAAACCAACCAATCGAACATGTCAACAATACAATCCTACAAATTTTGGATGAAAGCAATTTATTGCGCCGACTACAAAGGACGATACCTTTCGATTTGGCGAGAAAGGAACCAACCGCTCCTAGGTTACGGAACATGCAGGATCTTTCGGTGGAAAGTAACCTGCCAAACGAGTTTTTTTTTTCATAATAGAAAAATTGCTTGTAAGGTCTTTCTTAGTTGCAATATATAACAAATTAAATCGCAGGGTGGTGTTTTTTTAGTCAGTAAGAATCTGACACTACTATGAGCATGCGCTTGCTATCCTCATAGTGTCTATGGAAGATTTTTCACCAACCCTCGGGAAAAAAAAAAAAAAAAAATAAAAATTCTGAAAATCTGTAATGATAAAAGCGAATTTACCTGAAAATAAATACAAGCACAACAGACCAGTAGCCTTTCTATAATTCTCGCCTAAATATACTTTATAATTATTACGATAATTATTACACTTTAAGAAATGGTTTGTTTGTCGATATTTGGTGATCTCCGAACATTAAATATACGGTGGGATCTAAAATACATAGTTTATGTTCTTCTTTTAATTTAATCACATATGATGTGTGAGCTTAGTCAAATTTTACGAACATAATTATATAGTAGGCAACAGCACAAAATTAAAATTAAACCAAACGCAGAACTAATACTTACAATCAAAACTACCGGGTTCAGAGCGCAAAAAGGTGAGGGAAAGAATGACGAAAGAAAAGCCCTCGACCTCTGTTCCTAAAAGAAACAGTACGGAAAAGTTACAATTGGAAAAGCGACCGGGTAATGATCTTCGAACATCAGGAGTGCAGACTTACGCTCAGGCTGCTGCATCCGAAATACCAAAAAATATTGAAATTTCGAAGAACCCTGTTTCTCATGTTTTTTCAGTTATTCTAGAGAAACTTGAAGAAAAAAGCAAAATAAATAAAATTATTCTCGAAAGGCTGGTTAAGCTCGAAAGTAATTCAGGGAAAACGCGTACTCCAACTAGATTATGAATGAAAAACGAATGTTAAAAATATGTACTTGGAATGCCAACGGACTTTTGCAAAAACTTGACGAATTGGAATTATTCTTGCGTGAAAAAGATATCGATATTTGCTTGATTTCTGAAACCCACGTAAAAAACGAATCGCATTTAAAAATAAAAGGCTGTAATGATTACCACGCTTGTCACCCTTCGGGAAAAGCGAGAGGCGGATCATCATTGTTTATTAAAGACTGCATCGAACAATCCGCCGACTACAAAGGACGAAACCTTTCGACTTGGCGAGATAGGAATCAACCGCGCCTAGATTGCGGAACATGCAGGATCTTTCAGTGGAAGGTAACCTGCCAAACGTGTTATTTTTTCATGATAGAAAAATTGCTTGATAAGGTCGTTCTTAGTTCCAATATATATCAAATTAAATCGCAGGGTGGTTTTTTTTAGTCAATAAGAATCTAACACTACTATGAGCACGCGCTTGCTATCCTCATAGTGTCTATGGAAGATTTTTTCACCAACCCTCGGGGGAAAAAAAAAATACTTACATTATCAAATTTTAAAAATTTGTTATCCGTAAATTTTTTTATTTCTTAAATTGGAAACGTACTCCAGGCATAGCCTCTATTGAAGATATATCAAACCGGAACAAAATTTAAAAAATTATGCTTAAATCGATCTGCATTGCCATTGTCACGATCTTCCGATCTTCGGATCCAATCGTAAAAATGCTTTGCATTTGCATTTACCTACAGTAGAGCTTAAGATCTGTTTATTTTGGTTTCAATCGGGATAGCGGTTTTGCTCGTATTGGTCAATTATATGTCGTTTTGCATGCATATAAGGGCAAGTACTGGTTTCCGGGAAATTTTCAATGTCGAGACCTCGATCAATCTTGGTTTTACTACAAGGTGGGGCAAAAGTAATGTCATAATGTGAATTAGCTGCCATTTTGTAAGAAATGAAAAAAATTGGGCTCTGTTTTCACGAAAAATTTATTTGAGAAGATGCACACTTGTGCTCGTTTTACGGTATTGTTGCTCGCAAAACATCTGGCTCTAAATTGGTGATTTCTTCTTCAATGTTGGCTTTCAAGTCTTGCTAGGTTTGTGGTTTCTTGTGGTAAACGCCAGATCTCAAAAAACCCCAAAGGAAGAAGTCTGGCGCCGTCAGATCTAACGGAATATATGATTTAAAATCTCCATCTTTGCCCGAGCTGTGTGAGCGGTTGCTCTGTCCTGCTGAAACAAACAATGCTCGACAGCAACTTGCGGCAAAAAAAATCGTTTAACATCTGTCTGTTGCGCTCACCAGTTACGATTACGGTAGTGCCGCCGGCATCCTCAAAAAAATAAGGGCCAATCACTTTTTCACTGCAAATGCTGCATTTCGTGTGTCTTCACTGTGCCCCAGAAACGTAAATTTTGTTAATTCACATAACCACTTAAGTGGAAATGGGCTTCGTTGCTCATTGTGATTTTGGATACGAAATCATCCTCTTCTTGCACCAGGTTTAACGGAGCATGGGAGTAAGTTAACCTCTCTTGTCGGTCAGCAGGCAGCAATTGGTGAACGGTTTGCATTTTATAAGGGAACATCTTCAGGTCTTTCACCAAAATTCGATACAACGAATGTCTGCTGATGCCAAATTGTGTGCATCGTTGCCTCGTCGATGTTTGTGGACTCTCGGATGTCCTCGGTCACAGCAGTGCTATTTTCCGCCGACTGAGCAATACGGGGCCGGCTACTTCTTGCGACATCTATAGTGGACCCAGTTTGCACGAGATGCTCAGCCAAACGCTTAATTGCTTGCGCACATGGTGCAGGACGACAAGGAAAACGACGACGAATTTCACGATGCGTTAAAACAAAAGACCGGAAATTGGTCAAATAAACAGTAACAATAATTCCGCCTTCTTCATGTGTGTATCGCTCTGTCTCTGCAAAATTTATGGCACATTCACATTATGACATTTCTTTTGCCCTACTTTGTATAATAGAGTACTACAGCCAAAAAGGCTGGCTGAATTCATATCTGAAGTCTTTTTTCATTCTAATCCGAAAATTAATGGTACTTTACGTCCGATTTTGAAAAAACAAAACTTTTCTCGTTAACGGCGCCAACGATTCTGGTTAAATTAAATATTTGGGTTAAGTTAGACACGCATGGGCCACTAGATGACGTACCATTTTTTTTGGAAAAATGTAGGACTGTACTGGAAATCGGTTATTTCTCAGATATGACTTGAATGGTTTTGTTGATAAACGACACATCTGAGCAATATTTCGCGTATACGAGTAAAAGGGCATGGTATACTAAATTGTTTTCTTTTCAACTCATTTAAAATTGCTTTTATATTTTAACTTATACCATGAGGGGATTGAAGACTACTGAGATGACCAGCATGTAGAATAGGTATACTGTATGCAGTTATTTGAAAGCCCAACCGAAGAAAAAGCGTAGATTAAATTTATATATAGTATTTAAAACCAAAGATATTTAAGGATATTCAAGATCGCTGAACAAAATATCCATCCGTTCCCTACAACTTAGTTCATAAACAAAAACCAGAGGGTGCCAATAGAGCAGATACCTTGATTATGAAAATGTTGAAATGAGCAAGAACTTGCCATATTCGAAAATATGAGCCTTTTTAAACAAGATGTAGAGTAGATACAACGAAATAGGTAATATGGGAAAATGTAAAAAGTCAAACTGCTTCAAATAGAAAATGCGACTTATCGTCTTTTTTTCCATAGTGGTCTTCAAACTGTTTTCCCCTATATACGAGTATAACACTTTCCGAGGAATGAGGTTAACTTTTTAAAAATTGTATATCCTTTTGTCATAAAATTCTTCGAAACGGCAATGTTTTCGAAAAATGATAATGCCCATAGGCAAAATTGAAATTCTCATTCTAACCTCAAAATTAATGGTACTTTGGTTAAGGTCAATTTTGAAACATTGCAATTTTCTTGAAAACGGCTCCTACGATTTCGAGCAAAATCACATAAACTTATAGGTGATAGAGACATTGTGAATTCCATTCATTCATTAGAACATCGGAGAAATGTCTCCTGTCTCTCCCTGTTTTATCGTTTTTTCTACAAAAAATGCTCCAGCGAAATAGCCAGTTGCATTCCTCCCCTTCAAAATTTCACCCGCAATACGCGACATGCTTCGAATGCACATCAGTTTTCCCGAAAGCCTAACTTCGGTCGTACTGTTAAATATAGGGATTCGTTTATAAGCCGAACGACACGAATGTGGAATGATCTACCAAGCTCTGTATTTCCCCATCACTACAACCTTCAAACATTTAAAGCCAACGTGCATAGGCTTCTCCTCTGTTCCTCTTCCCCTTGTCCTTAAAAGCCCGTGCCCTGTAACAGTATAAAGGTATTCATAATCCTTTTGGCGCGCGCGAATTATAAAAAAAATAAAAAATAAAAAATAAAAATCTTATGTAATTTGGATGATCGCAATAAGACTGTTTACCAATTTTCTCCTAATAATTCGAACAACGGTTTATCACTTTCGAAAATTGACCAATTCTCTGACAAGGCGAGGCGATTTTATTCAAAATTGATACTAATGTAGTTTTTGTCATGCATTCAAATTATTGACATATGATCGAAAAAGTTGTTCGGCTTTAACGCATTTTAAGAAAAACCTTTTTTTCAGGTTTTTATCAATTTCGTGTATATTTTTGATCTGAGCAATTTAGAAACGAACGACACATAAGGAGGAAGTTGTGCCCTTTATTTTGTCTTAATGTCTCTCCCTGTATAATAAGCAATTTAAAATTAGTAGCTTCTCTTTCAAATATTACCTTGTGGGAAAATTGTAGGAAATCTATTTCTTATCGAATTCCTTCGCTCGAACACCGCCAGAATGTTGGATGCTTAGCGAAAGTGTATCAGTACTTCGATAAAAATTAAGCGGATGAAATCTATGATTGTATTCCATCGCATCTTTCAGCATATTTCACACTGTCTTATACTGGGTGAGTTTACTAAAAAGTTCACCTCATTTTATTCGAAAATGTTTAGATGCAGGAGAAACACACTTATATAATCAAAGTTATAGCAAACAATAAACCAAGTTGGTTGGTAATCTTAAATATCCTCGAGTATTTTTTGTTTTAAAAATATGGGCCAAATTTAGCTTTTTTGAAATGATAATGGTAACTTCTGAAATGCAACGCTTCTTCCTCAAAGAATAAGCTGTGCGATGATGATCATACGCATACTGACAGGCACTTTCTTTTGGACTCGTATAATGTAGTTATGCACTTTATTTGTCCACTACGCTTCGAGGTAGACCCACGCCTGCAGTGATTGCCTCAAAACCACAATCTTTTGACAATGATTTGGATATGGTCAACCCCCTAACTCACAGTAAAAATCACCTCCCATCCAGATACGAGGAATGAATGTGTTTAAGAAAATTCTGTAAACAAAAACAAAATATAAAGATTCGAAAATTAAATTGAAGTGGGTAAGACGCTTTCATTTCTCCGAGCTCACAGCCTATGAGGCATTGAAATTTAGAGTATACATGTGTATACATACATATGTACTCGTATGTACTCTAACTTTCTAATTGTTATTTATTTTTTTTCTTATTGCTTCTTAATTTAGTTCGAATGTTTACAAACGACGCATGATTCCAATTTTTCAATGAAATTCCCATATTCCGAACGTATATTTTCCATTTATACATAGTGTACGAGTATACGTATATTTTGAATTTTTAAAGAATTTTATCTAGCTGTATGAGTGGGTTCAGTGTGACTCTAGACTCGAAAGTGACGTCATTAAATATTGTTTTTTTTTTTTATTATCAATGCATTAAGTTGGAAAAATCAGTAACAATTTTAATATTTCAGATGTGACTATTAAAAAATTAAATGAAAATAATGTTCAATAAATACGAAAAAGTTATAAACATTCCACTGAAGGAATAAACAAAACCCATATACTTACGTACCAACGCCTTTGTACACAAACGAAGGGAAAAAAAACTCTGAAAATATACACTAGGTATATTCCAACAAATATGGATCTCATTCCACGATCATGGACGTCGGCTCCAGAAATCATTTCATCTACGTCAGCGGTTGCGAATCTTGTCAATTTCACAGGAGCCTACGTGGATACAACACCATCAGCTGATGAACGTGCGTAAATCGAGGTCAACATATCGGAGCGACTGGGCAGTGACTTGAAATGTGATCTGACAGTACCTAACGTGGCAATGGCAAGACACAAACATATTTGCCATGTCGCTTCAAATCGGTATGACTCGATTGCTGTGTTACTCGTAATTTTGGTTCCAATTTGAAGATGCATTTCAAACATTTTGCCAGATGTTACGCCACTGTCATGTCGCTGCCACGTCCCTTCGATGTGGATTGGGCTTAACATTTCCTAACATTTTATAATGATTACTGTATATATATTTCTTAGATGCGAGGACTACAGACGACTTTGAACTCTTTAAGGGATATTCCGATGAATTGCTGACATTTGCGTCGGTAATGTGCATAATTTTCACGCTTATTGGAATTCCAGGCAATTTGATAACAATTATCGCTCTATCCAGGTGTAATAAGGTGAGTTTTTGTAAGATTTTCGTTTATTGATGTGAATTTATTGATTGATTATTGGGGATAAATCCAATTTCAATATCCAGATAGGATTGGTCCATTGTACAGTATGTGAATATTGAATGACTTTAAAAAAAAAAAACGATTTGCATATATGAGGTAGTTTTATTTAATTTGGTCCTTTACAATTTATTTGAACTAGTTTTTGAATGCAACATCAATCAAGTGGTCGCCTCTATTGACCTAAGCAAAATGTGCCCTTTTTGGTGCGATTTCCATCACTTTTTTGAGCATCTCGGGCGGTATAGCGATGATTTCGGCACGAATGTTTGCCTTAAGCTCGTGAATGGTCTGAGGCTTGCTGGCGTGAATGGTCTGAGGCTTTGCTTTTCAAATAACCCCACAAAAAGTAGTCCGGAGGGGTCAATTCCCTAGATCTGGGTGACCAGCCTCCATTTTGTGATAGCACACGTCCAGGGAATTTTCGTTGCAGAAACTACATTGTTTGATTTGCAGTGTGGCATGGCGCGCCGTCTTGTTGAAACCAGTAACCGTCCAGACCTTTTACACACATCTGTGGGCAGACATAATGAGCCAACATCCACCGATATCGATTCCCATCGACTGTTTTATGGTGTTTCATGGATCTCGTGTGGATTCTCCATTCCCCAAATGCGGCAATTTTGCTTGTTAACGGCACCAGAGAGTGGATAAGGTTCAGTGTCAACCATTCGAGCGACTGTTTGGCCGTATTCCAAGCGGCGTGGACAGTCTGTCGGCAATATTCTTTGAGTCAATTGCACTTTATACGGAAACAAATGCAAATCATCCTTCAAAATGCGCCGCAAGTCGGTTCCACTGACGCCAAAATGCTGAGCGCGGTGATGATACGACACCTGTGGGTTCTCGGCAACACTCTCTCTTACCGCTTCAACTAGTGCATTGGAACGTCTCGGGCGTTAATGAACGGCATATCGACGATCTCCCACTGTTCCGTGCTAATCAAAATTCGACACCAAACGACGAATAGTATTGTCAGACGGTGCTTGTTGGCCACGATATTTTCGACGATATACACGTTAAGTTAACACAACTGAACGACTATTTCCAATTTATAGCGTCACTATTTCGGAGCGTTGTTTCAGTGTGAAGCGATTCATGGTTAAAATTGTACTGAATTGACGTTTCAAAACATGACTACTCAAATCAATCGGTTGATAAATGACAAAGTTATTCAATGTTTACATGCTGACATAAAAGATGGCGCACCCTGTACTTTAACAACGGATGAATACCTATTCATTTTTATTTATGTATGCATTATTTCGACCAAGGATTGAGAGTGAACAGAGTCCATTCCCATGATATCGATACTGCGTAATCTTATTCTTGGCATTGAAAGTGAAATGCTTCTTTGCGCCTGTATATTCTATAATTATGCGATAAATACTTATATGTAGAATAAGGCACATGGTGGTCTTATTAAGATAACCACATGATTTATGCTCTATGATTAACTTAACTATAGGCACTATAGTCCTTCATACCAAAACATACGCAAAATATACGGTGTTTTGCTCGGTTTAAGGAAAATGACTGTTTAATTGCATTCAGTTTTAGAATTCTAATTTATTCTACGATTTTTCTATTAGATACACTTCGCTTCATTTCGCTTCATAAAGCCGAACTTTTTTAGAGTTTGCTTCATGGTTTTTGGACTATTCCCTGCCTTAAAAACCTTCTGCTTTGGCATTTTGAGTAATTATATTGTATAATTAACTAAAAAAAAAATTTAAAATACTTGTAGAATTTCTGCAAATTTTTTTTCTTTTTATCTGAAAAAAGCAACATACATTTTTACAAATTCTCTTCTCCAGTTCATGAAAGGAATAATGTAACCCGTGAGCTCCATTCATATAACGTGGTGCAGTGGTAACATCATCGTTTGTCTCGCTGTGAGTTCACTGTTCAAATCCTGATGTCAAGAATCATCTATTTTTTTTTCACATGAAATATAAAGCATAACACTGGCAGTAGGGTCGTCATAAGGCTGAAAATGCAACTTGATCGTGATGATAACATCAGGATGACGGAAAAAAATACTGTGAATCTCATGACAATAAAAGCAAAACAAACATGCTCCCCAGTGACGCTACTCTTGGAATTTACAGAAATTTAATTCCACCTGAGTTTCAAACCACTACACCAATCCTCTCTCTCTCTCTCTCTCTATCTATCTACTCGTACAAAACTCTCGTATTCATATATCATTTAGCGCACTTCCTTTTGCCTAGAATACGATCTTCTATGACTAATCGTTTCCCCAGATAGTCCCTAGCGAACTTTAGTCGTTGCTTGCGCTTTTTTTGAGTTTGTTCTCACTTTAAGTTTGTCTAAATCTAAAGCCAGTATGATACTACATATTTTTCGCATTTTTAATGCGTTGAAAATGAAATTAGAGCAGTGCAACAAATTCACTACTGAAATTCCCCTTAGGTGTGAGTGCGTACGCACTAACCTTATAAATGTGAAAATGTCAAAAAAATGCATTAAAAATGCAACTCAAACTACATTTTTCAGCCACTGGCAGCTTTTGTTTGACATTTCTGCATTAAATTCAATTTTATTCCCCCTTTTTTCAATTATGCTACGTCTGCAAACTAGGAAATCCGTTTTTTATTGCTCAAATTTCCAAAACAAAATATCATGTCATTTTTTATACTATACGCTTCAGTTACTTATTATTAATTATTTGATGCCATAAAATAATTAGGGTGATTCGAGGTTCACTTCTATGAAAAGGAAATGTGTTCTTTTCGCTTATTGTATATTTTTAGGTTTTTCTCGTGTTAGTAGCATTTGCATATGTGTAGAGAGTGTCCCTACTCACTGTAAGTAGATATACTCTGATTATGACAGTTTGCGTTGTTTTGCAAAATAATGGCTTCTCTTTTCCTAAAAAAAACTTGTTGTCTCTTTCATGCAAAGCTGACATTTTAACATGCATTAAAAATGCGAAAAAAATGTAGTATCATACGGGCTTAAGGATACGTTGGACTGTTGACAAAGCGAAATGGGGTACTGTCCAAAGAACTAACTGTTCTGTTCATATTTTGTCCATACCTGTTAAGATTCTTTAAATAATTGTTGACGATCGCCTTTTTTTTGCAGTTTTTTCGGTAATAGTACAGTTTACGAGTATGTAACCTTCTTTTTTTAACACATCAATTCTCGACATTTTCAGGCTATGCAATTGATTTTCTTTACGGATTTTAGATAACCTGTTATCACAATTATTCAAGAAGTCTCCTTTGAAATTAAGAAATTTATGCTGGTCTTATTTAAGTGCAAACAAATACTTTTTTTTCGAATAAAAAGAGCAAAACCTCTGTAGAATTCTAAAAGTAACTATTTCATTTTCTACTTCCTTTTTATCTACTATACTATGGAAGCGGAAGATTTTAAAAGCAAAGGAATAGTCTAAAAACCGCGAAACATACTCGAAAAAGATCCCCTTTATTTATGTGAAGAACAGAGCATGTTAGTGCGGTATGCGCGAGATAAATGCGTTTAAAAGCCATTTCCACAACGGGGAAAATTTAAGCAATACGATTCATGCATTGCGAAATAATATCGGCATACTTAACCGCCCATCTCGTGCCGCTGTTAAGAAATTAATTCAAAAGTTCGATCGAACCGGGTCAGTGTTGGATATGCAAAGACCCGTGCGTTCTCGTAGAAGCCGATCACTAGAAACTATCACCGCAGTGAATGACAGTATTCAAAATCCATTTGCCATCATTCCCAGCAATTGAACCTTTCCTACAGCTGCACGCAGAGCTATTTAACAACAGATCTTCATCTGCATGCTTGCAAGATCCAATTGACTTATGAATTAAAGCCAGCAGACGATGAACAGTCTCGTGAATTCGTTAATTGGGTGTTGGAGAACCACAAAACTGATCGCGATTTTTGGAACTATATCATTTTCAACCATGAGGCTCATTTTCAACTGAATGACAATATAAGCAAACAAATATGTAGTATTTGGGGTCTTGAAAATCCACGGGTCATTCACGAACA
Source organism: Pocota personata (assembly GCA_963082735.1). Lineage (NCBI taxonomy): Eukaryota > Metazoa > Arthropoda > Insecta > Diptera > Syrphidae > Pocota > Pocota personata. Next base: position 83,086,898 of record OY720430.1, read on the forward strand.
GCCAATGCATCCACAAAAAGTCACTGTTTGGTGTGGATTGCGTGCGGTGGCGTGATTGGATCGTACTTCTTCGAAAATTCGCATGGTGCTATGCTGTAGCAGTCAATGGTAAACGTTATCGGACCATGATAACAAATTATTTTTGGCACCAATTGGACTTTATTGATGTGGAAGATACGTGGTTCCAACAAGAAGGTACCACCTGCCACACAACACCAGAAACAATGCAGTAATTGCACACAAGGAATCCCGGCCCGGATTTATGCCGACAATTTCATCAAAAGAGCGGAAGTCTGTTGGCCATGTTTTTATTTCCTCGATTTTTAGCAACATGTGGCTAGTGGAGAAAAACATTTGAATTTTTGTTTTTTTTTTTTACTTAGGAGATACATTTAAGCATCGGGAAGAGATAAAGAGCGATTTCAGGCCGCGAACACATGGTGCGCGTTAGCTTCTGCTCTCATTGATAAACAACAACACGCAAATGAGTAACAAATAAATTTAATTAAAGCGCTTCATATGTTCGCGTCCTAAAGCTACAAATACATGAAACATTTTCTAACACGCGTTTTGAGTTTACTTGTTTCTTTATGAACACTTTGGGACCGCATCATAGCAATATGTTCCCACCTCAAAGTCGTCTTCTTCTTCTTTTCTTTATGGCGAGGTTGTGATCCGGAGTAGAACGACCACAACCCTCCCACTTTACTGCATCCCTACTGGTTCGCCTGTGGGGTTTGCCGGCTTGACCTCAGGAAGTACCGACAGTCTTCCCGGTTTCGGATCACTTCGTCACTGAGGCCAATCAAATGCTGGTGGTTTTGCATTTGTGTGATCCAGTTGTTTTTTGGTCTGCCTTTTTGACGGGGTTCGAAGGATCTCTCCTTTGAACATGACAATGCCAACTGAGCCGGTCATGCTCTATCTTGCTTATGATGGGTTCTTTTACATGAAGGCTTCCTCGAATCTTCGAACTTCTTATTCTATCAAGCTTTGTTACCCTTGCTATCATGCGAAGCATCTTCATCTCAGCTGCCATTAATTTGCCCTCATACTTTTTGTACATTGCCCAGCATTGTGAACCGTATGTGAGCCCGGGGCGTACAACTGCGGTGCAGAGCCTTCCTTTCAGCTTAGGGGACATTTTTCGGTCACAGAAGATTGCGGAGTTTTCCCCCCACTTCATCCACCCTACGCTTACGCGATGATTGATGACATCATGGCACGAGTTACTTCGCTATTGATCATAGATCCCAAATATTTGAACTTTTCGCACTTGGGAAGCACTTTTCCATTCAAGTAAATGTCTGGAATAGGCCGGTGTGGATCAGAGAACGGGCAGCACAGATACACTGTCTTTTTTAACTAATACGGTACCCATTTCCCTCCAAAACATCCACCTATACATCAAGTGCTCGTTGCAGGGACGTTTGATTTCAACTTATAAAAGCTCTAACGTCAGCAAAGAATAACTGATGCACTTTGGGGTCCGTCACTTTTTCTTCAAGCAGATAATCAAGGACTGCAATAAATAGCAAAGGACTGTGGACGCTTCCCTGGTGTACACCGACTTTGATTGGGAACTCTTCGGTGACTCCTGCCGGACATCTCACTCTTGTTTTTGCTCACTGATACATGTCCATGACCATGCGCACGTAGGTTTTTGGAACTCTTCGTTGTCTTAGCGCCACCCATAAGAGGTCTCTTGGTTATCTATCAAAGGCTTTTTTAAAATCAACCAACACAATATTATCAAGTCCTATGAGGAATCACAATGTTTTTCCATTATGATCCCTATACTTTGGATTGCATCTGTTGTTGATTTACCCGAGACAAACCCGCACTGGTCATCAGATTTCCGCAGTCAGCCATCTAATACCCGCGCAACGATGTTCATGGTGTGTGACATCAGTTACCGCCTCAAAGTTGTCATAGAAAAACAACAAATCAATGCAAAACTCGGCATTAAAAGGCGCTTCATGTGTTCAAATCCTTAATATTGAACAAATCGAATTATTAAATAATTCAACAAGCGGTGAGATACGTAAATGTTTCCCTGGACGTTGGTTTAAATTAATCCTTTAATTTGGTCTTGGGAGCTATGTTAGTCGTGTTATTTTGAGAACTAAGATGTCATTTGAGTTGAACTTAATTGTACGCAAACCAACAGCGTATATCTGCGATCTTGCAGTACCGAGGTTAGGTAAAACAGCAGAACCAAGTTGTAGTTAAGTGTTCTTAAAGCACTCATTTTTAATTAAAATGGAACTAGTTAACACCCAAAATACAGTTGTAAATAATGTCAAAAGAGAGGAGGTTGTAGAACTTGGAAAAGTTCTGAAAGTGGAAATCGCGGAAATAAGGAATAACAAGTAGTGAAAAAAAAACGCATCACAAAACGCAGTGTCGAAACATGCCCTCTCGTGCTAAGAGGTACAAGATAGAAAATGTATTGTATTTTTTTTCGTTAATGTGGTGAATTACGGCTCCTAGGACGAGTTGAGCTGCCACGCCTAATTAATACATTATTTGAGAAAAAAAACCTTTTGCTAAGCTCCAAACTGTCTATAAAATTAAAACTAATTTCAGTCAATATAAATTTGTAAAGGCTTGTGTATAATCACTGGTAACATTTTTTTGTACTAATTCTAGTTTCAGATTTCAAAATTAATAATTGCAACTGAACATTTTTTTTTATACAATTATTATTTATTAAGTCTTTCTTGCTCGAAAAACTAACAATAAGTATTCATATCTTATGAAGCCAAGTTTTACATTATCCTATGCCAGTGCTAGAGATGTTGTTTTGAAAGAGATATTTATTGCTGAATCGAGAATACATATACGTACCTATATATCTATTCTTAAATCTTAATTTCCATTATTCAGTTTCTTTTTTTATTTTTTATTTTTTTTAAAGTTGTTTTCTAAAAGATGTCTTAACTATAACAAATATACATTTAGACGTGAATTTAATTGATGGCAAAAGAATTAAGTAATTCCTATATCTTGTGCGTCTTTACGTTTCAAGCGCTTAAAATAGCGATGATTGAGTAAGTTGGTTGCTAAAGCATTGGGATGTCTTCTTAGCTTTGTGGAGTAGCGGATGCACTGTGACGATATTTCCTCATGGACCGTGGGAACTTCGAGGTCTCTGTGGATGCTGCAGTTTTTTACAAACCCGGGCGCTCTAGTGATGTTTCTAAGGATTTCTGATTCTAGGCGTTGAATTTTGTCCACGGTCGAAGAGGCAGTGGTACCCCAGAGTTGGACACAATAAGACCAAATTGGTTTGAGGACTGACTTATAGAGTAAGACTTTACAATTCAAGCTTAATTGCGGCATTTGAGTTTTTATAGCTTCTATGTGTCGTTTCCACGTCAATCTCTATCAAGGTGGAAGCCTAGGTAATTGACATATGTTCGCTGAGGAATTGACTGATTACTGATTACTGCTGGGCCAGTATCCCTATTCAGTGTAAATGTTATGTGGGAACTTTTCGTTTCATTTATCTTTATTCTCCATGTTGATAACCATTTTTCGACGTTTTTGAGATGATTTCTTAAGATCACTGATGTAGTTTTCGGATCCTTGCTTGTACGTAGGAATGTAGTGTCATCTAGTAAGAACGTTGACGCACGTTGGTAAGTCCGAAGTGTAGAGCAGGTAGAGAAATGGCGAAATGACACTTCCTTGTGAAACGCCAGCATTAATGGGATTTTTTTCGGAGATTAAACTTTTATATCTAACGATAAATTTACGATTATCTAGGTAGCTTGTTAAACCGGATGTAAGTTTGAAGGCAGAAACTTTCTTACTTTGTATACAAGGCCTTCATGCCAGACTTTGTCAAATGATTGAGCAGCATCTAGGAATACAGCCAAGCAATATTGTTTTTCTTCAAACGTCTTCCATATGAGAGAGACTAATCTGTGAACTTGTTCAATTGTTCCATGCTTTTTCCTAAATCCAAATTGGTGTTCGGGTACAATATTGTTACTCTCTATGAATGTTTCGATTTTAACTATTAACAGCTTTTCGAATAGTTTCAACAGAATTGGAAGCAGACAAATCGGCCTGTATGAAGAGACTAATGTTGGGTCCTTGCCAGGCTTGGGTACCATTTTAATTTGAGAAAGTTTCCAAGTTTCTGGGTAATAACCACAACGTAATATTCCATTAAATGTACATATATAATAGATATCGGACTGCAATTTGGGGCAGCTCCTTAACCATTCTACCTGTAATACGGTCATATTTTGGTGTTTTATTTGGATTTCGATCGTTTTTAATGGTCGAGTTTAAGTCTTTTATCTTGAAACGAAGAGGTTCCGTGGGGAGAGCATTAGGTATCTGACTAAGTTGATGAGTCTCTAAGGGCTGAACACATTTTTTAAATGCTTTGCGAATGCGGTTCCTTACTGCGTGTCTGCTGTGCTTAAGCAAATAATAATAACAAATAATTTACCTAAAATGAAAATAAATAATTAACCTCGTCATCAAAGATTTGTGAAAAAACGCATATAGTCCCGATATTTTCAAATATTATGTTTCTAGTTGAACAAAAGAATTTATTATGAGCGTATTTTTAGCTGAATATCTTGATTTTCTGCAGAAATATGTATGTAGTTCTATTTTGCCAGTAGCAATAGTTAGAATTTTATTTGAATCAATGAAGAATAAAGTATAACTTACATGGCTGAAGCATGGAACACCCGACTGACCATCAGAATAATATACTCGTACCTCCTGAAGCTTACTTTCAACCAGGCGTAATCAATTGGATAGAACAGAAGTGAAAACAAATTTAAGCTTAGTATTGCGTAATCGCCGAATTTATTCTTCTTGCTGCTGATTATGCCGAACTCTTGCATTGATTTTGTGTGTGAGGATAAAAAGATTCATCCGTTCCATGTTCACTTAAAACAAATCAAGGTTTTTCAAGAAAATCAAATATTTATATTTTTGGTGGAAATTCATTAACGCATTGAAAAGTTAATTACAATTTGCCTCTGCATATTGATTATATTGTTTCCAATATAAATGATGACTAAAGACCATTCTCCGAAATTTTGTTGAATACTTTCTATGATTGGGATCAGGAACAAAAGTAAAAATGAATAAATATCCTCGCTTTTTTCTTCAATTCTCATTGTTCACCTAAAAATATATCTATTTAAACAAATTTGGATTAACTAATGAAAAGTTCAATAAGTATCTACCAACAAGTGCGTTGAATGTTCTGATGAAATTGAAAGAGTTTGCTTGTTCATACAAATTCTGAAAGAATAATAAATTTAATTTGATGCAAAGCAAATCTACGCCTACCGCAAGGAAAGTGAGTGCGTTTCTGACTCACCCTGTTCCGGTGTGTCAGGTTTATGTTGCTGAGCAGGATTAAGATTAAGCTGGATCATGAGTTAATCGGTATTATTTTAGTCTATCATGGTTTTTTTTTTGTCATAGAAAAAGTTTTAAGTAACATTTTCAAAGTCTTGAGTTATGAGTGTTTAATCCGTCTTACACAATTTGGAAAACCACAGATGAAACTATGTGGAATACGTAGAGGTATATATAATACTTGTATACGCGATCCAAAATCTATTCCGAAGATTTAGAGTTTTTGAACACTATATCCACATCAGAAATCAATGTGTAAAGAGATATCAAACCATGTGACTTCCAGTGTCCACAGGATAATTTCTGCACATTTGTATTAAATTCATGAATTCACCCCATAAGTGCGGCCAATTCGTGAATTCGCCCCGAAATTGGCGGATTCATAAAAAGTCTGGAAAGTGTGGCGCATGTTCAGTAGGTATCAAGACTTTGAATTGTGTCTTTTGCGTTAGAAGAGGGACAAATTTGAGTCTCATCGGAAGCATTCCTATATTTTTTATCATTCTACGACTAATTTATTTTGTCAATACCAATTTCGATAATATCTTAAATTTGATAATTTCAATTGCATTAAGTCGGAATTTTATTTTATTTCCGTGAGTACAACCCAAGCATATCGCCATTGCAAACGTAATTAAAGTTCCATTACTAAAATCATCAACAAAAAGCTAGATACACAGTTTTATGGCGAACATAATTTGTACCTAATTTCAATCGCTTTCCATAAAATATCCATACTCTTTCGAATCCGATCTGTTCATTGTATATCAAAAATTCAAGGGGTGTTCAAATTTTTAATTTGCGGAGATACAATAATGGATCGTAAGAATTATTTTCAGCGCTTAAAACTTTAAAAAAAAAATTGTTTCAGAGTCGTATCTGAGTCGTTAATTTTTTTTTTTTTTTATAATTTGCACGTGTTAAAGGGGATATGAATACCCTTATACTAATTTTTAGAACACGTGGGTTTTTTTTTTTTTTTGGAAAGGGGAAGAGACAGAGAGAAAGACAGAGTGGTGTAGTTTGAAACTCAGGTGGTATTAAGTTTCTGTAAACTCCAAGGGTGGCTGTACAGATAACTGGGGAGTATTTTGTTTGTTTTCGCTATTATTGTTGTTGCTTATGATTGACAGTTTTTTTTTTTCGTTCTCCTGATGTCATCATCACGATCAAGTTGCATTTTAGCCATATGACCACCCTACTGCCAGTGTTATGCCTTCACAGTAGAGTTGACTTAGCTTTCGCAAGTGATCGACTTTTTTATTTATTTCATGCGAAATAAATCGAGGGGTCGAATTACCACATCAGTGATCGAATAGCTCGTCACGTAATTTCCATTGCATTGTTGGTAGACCTAGCAACAACACAACGCAAATTACGTGACGAGTCATTCGCTCACTGATGTGGTAATTCGACCCCAGTATTTGCCAAGTTTTTTTTGCAACCTGAGTTACAATAGAGTTACAAAAGATGTTCAAAAAACGAGCTATATTTAGTTATATTTCTCAGTAATTTATCGGAAACGTTACACCTTAACGTAAAAATGCATATATGTATATACATTCATAAAGTGTTGAATAGATTTTCGTCTGTTTACTTGCATTTTTCGTACTTTATTTTTTAATTGCTTATTATTACAATAATTATAAAATATTATAATTATTGTCTCTGAATGAGACTTTTACCTACAACTTCAAAAAGTCAGCACATTTATTGAACAAATTCATCCATATAGGAGCAACATTGTTGACCGAATGGATTTATGATGTATTACGCGATGAATTTCGAGCAATTAATTGGTAATAACTATTGGAATATACAGTAATTAATTGTAGTTTTACATTTAATTATCAGTTTTTCCCATTTCGCATTGTTTTCCAGTGCTGCATTCCAGTATTAAAAATTAAACTAAACGGATTCACTTTTTGAGGTCAGCACTTAAATTACCTGTTTCACCAAGTGAAAATATTCCTTCCAATCCTAAGCGACTAAATGGAAGGCGCCGTTAAGATAGTCAGCAACTGAATTAAAAGAAGTGGACTCGCAATAAATCCTCTAATAACGGAGCTGACACTATTTACTAACAAGACGAAAATACCGGAATTCAAAATTCCATCCATTGAAGGCACTCCTCTTAAAATTTCTGATAGAGCTAAATATCTAGGGTTAATACTAGACCAGAAACTAAACTGGGGACTTAACACAAGGGAGAGAGCAAGGAAAGCTATGATAGCTCTCTATACTTATAGCAGAATATTTGGAAAAACTTGGGGGCCTCATTTTCTGGCTCTACACAACATTTGTGAGACCAATATTAACATACGGCAGCCTAGTACGATGGTCAGCCGCAAGTAAGGGCATAAACCTCAAGATACCAACCAGAGTACAAAGAATGGCGTGCATTTGTGTCACAGGAGCTATGAGAACCACACCAACTGCAGGATTAGAGACCATACTCAATCTATTACCCTTAGATAAATTTGCGCAGGAATCTGCAGCTAGAAGTGCTCTAAGATTAACCCAATCTGAAGGTTGGAGGGCAAACCTGACGGGGCATGCGCAGATTTTACGCAAATACATGGGCGGAGATGTTAGCACAGACTACATAGTGCCCTATTTAGACTTTCATAAGCCGTTTTCCAGTTCATTTCTGAGTCGAGAGGAATGAGAAACCAACCGCTAAATGACAACTCCATCTCCATCTACGCTGATGGATCCAAGATGGACGTGGGAGTAGGTGCAGTGATTTTTTCTGGAAAACTCAATTTGAACATGTCAATACGGCTTCCAGACTATAGCAGTGTTTTTCAAGCGAAGGTCTTGGCGGTGGCAACAGCTGCCCGGGACGCTGCAATGAAAGCTATACCACCAGATGATATCACATTTTTCATTGACAGCCAGGCAGCGATAAGAGCGATTTCCGCCACACAAATAAAATCGAAGCTTGTGCGCTGCTGTCGCGAAAAGCTGCGGGTTCTTGGTACGCAACACAATGTAAAGCTCTGCTGGATACCCGGACATAATGGAGTTTCACGAAATGAGAAAGCTGACGAGCTGGCAAGGGAGCGTTCAGCTCTAAATCCTGAACGAGCTAACACATCAATTAAGACACCACCCTGCAACCTGAACCTAGAACTTAGAAATAAAACGATTGCAATAGCAAATAGTAGATGGAGATCAGTAGAATCCTGTATAATTACAAGAAAACTCTGGCCGCTGTACGATAAAAATCGTACAGAGCAATTCCTACACTTCAACAGATATATCTTATTTGGTTTAATGGGGATGATAACTGGACACAACTTGTTACGTTATCACACAAAGAAATTGGAAATAAGCGAAGAAGATATATGTAGAGGCTATGGCAATGAGGACGTATACGAAGATACACCTCACTTCCTGTGCCATTGTCCAGGACTCTACCACCTTAGATTCAAAATACTAGAGAAATATTTCTTCCAAGATTTGGAAGAACTATCAAATTTATCGGTAAATAAGATTACCAAATTTATAAATGCATTGGGTTGGTTTAAGAACCCATAGAGTTCACGAGGGGGTAAGCTTTACTCCTTGGACATCACAATGGATCTATACGGATCTAAGTGTGGCGTAGTTTATTTCACACTCTACGTCAACCCATCAAACTTAACCTAACCTAAGTGAAAATAGCGTAATATTTTTGGCGGGAGGGTAAGTCATGTGTAAAGTATTGTTGCTTTGCTCACACGTTTTTATAGATACGAAATTGAATTACAAAAACAACAATGTAAACAAATGGTTGTTGGGGGCAAAGAGGGACGAAAGTTGTGGGGCCTTTAGCACGGAGTTTGCAGCAACGTCAACGAGTTCATTACCCTTAATTAATACATGACCTGGTGTCTACATGAGCTTTATCTTGGTTCTTAATTTATTTAGGATATCCCGAATTTTCGCTATAATAATTGTGTCACTTCGAGGATTGACGATGCCTTGAAGTACTGACAAGCTGTCGGAGTAGATGGCCCATTTACCAGCTGTTTGAGAACTTCTCTTTGCGGCTTCAAGCATAGCTAGTACTTCGGAGGTATAAATGGAGGCAATGTTTGGTAGGATTCCTTGTATGATTATTATTTAATACAAATGTCTCTGATTTTGAGCCATCTGTATATATGAAGTTCCAGCCTTTACTTTTCAGGTCAGTTGAGATTTCGAGGAATCGTAATTTATAAACTTGTTACGTCCTTTCGCAACTCTTGTAGATTGAGAACTACTGAGTCCTCACGGAGTTACCATGGTGGTTGAGTTGGTGTGAATTTGGCTGTTCTGTTGCAAGATAAACTTAGCTTGGTACCGGATTCTAGGATGCTGTGTATTGCGGAAGGGATCCTCCTGTTGCGTCTGGCTCTCATAGCGTAAAAATATCGTTGTTGCCCGCTGTGTTCTTGCTCGACGCTTAATCTCTTCGTGACAGCTCTCCGCCTTACATCGCTCTTCTTACTACTTTTTTTGTTGTTTAAATAAGGTATGGGCCCACCGGGGCTGAGAAACAAGCCCGGGAATCAGTTTGACATACTTTCTAATAGTCCTCTGAACAACCCAGGGCAAAGAAGAACAAACGTGGATCTTCACCGGTTGAGTACCCAGAGTTACATGTTTTTCGTAACTGAAAAAACCTGAAATTTATAGTGATATCAGCCAAAAATTATGATAAACCCATGTCATCTGTAAGTATTTTCGTCTTAAAAAAATCAATTAATACTATCAGTACTGAATATGACAATATATCCATACTGAAAGACGGCAGTGTTCTTTTATTAACAAAAAGCCAACAAATCGCGGATAAGTTGCTTAAAATAAATAATTTAGCCAATCAACTCCCAGTAACAGCTAGCCTTCACAATTATCTTTTACAAATACAATTTTTTCAATAGATTCATAATCCATAATTAAGAAATCCTTGCAAACTTAAGAGATAATCTATCATAGATGGGTTACTTTCTTCTAAATTGTGGACTGTTAAATTGTTTACATCCCATTTAGAATCATTTATTACTTTTCTATTACGATATGACCTATGCACTTCAAATTTTGTACACTTGCAGTAGACCATGGCGCTGAACTTAATGGATCTGGTATTTAGAATTTTGAATTACATCGTGTTGCAAGAAATATTTTACCGATCTTTCTATTCAGACAATATTTTCGCGAAAGAAGAAAAAAATTCGTTTCGTAACTTCTTCTTAGAAGAAATTGGGTTTGGCTGTCTTTAGTTACCGTAATTCATGGATTTTGATGGGATATTGGAAATAGAGCTCTTCCGTCGCCGTAAATACCTATAAAAAAATAAAATCTGTTTTTTTTTTAAAGAAAATCCACTAAAAGTAGGAGTGTAACTATACAATGTATGGATAAATTGTAGAGAATGTGAAAGTCTATATATAGTATTTCATAAAGGAAATACTAAAAAAATAGAATTTGATATATCTGAAGGTATGTCAATTTTGATACAGTTTGCTGTATTTTGTAAAATAATGAAATAGCAACGATAGAAGTTATGTAGTTCTAGCGCTGATACTCCAACTGTCTGTATATGACCAGTTTTTGGACCTTCACTCTTTAACTAGGATGATGAAATTTCGTATATAATTTTTTTAGAATTCGAAGCAGTACAAGTGTAGAAGTTTTGAATTACGCCAAAAGACATGCTTACTTTTCAAAAAATTTCGTTTTCTCAATATTTTTACTAAAAACAGAAAAATATTTCTTCAACAAAATGTGTAGAAGTTGACTTTCTCTACAATTTTAATATTGTATGGAGTCATTCTACTTTTAGGTGCATTTTATCAAATAACCATAGTTTGCTTTCTAAAAGTTACATATATACGGTTATGGTTGTCTTATTGTGAATATCTCATCAGAATCAATAAATTTCGGATACAAATGGTGACAGCCATTTTCTTCTTAGAAAAAAATCGTAACAATAGTTTTAGTTAAAAATTGTTTAAAAGTCTTGAAATCATCGTCTTAGTGAATTTGAATTTAAAAGTTGACAACGCCACGCCCAACTTTTTAGGGATGGGTTAGGAAATGGAGAATGAAAATACAACGATCCGTTGTAATTGTAACTTTTCTGTAGGGTTTTATATATATAGTTTCATTGTTTTACCCAGCTACGGTTTTCTGTCGGTACATACATAGTTCTTATATTTTTTTCTCGAAACAATGAATCGTCAGCGCGTTGTCATCTTTCATTTGATATCCATATTTCATTTCTACAAACAAATTTGTTTACTTCCACACATGTAAAAGGGCTAATATTGGTTTCATGAAAAAATTCCACCTCGAGATTTTTATAATGGCAAATCTCAACAAAATCGATCTCTCAATTTGATCTATTTGTCTATATGTACGTGCATGTGTATGTCTGTATGTATGGTCGACTACAGCCTAAACGGCTGGACGGATCAGGTTCAAACTTCATATTTGGGGCCTGTGGGTTAACAGTTTAAGCAGAAATTAACGGTACTTTACTAATGGCTGATTTTGAGGAGAATCTATTTTCTCAAAAACGGCTGTAACGATTTTCTTCAAATTTAATATTTGAGTTACAGTGGATATTCATATGTCAACAGATGGCTACACACTGTGCATAACAGCATTTTACTTATTAACTGATTTTTGAAAATTGAATACTTCTCGGCAATGACTCAATCGATTTTAATCGAAATCAGTATTCTAACAATGTTTGACATATTACCTATAAGGGTATGTATTGGTTTCCTGAAATTTTTCGATCACGAGATTTTAATCAAACTTGACATTACTACGAGGGTGGGTCAATAAGTCCCTGAAAATTAACACAAATTGTGTCGGCAGCTTAAATTTATTTTTTTTTGTCAAGAATCATCTTTCAAAAGAACGCTCCCAAATTTTCAGACAGATCTGTCAAATAGTTTTGTTGTGGCAGCCATTTTATATAGACGCCTACTAGCATTTTCGTTAAAATTGAAAAAAGTGAATTTCGAGTGCTCATTAAACACTATTTTTTGCGAGAAAAAACTATTACGCAAACCTAACAAAAGCTTGACAAATATTATGGGGACTCTTCACCATCGATTGGAACTATTCACCACTGGTTTACTCAATTTTGGTGCGGTCATTCAAGCACAAGTGGCGCCGAATGTTCTGGACGCCCAATTGAGGTCACCACACCAGAAATGGTCCACAAAATCCATCCAAAATCCGAGTGAAAGTGCGCGAGCTTGAAGAGGCCACAGGCTTATCACATGGCTCAGTGATTTCGATTTTACATAAATATTTGGAAATGAAAAAGCTTTCCGCAAAATGGGTACCGCGTTTGCTCACAATCGACAACAAACGCACATTTGACAACTTCAAAGATGTGTTTGGCGATGTTCCAGAAAAATTCGGCTTAGTTTTTGCGCCGTTTCGTAACCGTGGATGAAACCTGGATTCACCACAACACACCAGAAACTAAGAAACAGTCAAAACACTGGACTTCTCCTGGTGAATCGAAGCCGAAGAAGGCCAAGGCGGGTTTGTCAGCAAACAAGGTCATGGCGACAGTTTTTTAGGATGCGCGCGGTGTTATTCACATCGATTACCTTGAAAAGAGTAAAACGATCATCGGCGCATATTACGCAGAGCTGCTGGATCGATTCCAAGCCGATTTGAAGCAAAAACGGCCGCATTCGACGGAGGAAAAAGTTCTTTTTCACCAGGACAACGCACCGGCGCACAAGTCCGCAGTCGCAATGTCAAAATTGCATGAGTTAGGCTACGAACTCCTCCCTCATCCAGCATATTCCCCAGATTTAGCCCGCTGCGACTATTTCTCGTTCCAAGCATGAAGAAATAGTTCGGAGGTAAGAGATTTGGGTCGAATGAAGAGGTCATCGCTGAAACAAACGCTTATTTTGAGGTGGTCGAGAAATCGTATTATTTGGAGGGCATTAAAAAATTGGAGAAATGTTGGATGAAGTGTATAGAGCTAAAAGGAGACTATATTGAAAAATAAAATGTTTTTATACCGAAAAGAGTGTTCCTTATTTCATTTTTCAGGGACTTATTGACCCACCCTCGTATGTCCTTGTACCCTACATATCAGCAAGAACATGCAAATCAAATTTCATTAAAAATTACCTTCGAATCGAGCAGTGTGAGATGGATTTTTTTTGACCTAACGCTTTCAAATATGGTACTGGCTTTAGCTTTTCTCTTAGCTTATTTCCAGCTTAACGAGAAAGCGAATTAGGAGAAAATTATAATTACAATTCGAAACACTAACGGCACGAAGCCTAACTCGCACTTGACAATATTTTATTTTTTTTTTATGTTTTTTTCATATTTTTATTTCATATTTTTATAAAATATAACTTAGCTCACTCTAAGAAGACAACAATGCCTGATACTATCAATTTGTTAAAAAATAGTTTTTTTTTTTTTTATTTTCAGGCACGAAATGCAACAGCGATATTCATAATAAATCTTTCCTTGTCTGATCTACTTTTCTGCTGTTTCAATCTTCCATTAGCTGCATCTACATTTTTGCAGAGGTCTTGGAATCATGGCGACCTGCTTTGCCGACTTTTTCCTCTCATGCGATATGGCCTCCTAGCCGTATCCTTAGTTACAATTTTACTAATAACAATTAATCGATATATAATGATCGGACATCCTAGGATATACCCAAAGTAAGTTGACACTCCAAGTTGCTGCCGAAGTTTCTCGACCATAATTTTAAAATTAGTTCACAAAATAATTGTAACAGTTATTCATTGAAAACATATTAAAAAAATATTATTTTTAAAAAATTCCCCTAAACCAGTGAGATGATTCCAAAAATGCTTTTTTAGATGTAAAGTTCTCGTCGATATGTTTCGAAATAAATTTAGTTATAGTATCTCAAAATATTACTCCGTAAATGCACTCCCAAATTTTAAATTTGCTCCATTTAAAAACAAAATTGCAAAAGTTATCAATTGAACGAAAAAGAAATTGCCTTAAACCAGATAGATTTAAGGAACAAATAAATAAAATGCTCCCAATTTGCTCCTAAATGCTCCACCTTTTTATTTTCAAGTATTTATATTTTCAAGTATCGAGATTTTGATCAAACTTGACATTAATATGACTCAATAAGTTGTACCTCTGAATTCTGTCTGTCTGTCTGTCGTTCTGTCTGTACGAACGACTACATCCTAAATGACTGGACGAACTTTCTTCAAACTTCATATCTTGGGTGTGTATGGTCGCAATTCGAGGCGAAAACGGTATTTTACTTTTTAATTGGTTCTTAAAAATTAACTATTTCTCGGCTATGGCTCTATCGATTTAGTTCGAAATATCTAAACAAAATTTGATATATAAAAGGTTATGGCGATCAAAATTTTGGAAAATTATCAAACATATTTAACGGATTTAAACAAAAAATTTTATTCATTTTAACGAATTTTAAATCTAAGTTTTTGTAGATAAACCACATAAAGTTTCAAGTATGTAAGTGCGACCTAGTTGTGCACTTTATATTTTTAATTTTGTCCAGTATTTCTTGAGAAAAATAATAAAAAAAGTGTTAATTAACTTTCGATTTATCTCGACGAATAAAGTGCTTGAATTTTGTTTTCATTTTGCCAGCTAAAAAGAAGACCACTTTTGTGCTGTTCTGTCCTGGACTAATTTTTAACAAAACCTGTAATATAATAACATACGTATAGAGACAACTTCATACAATAATTTTCTCCAACAATTTTTGTAAATCGAGAAAGACAGATGCCTTTAGTGATATCTGTTGATGGCTTTCGTTGATCCCGATCACCATCCATTATCTACACCAACTCTACCAATGAGTGGAAAAAGAGAGCAAAGAAAACTTAACTCTCGACTATCCATAAATTTGAAATCTAAACAATATACTATATGAACGAACAGCACATATGAGGAAGTAAGTTCGACCCAGTCGTTTTCTGGTAGTTTTGTACATACGAGGGCAAGGTGAAAAGTTCTCGGCCTGACGCAGAGATGGCGTTAGAATCAACCAAAATTTATGTTTCTTGCCTGGGTGCACTTCTCATTAGTTCGTGTGACTTGTTGTCGCAAGTAGTTTCTTTACACGAATTTTTGCAGTAGACGTCTTGCGTGTTTTTCCTTAAAATGGATAAACTTGAGTATCGTGCGGTGATAAAATTCTTCGTTTTGGATGGGTTAACCCCTAAAGAAATTCATCCAAAGTTGACAAAAGATTATGGGGACTCTGCTCCTTCCATGTCAACCGTTAAAAAGTGGGCAGCTGAATTTAAACGTGGTCGCACGTCCCTCTTAGAAATGACCCACGTGAAGGTCGGTCAAAAACCGCAACCACACCCGAAACCATCGAAAAAGTGCATGATATCGTGTTGGACGAGTGAAGGTGAGTGAGATAGCTGAGGCTGTGTGTATATCGGAAGAGAGGGAGCTAAACATCTTGCACAAAAACTTAGGGATGCGAAAGCTCTGCGCAAGATGGGTGCCGCATTTGCAGAATGCCGATCTAAAGCAAATGCGCAAACGATTTTCGAGTCAATCTTTGCACAGATTCAATAGAGATCCGACTGACTTTGTGCGGCGACTTGTCACCATAGATGAGGCATGGGTCCACTACTACATGCCAGAAACGAAGCAGCAGTAGAAGCAATGGGTGGAAGCCGGTGGTTCAGCGCCAAAAATTCAAAATTTCACCCGCAATCCGCGTCATGCTTCAAATACACATCAGTTCATCCTTAAGTCCAACTTCGGTCGTACTGTCAAATATAGGGATTCTTTTATAAGCCGAACGACACGAATGTGGAATGATCTACCAGGCTTTGTATTTCCCCATCACTACAAACTTCAAACATTTAAAGCCAACGTGCACAGGCTTCTCCTCTGTTCCTCTTCCCCATTTTACTAAACGCCCGTGCCCTGTAACATTATAAGGGTATTCATATACTTTTTGGCGCACGCAAATTTTAAAAAAAAAACAGCGAAAAATTTCTTTAACCTTTCCCTCTAATTTAAAAAAAAAAAAAAATTGCTGATTAGCCTGACGGCTAGATGCAATATTAAAAGTAGGTAGATGTACCAGACTTCTAACGGAGGTGTCTTTAGCGGCGTTCGAGTCCCACACTACTTTGAGGCCCAAATCTCTTAGTGTCCTTCGAAATTTTCACCTCCACTGGTAAACAAAAAAAGAAAAAAATATTATTTTCGAGTCACACTAATTTGAATTTCTTTCTTCAAATTTTCCCTAAGCGATGATCTGCTTTAGATTTCTATGTCATGTTTAATAACATCACATATGTAAACAAATTCAATAAAAATTAACAATAACGTATAACACGCACATAAACCATATTTCACTAAAAGCATGTACATAATTCATTTAACCATTAGGTAATAGGTTGGATTGAACAAATACCTTTTTTTGAAATTATGCCTATACTCGTACCATACAAAATAAAAGGGAACGACTGTGCTATTCGTTCGTGAATTGTTAGGTTTCAAATGTACTATGCAATGTCGAAAAGAGGAGACAAAATTTGAATTTTCGAAAGATGCGTTAAAAAGCCTAAATAACTTCTTCTTTTTTTTTTCATATGACCAAAATTTGAATGCCATGTATGTGCATATCTTAAATGACTAAGATATCAATTTTGAATAAAATTTATGTAAAAAATAAGTAAAAAACTGTTATTAACTTTTTTTATAGCGAAAAACTGGATATGAAGTTTTTTCCCATCTAGGCATTAGCCCACAGACCCCAGATATGAAGTTTGAAGTAAATCCGTTCAGCCGTTTATGCTGTAGTTCGATATACAGACGGATAGACAGACGGATAGAATTGCGAGACCCACCAGGATCGATTAAAATCTCGAGATAGAAAATTTTCAAGAAAACTATAACTATAAACTTTTAGATGAGAAAATTTAAAATAAAATAAAACTTCAAAATCAAATGTCAAATCTTACCAGCGCCGGAAAAATCTACTAAGTAGTAGCCCAAAACTTTCAGGATGACTGTTTAAAAGAGAATTCGAAAAGAAACGACTGAAATAAGTCTACGTGTAATAGCGGACAATGAGAAGAAAAGATTTGCACACCCTGCACCTCGCTGCAACCTTACCGTCACATCAATCCTTTTTCCATATTCCTTCCGGAAAAATACTAATGTGTAAAAAGGGCTATAACGGCTTCGAAAATTACGTACGAGTATTCTTATAAAAATTAAAAAAATGAACTGCACGACCGTTCATTACTTTTCCGCTTATGTACAATATATCCGTGCTTTGTTAAAATTATTTAAGATTGTTTTTAAGAACTGTCTGTACATACTTATATCCATTTCAATTTATTTAATACCGGTAGAATATCAATTTAAGCAAAAACGCTCAAAATTGATTAAAATCTAGAGATCGAACATTTTTACGAAAACAACTTCTAAACGAGAAAATTAAAAAAGCCACGAAATTTCTATCAAAGAACATTTTTACAAAATAAAGATAATTGAATCGGTCATTTTGAAAAACAGTTTCGAAATGCAGTTTTTAAGGTGACAAATTATTGACATAATTTTGTTGACTTTTAACGGATTTAAAAAAAAAACACTAAGGTTTTTTTCAAACTGTAAATATATTAGGTGCGCAACTGAGTTCTCGCTGTTTGTCAATTGATGGCTCCACCAGTAAGTGCTGGTCGATTTTGACATATCCAAAACGTCATGAACGGAGCTTAGACATATGGTAAACAAACTGTTTTGACACATTAGTGATTTTGTCTTGGCGTCATATACTTTTGGTTGTGTGAAAATGTCTGATTTTGTGGCAAATAATCGTCATTTGCGGGAAGTGTTGATTTTCTCCTTTCATTCGAAGAAAACAGCGGCTGAAGTGCATCGAGAGTTCCAAAAAGTTTACGGAGATGCTGTTCTAAGTGATACAACGTACCGTGATTGGTTCCGTCGCCCCAAAGATGGTGATTTCGATGTTGACGACCGTCCGCGTGAAGGTAGGCCAAAATCCTTCGAAGACGCTGAATTGGTCGGTGTCTTCTAACCGTTCTCGCAGATAGCGTAACATTTTGGCATTCCTGCAGCAAAGCAGCTAGTTCAGAAGAGGTTTTTGAGGATTTTTTAAAGACTCCTGGACAAGAATCCGATCTTTACGAGCCGATGACTATATTTTTCTGTTTGGGCATGGCTTAGAAATGTACTCTTCACTCTCCCTCTATAGCCTTAAGTCATATTGAACGGCTGCACACTAATGCTGTTTCAGCTTCACTTAATTCGTATCTTTTTATTTTAGCCATCTTTAGGTTGATTACTTTTATTATTTAAACACAAAAAAACTATAAATGAATAATAAGATATCCCCAAAAAACACGTGGTGCTGAATATAAAATCCGGTCCGTCCCGTTGGTTCTGAAAATTTAACAGCCCATTGATTTCATATGCCTTGCCGGAAAGAGGTGAGTTCAGTTTGATGAAGTGCACATTGTGAAATGTTATTTAGTTTGCCATTGTGCGCTCATCGACAATCAATCCAATCGGTAATTTTGGACTGAGTGTTTGATTTTCCAGGCGTTTTCGTTCGTAATTCTGTGGAATTCTATTTTCGATTGTGATTTTCAAACGGTTAAGTTGCCTTCGAAGATGTTCACTTTGTGAAGTTATCACATTTGTGATTGTGTGCGCATCGATGTTTCATTATGTAATTTTGAATTGTGTGATTAATTTTCCAGTGTTATTTACAACGAAGCCGTAATGCAATTAGACTTCGGAATATTGCAAATCAATCCACTGCAGATGAACAAGAAATCGCACGAGAAGAGCGCCGTGTTAGTATGGCCCGACTTCGTGCATCACAAACACAAGAACAAAGATAGGCAGTATGTCAAACAGCGCAGTTGGCAATGAGAAATCGTCGAGCTTATCGCACAGATCAACAACGTGCTAATCTTTAACGCGCAAGAAGAAATGCTTCAGATGTTGATTTGAATCGTGTAGCGTTTCAATACGATTGCACAATTGACTACAGCTCGCATCCTTTCGTTCGAATTGGCCCAATGAAGGTTGTGTGCGACCACTGCGGTGCATTGAAGTTCGCTGGAGAAACGCCTGGATTGTGCTGTCTTAGTGGCAAGGTGAAATTGCCATTATTGCTTCCGCCACCTGAGCCATTGCAATGTCCTATATCACAAGGTGCTTCAATGAAAGGAATCGACCCGAGTGCAACCCATCCATCAAATAGTTTAACAGAAATTAGTGTTGCAATGCTACACGAATCATTTCGATTCACTTCAATAAAGCAAATGCCTTGCTGCCACGTAAATAAAATTGATTTCAATGTAATTAAAATACATTTCATTTTAATTTTTGTACATTTATGAACTTAATTCATTTTGAGTATTCATTTTATATTAATAAAAAACTGAATTTAATTTGGCTAATAAGTTAACAAAACATTTATTGATTCTGAGGCGGTACGAAGTTCGCCGGGTCAGCTAGTAAGTAATAAAGTAACAAAACAAAGTATTTTCAATTGAATTAATAATTTCTTTGCAAAAGTCTGAATACAGTCAAGTGCTGTTTGCAGTTTATTATTATTATTATTATTATTTATTAATCAAAACATAAATGTACATAAATGTAAATCTTAAAAACTAACAGCACTAGCTCAATGGCTTACGGCTGGGATCTTAGGATTTTTCTTAAAAAATAATGCTATTAATAAAGGTTTAAAGGTATAATGGTCTAAAGGCATGGGGGGGGGGGGCGATCGAGGATAACAACAGTGAGTGCTGCCGAGCACGCGCACCTGTTATCCTTGACCGCTCCCCCGTTTGAGGAGCCAAATAGCAAGTTTAAATACATGTATCGAGTTTGAGATCTTGTAATACTTTGAATACATTTTTTATATTATCCGCTGATGGGACTGAAAGTAGGATGGTAAATGTTTTTTTTGTATAATTTCTCATAAATTTGTTTAATTTTGCTACATTCCGAAGTTAAATGCTTGATGGAAATTATGCTATTTGTTTGGCAGATGTGACAAATAGCAGGAGGTTCATTCTTCAATAAGTAGCTGTTTGTATGTCCAAGCCTCAAGCGTAGAAAGCATCTATTCATTTTGGCCGTTGTATCTGTAGGATAAAATGCTTGCATCCCTTCTGGGTTGATTGAGGCATAGTGGTGGATATATGTGCTCCAATTGTCTTTTTTTTTTTTGACGCAAATGTGTGTCTATAACTTTTTCTATGTCTTTTTTCGGGGCTCTTTGTTGGCTTGGATTTATATTTGGACATAGGGAGATGGATCTCGCTTCACGATCCACTGCTTCGTTCCCTTTAATCCCTGCATGTCCTGGGATCCAGATCAGTTGTAATTTTGCTCCTTGGGATATAATGTTATCTCGTATTTTGTTGATGTATGGTGTTCGGTGTTTAACATTTTTTATTGCGTTTAGCGTGGAAAGACTGTCAGTAAAGATGACGGTTTTCTTAAACGTTGAAATTGCTATGTTTGTTGCTTCCAGTATGGCTAAAGCTTCTGCTGAGAAGATGGAAACGTATGATGGGAGCTTCTCGGCAGACAAAAGTCGACCATGTTTATCAACAATTGCAAATCCGGTACCCTCACGGCTTTTGGAACCGTCGGTGTATAGTTTTTCCCAGAGGTTATTGGAATACCTGTTCAGAAGCTCTAGGAATAGTTGAGTATATATTTCCTTAGGTGTCGTATCTTTCGGATATTTGGACAAACTGGTGTTGATAGAGTCTTGAGGTGTATTTCGATGGGTATCCTTTTTATAGTGGGGTCTATTCCAATGTCTTTCCCGAAGGATAAAGCGTTATATACTGTTGAGGGTAGTTTGGGTAACTTCTTACGTCTCAATGTTTTGGCTGCGTCTTTGTGGATTGGGGAGCAATATGATTCGCAAATCTTCGGAAAAAGTCGGGATGTCAAGATTTTACTTCTGTCTTCAATTGAGTAAAAGCCGCCTTCAGTCATCATATTTATGATTGGAGTAGTTCGAAAAGATTTTAGGCTTGTTCTGATTGCTGCGTGGTAAAACGGATTTAGGATTTTTAGGTTTGATTTGGCACTTTTGCCGTAGATAGTTAGTCCGTATTCGACTTTAGAGCAAAAGATCATTTTCGTTATATTAATTAAGGTGTTAGTATGAATATAACTATTTTGTGATAACAAATATTTTATAACATTCAGTGTAGGAGCTAATTTCTTTTTTAATTCCATACAGTGAGTCTTAAAGTTAATTTTATTATCAAATAATATCCCTAAGATACTTAAATTATTTACATTTGGTATATGAATATTATTAATATTAATGTCAAAGTTAGAACAATTTAATTTTCTGCAGATATGCAGGTGTTTGTTTTTGTTTAGGGATATTATGGCCCCTGATTGGGTGCACCAGTTATTTATACAATTTATAACGTCTTTAAATAAATTAGCTGTTCGTGTCATATCATTACATCTAGACATTAGGTACAAATCATCTGCATATAATGAATGATCAATGGTTTTGAACTTTAAAATTATTTCGCTAATGTCATTGTATGCAATTACAAAAAGGACTACCGAAAGGGGAGATCCTTGAGGTATACCATTCTTAAGGGTATGCACTTTAGAGAAAGAGTTGTTAACTTTCGATCTAAAAAATCTGTTCGTAAGAAACGACTTTATAAAATTATACATTTTGGGGCCAATCTTCCAACTTATTAATTTATTTAGGGGATATGGTTTTTACATGAGAGTGCAGATGATATAGACTCGTCTATGTGAAGAAGAGAATCTATAGTACTGCGGCCGTGTTTGAAGGCAACCTGGTTAAGATTTATAAGATTGTGCCTTTCAATAAACCAAAGAAGTCTTTTGGATACAATTTTTTCTAAAAGTTTGGTTGTGCAGGATAACAGTGAAATAGGTCTGTAACCATTTGTGTCAGTTGGCTGTTTATTTGGTTTAGGAATCAGAACGTTGATTGCAGTTTTCCATGCTTGGGGCACTATGCCCTGATCGAAGATATTGTTAAATAATAGCAAAATAAGTTTTTTTTACTTGAAATGGAGCATTTTTGATCATCGGATATGAGATACGGTCGAAACCGGGGGTCTTACCTTTGACTGAGTCTAAACTGCTTACTAGTTCAAGAAAGTTAAAAGGAAATTCTAGGTATTTTGCGGATGGACATAGTTTATGAGTCGTGAGGTTTTGATTTAACGCTACATGTTTTGCCTCACAGAATTGGACAGAAAAATTTGAGTCACTGGAGTATGTGGACCAGCGATTAGCAAAATGTTCGGCAATTTGGTTTGGGTCCGTTAGAGATTTAGAACCAGTATGTATTATTGTGATAGTGTGAGGTATGTAGTTTCCTGTAAGTCTCTTGACATCTGCCCATATTTTTTTACTCGTCGTATTGGGATTTAGATTGGGGTAAATTTGGGCTTTAGCTTCTCTACGAAATAATGCATTTGCCTTTCGATATTTAATAAGATTTGTTTCGTTAGGATACTTTTTAAAGATTTTCCATAGATGCTGCTTCTTATCACGAAGGGAGGCGAACTCTGAATTCAACCATGGGACTATTTTTTTTATTGGTTTGTTTTTTGTTTGTGGGATAGATAAATTAGCTGCAAATCTTAAGCCTTTGCTTATGTTTGCTGCTTCTTGGTTGATATTTGTGGATTGTGGTTTATTGCAAAGCAATTCTAACGATTTTGTTTGGAAAAGATTCCAGTCGGCACGTTCGGTTAAAAATTTATGGGTTGGCTTACAGCAACTGTTGTGACGTTTGAGATTAATGCTGGATATTATGGGGAAGTGGTCGCTACCGTGCCAGGCAATGTTAGGTAACATTTGAGGAGATGTAAAAGTTAGATCTACGTGTGTAAGCGTGTTATGGGTAGAAAAATGTGTAGGACTTCCATCGTTTAAAAGAGATAAATTTGAATTTGTAAGGAAGTTTTCAACAATTTTCCCTCTTACGTTTGCAACAGGTGAGCCCCAGAGAGGGTTCCAAGCATTGAAATCTCCAGTGATCAATAAAGGGGATTTTACAGAATTTAAAATAGCTTCTAAATTGGAAGAAGAAAAGGGCTGGGAGGGATGGATATAGAGAGATAGAACTGTCAGCTTGATATCGAGGTCAAATTCAATTGCTATTGTTGAGATATTTGATGTTATTATTTGGATTTTATGTGGAACCGATTTATGGATCAAAAGCCCTACTCCTTGTTTTGCTGTTGTATTTGTACTCAAATTGTGAAAGTAAGCTGCGTACTGTTTTGGGGCTTTAATTGTTGTGTTGTCGGGAATATGAGTTTCCTGAAGGGAAATTATATGAGGCCTATGTTCTTTTATTAAGAGCTCTAGCTCATGATAGTTATTAAGATATCCATTAAGATTCCACTGGAGAACCTTAAGGATGGATTTTGTAGTTGCAGAGGACTTTTGTGCAGTATAAGAGGAGCTATACTGTGAAAAGTCGTTAGTGTATGTATTGTTCTGGTTAATTGTTTGACTCTGTCGCTCCGAGGTTGAACCACTCAAACTCCTGGTGGTGTTTGAGTGTTTCAACCTCCGACCGACAGAGTCATTGTTTTGGGTACCGGTAGTATGGTTAGATGTCTCCATCATCAAAGACGTCATTATTTACTGAAATTTTGTCGTAATGCTGACTGATGTGACCGATTGACCTTGGTGAGGCTGATTCAGTTGTTTGGGATGTTGTGTTAGTTATTGAGTGTTGATTTGAAGTGTTATTTGTGAATGTAGTTGAGTTTGGTAAGTTGAGTTTTGAAGATGGGTTTGAGTGAGAATTCGAGTTTGTAAAGAGTGGTGAATTTGTTAAAGTTGTGTTTGGTAATATTTCAACAGTTTTAGAAATGCTTTGTGTGACTGATGAAAGACAGGTGCTGTTTGCAAATGTGTTTGTTGTTGATGGTGAGTTTGGTATTGTAGTGGTTTGAGTTGAATTCGTTGAGAGAGGTGTGGGAGCGATGTTGCTTGGTTTTCCTGTTTTACTGATTGTTTTCGTTAGACGAGAGGAATCATTTGTTTCTTGTTGGGTCCCACTGACCGCTTTGGTGGAAGTTGAAGTGGGGGTTGTGGAGTGTGACTGGCTGTATAAACTATGCGAGATCGGTTGTGTTCCGTTTTTTGCAACAAAAGAGTAAGATAAGGGAGGAAGGGGGATTGAGTTCTGTTCACTGTAGATTTGTTTGGCTTCTGCCATGCTGCATTTTTTTAATGTTTTTATTTTCAGAATTTCTTTCTCTTGGATGAACCGTTTGCATTGTTTCGATGATGCTGGGTGGTTATCTGCACAGTTAGCACATAAGGTGCGTGTGCGCTTTGCAGAGGGGTGTGGGGGGAGATTGCAAGTGGCACAAGTTTCACTACGAGTGCACCTTTTTGCTGTGTGTCCGAGAAGCTGGCAGTTTTTGCAGCGCATTGGATTTGGGAAGTATTCTTCCACTTTTAGATTGTACCAACCTGCATTTACAGTTGTAGGAGGACGGAAGAGATCAAAGGTGAAGAGTACTAGACCAGATGGTACTTCTACGTCTTTTACTACTCCTGCAACGTCTCTTTTTTCGGTTTTTTTGAATTTGTATACGTCCGTTACACCTTGGTCCTTAATTTCTTCAATGATTTCTTTTTCAGGTAGGATATTTAGGCATGGTGCGTAAACAGTGCGTTTGGAAGAATTGAGTTGACTATGAAGTGAGATTGAAACCGGGCAAAGATTAGACAATGTTTTTTTCAAAAGGAAGAGATTAGCAACGTGTTAGGATTTTACGAGTATAAGCAGGTTGCCATCACGAAGTTGAGTGATGTATTCGTATGACGTGCTTATGGCGTCGATAGTTTTTTTTAATATAAAAACACTAATGGATGTTAGAAGTTGTTTGGGGTTTGTTGGGGATATAATAATGAATTTGGGATTTTTTGAATTAGAATGAGAGGAAATGTCAAAATTAAGGGCTACAGGAGAATTTGTATTTTGTTTAGGTCTTTTTTTTAGGCGGGTCGGTGGGCTGATCTAACTCAGCGAACCGATTGCCCGAGAGCACGTTTGGCCCTGAGGCCATATTGCAGAGATTTATCAC
This sequence comes from Pocota personata, assembly GCA_963082735.1. Lineage (NCBI taxonomy): Eukaryota > Metazoa > Arthropoda > Insecta > Diptera > Syrphidae > Pocota > Pocota personata. Next base: position 83,112,445 of record OY720430.1, read on the forward strand.
TATATGGGTTTGTTTGTCACTCACTTGCTTGATGGAAAAAGGAAACAACGCGGAGGGAAATGGAGGGAATAAGCGCGGGAGAGATTACACTTCTAACTTCGGGAGAGCAGAGAAAACACGATCGAAAACGATGTTGCCGGCTCGAAGTATAGTCGGTGACTGAGCTTGCAGTTAAAGCTATAAGCTGCATAGATTCTGCACTAACTGCGGCTTGTTCAATTCGGCTGAACTAAAGCCGCATTACTGATAGTTCGCGAAGAAACATTGGAAAGTCAAATGAGTTCAAATAGGGGAAAACCGCTGTTTGCTTCTGAAAGAGAAATTAAGGAAAATCATACACAGATATAGATATGACAACGCTAAACCACACACATATTTGGTAACTCGTGAAAAATTATTGAAGCTTGCTTGGGAAGTGATGTGATGTCACATCCACCACACGACAAACTCTTTGAATGGTAAAACTTTCACCAATGATGATGACCTGAAATCGCATTTGGTCCAGTTTTGTGCTAATAAGGGTCAGAAGTTCTATGAGCACGGAATCACAAAGTTGCCAGAAAGATGGCAGAAGGTCATCGAACAAAATGGAAAATATAAAAAAATAGTTTTATTTCACAGTAAAAAACCGAAATTACTTTCTTGTCAACCCAATAGTTTAAGAGCAATTCCGAATCAACTGCAGACTTCCTTTAACGATACTGTAAACCATATACATATGTATGTAGCTATTTCTGAGGTCAACTGAAGAACTCGTTTGGGAATCCCAAAGCCGTACAAAGATATAAGATTTTGGAGGAAATTTATTTTTTACGACAAAAGCAAATTCAATGTATGATACTACTATTAGTATGATACTACTATTAGTATGATACTACTATTAGTATGATACTACTATTAGTTTGATACTACTATTCGTATGATACTACTATTAGTATGATACTACTATTAGTATGATACTACTATTAGTATGATACTACTATTAGTATGATACTACTATTAGTTTGATACTACTATTAGTATAATACTACTACTAGTATGATACTACTATTAGTATGATACTACTATTAGTATGATACTACTATTAGTATGATACATACTAGTATAGTTGTATTTACCGATATGTCTAACTCGGACGGTAGAACATTGGTATGGAGAAGCCCGGAGAAGAATATCTTCCAAAAATGTTCAAGAAAGTATGAAACACAGAGGAGGGGGACCAGTAGTGTGGAAATGTATGTCTTTCGCGATATGTGAAAATTTAGTATTAGTAAAAGAGATTATGAATAAGCAGGTTTATCTTAATATTCTGAGAGAAGACTTGGGAGAAAGCGCCGAAAAGATGGGGTTTCGTATTACATTCAGTACGAAAATTATATAAAACATACAGCATACGATGTTCATCAACGGTTCCTATATAATGTATCACACTCTTACAAACTCTTCCGCAAAGTTCGGACATCAATTCCGTAGAAGATCTTTCGGCAATATTAGATAGAGGTTTTCAAAATCACAAAATTAGAAATAAATGCCAATTAGAGGGAATTTTTGAGGAAGAATGAGTCAAAATATCTTCTGACATTACGGCTAGGCTTACAAATACTATGCCGCGTCCAATCCAAGTTGTAATTAATTCCAAAGGCTGACCAACGAAATATTAATGTTTATTAATGTTGCTTGTATTAAGATTTTTGCTTGCATTCAGACTTTTGACTTTTTAAAATTTTTATTTTATGTTATTTATTGAAATGAAAAATGTTGTTTTGTTGTTTTATTACATATAATTTAATTTTTTGGAATAGTTCAAGCTTTTCGGAATAATGGGGAATTTAAATGTTTCAAAGTGTATTCAAACTTTTGTAATTCACTATATTTAGCATCTAGAACATCTCATATGATTTATTTCACATATATGTTCTTTTCTACATAGTTCACCAGAGGGTTACAATACTGCTAAAAATACTAAAATTCTTAAACAAATTCTATGAAATCTGCTGCAGGTTGTTTTTAACTTCATATCGTACTAAACTGGGAAATTCTAAATCTGATAATGGTTTTGTAGGGACAATTACGTTTACACGTATTCATAGACACGAAGAGTGAAAGCGGAGTCCTCTCCTAAGGTATACTGGTTTTTTTAATTAAATACCGTAGCACTTTGTAATTCATACATACTACTATGAGATTTGTAATACAGGGTGTTCTACGGGAAGATACATTAATTTTTACTTGCACCTATAGGACAAGCATTATTATTGACAATTTTGGATCTCGATATTTTGATCAAACTTGATATTACTATTGTATAACGGAGAATCTGAAAAAGGTGAGTCTGTTAATTTTGTCTGTCTGTATGTATGTCCATCGACTGCAGCCTAGGTTTCTTCAAACTTTATACTATATAGGATCGGTGGTTTCACAATTCGAGGCGAGATCGGAATATTCATACTAACCTCAAAATTAATGCTACTTTACTAATGGAGGATTTTGATAAATATCGATTTCCTCCCAAACGACTCATATTTTGACTGAATTTGATGTCAAATAGCTTACCAGGTTTGTCAGAAAAATACATATAACAGTACTTTAACTATTAACTGGTTCTTAAAAATTGGCTATTTCTCGTCTGCGGCTTAATAGATTTTGTTCAAAGTTAATATTTATTTATATTATTAGTTGGAAAAGTGAAAAAGCATATTAAGTTTTGAAAAATTGTCAAAATATTATTTTTAGATTTTTAACGATTTAAAAATAAAATATTAAATTTCAATTCTGAGTTTTTACAGATAAGCAACCCAGTAGTGCGCTTTTTTTTCTTTTTTTTTAATAACTTTGCTAGAGAATAAAAAAAAAATATTTTTTTTTTACACACATGTTTTATTGACTGTTGGGAACCTTATGTATGTATGAAATATAATATCGGACAGATATGCATTTTATGTAAATAAAAAATTGTTGAAGCCCAACAGTTATTGTTGACACGAGATAGAAGAATTGTGGATAAACCTTTCGAAATTTTACAAGGCTGTCTTGCATAGTTGTATACTCATTGCATTTATTTTTCCAACTTCCAATTTTGTTTGATCTCTAGTTTTATGAAATCCTTCAGAAATAAATGTAATATTGTCCTCATTTCCTGTCTTCCCAAGTTACTTTTGACGCGTTCACTGCGGTATTAATGACACCACTTCAAAGTCATTGATACAAATTTAAGGGTGTACTATTGGAAAGGTGTACTATAGGAAACTTCTAACTTATCGGAAAATATTTGGGGAATACTGGAGAAAATTTAATAAAACCATATACAGTTGAGATCATTCTAAACAAAAATAAACTGCTATTTTCTTTTAAACATAAAAATTCGAGCTAAATTTGTGTAACTATTCCTTTGGTATTTCCAAATTATACATGCATTTTTGATAAATCCTGGTTTTAGTCTTATTTAAATTATTTTGGGGAACTATGCGTTTGACATTTGTGGATAAATTCAGTACTTCTCAGCTCCCGAATCTCAGTGTCAAGTTGGAACTTTATATTTTTCAATAAAATTTGGAAAAATATCGCAAAGTTTCGACAATGAATGAACTGCTTTTTTTTTAATTTAACTTTGAGTGAGCACATAAAGATATTTTAAAACAATGCTCACTTAACTGTATATAAATAATTAATACAATACCTTTTAAGGGTTCAACACAACTTAATTCGTTAAGTGATGTACATTCAAATGAAATAGGCATTTGAATGCACATCACTTAACGAATTAAGTTGATTTTTTAAATGAACACCAAGATAAATTATTTATCATTCATGATATGCCAAGTATTCTCAAAATCTGTTTTTTGAATGTTATTTGAATTCATGAACTCTGATTTAATGGAATTGTCCATCAGCAATACTAAACTATTATTATTAGCAAAACATAGTATTTTAAAAATTTAAGGTATGTATAGTTAATTCATAGGGTTTGTCAAATTATAAATAAAACAAAATCTTTAAAGAATCATACAACTTAAGTATCTTGAAAACGATTAGTCACCTCGTGTGTAAGGGCTGCATGGGTTATGACATGTTTCTTAACATTTTCAGACATGTCGAGCGATATTCGATATTCTTCTCGAATAATTTGTTTGATTTGCTACAGTGTTTATAGTTTATTAGCATACATCCTACTCTTTAGAAATCCGCATAAAACTTTTAACTTTTCAAGTTGTTGTGGCGTTTAGTTTTATAACAAAACCATTGTTATAAATTTTTCTTAGCAGAAAGTGGGCGTGGCTCCTAAAATTTTTAATTGAAGTTCACGGATTCTGATAAGGTATCAACGTCTACTAATTATTTGTCAGTTTCTTGGAAAAATATTGAGAAAAATGTTTTCTTTATATTTGCACTTGTACTGCTTTGGATTTTGGAAAGCTTATATACCGAATTTCATGTTCCTAGCTCAATATCTAAGGCCCAAAAAGTGGTGACATACGGACGGATGGACTTGGAGAGATCGACATAACTTTAGATTCTGATCACAAATATACTTTTATATACTTGTGCGGCTCTATCGTTCTAATTTCTATATGTTACAAACTGCTCGTATGTACCAAACTTAATATACCATGGAAAGGGTATAATTATTTTCTTATTATAATTATAATAATAACAGCATCGATAACTAAGGAGAGCTGAAGTGAGAATTGATTGGTCAAATTATCCTACAAGCACATAACAACACTAATCCTGTAGGTATACAAGGATTAAGATATTTGTTATCTCTATTTCATGCCAGCACCATGTAAGAATGAATTTGGAGCATCTAAAATATGACAGCGTGCTGGACTATAAGCATTAAAGTTGGGTATATATTAATCTCTTTCAATCCTGTGTCGAATGTTTGGTTTTATTTGCAAATCCTGTAAGTTGTATCCAGATATTAATGTAGTCCAAAACCCAAGACACGAAAACTACATTGGCTTGATAATATCGATCAAATAGGAAACAATTCTCCAACCGAGAGGATCTTCAAGTGCCAGCCGCCAGGTCCGAGAAAACCAGGAAGCGTTTCCGTTTTAAAGGAATTTGGAAGTAATGTTCCTGTGATCGACAGCAATAGAAAGCAGCGGTGTCTCAGGTTGAGGCTCTTTATGTTTTAGGATCCCGTAAAAGCTTGTTTGCTTAAGAGATTTCTGGGTCGCATGTACATGCGCCTATATGTATGTTGATTGTTTGCAAATCAATCGGTTTTAAATTTAAAAAAAAATTTTTTTTTCTCAAAAAATCCGCTAAAAAGCAGAAAAAATATTTTGACAGTTTTCGAAAACTTGATGCCTTGACCAAATATTTTTTTTTTTTTTTTTTTTTTCCGAGGGTAGGTAAAAAATCTTCATGAAGACACTATGAGGATCGATAGCGCGTGCTCATAGTAATGTTAGATTTTTACCCACTAAAAAAAACCTCCCTTCGTGATAAATTTCTTTGATTACATACTACAACTAAGTTTTGACTTATCCAGCAGTTTTTCTTTCACGTATTGAGATCGTTTGGCAGGTCCCTTTCCATTGAAAGTTCCTGCTTGTTCCGCAAATTATGCGCGGTTTCATGCTATCGCGTTAAGTCGAAAGGTTTAGTCCTTTGTAGACGACGCAGTAGATTCCTCTCATCTAGAATTCGAAGGACTTCATTGTTAACGTGTCCTTGTAATCTGTCTTTATGCTTATGCGCGAAGTTTTTGATTTCATATTCGACTGTCGCAATTCCTAAATCTCTATGGATATCGCTATTTCTAATAAACCACGGTGCATTAACTATTGATCTTAGCACTTTATTTTCAAAAGTTTGTAAAATATTGACATTACTTATTTTGGTACAACCCCAAAGTTGTATTCCATATGTCCATATCGGCTTTAGCACTTGCTTGAATAAAAGCAGTTTGTTCTCTATATTAAGCTTGGAATGTTTTCCAAGTAACCAGTACATTTCTCTGTATTTGGTTTCGAGTTCTTTAAGTTTTTTCTTCACGTGCGATTTCCACTTCAGTTTAGCATCAAGTGTCATTCCAAGATACTTAGCCTCGTTTGCAAACGGAATTTGAACCGAGTTTGAAAAGATGGGCAAATTATTTATTTTCTTATAAGTAAAATTGACATGAACAGATTTGTTTTTGTTTAAAGCTAGTCGCCAAATCTCTGTCCATTCATTTACTTTATTCAATGCTTCTTGCAATTTTTCAGTTGATTCTTCGATCGTTTTACCCGTTGCCAGGATGGCAGTGTCGTCGGCAAATGTAGCTAATACGGTGCCTTCTTCTTGCGGTATGTCGCGAGTATATAATAGGTACAAAAGCGGTCCATTATTTCTTTAAATTCCGAATATTCGTTTCCGTGTTTGACTCGGAAAAGTCGATTCGTCAAGTATTTTTCTAGAATATTTTATAAGTGTTCCGGCAGAACTTGTCGTAATTTATATTTCAAGCCTTCATGCCAGACCTTGTCAAAACCTTGAGAAACATCAAGGAATACGCTCGAGCAAATCTTTTTTTCTTCGTAAGCTTTTTCAATTAAATCAGTTATTCTATGCACTTGGTCTATTGTTGAGTGCTTGGTTCTAAACCCAAACTGGTGATTGGGAATAAGAGATCCTTCTTCTATAACCGGCTGTAATCGCTTAAGTACTATTCTTTCGAAAACTTTAGACATAATCGGCAGCAGCGAAATAGGTCTATACGATTTTTTATCATTCGGTGGTTTTCCTGGCTTCTGAATCATTATTACTTCCGCGACTTTCCATTGACTCGGAACATATTCTAATCTTATCGCTGCGTTTATAATGTAAAGGAACTTAACTAACGCTTTTCTAGGTAACGATTTAAGAAGCTCTCCTGTGATTAGGTCGTATCCAGGAGCTTTATTCGGTTTCAGTTTCTTTATTTCTTGTTGAAGTTCGGTCAGCCTTGCATTTCTTACTGTGTAATTGTGAAATGCTATATCCGACGCATTATCATTTTCAGCAAGCGCTTGCCCATCAAATGGTTTAAATGTTTCTTCTAAATGGGCGGCAAAGACTTCTGCTTTGTCTTTATCATTCTTCGCCCATTCGTTGTCATTTTTCTTGATTGGGGCCGCTTGTATTTACAAAAAAAAAAAAAAAATGTATGCCACAAATTTCTAACTTTCGACCATGTGGTGATAAGTATATTAAAAATTTACAAACATTTTGTTAAAAGTTTCATTAAAATCGGTTCAGTACTTTTAAAATAATGAGTTATTTCCGGGCCTACGGAAGACAAACCACGGCTCCCACACCTTGTAGAATGGCCACTTGTAAAGTTAAATATATAGTTTATGTTTAATAATTTTCTCAAGAATTTTACCAATTTCACAACAATTAATAGTAGCTTTGCGATGGGAATAACTTTATAATAATCAAGCGTTCGGAGAGTAGTTCAGGTAATTGAAAATATACGAGTACAATATAAATTGTACAACATAATAAGCTTTAACAATGTTTTTTTTTTTTCTTTTTTTTCCGAGGGTAGGTAAAAAATCTTCATAAGACACTATGTGGATCGATAGCGCGTGCTCATAGTAGTGTGAGATTTTTACTCACTAAAAAAACCTCCCTTCGTGATAAATTTCTTTGATTACTAAATGCTATATCCGACGCATTATCATTTTCAGCAAGCGCTTGCCCATTAAATGGTTTAAATGTTTCTTCTAAATGGGCGGCAAAGACTTCTGCTTTGTCTTTATCATTATTGGCCCATTCGTTGTCATTTTTCTTGATTGGGGCCGCTTGTATTTTCGGTTTTTTAATGCCTTTTATAGCTTTCCGGAGCAAATAATTGGAATCTTTGTCCACTGTTAAGCTTTCAATGCTGGTTTGTATTGTCCGGTTTTTAAAATCAATAATGGCCTTTTTTAGCAAGTTACACAAGCGATTTAAATGCGATTTATGTTGCGGAGCACGAGTTTGATGCCATTTTTTACGCGCTTTTCTCTTCTCCCTTACCATTTCTTTTATTTCCGGTGGATATTTTTGGGCATGATTGATCGGCGTTTTCCTTTGATAGGGAGTATTTTTCCACGCGGCGCGCTGCAGAACTTCAACAAAACGATCAATTTCGATTTCGAGTTCAGAAGACGTCCTAAGTGATACTCTCAGTCCGATATGTTCTTCAACGTCTTTTTTAAAGCCTTCCCAATCAGTTTTTCTGCTAGGTAGTCTAGCAGGTACATCTTTTTTAATTAGGCGTTCGCTCATCGTTAGAATGATAGGGGAATGATCGGAAGAGAGATCAAAACTTTCATCAATTTTAATACATTTGTCTGGTATTCCTTTTACAACAAAGAAATCGATCAGATCGGGTATTTTGTTGTTATCAGTCGGCCAATATGTTGGTTTACCAGTCGAGTGAAAGTCGCATCTGTGTTGCATGCAGGCGTTGTAAAGTGCTCTGCCTTTTTGTGAGACACATCTTGAACCCCAGAAGGTGTGTTTTGCATTAAAATCACCGCCAATAATAAAATTCGGTCCAAGAGAGTTGAAAATATTTGTAAAATCATTTTTTTCAAGCCTGCAACGCAGTGGACAATAAATAGACGAGACATTGAAAGAGTAGTGTCCATTTTTCACGCGTACAGTGCTCACTTGCATTGTTTCAAGCTCTATCATAATCTCTTCAGAGTGTTCGATGCAATCTTTTATGATTAAAGACGATCCGCCTCTGGCTCTTTCCGACGGGTGATAAGCGTGATAGGTACTGTATCCAGTAATGTTTACACGCGATAGTTTCGTCAGGTGAGTTTCACAGATCAAACATATGTCAATGTCCTTTTCCCGTAGAAATATTTCTAGCTCTTCTAGTCTTTGTATGAGACCGTTGGCGTTCCATGCAACAATTTTAAGAAGTTTCGTCATGTTCGTTTTGAAATGCTCCTATTGTTAAGCTTATATTCAAGCTTCTCCAACCATTCGACAATTAGCATGTTTGTTTTTGTTTGCTCCTCAAGCCTCGCAAGGATAATGGAAAAGACGTGAGATACGGGGTTTTCCGAATTATCAGTGTTCGTTTTTGTTGATGTTGATGCTTGAGCACTCGTCTGCATGTCAGAATCTGATGGCTTTTCTTTAGGCGCTTTTACCTTAACCCGGTGTGGAATTTGATCGGTGTTTGATGTCGCAGCTTGAGCGTACGTAAGCGCGCCAGGGTCGGTTCGGTTGTCTCTAGTCACCTTTCTTGCAGCAGTTTTCGACTTTTCCTTATTTATCAGTTTTGAGGGTGGGTTTTCCGGCTTCATAAGTCGATCTCTTCTTTTTTGTAATTCTTTGGCTACTTCACAGCCTCTGTAATTAGCTGGATGCTTACCATTGCAGTTAATGCACGCTGCAGGGGTTTTTTTTGTTTACACCACACTCTTGACTAAGATGTTTACCGGCGCATTTTACACATCGCGGTTCTTTTCGGCAATACGTTTGCGTATGGTTGAATCCTTGGCATCGTTTGCACTGAGGTATCAACCTTATATTCTTGCGCATGGGTTCGATTTTGACTACGGCATTCAGAATTGTTCTTATTTCGTAAATCTTATCTAAACTCTCAGCTTTATCAAAGGTTAGCATAAAAAGAGGAAGCTCGCGCTTAACCATCGTTTCCTCGCCTTCCAATTTTTGCTTTTCCCGTTTAATTAAGTTTACCGCATCGACGATTTTAAAGTTTTTGTTCTTCAAATCGTGAACAACGTCTTCCTTTCGGCATGAGGCATGAAGTCCTCTAGCTACGACTCGTATCGGTCTTTCAGATTTATTTTCATACGTATACCACTGGATTTTTTCAGTATTCAGTTTATTAGATACTGAGCGGTAACCGTCTGAATCCTTTACGTTTACTTTCCATTTGTTGTTGTTGAGCGATGTTACTTCAAAATCGGATAGCAACAAAGGTTTGAGAAAAGAATGCAGTTTATTATAGTCTGCAATTCCGATCACGTATATTGGTGGCGGTGGTCGTACCTTATTTCGTGAATTTTCTTTGGCACGGGTGTTTAATTTGTCAGGCTGTTCTTTACCTTCTCGTTTATTTTGCGTGTTTTCTTGCCTCGTTAACATTTCGGGCGAAGAGCCAGCTTTTCGTTTCTTGACTGGTCGTTTTTTTAGAATCCAATTGGTTTCCCGACTTAGTTCTTCATCATCCGTTTTATAATCCGTGTTATCGGGGACGTTTGAACTCGCAGCAGACTCATTACGAGGTTTCGGTGTATCATTAAATGCTTTATTTTCTGCTTTAAGTACATTTAATTGCTTTCTTAGTTCTTCGCAGAGAAGTTCCATTTTACTTAGCCTGGTCCGGAGTTCCGTATTTTCGTCCGTTAGGCTTTGAATTTTCGCTGAAGTCCGTTGTTCGTGCGCCGACACTATCGATGTCGCCGGACTTCTAGTTCCGCACGTTTTCATGGTAGATCTTGATGTTGGAGATCTAACTACCCTAGTACCTTTTTTAAAAGGGTCAGATGAACGCCTTGACCAAATATACCAAATATTATTTAGATATTGAATTTGACCAAAGTCGCCAGAGTCATATCCGAGAATGTGTCAATTTTCAAAAATAAAATCAATAAGTAAAGCACCGTTATATGTACGTACCTTTGGGCAATAATCTGGTACGCCATCCTATAGCATATGCCCGACCCAACTCAAATCTTATCACAATCGTGGGTACCATTAATTTTGGGATTAGAATGAAAATTCTGATTTTCCTCGAATTGTGGCCCTCGAATTGAGGTCACAGATATGAAAATTTGAATGAATTCCGTTTAATCGTTTTGTCGTACGTGCATAGAGACAGATATACAGACAAACTCGCCTTGCAAGTAAAAATTGGCTAGATGTCTCTCCACAACACAACGTTAGATTAGATTATACAGAGCTTTGAAGCATTATTTTCACAGATTCAGATTGGCCGAACACGATCTTTGGGGAGCCAAATATATATTCTATATATTTATAGTCTACTAGCTGGCTCCCCGGTGTTGCTCAAATGTTTTTATAAATGTTTTACTTTTAAAGGAACAATACTTAATTTGTAACGTACAGAAATGTTACAATCCATCTGGAATGGATCATATGATACCCTATCCCTCATCTTGTAATAAAGTGGGCATGGCCATATGAACCTTTTAGTTCAATCGCAATGAAATCTTTATATCAAGGATATTCTCTCGATTTTTAAGAGATTTTACCAAATAATTTGTAAGCATGGCATTATTTAATGTATGGACGAATTGTAAAGGATATGAACATCTATACTATATATTTGGTTAAGGCGATATTTTTCAGTTTCTAGTAAAAATATTTATAATTTTGAGCTAGGACCATGAAATTTCCGATAGGCACTCCCACTTTTCAAAAAATGTGATTTTTCTCAATATGTTTGCTAGAAACTGAGAAATATTGTCTTCTCAAAATATATAGACATTGGCTTTTCCCACATTTTGTCCTTACATTATACATGGCCGTGCCCACTTTTCGGGGGCTTTTTTCTTTAAAAAATCATATATTGCTTTTACAAAAACTATTTACGGTGATGGTTATTGTGAATATCTCATCATAATCCTTGAACTTCAGTTAAAAATATTAGGGAAGCACGTCCACTTTCTGCTAAGAAAGTGTTGTAACAACAGTTTTGTGTCAAAATTTCTTAAAATCGCGGAAATATCCTCCGAATAGAAATATATAATTTCATTTATGATATTTTAAAAATTTCGTACCGCCACGCTTTGTTTATTGTATGTGAGTTAAAAGATCCATTTAATATAGAGAAGTAATAACGACAGACTCTCAAAAGTATATATATATATTTGTGAGCAGCATCGAAAGTTTGGTAAATTTCATTAATTTTTTTAAATTTTAAGTAGTCGGTCTCAAGAAATAAAACTTTCGAGAGAATCTGTATAAAATGTTACCTACCTTAACCGAGCAGACTTAATATCAGCTCACTCACTATACTCACTGCTTTATAAATTCTAGGTACACAAACGTTAGTGTTATAAACTTTAACGTTAACACTCGTACCTTACTTACAAACCCGACATTATATCTGCATTGTATTGTATTTGAAATTTGACTTGAGTTTACACAATGTGGAATTGTACTGCTCTATCAGTAATATTACTAAGTGACGTAACTCACTGTTTCCAATTTTACAGCATTGTTTTTAAGTTTTCATGGAATTTGATTTAGCGCCGAAGAAAAATTAGCATAGGAGTAGTTTTCGCATTGTTTTTCACTATTTCTCTTTTTAGCAGTATGAAGTCATTTTCACAATTTTTATTGAAAGTTTAGTAATTTAGCGCTCATGTTTTCAAGGTTCCTAGGTAAAATTGAAAAAAAATTAGTGAATGAATGAGTTACGCCAAAAGTGAAATATAATAATTTAAATAGTGGAAAGTTGAAGTAGTAATTAAATGATATTAAGTTCAAAATAAAATAAATTCATAATCTAGTCCACTCGTGGGGGATATTGAAATACAAATTCAGATACTTTTCTCTTTGTATCGGTCGCCTACCTCCCTCGCACAGTGACATTAAGTCTGAATACTTTTTCTTAATCATTTTCTTTGCTTCTACTAGTTTTAAAAACTATTGTCAGTGGCTCACACTTCACCATAAATTCAGTCCATTTTAAGAGGGATACCCACGATATATGTACATATGTAGTGTACATCAAAATAGAAGTCTGTAATAGTATTTGCCTATATTAGAGATTGCTGCATTTCGGTTGACTGTATTTAAGATTGTACTCGAGTTCGTCAAGTCTTAATCAACTTCAGGGGCTTATTGAACATGTAAAATAAATAATACATTCCGTAATCCGTAACATTCCGTAAAATAAATTACATATTCCGTAATCGAAAAAAATTGCCCTTTGGAAAGCGAGAAGCTAGGCCTGGCCCTATATGTTTATTTTATACGAGCAATAGGGTACAACTGCAAAGGGATGAAAATATCAACTGGCGCTTAATAAAACTGTGAATATTGGGCTCTGCTCAGAATCTTCTAAATTTGAACCATTAAATTATTAGAAGAAGTACAAAGAAATCACTTCTATTATATTTTGTCCACTACGTCTGTCTGAGAACAGAGCAACTTAAATTAAAATTATAATCCACTAAACGTCTCTTATATGGCATTTTCTTATCACCTACAGCATATTGGCATACCTTTGAGGGTCTGTCATTATTATTTCCCGATATTAGAAAACATGTATCAAAATTAGTGTATCCAATGGAATTGGCAATAAAAAGGTGAAACATTTGAGAGCAAATTGAACTTTTTTTTTTATTGTTTTTAATGAATAACTTTTGCTTTTTGTATTTTTCTTCAAAAATATTGATCAAATGTAATTAAAAAAAATGAAGCATTTGAAAGCAATTCAATAGAAATTCTAAAATTTCAGTAGAATGTCTAAACAATTTTTTTTTTAATTAATAACTTTTGCAATTTTTTTTTTTCAGTTGAGCAAATTTAAAATCGGGTGGACCGCTTAGGGAACAATATTTTGAGATACAGATAATCAATCGTTTTTCGAGACACTTGGGCGCAAACTTTGCGCCATTAACTCAGCCTCGCTTTTCTTTTTCAATCATGTATGCATTTTCCTATTTTCATTTATAGAATTTATCGTAATCGTTATTTAGCCATTATGGTTGCCGCTACCTGGATCGGAGCGTTCTCCATTCTCATTCCTACCTATCGCGGCTTTTGGGGCACATTCGGTCTGGATACCGAAATTGGTTCTTGTTCAATTCTCCCGGATAAAAATGGAAACTCTCCCAAGGAGTTCCTCTTCATTATAGCATTTGTAATACCATGTTTTTGTATTGTCGTCTGTTACGCGAGAATTTTCTACATCGTCCGAAAAGCCGCACTTAGATCTCGTGAGCCGGCGAATATTAATTCATCCATGCGTTTTGGTAAAGGAAATGCCCTACCACCCGAGAACAATGAGAATAACGATTCAAATCAGAAGATTTTCAAAGTATCAAGAGATGGAAACTCAGAAATGTCTTCATCGATCTCGAATTCTGTCGTGTCGTCAAACAACAGAGAACAGGTGCAGCAGCATCCACAGCAACAGCAATGGCAAATGCGTCCGCTTCTGTCGAAATTACGGGATGACGAAATGAAGTACATTGACACAAGTGTAGAAAGTGATTTTCCTCCAACACTTTCAATGTTGAAAATTCGTGGAAAACGGGAAGGCACTCCGGCGAGTAGAGATGACTCAATCTACGAAAGTGACGAAGACAACTTAAAACCAAACGCTGATGCGGTCTGCGAGGAAAATGATAGTGGCTATGTTAAAGAAGTAAATATGCAACTAAATAATCAAGTATTTTAAGATTATATAGTTTTTTTTCCAGACATCGGAAAGTGCTTTAGCGCCGAATGGTGGTGTAGATGCTATTATTACGGAAGTTCCTCTAAAAACAAATGACACATTCAGTGAGACGGAACAAAAATGGTAATTATTATATGGACTAGGATTACGTATTAAAAAATTAGTCAGTATTTTTAAGACAAAGGACCCTACAAAGCGTAGGCATGTGTACCTTACCCCCGATTTCCACGCCAGATGGTTTCCACAAAACTACTGCAGTAAGCGTGTGAATCAAATCCAACATTTTTATGTAAACCAACTAAGAAGATACTCCTGTGTTCTGTAAGTCCCGCGTCACACATATCCGACATCATATACATAGGTTAGGTTAGGTAGATGGTAGATTTAAGCCTGGAAACGATATGAATCTCAGGAGGTTCGTAAGCTCTGCATTACCTAAGTCCTCCAATTCCGAAAAGTAGTAACTTCCGAGAGTCCTCATTCTAGTAACGGATAGGGCACGACAATCATACTGCAGGTGACGAACTGATTCAATTTCTTCTTCGTCCCTGCAACTTCTACAATAGTCGTTATGCAGCACACCTAGTCGCTCCGTATGAACGCCAATGGCACAATGACCAGTAATTATTCCAGAAACGACCCGTGTGTTATTACGACTAAGTTTCACCAGAGAAGTTGATCCCTTCTTGCTGAAGGCCGGCTATAGCGCCCTGGCCGTTGCGCATGTTTCCAGATAAACACTCCGTCCGTTTGTTCGACCGGTGGTTTCGTATTCTATTTTCTTCCGTAGGGAACTGATTGGGGTTACTACAAAAGGGAAGGCCTGCAATAAGTGCAGCGCCGACCCGTTCCTAGTAAGCTCGTCAGCCTTTTAGTTTCCTTCGATATCCATATGCCCTGGTATCCAGCAGAGGATCCCCGCATTGGCTCTGGATATCCCATTTAAGAGTGATTTGACAGCCTTGATCTAATTACAGCAGAGGCGTAACGGCTGCCTGGACAGTGATCATTTTGCCAACGATATTACTCTCGCGTATAATTTCCGCAATCTGTATGTATGCTGTGATTTCGGCCTGAAAGACACTGCAGTCGTCGCTGATTCTAAAGGAGTTGTTTATTCCTAGGGCCTTACAATAAACTCCGGCTCCCATGCCAACGTCCATCTTAGAACCGTCGGTATAGAATGCCAGTTCCTTTTTCTTCATGGTTCTTCGGTTCCTCCAGTACGTTCTGTCAGGAATTCCTATATTGAATCTGCTTTCAAATGCTGGCGTAGGGGTCATGTATTCAGTTTCCGTCGATCTACTGGTAGTCCGCCAAACTGCTACTGTATATATCAAACGGAATGAAACTGAACATAGTTTTCATTGCCGATGTTGGTGTTGTTCTTATTGGTCCCGTGACTCCGATACACGCAGCCTGTTGATTTGACAGCTGGTATTGATTCTCAAGAACCATCCACCATACTAGTGAGAATGGGTCTTACGACCGCTGTGTATATCTAGCACACCATAGCTGGTTTGAAACCCCACATGTTGCTAAATGGCTTTTTGCAAGAATAGAAAGGTACGCTAGCTTTTTGGATGCGTTCGGCAGTATTACCCTTCCAATTCAGTTTGGAATCTAAAATTACGCCCAGATATCGAGCTGAACTTGAGATACATAGTAGGAATTGATCTTTTCTTAGTGAAAAGAACTACCCCCGTCTTTGAGGAGTTCACTCCCAGCCCTTTGCTGCTGACCCAATTATCCTCAAGTTGTAGTGCGAGATTGAATTCTTCCGCTTAGGACTGGAGGGAATTTTCCCGGAACCAGGGTGACCACATCGTCGGCAAATAACGTCGCGTTGAAGCAGTTTTCCTTCAGTATTACTAAGATCTCATCCACCACGAGGAGCCATACTAAAGGAGACAGAACTCCGCCTTGGGATGTTCCTCTGCAGACCCTTCTCCGGATGGTTATATCTCCTTGCGTTGAAAATATAACCCTCGAATGAAGCATCTGTGCAATCCAATTGCAAAGGCCCATATTCAAATGAGCTCTGTGTAGACTGTTCAGGATCACGTCAGTGTTTACGTTGTTGAAAGTCCATTCAATGTCTAGGAACGCCCCGAGAGTGAACTCCTTAAAGTGGAGAGATCTTTCTATCCTTGATACGACCCTGCAGAGGGCTGTATCTACCGATCTGCCGCAGATGTATGCATGTTGTAATTTAGATTGCCGATCGCGTTTCTTAGCTGTACATCTATTAAACGTTCCAGTGTTTTTAGCATAAAAGACGACAGACTGATAGGTCTCAGGCCTTTTGCGTTTGTGTGGGTCGCTTTTCCTGCTTTGAGAATAAATACGACACGCACCTCCCGCCATGCTTTAGGAACATATCCTATCTTAAGGCATCCTGTGAAAATGCGCTTGAGACATGGAATAGCAATATATATCTTATCATCATCTATTATATTTCTCACCTCTTCCGCACTTATTTCCGATGTCATCTCTGGAGTGGGTAGATCATCTTCGGAGATTGATGTACATACAGGAAAGTGAGTGCTCAATAGTATATCCAGCGTTTCCTCGAGTGACTCTGCACAGGTACCATCACCTTTCCTAATATTGGATGCCGGTGTTGGTGTCTTATCCAGAATCTTCCGTAAGTGAGACGCTTCGTTTGTTGATTCTAAAGATGAGCAAAATGACTCCTCCAGGAGTTCCTCGGTGAAGTGATTCACCGATTTCCTTAGTTCTCTCTTGAATTTTGACCAGTGGATTTCTAAAAGTTCCTTTCCCACAAGTATACAGTTGTAGTTTGAAGAGTATCTAACAATGATCGGATAGTGACGCCTTGTCGGAGACTCTCCAGTCAGCAACTTCAACAGAGCTCTGTTCAGAAACAAACGTGATATCCAAGACCTATAGTTGCGGAAAATGAACCAGATGTAGTATCAATATTAGTCCTGGCAGAATAATGTCTGATATCAATTGTAATTCGGCAGCTGTTATGCCGTCTGGTTCAGTGGATTTGTATGGTTTAAAGCTATGTAGCACCCATTTGTTCATTTGACTTGTTAGGGTCAATATTATTGGCAGCCAGAGATTTAGTTGGAAAATGTGTATCTATTAATAAGTTTAACGTGTCTACACTGGAAATTGTCCAAGAACTATCTGTTTTTAGTAAACAGCTGGGCATTGGTGGATTAGTCGAGAGGATTTTTCTTAGCCTAGACACCTCAGAAGACACATTTATTTTGCCACAAAAGAGTCTCCAAGAATTACGTTCGGCTTTCCTCAGTTCTTCTTTATATATTTTTAGGGATTCTCTATTCGAGTCCCAGTCAGTTGCATCTGTAGTGGTTTTGGCACTGTTGAAAAGTTTCCTACAATTGTTTTTGAATGTTCCCAAATCTAAAATCCACCAATGTGGCTTTTCTTATCCCTAGGTCTAACAAGAACACAGGACGAGGACATCGCTTTATTGAGGACCAAGGTAAAATCCTTAACCACGCAATCAAACTCTTGAATGTTGCAGGGGGCCTTAGAGAATCACATTTCTTTAAAGTCTCCCAGTAATATTCCTGTAAGCCAATAGGATAAGAGGATTATCATCAAGCCAAATTTGGTATCGGTGGTCAGAAAAAGAGTGTTCACCAGTTCGTAAACATCTGATTTATATTGTCGGGGACAAGGGTTATTCTTATTATCCTGTCGGTTTCTGATTATAAATGAAGCTTCGTTATCAATGTTACACAAAATGAGGTTAATTTTTATAATATAATCAAAAAGAAACTCACTCCTTTCGTTTATATCAGAGCTACCCCAAGTGGGCTAGCTATGAGTCCAGTTTTATTTCTTCCAGCTTATGCGACCTGTCTTTCTATTTCAAGCCCAGAAGGAGGGTCCATAGTGTCATAGGCGAGATATGCCGATGCTATGTAGTAATGACACTTGTCGGTTTCTAACATCACTGCGGTTATATCTCGATCACTGTAATAAGGAAGTAAAATTACCTCGATGGTACTCCTTACCAGTATTCACGATCTAGGTTTACCTCTATCCTTGACATATAGGGAATAGTATTCAGGAGTCTTGAGTCCACATACTAAATTGTTAATAACCCAAGGTTATTGGATCAAGACAATATCTTCGTTATTTTTCGAAAGACGGAAAAGTAGGCAGGCAGAAGCTGTTTTGGAGTGATGTAGGTAAAGGTAGAGATCGGCAGAATTGTGGAGGCACTTTTCAAATTTCATTATAATAGTTATAGCAAAATTAACAAATAGATCGATATCGGGCAATTTCAAATAAATAATATTTTGTCGAATACGAAGATTCAAAATTAGAATTACATAATTGCCTGAAACGAAAATAATTTTACTTATTTCCAAATAATTAACTAACGTATTGTATTAAAAATTTTAGTGGAACAAAAGCAATATATTGACCATTGACGGCCGGCCTGTCCTATGGGGTATGGTATAAACACAAAATCCGTTCATACAACGCATAACATTCTTATTCGATTCTTGAAAACCAATCTTTTTAAATTTGTTATTAGTTTTAATAGTTCTTATGATACCGCTTTTACTTTAAATTGCCTTGGCCTATTAAGCAGAGATTATACCTATTTTTTTTTTTTTTTTGTGGCATTGTGCTTAATAAGGTTCCATCTCCTTTTTGAAATGTCCTTTAGGACTCCTGCTTTTCTATTTCCATATTGCGGCATTTTGTTTTTTAAATGGAGCACACATTCTAAATCGATTTAATATTCTCTGATTGCCAATGTTCCCAGCACTTTAGGGCAATTATTATCACCAATACTGTTAGAGAGGGTCGAAGCTGTACCCCTGGTAACGTCATCATGTTGCCTATCGTACGGCGACCAGATGCCCCACCAACTGAGGCTCTTTTGGACCTCGTATGAGGATCGGCCATGAAACGATGACTCAAAATTGACACTAAACTCCGGTTAGCTATAAATCAGGGACTGGAGAGTGTCCAATACTGTCACTTTTTAGACCATACATATATTAATCTGTTTCAGCATTAAAGTGAA
The DNA here is from genome assembly GCA_963082735.1 of Pocota personata. NCBI lineage: Eukaryota > Metazoa > Arthropoda > Insecta > Diptera > Syrphidae > Pocota > Pocota personata. The sequence goes on from OY720430.1 coordinate 83,131,875, forward strand.
AGTAAACCCACCAAAATCTTACCATAATCTGGCTGGCAAGCTTTCTATAGCATTCTAGCCAATCTTAAGCACTTTAGTAATACACTTTCCAAAAAACCTTCGAATGGTCATGCCCCCTGACAAGAGCCAAACAACCCCGTATGGTGATCAAATGAGCTGTTAACTCTGCGACAAAACCCAATGAGCCTTTACAATATCGCGAAAAGAACAAAAGATCTCCTACACTGCGACTAGTACAGGGAAAGTAAACGTGGGTCGAAAAATATAACAACCTATGAAAAAAGAGCTACCGGCAGTGAAAATGAATCTACCAAAGACGCTTCTAGATTAAGAAAAATTCCTCCTCAGAAAACAGGATGCCTCTTAGACAGGCTCATGTGCCGAGACTTTAGCAGTCACACGCACTCATTTCTCAGGATGCCTTCTAAACATACTTAATAATACCACAAACGAATTGAGTTATCATATTGTGGATGACAAGAAAATAGCACGGGCCATTGGCTCTTTCTTCTCATACAAAGCACCAACACCCGACGAAATAATCCCAATGATGCTGTAGAGCACCAGGATACCAAGCTCATGCTCTAACCTTCAAAAGTATCCCACAAGGAAGTGTACTCTTACTACTTCTTTGAATCCTACTCACAAACGGAATTTTAAAGAAATTAAGGTATAGTAGAATAAAGGTTGTAGCATACACTGACGACATAGTCAAGGGCGAAAGTCTGCATGGCCAGCCGTGGCGACCATTTGGCCGATATTATTTTTCATGTTTAATGTCGATGTCTCAACACTAGGTTAGATTAGGTTGAAGTGGCTGTCAGCAAAAAGAAGCCAACACACTTAGACCAATAATAGGTCCATTGTGATATCATATATTTGAGACGCTGCCTACTCGTTGAACCATTTGGAGCTTTTGATGAAGCGTAAAAGGTTCCTAACGTCAATATTATTCAGATAATTTAGGTCGTTAAAACAGAAGGCTCCTAAGTGGAGTTTCCTTCTTTGGGAGAGAGCTGGGCAGGTGCAAATAAGGTGAAGAACAGTCTCTTCCTCCTCGTCGTCCATGCAGCTTCTGCAGAAATCGTTAGAGAAGACGCAAAGCCTTGCTGCATGCTTGCCTATTAGACAGTGTCCAGTTATGACACCTATAACAGCACTAATATGCTTTCTATTTAGAGAAATCAAATTCCTAGAGCGTTTCAGATCCAGCATAGGCCAAATCTGTTTTGTCGCTAGACAAGTTGAATTTGTCTTTACGATAGCATCCAGCTGTAATTTAAGTTTGCATGTAGTTATAGGCATACCCAGTAAACTTTTGCCTGGAAGGATGGGTATTGTTGTTCCATGTCCCATCTAGCTACTGATAAAGCCACAAACCTGAAAGCACTTACAAAAATACAATGCCTAGCATGCATTGATACAAACAGTGCCGTGAGAACTACCCCAAATGCAGCCCTCGCAACGACTTGCACACTAAAGAAATTGCAGATTATCTAACACCTTACCCCGATTTCAACCTACAGTTTTAAATAATCTTCCCTTCACGAGAAAACTGTGTTGACGACAGGATAATAAACCCTCAAAATGTAACTGTTTTCACAGACGGTTCCAAAATAACAGAGATTGGTGGTCGGGAATATTCTCGGCTGAACCCGCCATCTCCCGTTCAATAAAACTTCCAAATCGCGACAGAGTGTTCAAAGCGGAAGTCTTAACTATCATCGAGGACTCTCGAGATCTGTCCACACATCTGATTCAGCAGTTAGATTTTAATACTTATAACTGACACCTGCGCTAAATGATGGTCCAATTTTCAATGGTATCTTTTATAGTTTTATTTGTTTTTTTCTTCTTAAATCTCTTCAGCGCTGCGACGTTAAAGTTCAGCATCCCTCTTCTACGCCAAATCATTTCTGTTTTAAGGTTTGACAATCCCTTTCCTATTTCCGATACTAAGTTTTTGCTGAACTCCTTAGGATCGAATTATATTTTCTTTTCCTTTCCGAATCAAAATCAATGGACATTTTTCTAATTTTTAATTTTATTTATGACAGACTAATGTATTTAATTTTAATTAAACGACATTTGAAACAAACGATAAGTGAAAAGCGATAACGCTCGGAAAACATACACACTAACAAGTTTCGAAATCAAAACGACAAAATTTCAATGCACATTTTTTACTTCTCTTCAACAGTAAACGAAACTATAAAAGTGTCCTGAAAACATCGCTTAACCGAGTCACCAAACGACGATTTCACAATAATTCGACTATAAATACATCGAATGCATCGATCCTCTATCCAGGACGGATGAGTCAGAAGGATAAACGACTACTCAAGATGATTTTGGTTATTTTCCTGTCATTTGTCATCTGCTACTTGCCAATTACTATCACTAAACTCTGGAAGGGAGTCACAGAGATGCATTGGCTGAACATTAGCGGATATTTATTAATATATCTGACCACTTGCATCAACCCATTTATTTATGTTGTTATGTCCTCCGAATACAGACAAGCTTATTGGAATCTACTGCGATGCAAAATTGGCAACAAATCAGTACATAACCGTCGATATGCTGGCGTGACGAAGAAGACCAGTAATTTAAGGGTACAGTCTCAAACATGACAGGGAGTTTAGATTAAGTTTACGAAACGATGCAAGAAGATAAGTCTATTAAGTTATTTTGTGTCAAAAGGTGGGTTTAGAAAATCCGCTGAGTTGATGAGTTGCAGTGTAGGTAAATAAAAGAGTTTAGTGTAGGAGGTAATGTGGATGATAAACTAGGTTATTAAATATATGAAATTTATAATGTCAGAAATGAAGTTTTTTTTATGAATACGAATAAATAATGGACAATTTTTATGCATGTTCTTTGCGTACAATTTTTGTTAGTGTAGATGCAATGCTGGGAGCAACAAAGCTTTGATTGCTATCATATAAAAAAACAATTGAGTTGACAGTTGACAATTAACAAGTTCGACAGATGGTAGTGCCATTCTTTTTATGATTTCGTAAAACAAAAATAAAGTCGAATCTAAACAAAAAACATACAGGAAAGATACAATCCGTCCAGAACGGATCGTATGATACTCTATCCCTCATCTTCTAATTCACCCTTAATAAAGTGAGCGTTGCGTTGCAAAACTTTTAAAACAGATGCTATGATAGCTTCCTATCATAAAACTTTTGCTACAACTTGGGCGTGGCTCACAAAATTTGTAGCCAAAGTTCTGATTCTGATTAGATATTCACAATAAGTCTTAACCATCACCGGTAATATCTTTGAAAAAAAAGTGTTTTTAAGAAAACGCCTCCTAAAAGTGGAAATGTAGAGAAAGTCTACGACTTCTAACATTTTTCAGTTTCTAAAAAGACATTGAGAAAAACGATATTTTAGTGAGCGTGAATGTGGGTGGATTTCAAAAATGTTGACACTGCTTCGGATTCTAGTGGTGGCATACGCATAGACCAATGGACATGGCTAGATCGACATAACTTTTGGAGCCGATAACAAATATATATGCTTTCGGTGGTCTACCGCTATTATTCCTCTCTTACAAACAATGTATTAAAATTAATATAGATTGGATAGATTATAAAAAAAGCATACGGGAAAGTTACAATCGGAACGAATCATATCATGATATAATACCCTATCTCTCATCTTCTAACACATCCATAATAAAATGGAAATAGCGTTGTGAACTTTTTAATTTGAACGCAATGCCATCTTTGTACTCAGAGAACAATCTCGCGATTTTTAAGAGATTTTGCCGGATAGTTTATTGCTCAAATTTTTCCATAGAAGAAGGTTGGATTTGAAACGTGAATCCACAGTGTGACAAGCAATGATGTAACCACTACACCACTGCCACCCTTATGATTGTTAAATTGAATTTAAAAAAAGTGATTGCAAATGTCGGGCTCAATGAACAAAAGGAAAATCCGGATATGTCTAAGTATAGAACAAAAAGGAGAAATAGTGTTGGCGCAAGAAAAAGGACAGTCTGCGGTCGTGCTCACAAACAAATTTGACGTTTGTAAGTCGACCAACACGGGCATTAAAAAAAAAGGAAGATAAATATTAAAGCGCGTACATCTAATATATACTGCGGACTTATAAAACAAACAAATTTAAGTCAGGGAGAGTTTCCAAAAATGGAATCACATTTATATAAGTGGTTTCTTAAACAGAACAGAGAGACTCAAGCCACGATTTTTGTTAAAGCTAAAATATGGAGACGAAAAGGGGTTTTTTGTCAGCAATAGCTGACTAACTAATTTGCAAAAGCCATATGTGGAAAGAAATTTGTCAGCTCAATCACAACTCGTCCCTTAAAGTTTAGAGTTTAAAATTCAACTGAGCCATCAAATCATAAAATGCTCCCTGGCAAAACATTTGTCACTGCCACTGAACGAAATGCTCCGGGAAGGATAGTAGGCAAAGAGCGCGTTACATTCTTACCTTGCACGCATAAGCTAAAGCCATTCATTTTTAGAAATGCCAAGACCCCAAGAGTATTTAAAAACTTTCGAGACACTTGTTGGTATAATCACTCGAATTCAGCATGGATGGATGCTACAATTTAAAAAAAAATGGTTCCACAAATCTTTCGTACTAAAGGTAAGTTTTTCAATTTAAGTTTTCCAAAACAACTATCAGATTGGAAATTTATTTAGGTTCGAAAAAATCTTTTAGAAAATGGATATCCTCCAACAGCACTGCTTATACTAGACAATGCACCGTCTCATCCACCAGAAGACGAACTTAAAAGCAGTAATAGTCAAATTACAATGATGTGTCTACTACCTAATGTCACATCCTTAATACAGCCGATGAATCAAAATATAATCCGGCTAACAAAGTTATATTACCGTAATTTGTTGGTACATAAAATAATAGCCCGCAGTAATAAGACTGTATACGAACTATTAAAGGGTACGAGTATAACCGACGAAGACGTATCTGACATTGAAAATGCAAGTCAACCACCGAAAATTCAATTGGAAGAGGCAATGTCAGCGATAAATACACTTATAGATTGGGCATGAGAAAATGATTCTCCTTATGAAGAACTGTTGATGCTACGAAATATGCGTGTTGTTGGGTGATACTGGAGTTGCTGTCGCTACCCGCAATAGCATTGTTTGGTCGTTGATAAAGTGTCACTGATGCTACATACTTTAGAATTTTAGATGATTTTACAGTTGATTACTGCATGTTAGAGATGTGCGTACAGTTATTACTGCACATAACCCTTTCCTCCTAAGTGTGGACTGATCGAGGTGAAGTTCGCACGCTTACATACAGGTGTCAGAGATATTGCGACTTTTTATCATTTATAAAATAGTTTTCATTTTTATTCATTTTCATTTTGTTAAACCTTAAGATTTTGAATAAAAAATACTCATTCATACATATGTACATATATACACATCCGTGTAAAAAAAAACGCACTATGAAAGGTACCATTGCAATTTTTCTGTGATATGCTTATTCTTTTGATGTATGTACATATGTATAAAATAAAAAAACACTCAAGTCGATAACGCATTAGTGCTCTAGACCACGACAAAGGGTTTTGTCAACAGTTAAGCAATTTTACGATGTCTTTGTGCAAAGCAGATAAAGGACATAAGAGACGAACATTTTTCGAATAGGGAAACCGCAGCACGTTGTGGGAAGCCACGAAAGCATTGTGAGGCGTCTTTTGAAGAAATTAAGCTCAACAGGTAGTATGGAGAGGCGACCTGGGAGCGGAATTTCTAACAAAACGACAGCACTGCAAGATCGGAATTTGGAGCGCATGTCTCTGAAAAACCGGCAACTGCCAAGGAATTGAGAAAAGACTTGAACGAGAGATGTTCTATTAACATCAGCACGCGGAGTGTTCAATGCCGGCTAAATGAAGTGGGTCTGCAAGCGTGTAGATCTGCAGAAAATCCGCTTATCTCTGCAGTAATGAAGAAGAAAAGATTTATGTGGGCACCGGTAATGGACCGCCAATGATTGGAAAAGGGTCATATTTCTAACGAATCCATATTTATTTGATTGGACCTGACGGAAAACAGACAGTGCGAAGGAGATATAATTAGCGATATTTAAACGAATGTTTGCTTCCTACCGTTAAGTATTCACCATATATTATGGTATGGGGATGCATAACAAATTGGGGTCTTGGCCATATATTGCTTCTGGATCGTTCCGTAAATGCGGCGAAATACAAAGAAATCATTGCTGATGGTGTTGTTCCTACAATAGAGGAGTTATGCTGCTACATCCCAAATCCCATATTTCAGGATGATTCTGCTCCCTGTCATCGCACTTATTCAAGTAAAAACTGATTTTTACTTAAGATTTAAACTCAAAACCACTTCTAAATATACGTGTTGGTTTTCTTTCAACAGATAACCCAATACTAGGCAGATATTGGCCTTGAATCCCTAAATTGGTCAGGAAATAGCACTGGCCTTAATATAGTAGAGAACTTGTGGTCATTTATGGGTCAGAAACTAAGCAACAAGGCACTTAAAACAATTGAAGAGCTCAAAACAGTCATAGAGGAAGTGTGGACTAAATATATAACAACAGATAAAATCTGAAAACTTTATGACTCTATGCCACGAAGAGTCCAAGTGGTCATAAAGACTAAAGGCGGATGCTATAAATGTTGAAAATAATCGATGAATTCACCGCACCTTGTTGCAGACCGTTTTTAATTTGAAATGTTCCAGTAGAAGTCACATTACCATTTTTGACCATGAACTGTCTACTAGTGAGCATGTTGTAAAGTATGTACAGCAGTGGTTTGCTTATGCCCACCCTGTTCAGCTTCTAGAAAAGTCCCTCTAATCTTACGGTGTCGAAGGCCTTCTTCACGTCAATCAGGAAGGCACCTTCCTTGCTTTTGTTCCATTGGAAATCCTATACCAGAGGCGGCATGAATTATATCATTCCCCGCCTTAGAACCGAATTGGTTATCCGGAATTATTTTGTTGCTTCAGTCCACTTAATTAGGGCTCTATTGATGACTTTTTCGATTACCTTGCTGATGTTCGGAAGGATTTTTATCGGCCGCAAATCTGCCGGATTGGACGTGTTCTTACCCCTTTTGGGGATGGGTTGTATCACTGCTGTTTTCCAATGCGCTGGATAATGTGCATTATTCAGCGCATTGTTAAACAGAGTGGTGTAAATGTCCACCACTTCTAGAGGGAGATATCGAAACACAATGTTCGATACTCCGTCAATTCTTACAGATTTTTTTTTTCTCAATGATTCGAAGATCGCTTGCAGCTCCAAATTCGGTATGTACGGGGGATGTACCCTTTCATCGGCGATGACATTATATGCCATGATATCGTCATTGAACTCGACAAAACCTATGTTCTCGAATCGCCAGTGCTCTATATCATATCGAAGGTAGAAGTTGTGAACAAGGTCACAATTTTCCAGGTCGTAGTTCGGGCAAATGGTATCATTTACCTTGTACACTTTCTGAAAAGTCGCTCCTATAGCCTCTACCTTTTCCTGCGGATCTTCGATCACAAAGAAGTTATCATCTTCTACTGCGTTATCTTGATCTATACATACTCGGGTTGTTGGCTTTTATAGCCCGAATTTTGTTGTTCCAATGCAAATTTTCAGAAAGTCTGTAGTTATCCCTGATTAATTTCTGGAGATTTTTAATCAACAACTTCAGGGTCAGTAAACTGTCTGTACAAGGTTTTCACTGTCATACACAAATGTGTGAAATCAGTTTAAAGTTTGTCGGTCCATGTCGGTCAGTTGTAACCGTACGTCGAACAGTATAAGATAGGAGCCGCTTCTGGGGAATGACGGACTATCTGTAGATTTCAAATCGAGTCTATACTCGACACTGTGCCAACCCCCCAATTAATTGATTAGTATGTTCCCCCTAGGATTAGGTATGTTATTTCCCCAATCTCTATGTTTGGCGTTTAGATCTCCGGCCATGAGGAAATAATTCTCATCCGACTATAGCTATAGGAATCGAAAAATTGTGTTGACCTGTGAAATAAATAACGTAGATTGTGTAGCTTCAGGTGCATTGAGCGCGATCATGTACATCCTCTTTCCACTATGGAGATTAATGTACTTCATCTCTGTACACTACCTTAAATTGCAATTGTTTGCGTATGAAGATCGCAACACCTCCTCCTTGTGGGTCGGTCTCCTCTGACAATATTGTATTTGTTGTGCCCCGATCTTTCGCTGTCTGATACTGCTGTTCAGTCTTTCGACTTCTTCATCTTCGTCAAAACTGAGTTATCGATACCATCGGATGCGCCATACTCGATTCAATAATGTAAATTGTTTCCTTTCATTATCTATTACGATTGTTGAGTTATAGATCAGGAAAAAATAACATAAGTCATTTGCCCCCAAATATTGAAACGGAAAAATAGCATAAGTAAAAATTTTGTGCGGTTATTCTCAAACCAAAATTAAATTCAGTGCGTTGTTTTTACTCTTGTTTCGTTTATACCTGTGCATACAATTCAGTTACAAGTTTTATTTTCGGTAGACGTTTGATCAGTTGTCAGTGATTAAAAATAAGAAGAAAATAAAAGTGGAACATCAGTGGAACAGTGAAACTCAACGTTCATGTTGTAAGGACGAAATATTTGTGTCCAACTATGTGTTAAAAATTAAAAAATAACGGTAATTATAAATCATGGTGTCTCGCGGAAGTAGAATGTTGGCTTTAGCAATAAAGAAATCTGAGTGTTTATCAGAAGCCCCAACCAATTTTGTTTCCTGAAAATGTTGAATGTTATTAAAGTATTCTATTATTCTTTATTATATTATTCTGGAAACTTTGTTTTAAACGCATCCGTCAATCCAAAAATCACTCCACTGAATAACATTAATTTGCAATCAGACGGACATACAGGATGTAAGTACTATTGGACCACTTGCTAGTTAAAGGTTTCCTAATATTTGATTTCTGTTGTTGACCACGTTGATCGTGCTTTTGTTTTGAACTGTTCAGAGCGTTCAATTTGGGACGACTCAGATGACTCAATCAGAGATCCAGATTATAAATGACTACAAGCAGTGACGACGAAAGAATACAAATTTGGGGTAAGGTCCTTCAGGGTTACACTAGCGATAATAGAGAGTGAGAGGCATTCGAAAATGTCACATCGGTACATGTGTGTAATTTTAAAGGTAATGAAGGACCTGTTTATCAAAAAAATAAAGATATAGCTGGTCCTTCAAATGTGAAAGTAACAGGGGCTAACAAATATCGCCAACAACAAAGAAACAAAGGCATACCATACAAGTCCAAGAGAGAAAAAACATTGAGACAAGGAAGCTTAAACCCTCATGCCGAAAAAACTGCAGTAAAAAGATAACAATGCTAAATCAACAACTTTTATTTAGTAATTACTGGGCTTTAGGGAACTACAATGCATTATATTAGTTCCATGATTTGTATAAAGGAAAAGGCAGTGTTAAGACGAAAAAAGTGGATGTTACTCGTAAGCAGAAAAACATAAAGTTTACTTCTGATTGCTACATAGAATTTTCAGGTGAACGGATCCTAGTATGCAAAAACTTTTTATGTGTTGTTTTGACGAAACTAACAGTTTCATAAGAAGCATAATTAACAAGAAATTGAATTCACCTTGCCCATCTTTAGTTGATAGAAGAGGGTATTCCAAACTTCCAAATGCACTGTCTACGTCAAACGTCAAAAACTAGAAAAGATCGGGACACATATTAACAAGTTTCATGCCTACGAAAGCCCATTATACCAGGCTACACACATAAAAAAAATACTTGCAACCTGGTTTAACGGTAACAAAAATGTATGAGTTATGTATATTGCTCGGAAACTTCAGAACCAGTAAGCTTGTCAAAATACTTACAAGTATATTTCACGATCTTTACCTGAAAATCAAATCACACAGCAAGACACGTGTGGAACTTGCAACAAACTACAGAGTAAAATAATTGCTACTGAAAACCCAGAGGAAAAATTGAAGTTTATGCAAGAAAAATGACAAAGAGTCAGCTAAAATGTGCCCAGATGTAGCAGCATATGCGTTCGATTTGCAACAGTGCTTGGCAACCCCTTTTTAAAAAATCGAACATTGCATTTTATAAACGCCAATTATGGACTTATAGATAGTATATATTAGATAAACCTTTTTGCTATATGTGGCATGTAGGAGTCGCGAAGAGAGGCGACAATGAGATGGAATGTTGTGTTTCTGAACATATTGTATTGACAAAGAAGTTCCTGTTGGCATCGAAAAGTTAATTTTTTGCAGTGATTCTTGTCCGGGACAAAATAAAAAAAAACGCATGTGAGTTGTATGTTTATAACCGCTCTGAATAACTGTGACCACTTGCAAGTAATAGACCACAAATTCCTTGAGCCAGGTCATACTCACATGGAATATGACGTTGACCACTCTATTGAAAGGAAAAAATAAAAATAACTTTGGCTAGAGAATGGCAAAATTGAATAGCTTCCTTAGGAGACAAAAATCCTTTCAAAGTAATTGAAATAAAAGAGTTAGATTTTCTTAATTTTGCAGCAGTCTCTAAAGATAAATTCACATGGCGAAAAATCAAGACCGATGGCGAGAAATATTCATGGCGAAAATTTCGATGGCTTCGGTACAAAAAGGATGAATTATTAAAAAATTCATGCATTCTTTGTTCAGCCTTCAATCGCGACAGTCGTACTTTTGTTTAGCTTATTATGAATTCTAAGTGCATCAAGTGTAAGAACCCTGTGGTTTAATTTGGCATTATGTATGCACAAAAATAAAAAAAAAAGATTTTATTATCATTAAATTAAACAATAATATAGTTTTTAAATGTGACGAGTGTAGCAGTAAGACTTTATCGACTTGCGTTAATAAACTCTATGAATTTATTAATCAGTTTAACCGAAGTGTTAATGATTTAAAAATGACTTTTCGCATTTTGTGCAGTTAGAAACAGTCGACACAACATTAGCCGACGAAAAGTCTTACTTACAACAACATACACTTAATAACGAACCCAACATCAACTCGTACTATCAAGAATTGGACGAATACTACGACAATGTTGACCAACAAGACCGAGACCTACTTGATACAATGTATAAAGTCGATACCACAAATTTGTTGTGCACCAGCCTTGATGCACCAATCAGGTATTTAGACATCAACAAGCACGGATCGATATTACCATACATTCAAATTTCGTCTCCTTTTGGTAGACCACTGAAATTTTTGGTCGATAGCCTCTTCTTGCACCCTGATGACGTTACAAAAACGCAACTTATTACAGTAGCCACAATTTTGAACAAACATAACATTTTTTTTTTTTTTTTTCCGAGAGGGTGAAAATCTTCTAAAGACACCATAAGGCCCGACCGCGCGTGCTTATGGTAGTGTGAGATTTTTACTCACTAAAAATACCACTCTTCAAGATTAATACTACAACTAAGCCGACGCTTATCCAGCAGTTTTATTTTCGCTTACGAGACTCGTGATTTTTGGAATAAGATGTTCGTATGTAATTTAAAAAAGAATGCAGCGCTTTAGACAGGTTAAATTCCAATGAAAGTTCCTGCTGTTTTCACGACCGGCATATACTATGACGCTAGGTCAAAAAGTTTTGGTCTTTGCAGACGACGAATTGAATTGTTCGCGTCAAGTAGTTGAATGACGGTACTGTTACAATGGCCGTGAACACGATCTTTGCGTTTACGAGCAAAATTTGTTATCTCTTCGACGACGCTAGGAATTCCCAGGTCCCGATAAATATCTTCGTCACTTACGTAAAAAAAAAAAAAAAAAACCTACGTACCACGGTGCGCTAACGATCGTTCTAAGTACTTTATTTTCAAAAGTTTGTAGGATTTTTGTATTGCTTTTCCTGGTACAACCCCATAGTTGTAGACCATATGTCCACACTGCCTTTAGCACTTGCTTATAGATAAGCAGTTTGTTATGTAGGCTCAACTTCGAATGTCTTCCGAGTAGCCAGTACATTTGTCGGTATTTGTTTTCGAGCTCGTCGCTTTTCTTTTTTACGTCCGATTTCCATTTAAGCTTAATATAGAGTCATTCCTAGATATTTTGCTTCGTTCGCGTATGGTATTTGAGCCGAGTTTAAATATACGGGTAATCTGTCCACTTTTTTGTAGGTAAAGTTGATGTGAGTAGATTTGCTTTCGTTCAGCACAATACGCCAAGAATTCGTCCAAGCGTGGACTTTGTTAACAGCATGTTGCAGCTTTTCAGTTGCTGCTTCAATTGTATCGCCCGTTGTCAATATCGCCGTATCGTCCGCAAACGTGGCGACGACGCAGTTTCTTTCCTGTGGGATATCACGCGTGTAGAGTACATATCTATCTCCTTGAACTCAGAGTAATCATTTCCGTGCTTAACACGAAAAAGTCTTTCGGTGAGGTACGATCGTAAAATTAGAAAGAGTTGCCATTGCAGTAGTCGTTGCAATTTATACTCCAAACCTTCGTGCCAAACCTTATCGAAAGCTTGTGAGACTTCAAGAAATACACCACAACAAATCTTTTTTTCTTCGAGAGTTTTCTCAATCACGTCAGTTATTTTGTGGACTTGGTCGATTGTAGAATGTTTGACTCTAAATCCAAATTGATGGTCAGGAATGAGACGTCTTTTGTTGATTACGGGTTGTAGTCGTTTTGAAAGTAGTTTTTCGAATATATTATAGAGATAACCGGCAATAGGGAAATAGGCCGATATGATTTCTTCTCATTCAAAGGTTTGCCTGGTTTCGGGACCATTATAATCTCTGCGACTTTCCATTGTCTCGGAACGTAGAGCAATCTGAACGAAGCGTTAATCAAATATAGCAGTTTGATAAGAGTTTTATTCGGTAATTCATTGACCACCTGCGCCGTTATCAAGTCGTAACCCAGTGCTTTTTTAGTCCTTAGATTTTTAATCACTTCCCTCAGTTCAATTAATGCAATTTTCTTTACTTTAAAGTTGTCAAATGTCGTGACTGGGGAGTCGGGCGTTATCAAAGGCTTAAACGTATCTTCTAAGTGTAAAGCAAAAAGTTCTGCCTTTTCTTTCTCGCCCTTGGCCCAAGTTCTATCGTTTTTCCGAATTGGTGGAGCTTGCATTTGAGGTTTCCGGATGCCTTTTAGCGCTTTCCAAAGTGAATAATTTGATTCTCTTCCAGTGGAGAGATTTTCAAGGTAGGTCGCTATCTTAGTGCTTTTAAATTCCCGAATACTATCTCTAAGGCGATTGCATAGTCGGTTAAGGATCTTTTTATGCTACGGTGCACGAGTGATTTGCCATTTCTTTCGTGCTTTTCTTTTCTCCCTCACCAGTTCAATGATTTCACTTGGATACTTTTCGCTGTAGCTAATTTTATAGCTTCTAGGAGGAGTGCTTCTCCATGTCGCTCTTTGGATTGCTTCCACGAAACGATCAACTTCGTCCTCTAGTTCACAAGGTGTTTTAAGTGATACATTTAAGGCGATATTAAGCCCTCCCAATTTGTTCTATTGCTAGTAAGTCTTGGAGGCCCTTCTTTCTTGATCAACGCTTCACCAAGTAATAAAATTACCGGAGAGTGATCAGAAGAGAGATCAAAACTTTCTTCGACTGTAATAAATTTATCTTAAATACCTTTTGAAACGAAAAAATCGATAAGATCGGGAATTTTTTTTGAGTCGGTTGGCCAATAGGTGGGTTTTCCTGTCGAATAAAAACAACAACCGAATTCAATTGCCACTTCGTAGAGAATTTTTCCTTTAGAAGATGTACACCTTAAACCTCAGAAGGTGTGCTTCGCATTGAAATCTCCACCAATAAGGAAATTTGAAACAAGGGAATTGAAGACATGAAAGTAGTCTTCTTTTTCGAGCGAGCATCGCGGCGGACAGTAAACTGACGCTATATTGTAGCTCAAGTGTTTATTTTTAAACCCTTACTGCGCACAACTGAAGTTTTTCCAGCTCTATGTTTATATCAACTGAGGGTTCGATGTTAGTTTTAATGAATAAGGACGAACCGCCCTGCGCTCTATCAGAAGGATGATAGGCGTGATAACCAGCGTAGCCTCTTATCTTTATTTGCGATTCCCTTGTTAAATGTGTTTTAGAGATCAAACATATGTCGATATTTTCTTTCATTAGAAAAATTTCTAATTCGTTAAATTTTTGTAGGAGTCCGTTTGCATTCCATGTTATAATTTTAAGTAAAGAGTTCATATCTACTTAGATTTAGATATTAGATCAGCCCTACAGAAGCTTTCGACGTTACTCAGTCGTTCGAGAATTCTTTTGTTCGTTTCACATTGTTCCTCGAACTTAGCGTAAATGCAGTTCAGAATTTCTTTCAACGGATCAGGGGGTGGCCTGTCGTTTTGTCTGGTTGCTTTGACTGCAGCCTGAGAATATGTCAGAAAACTGGGATTCGTTGGCTTATCCGAGGTTATTTTTCGTTCAGTCTTTTTAGTGGACGACTTCGACGTACTTTTAATTAACTTAGAGGGCTGATTGATTGGTTTAAGTGTCTGCACTGCTGATTCGAGCGTCCTTTCAGTCGGCTTAGGAGTCTGTACAACTGGCTTACGAGCCCGATCAGTTTGCTTAGCAACGCGCTCTACCGACTTAGGAGCCCGATCGACTGATTTCGTTCCCCGCACAGTCGGCATTGTAGATTTTCTCCGTCGCATCTGTAGTTCCTTTGCGACCTCGCAACCGCGATAATTTGCTGAGTGCCTTCCTTTGCAGTTAGCGCAAGTTGCTTTTTCATTTTTGCTTATACTGCAATTTTCAGAAGAGTGTTTTCCAGCGCACTTAACGCAGCGCGGCTCTTTCCGACAGTACGCCTGCGTATGATTAAATTCTTGGCAACGCTTGCATTGAGGGATTGTTAGCAACAGATGCATACATAAGTATTCAGCTCTTTAAAAGAGAATGCTGCAATTTTCGAAAAGAGTATAGGAAGCGCATAACGATGTGTGTTCTAGCAAAAGAGAAATACTTAAAGTCCTAATGCCAGTTTTCGATCCCTCAGTCTAACAGCTAACTTTCAGTACTGTTAAAAATCTTGTTACAGGATATTTGGAGTTCTGGTATTGTATTGGATGACAAGATCCACTCTCAGCCACAATCAGAACCAGCAAGTTAAGAAATAAGACATACACATTTACATCAAGTTAAAGAAGTCGATAATGTGTTTCAGGTATCTCGGTTTGGTCGATGGTTCCATGGCGCAAGTTTTCGTTTTGTTCGCAGAGTCTTAAGAAAACACAAACAAGATTTCGTTAAGGTAGATGTATTTTCTGAAGAAATAGCCATTCCTAAAAGCAACAATGCCTATAACGATATGAACAAATTTCAAATAGATAACACAAGTCCATTATATAAACTCTCAACATATCTAGACGAACATTCTATATTGAGAGTGCAGAGAAGGATAGATGCAATTGTTGGAGTGCCGTTTAGTACAAAACGATCAATTATTTTACCCAAGCAGCATCAAATCACGTTGATCAAGCTGATTATCGCCGACTGCCATCATCGTTTCTGTCAGCAATATGACGAAACAGTGGTCAACAAACTGCGTCAACAGTCAACTACGGTCAACAGACATATATACAGACCTACAGACAGAATTGCGAGAACCACTTTTTGTTGATTTTTTTTTAGGGTAATACCAAGATTGATCAAAAGTCGAATATTTTCACGAAAGCAATACTTGCCCTCAATGGTGGAAGTAAAAATGTGAATGGCTCCGAGAGCAAGAGCACAAACTTAAAACACATATAAACTGCCATATCTACATACATTTCCATCAACAACGCAGAGCAGGAGGGCCATACTTTACACCCTGGAATAAGCTATGTTACATACATTTGTATTTTCATATGTAACGGAGTTAAAAGGAACAATAATGAATTCAAATTTTGGAAAGGTGGGAGGACAACAGGAAGAAGCAGTGCTACTATAAATGGACGATGAGCAGGCGTATTAAGTTTGTTCGATGTCCTCGGACACCTAAGTAGTGTATTTGCATGACTGTTGAAAAACATGTACACAAATAAATCGGTTTCACTTTGTATTTTTGGAGATTATATGATATTTTTTTTTAAATATTTGCATCTCATAATTAGATATACATTTTTGTTATTATTTGCCACAGAACTTAAAGTATATGGTCTCAAGTCAAATAACGTCACTACCGAATGACAGCCAATAACTTTGTTCTTTAAGGGTGCTCACACAGGACTGACGGACTGGATTTTTTTTTGACGTTTACCGGCAAAGGGGGAAGTGGAGATTTTTTAAAATGTTTGGATTTTTTTTGACGTTTGAAAATATCAATCGATTGTCACGCGAGAAAAGTGTTTAAAAAGAAATTGTGAAAATAAAAAAATTATTCCGTATCACTGCTATCACTCACTGTTTACTTAAATTTCTTCAAATTTGCGAAGTAAGCAAAAAAAAAAAAAAAAAATAGAAACGAAAACAAACAAATTTGATGGATACTGACAATTAATATGTCAAAAAGAATCCGCGGAAGTGTTCAGACAGGACTATCAGTCTGAACGCGAAATGTCAAAAAAATGCAGTCCGTCAATCCAGTGTGAACACCGTCTTTGACAGCACTTGTTTCTTGCCCCGAGAAAATACCTCGGGTGAGCTCAATGCGTATTCAGTGCACACTTCGAAATCAAACCCGCGCACATCGAACACATTAATGCGAAACCAGTGCGATATCAAACAAACCTATTGAGTTACGTTTTTCGGATTAACCAGCACCGAACAGCTATGTTTATATTGACATCAAATTTTAAATTTGAAGAAAAAAAAAATTAAATAAATTCAAGTAGTTTTCCTTCCTTTTATTTCCTCCTCAAGAGCAAGTATTGGTTTCCTTTTCGATCTCGCGATTTTGATTAACCCTGACATTACTATAATGGAGAACTCAAAAAAAAAACGTTCTCTCAATTCTGTCTGTCCATATATCTGTCTGCATGTACATATGTCCGATTGCAGCCTAAACGAGTAAACGGATTTTCTTCAAACTTCATATCTGGGGTCGTTGAGTTCACAGATCAAGGCAAAATCTGAATTTTTATTCTAACCCCACAATTAACCGCTCCAAACAATAACGCAATTAAAAAAGCAACCGTAGTTTTTCTCCAATCTAATCGCTAAAAGTGCAGTTTACGGAACCAATCTGTAGGATATTAGAGTGGAGGATATGGTGCGCTACCCTCCACACGTTCCAATTTTTACACATTATCGTTATCTTTTCTGACAGATTATTATCACAATTTGTCGCCTTCACCCCTTCTTTTCACTGCTCGATGGAACCGATCAAAATAAATTTGTTTGCCATGGAATCAGTAAGCTCAGGTGTGATTTTTAAGTTTTTACTCGTAGTTAAAAATAAATATTTTTTTGTTGTCTTAATTTGTGGTTGAATATAGAAAAAGTGTAAAAAAAAAGTGTTATTTTTGCATTTATCTAAAATCCTTAAGCATTAACTTGTGTTGGCCGTAAGTTGCTATATACATAATTCTTGTTTGCTCTAATTTGCTCCCTTTCAGTATACATTTTTGTTGGTGACGACACTCTCGAAAAATTGGATTTTTTTTTTAAATTTTTTATTATAATTCATCTCAGCGGCAAAAAACTGAAGAGCTGAGAAAATCCACGTCTCTTGCCGAGTTGGCATATGTGACTGAAATGAAATTGGGAGCTTCTGGACAGTCGGGGGCTGCGAATTTAATTCGAGAATTTAACACCATTCCAAGTCATGCTGAAAAGTGTAAAAAAAAACTTTAAATGAGTCCATTGAACCGACTCCAATGACTGGAGAAGAAGCATTGGCAATGATTATTGAAGCAAACCTGTCCCGGTTTCAGTATGAAATCATAAGGTCGAGAGCTCCCAAAATGTTCCCTTACAAAATTGTTCAGGAGTGTAAAAAACATTGCTACCCGGAACCTGGAAAAATAAGTATTTCGGAGACTTCTGTAAACACAGATTTACAAAGTTTGCTTAACTTGACAGTTGAACGTTTAATAACTGTCCAGAAAGACGTTGAAAAATGTATGCTTATTCTCTAAATGGGGCTTTGATGGAAGCTCCGGTCACAGTTCGTATAAGCAAGCTTTTCATGGATTGGATGCAGATGATTCAGCTGTGTTTATCACATGTCTTGTTCCTCTTCGTTTAGCTTCCGGTGCAAAAATAATATGGCAAAATCCTCGTCTAAGCTCAACCAGATATTGTAGACCGCTTGAAATTAAATTCCTTAAAGAGTCTTCCAAAGTATCCGTGACCGAAAAACAAAGAGTAGATAACCAAATTAAGAACCTCCAGCCTAGCATTGTAACAGTAAGTGCGAATACTATTTTCATACAACACAATTTGATCTATGCTATGGTTCATGGAAAGGTTTGTAATGCCATAACCGAAAACTCTTCCACACAAAAATGTTGCATTTGTGATGCCAAATCAAAAGAATTTAATTCGATTGAAGAAATGATACAAAGACCAGTTAAAACTGAAAATTTGAAATTTGGTTTATCCGTGTTGCACGGATGGATCCGTTTTTTTGAAATCCTTCTTTCTTATAGATTAAAAAAAATAAAACAATGGCAAGCTAGGGGAGACGAACATAAGAAAGTCGTTGCCGAAACAAAGAAAGAAATTCAACGGCAGTTTCGAGACCGATTAGATTTGATCGTTGATAAACCGAAGCCCATTTTGGAAATTCTAATGACGGAAATACAGCCAGGAGATTTTTCGAAAATGCAGAAATTTCAGCTAACATAACAAAGATAGATTTGTGTTTGATTAAACAAATGCATATAATAATGATTGTTGTATCATGCTGCCATGAAGTTGATGGTCCAAAAGTTAGAGCATTTGCACACGAAACTGCGAAATATTTCGCAGCTAAGTATCTCTGGTACTATATGCCACCTACCGTCCACAAATACTTAATTCATGGTAATGAGATAATTTCATCTGCTTTATTACCCATTGGACAGCTGAGTAAAGAAGCACAGGAAACCCGCAAGAAGGACTTTAAAAGATATAGAGAGCATCACTCCCGCAAAAATAGCCGTGCAAATACTAATGCGGACATATTCAATTTTTTTGCTGTCATCAGATCCGTTGTTAACAGGTATGCGAAGGATTCCGAAAAAAATGCAACATCTACCACAAGAAACTATCGATTTGCTTAAGTCCCCATCTGTACCATCACCAAACCAAAGTGGTTGTGAATTTGTACTCAATGAGAGTGTTGTATGTAGAAGAGTCATCACGCCAAATTTCAACTTATTAACTTTAAGGGCATTCTGCCCCACTGTGGGTCGTCTGGAAATTTGTCCCTATATCTGGAGAGCAATAAAAAAAAACATCCAATGTGCTCCAATATTCCAATATCTATTTTACGAATACAATACACTACCGATCAAATAATTTTATAAATTATAGTTTATATAGTTTGTAAATTAAAATTTTAAGATAACATGTATTATTTTATATATTGCAAAGTTATGCTTTCCATTTTTAAAAAGATTAGCGCGTTTCGTTCTAAAATATTATAAGAACGAAATACCAAAAAATATTGAAATTTCGAGGACCCTATTTCTCATGTTTTTTTTTCAGTTATTCTAGAGAAACTTGAAGAACAAAGCAAAATAAATAAAATTATTCTCGATAGGCTGGTTAAGCTCGAAAGTAATTCAGGGAAAACGCGTACTCCAACTAGAATATGAATGAAAGACGAGTGTTAAAAATATGTACTTGGAATGCAAACGGACTTTTGCAAAAACTTGACGAATTGGAAATATTCTTGCGCGAAAAAGATATCGATATTTGCTTGATTTCTGAAATCCACGTAAAAAACGAATCGCATTTAAAAATAAGAGGTTATAATGATTACCACGCTTGTCATGAACTTGAGGTTGAAGTTGATCGCTTCGTTGAGATCGTACAGCTCGCCTCTTGGAATAATACTCCCAATCCAAGGAAAACTCCGGACAAATACGGTCTACGATATCCTACGGAAATAAAAGAATTGGTCAAGGAAAAAAGAAAAGCGCGTAAGAAATGGCAACAGAGTCGTGCTCCGCAACATAAAGCTCACTTGAATCACCTGTGCAATTCGTTGAAGAACACTATAAAGGATTTAAAGAATCGTGCGATAGGCTCTTATCTTGAAAGTTTAACAGCGAAAAAAGATTCCAATTATTCACTTTGGAAAGCTGTAAAAGGCACCAAAAGATCCAAGATCCCCGCGCCGCCAATTAAATTAAATTACAATGAATGGGCAAGGGGAGATAAAGAAAAAGCGGACGTTTTTGCCGCCCACCTGGAAGACACCTTTAAACCGTACGATGGTCAAGTGTCTTACGACAATATCAATAGGCCGGATTTACCATCTGACGATTTAGCACTTACAAGTGCAACGCTAAGGAAACTCAAACATGAGATCGGGAATCTAAAACCTAAGAAAGCTCCTGGTTATGACTTGATCACCGCAGAAATTCTCAAAGCTTTACCTAGAAAAGCATTAATTAAGCTTCTTCATATTGTAAATGCTGCGCTCAGATTAAAACACGTTTCTAACCAATGGAAAGTTGCGGAAGTTAAAACCAGGAAAGCCGCCAAATGAGGCAAAATCTTATAGACCAATTTCGCTACTTCCAATTATATGCAAAATTTTCGAGAGGATATTACTAAGGCGTCTCCAACCGGTTATAGAAGGAAATAATCTTATCCCTGATCACCAGTTTGGGTTCAGAAGTAAGCATTCGACAATTGACATAGAATTACTGACGTTATCGAGAAAGCACTTGAAGAGCAAAAGATATGCTTAAGCGTGTTTCTTGACGTCTCGCAAGCCTTTGATAAGGTGTGGCATGATAGCTTGAATTGCAAATTACGACAAGTTCTCCCTGTATGCCTATACGACATTCTAGAATCATATCTCGGGAATAGACTCTTCCGTGTTAGACATGGAAATGAATACTCGGGGCTCAAATAAATTTCGGCCGGTGTACCGCAAGGAAGCGTTCTTGGGCCACTTCTCTATCTGTTATATACTCGAGGTATACCGAAAGAAGATGGCACTATCCTGGCTACGTTTGCCGATAACACCGCTATCCTAGCCGTAGGTAAAACAATCGAAGAAACGACTGCAAAACTGCAAAACGCACTGAACGTTAATTTCACGTTAATTTTACTTATAAGAAAACTAATGTCTTGCCAATTTTCCTAAACTTGGCCCGAATACCTTTTGCAAACGAGGCCAAATACATTGGGATGCCACTCGACGCAAAACTGAAATGGAATTCGCACGTGAAAATGAAACGTAAAGAACTCGAAATCAAATATATCGAAATCAGTATTGAGAACAAACTGCTTTTATACAAGCAAGTGCTAAAGCCGGTGTGGACTTACTGTATACAACTTAGTGACTGTACCAAGAAAACAAACGCCAATATTTTACAAACTTTTCAAAATAAAGTGCTAAGAGAAATTGTCCATGCACCGTGGTATACTAGAAACGATGATATCCACAGGGATCCCGGAATTTCGACAATCGAAGCTGAAATTAGAAGCTTCGCGAGAAAGCATAGAAACCGACTAATCGAACAATACAATCCTACAAATTCTGGATGAAAGCAATTTATTGCGCCGACTACAAAGGACGATACCTTTCGATTTGGCGAGATAGGAATCAACCGCGCCTAGATTACGGAACATGCAGGATCTTTCGGTGGAAAATAACCTGCCAAACGAGTTTTTTTTTTCATGATAGAAAAATTGCTTGATAAGGTCTTTCTTAGTTGCAATATATAACAAATTAAATCGCAGGGTGGTGTTTTTTTAGTCAGTAAGAATCTGACATTACTATGAGCACGCGCTTGCTATCCTCATAGTGTCCATGCAAGATTTTTCACCAACCCTCGGGAAAAAAAAAAGAAAAAATGCTCTGCATTGATTGAATGCTATACGCCGCACGAATGGTTGGGATGGGACCTACAGGTTTATGCCGTTCTCGAAAGGCAATTTTTTCGATTGAGAGAAGCCCGAAAAAAGTCAGACTTTCGCAAAAGGTGGGACTGTGAGAAAACTTTTTTTTTTTGTCTATTTTAATACTTCATAATTAAAATACTTCGTACTGATTTCAGATTTTGAAAATCATTTTATTAACACGGAGATACCAATAAATTAATAAAAAAAGGCTATAATTTATTGGCACTGCCTTTAAATTAACATTTCTGTGTGCTATTCGTAATCATACAATTAAATTTTTTTTCTCAGAATTTAAGAAAAATTAACATAATGTGCAAGTTAAATACGGAAGCCTAATTTATCGGTATGCCAGATGCATCACCCATTGGTTGACTCTCCCTCTCGAGGCGTGCTACTGGCCATCCATAACAATCTTGACTCTTCTCTCATTGTCATTTCTTCCTGTTCTAAGGTCGACTTTGTTACAATAGAAATAACTATTTCACACAGATCCCTGTACGCTATGTGTTGTAACATTCTAACAACCCAACCGATTGATCAAATAATTGACCTATATGATTCCCTTGGAACATTGTTATTTTTGGCAACTTTAATCTGCCTCTACTGCAGTGGACTCCTTCCGACGATGAATCCTTTTTCATCGCTTCAAATGCCAACTTCACTAAGGACTGTCTCTTCATAGATCGGCTAACACTGATTCAAGTCTATGTTAAGTTAGTAATATCTTAAATTACATGGCAAGGCAATTAGACCTTACATTCGCAATTGATCCCATTAACTCCTCTGTCTCGCTTTGTCCCCTATCTCTATCGAATATTGATAACTTACCCCCCCCCCCTCCTTCTTCTTTCACTTTTCCTAAATTCACCACTTCTCAATTCATCTATTCCTCCCGCATTTCGCACTTCTTACGACTTTCATAAAGCTAATTTCCGCAAAATAAATGCCTATCTGAGTAGGTGTTCCTTTGAGTTTGCTAACCTTTCCTTAAACGACGTCCTCACAATTTTTTACAGAGAAATATTTAATTCTCTTTTTCTTTATGTCCCCTTTTCTCGCCATAAAACTTCATCTTATCCTCCCCTTGGTATAATCGCAATCTTCGCGCCTTACGTAACAAGAGAAACAAGTTATGGGCAACTTTCCTTCGTAACAATTCAGTTTTGGACTATTCCAACTATCTCGGTTCCTAACTTCAATTCAATCATCTTTATAACTCTCTCTACCAGCGGCACCTAATTAATGCGCAAGCAAATCTTATAAACGACCCTAAGTCATTTTTTCAGATTCGTCAACTATAAAAAAAAAACTGACGGTTACCCTCCGTCCCTCTCTTTTGAAAACATATCATCAACTAATTCCCTCAGTTGTGGAAGACCTCCTTCATAACCCCCATACACAAAAAGGGATCAAAAAACAAAGTAACAAACTATTGTCTCATCTACCCAAACTTTTCAAAAAGTATTTTATACAAAGTCTTAAGCTTTCAGTGCAAGTCTCTTATCTCTCCCACCCAATACGGCTTTCTGAAAGGTAGATCAACTGCCACTAACTTAATCGAATTCGTGTCCTTCGCCCTGTCTGCCTTAGAGAAAAGCAAAGAAGTCGACGTTATTGCAACTGATTTTAATAAGGCATTTGATAAGATATCTCATAACTTAATCCTCTTCAAATTATCTGCCCCCGGTTTCGAACCCATATTGTTAAAATGGATATCTTCTGACCTGGAAAACCGTTCTTACAGAGTTTGCTTGCATATTATGTTGCATTTCTTTTTCCCTCTAAATAGCTCGTGCACATCTAATAACTCCCTTTCCATAAAATCATACTCTTTAACAATAACCGCTCAAATTATTGGAATGTACAGAATTAAAAGTGTGCTACAGTCACCGACTAGCATTCGAACCGAACGCATCGTTTTCAGCTATCTGTGTGTTTTGTTTCCTTTTTCGCGGCCAAGTGCGCGCACTCTCGACCGATTTAATTTCCCGTAAACCGCTTCTTTTTTTCTTTCTTTCTCTAGTTCAACCGCACGTGTTATTTTTTTTTTCCGCGAGGGAGTTTTCTTTCTTCGATAAGAAGAATGGCCCCTGGGCCAAATAAAAACGGAAATCGATTAAAGGAGCTTGATGTTGAAGTTCCTTTCGATTTCCCACCCAAAAAAAGGTTTAAAAACAACCCAATCCCCCTACTGGAGTTCCCAGAATTACCTGAGAGACCGAAAAACAACTATCATCTCTTAGTCCCTTTTCATTGAAAAAGCAATTGATGGCATTAGTAAGGAGTACGAACAGGTCTCTTTGCTTCGCGATCGAAATTTACTCATTTTAGTCAAATCGCAAAAAGTTGCCGATATGTTCCTTAAAGTCAACAATCTCGCCAATGTTTGCCCAGTGATTGTTAAACTCCATGACCGACTAAACTCAACTAAAGGGATTGTTTATGCTCCCTGTCTGATCAATGTGCCAGAATGCGAAATAGTAGCTGAAATGAGGCCTCACGGAGTATGTGACGTATTTAAATTTACAAGGACAGATAATGGGATTAAATAACCAACCGGTTTAGTACTGCTGACTTTTGATTTGTTCCAAGCTCCCAAATCAGTAGAAATGGGTTGGTACAAAGCCAAGGTGAGTGAATATATCCCAAACCCAATGCGCTGCAGGAACTGCCAGTTACTGGGCGCTGCAATTGGAATGCTAAATGTGACTCATGTAGTCTCCCACGCCATTCGCCGTCTGATTGCACACACACAATGTGCGCCAACTGCTCTCTTTCCCACCCATCGTCTTCCAAAACGTGCCCCAAATACGCCCAAGCCAAAGAAATCATTAAAATCAAAACACAGAAAAAATGTTCTATGGGTGACGCCAAACGCATTTACAGTGAACTCCACCCACCCCAACCTAACTTGTCCGCAGAATCCTTTGCAGACAAATCTAAAACTGAAACTTCATCTAAAACTGAAACTTCATCTAAAACTTCAAATTCATCCGTATTGACTCAATGTAAGGGACCTAATACCCCTACTATCCAATCAAACACAAAATCAAACAACACTACATCAAATATTCCCGCCGATCCAAAAAAATGTACTCGTAACACTCTAACATCTACACCTTCTCCACTACCACCACAATTGCCTGATCGATCAATTCATATTATTAATAAACATAAACAACTCACAGACAGCATTATCTCCCATAAACAACCTTTACCCCCTTCTATCCGCGATTCTAACAACTCTCTACTTTCACCTTCAACACCAAATATCACAAATAGCGACTGTAATGCACCAACCCTCTCACCTCTCTCTGCCGCTACCCAAGACCTATTAACAAAAAACCAATATTTCGTAAATCCTTCTGAAACTGAGGATGATGACGACATATAACAATAAAATGGGCACCCCTAATTCCGGCTCTGCACCTTTGGGACTGAACCATCCTGACTCATCACGATGCCGGGGTGATGCAGTCCCAAAAAAATTAACACCCCCATTTTACCACAACATCGTTTACAACACAATTCTATATATACACAACAATCCACTTTTAACTCCAATGCACAGTTACTAATTCTGCAATGGAATATTAAAGGCTTCTCAAACAACTTTGATGAGCTTAGAATATTGATAAAACAACACCGACCTTGTATCATTTCGCTTCAAGAGACCCACTGTCCATATAACTTCTCCCCTCCCACTCCCAAATCTTATATTGGAGACTTCAAAAATCTTTCGAACAATACGACTTGCAAACAGGGTATCGGCATATTGGTTAAGAAAAACATTCCACATAAGATAGTTCCGATAAGCTCAAACATCTTAGTTCTAGCAATGGAACTTCAACTAAATAGGAAAATCACGTATGTGGGAATATATGCCCCGCCAGAGACCAGACCAGGCTGACTGGAAAAAATACAAAAAGTGTGCTATGAGAGTGATCAGTCCTTCCGGAGTGGATAGCAACATCAACAGATCAGCTGCATTTTTCCAAAAATCTTTGCGTATCATTGCAAATGAGTCTATTCCCCAATCATCTTCCAACCAGATCAACCGTGGAGTTCCCTGGTGGAACAGACAACTCAGTATTCTGAGAGGCGATAAAATGAGATTGTGGAGGAAATTCAAGAAAAACCCTAGGAATGTAAACCTAATCACATATAAAAAAGCAAACGCTATTTTTAGAAGGCAGGCAAAAATCAGCAAAACTAGAAGCTTTGATCTTTTACTGCTACTATTAACCCCAACTCTAATGTTACCGATATTTGGAACAAAATTAGGCGTCTTAACGGTCTTACCCCCACCCACCAGCAGATAAAATGTATCAACACAATTTCAGGCTCCCTTGTTTCACCTGCTGAAATCAGTAACTCTTTTGCCCGTACATGGGCAGAATATTCTAATGACACCAACTTCCACAATAACTTCGTATCTTACAAAAAGCTAATTCTGATAAACCCAACACAATTTGTAACCAACAAGACCTGTGAACTTATAGAACAACCGATCTCATTAGTAGAATTAGAAGCATGTCTAAGCAAATTGGTAGGTAAAACACCAGGTAGGGATAGGCTCTCCTACCCACTGTTTAAGAACTTACCTCTTCCCGCCAAAAATATGCTTCTTTTACTCTACAATTACGTTTTCAACACTGGGATCATTCCACAAAGCTGGAAAACGGCCACTGTTATTCCGTTACCAAAACCAGAAAAGGACATGAACAGTATATATAGGCCAATCTCTTTATTGCCGTGCATATCCAAAATTCTGCAAAAGATCATTGCCAAATGACTCTTTTGGTATACAGAGTCCAAAAAATTAATAAGCCAAAACCAAGTTGCATTTAAACCAAACCACGGCTGCCTCGACGCTTTACTTCAGATTGATTTTTACGTTTCTAATGCAATATCGGCCAAAAATCATGTATCCTCATTGGACTTTGAAAATGCCTTTGATAGGATAGGCATACACATAGTTCTAAAAAAAACTGGTAGAATGGAATATTGGGCCAAAGATTTTTAACTTTATAAAAGCTTTCCTCTCTAATGGAAAGTTATGTGTTAAGGTTAACAACACTTATTCCAATACCTTTCCTCTACAGAACGGTATCCCACAGGGGTCGCCTTTATCGGTGATACTTTTTGCTATTGTTTTCGATGACGTTAGTAAAATTATTTCAAAATATAAAATTGTAGATCATTGTTGTTATGCTGACGATGTATTTATTTTATGTAAAAACAACGACAATGAAGTAACAAAAACAACATTTACTAATATACTTAATGACATAAAGAAGTGGTCCATCTACTCAGGTGCCAACCTCTCGCTACAAAAGTGTAAAACACTACACATTTGTAGAAAAAGAAACTGTTCTAACTTAAATCTAACAATCAATTCCGTCCAATTAGAAAATGTTGATAATCTCCGCATACTCGGTTTAAATTTTAACAATAAATACAATTGGAGATCATTGTATAGAACTTAAGAAAACCTTAACACCTAGGCTTAATGTTATAAAATATTTTTCCTCTAAAAAATGTAAAATTCATTTAAATACCTTATGCTATATTACGAAAATGTTAATTTTAAACAAAATAAACTATGGTTTAAGTATTTACGGCAACTGTCCAAAATCAACGTTCAACATTTTGAAACCATCTTACCACCAAGCTGTGAGGAGATCAATACTCGCCTTCCCAACAACACCAATCAGGATCATCTTAGCAGAGTCTGGCCTTCCATCGCTAAAATTACTGTTTTCCTCTAACTCTATAACGGCAAAAAATGCGATCAAAGCTCTTCGATCAAAGCGCAAAAAAAAAGACCTTCGGCCATCTCTTGTGCGTGGAACCGGATACAAAAATTCAATATACCACAGAAAATATACCACTTACCCTCACCACTATACCCACCATGCCTACTAAAACCCGAATCATTTAAATTGACGTTGGCAAATTACCCAAAAAACCACACACCATCACTAGTATTTCGTTCGTTTTTTAAAAGTCTTGAGAGCGAATTTAAATCTATTGGCTGGAAATTTTCCGATGGTTCGAAAACACGATACCACACCAGTTTCGCTGTAACAACCCAAGATGGCGCACTCATTAAACAAGGTCTTCTTCCGGACTATTCCTCAATTTTTATTGCAGAAGCGCTTGCACTTTTGGAAGCTATGAAACACGCCAGTAAAACCAAAGGCCACTGGGTCCTTTGCACGGACAGTCTCGCAGTTATAAAAGCTATCATGAACCCAAACAACACCTCCGCAGTTACATTCAAGTTAAGAGACATAGTTATCAGAACTCCGAAAACACTAAAAATCATGAGGGTTCCTGGTCACACTGGCATCTTAGGGAATGAGAACGCTGATAATGCAGCCAACTCCTTATCCTACTTTGGCATTCAACACCCACAACAAACTTGACTATTCAAAACTTATCAAGTGCAAAATCAAAACTAAGAAATATAACGATTGGTTGGCATATACTCACCACTTCAAAAAAGTAAACCCAACTAAAACCCAGCCCATATACCCTACAACAGTATCAAAAGCAATGATCACCAACTTTGTACGCCTGCGATTAAGACACACCAATACCTGCTAAAAAAAGACAACGCTCCCAACTGCCAAACCTGCAACCAAGTGTTCAACCTGCAACATCTATTATCCCACCTGAATTCAATGCTGTCAAACTCCTCCATTTACGAATACTTAAAAACTAAAGATGCTGTAAATATTCAAACTATAGACCAATTAATTAATAGTAATTACTAAGTTAGAATTAATAAATAAATAAATAAATAAAAGTGTGCTAATTATTTGTCCACTTCCATAGTATTGTAGCATAATAATAACTACGCTCCTATGTCTATGCAGCAAATTCCGAAGTGACTTTCCATTCTGGCAGAATTTTGGTTCGAACTGTCCTTTCATTCGAGGTTCGTGTCTGGGACGAAGTCTCCACAGCTCATGTCAACGAAAGAGACGAATAATATCAGGGATAAAAAGGAATTATAACTGCAAGAATTATTTCTCTTGTTCCAGTGGTCGAAGAATTTGCTAGAAGTTTCTGGCTATCAGAAACTTCTGCTATATAAGGACAGATGGCGATCAAAAAAAGACACAGTTGGTTTAGAACCGTGGCGAAGAGATTGGAAAAGTGATAATGGGTGAAGTTGTAATTTGGTGATAAATTGAAAGTTGAGAGTGAACAAGAAAAAGTAATTAGTTTGGATTTGTGAATTAAGTAATTGGAAGGAGATAAAGTGATTTGAGAGGAAAGGGACCTTGTAAGAAAAGAATTTGCGAAGAATAGTATAGTGTGAACTTGAATTGTTCTATAGACTAGAAAATAAAGAAATAAATTTCACAGAATATCGTTTTATCTACTCGAGCCGTAGCTCGCATATGACATTGGTGTCAGAAGCGGGATAAAACTTATTCTGTGAATAACTATTTCCGTGGCGTGAAATTGCACAATTAAAAAAAAAAAAAAAAAAACGATTTCTGTCTTGAGTTAATTAGTTGCGCAAAATGGGTCGCAAATTGGGAAAACTAACTATAACTCAACTAAAGGCAGAACTCAGTAAGTGGAACCTCGACACAACTGGGGGAAAGGATGCCCTACTGATTCGTTTGGAAGAAGCAGTAACGCAGGAAGGTGAAAATCCGCATGACGTAGAGTTTGACGTGGGAGAGGAACCAGCAAGTACAGTAGCCGACCCGGATATAACAAGTCTGCTCCTGCAACTTAAGTCAGTCATGGACGAACAAAGGAAAACAATGGAAGACCAAAAGAAGTCTCTGGAACTTAAGCTCGATGACCAAAAGAAAGCAATAGACGACCAAAAGAACTCTCTAGAACTTAAGATGGACGAACAAAAGAAAGCAATGGACGACCAGAGGAATTCTCTAGAACTTAAGCTGGACGAACAAAAGAAAGCAATGGACGAACAAAAGAAAGCAATGAACGAACAAAAGAAAGCAATGGACGAACAAAAGAATTCTCTAGATGCTCTGGAAAGTAAACTTGATGAGCAAAACAAGAACTTGGAATCCAAATTCGAAGTGATCGAAGAGAAAATCGAGAAGGTCGAGACGCAACTCGGAAAAGTCGAAACTAGATTCGATGAAAATTTTGAGAAACATGAAACTCAGTTCGGGAAAATAGAGACTCAGTTTGAAAAAGTGGATACGCAATTCGAGATAGTAGGGAAGCAAGTCGAAAATCTTGCTAAGGAGCTCAGCAATGTGAAGAGACAGAAAGCACGGGAATATTCCACTGACGGTCTGAGAAGAAAGGAGATGCAGCCTCCTATCTTCGATGGTCAAACATCATGGCCAATTTATAAGAGGCAATTCGAAGCGGCCGCAATGACCAATAGCTGGGACGATGAAGAGAAGTCTATTGCACTCACGCTTGCACTGAGGGGTCCAGCTGCGGAGCTCTTGCAGACCATCCCGGAAGATAAACAGCAGAACTACGACTCTCTGGTTCAGGCTATCGAGATGCGGTTTGGGGATGAACACATGCAGCAGGTGTACAGGGTTCAGCTGCGTAGTCGAGTCCAGAAAAGGGGGGAAACGCTCCAACAGTTGCAAGCGGATATAGAGCGACTAGCCCATCTTTCATACCCTAAAGCCGGTGAGGAGCTTATCAACGAAATGGCGGTGGAAGCTTTTATTCAGGCCATAGAGGACAGACAACTGCAAATGGCTGTAAGGATGGCTGAAAAGCGAACACTCCCCGAGGCATTGGCATTCGCTTTGTCAATGAAGGCTGCGGACCAAGCATACCAGGGAATACACCGTGTCAGGGAAATGTCCGTCGTGGAATGCTCATGCCAGAGAACAGCCGTCATGGATGAAGACAGAGCTCGCGGAAGTCAAATCCGTTGCTGGAATTGCAACTAAACCGGACACCTACAACGGCAGTGCAGAAGTGCACCTAGACGAGGAAATTGTCCACATTGCGGAAGTAGGAGAAGCAGAGAGGAAACATCTGGCTGTCAGTCAGACTTACCAAAACCAGCAGTCGGGAAATGCGTAAGGACCAACTTCACGGGGCAGATGTTGGTTACTGGAATCGAGGCCCCCAGGACCAAGATTCAAGTTTCGCAAACCAAACGGGGTAACAAGAGCCTGACAGTGGAGGCACTAATCAACAAGAAGAAGTGCGTAGCCACCATCGACACAGGTGTCACCGCCTCCATTGTAAGAAGAGATATCGTCAACAGCTCCTGGCTGCACAACACCAACAGCTACTGCCTGAAGACTGCAACAGGGGAAATGGCGAAGGTATTTGGAGAAGTTCGTCTTACGATTACTCTGGCAGGACTGATGTTCTCCCATGCGTTTCTGGTGGCAGATATATGCGACGAGTGCATCATCGGAATAGACTTCATGAAAGCAAATGAAGTAATCTTGGACATCGGGATGCAAGTACTGAGGTATCGAAATGTGGAGATTCCTATGGTGTACGGAAACGAGAATGCCGTAACTCTCAGGACAGTCATCAGCAAA
Organism: Pocota personata; assembly: GCA_963082735.1. Taxonomy (NCBI): domain Eukaryota; kingdom Metazoa; phylum Arthropoda; class Insecta; order Diptera; family Syrphidae; genus Pocota; species Pocota personata. The sequence continues at coordinate 83,163,465 of OY720430.1, forward strand.
GACGAAGTTTTGCCGCCGTCTTCAGAGACAATCATTTGGACGAAGCTGGAAGGTGATCTTGGGAGCCACCGATTCTACATAGTAGAACCAGACCCAGAGAAGAATTCTCAAGACTACATCGTGGGAAAGACGTTAGTCGAACCAAAGAACACCATGGTTCCAGTAAGAGTTTTGAACGCAAGACCACACACTGTCAAACTAAGGCGAGGAGAGGTGACTGGAAAATGCACGCCGATTACCGCCGTCGCAACAATATCTGAACGTGATGCTCCAAAACCTCTCCCATCACCTTGGACAGCGGAAACAAGAGAAACGATTCTCCAGTCCAGTGAGCTGAATCAGGAGCAGCGAACTATGGCAGAGAATCTTATCAATGAGTACGCTGATGTATTTGCCTCACAGGACGGTGAATACGGCCGAACACACCTGGTACAACATCGAATAGACACTGGTGATACTAGACCAATTCGTCAGCCTGCTAGGCGCCTTCCATTGGCAAAGCAGACAGAAGTTGCAGAGATGGTGTCGGCAATGGAGAAAGAAGGTCTGATTGAAAGTTCCAAAAGTCCGTGGGCATCACCGGTTGTACTGGTTAAGAAGAAAGATGGCAGCACGCGGTTCTGCGTGGACTATCGGCAGCTCAATTACGTCACCAAGAAAGACAGCTACCCTCTGCCACGGATTGACGACACGCTAGACACACTATCAGGAGCCCGATGGTTTTCCACTCTCGACTTGAAGAGTGGCTACTGGCAGGTACAGATCCATCCAGAAGACCGGGAGAAAACCGCCTTCACCGCAGGAAATGGGCTATGGCAATTCACGGTAATGCCATTCGGGCTGTGCAATGCTCCGGCGACTTTCGAGCGATTGATGGAATGTGTCCTGCAAGGGTTAACATGGAAAACCTGTTTGGTATACTTGGATGATGTCATCGTCGTAGGAAAAACGTTTGCGCAACACCGAGACAATCTAAGGGATGTGTTTCAAAGGCTTCGAAGTGCCCACCTGAAGCTCAACCCCAAGTGCGTCCTGTTTAGAGCAGAAGTCAAGTACTTGGGGCACATAATTTCAGCGAAAGGAGTGAGAACCGATCCAGAGAAGGTCGAAGCGGTGAAAAACTGGCCAGTCTCCAAGGATAAACACCAACTAAGGAGCTTCCTGGGCCTAGCCACCTACTACAGACGGTTCGTGAAGGATTTTGCCGGGATCGCAAAGAACCTGCACCAGTTGACGGAAAAGGGAAAACAATTCAAATGGTCAATTGAGTGTGAGAAGAGCTTCAAGGCACTTAAACAACGGCTATGCGATGCCCCGATACTGGCTTACCCCACTCCCGGGGAAACGTTCATTGTGGATGCAGATGCTAGTAATGTCGGGGTAGGAGCCGTCCTCTCCCAGGTGCATGACGGCCAAGAGAAGGTGGTTGCGTACTTTAGCAAGGTGCTCTCTAAGCCAGAAAGGAACTACTGCGTGACAAGGAGAGAACTTCTAGCTTTGATCTTGGCTACGAAGCATTTTCACAAATACCTCTACGGGAGGAAGTTCGTTCTTCGCACAGACCATGCAGCCTTAAAATGGCTATTACAGTTCAAGAGTCCTGAGGGTCAGGTCGCAAGATGGATCGAAAGGCTGCAAATCTACGACTACGAAATACAGCATCGTAAAGGAAGGCTCCACTCTAATGCGGATGCACTGTCCCGGAGACCATGCAGAACGGATTGTAAACATTGTGCGCGTCAGGAAGAACGGGAGCTGGTTTCCATCCAAAGAATGAGAGCCGAACCTATCGCCGGCTGGAGCGTAGATGAGATCCGGAACGCTCAGAAGGAAGACCCGGATATCGAGCCGATTCTGGCCTGGAAGGAGAACATGGAGAAACCGGATCATCAGGACATCTCTCACAGAAGCCCGACCTTAAAGGCATATTTTGCGCAGTGGGACTCCCTCCATGTCCAAGAAGGTGTTCTGAGAAGAAAATGGGAATCCTCCGACGGAAAGTCGTTTGTAATGCAGCTTGTCGTACCGCGGACGAGGGTCAAGGAGGTGTTACAGGAAATGCATGGCGGGGCGACCGGAGGCCACTTGGGAGTGAATAAGACGCTAGAAAAGGTACGGTGGTTAAAAGCGAAGGAAGATATCGAAGACTGGTGCAGAAAATGCGACGTGTGTGCAGCTAGCAAGGGTCCGAGAATCAAAACTCGAGGTAAGATGCACCAATACAACGTGGGAGCACCTTTCGAACGAATCGCCATTGACATCGCAGGGCCCTTTCCGGAAAACGACAATGGTAATCGGTACATACTCGTAGTGATGGACTACTTCAGTAAGTGGCCGGAAGCGTTTCCGATCCCTAACCAGGAAGCCAGAACCGTGGCGGAGCAGATCGTCTACAATTGGGTTAGCAGATTCGGTGTGCCCTTGGAATTGCATTCTGACCAAGGGCGGAACTTCGAGTCAAGAATCTTCCAAGAGATGTGTCAACTACTCGGAATCAAAAAGACAAGGACAACCCCGCTTCATCCACAGTCGGACGGTATGGTGGAGCGTTTCAATAGGACTTTGGACGAACATCTCTCGAAGGTCGTAGGTGACTACCAACGGGATTGGGACCGGCAGATTCCCTTGTTTTTGATGGCCTATAGAAGTGCCGTGCATAGCACTACTCGACATACGCCGTTCGAAATCTTATTTGGTGGAATAGCTCGTTTACCCAGTGAGGTGAAATTTGGATCTCCTACCAATGAGCCCAGAAATGAAGAAGAGTACGTGGCGGACCTTAGGGAAAGGCTTAGGGATATACACCAAAGGACCAGAAGCCAGATTAAGATGACGAGCGACCGCATGAAGACCAGGTATGATGCCAAGGCAACAACGTCAGGATTCCAGGAAGGAGATCTGGTGTGGCTGTATAATCCCCATCGCCAAAAGGGGAAATCACCTAAATTACAGCGGAACTGGGAAGGTCCCTACAGAATAGTAACCCGCATCAACGATGTTGTCTACCGCATCCAGCGAGGACCGAGGGCCAAAATGAAAGTGGTTCATGTGGACCGACTGAGTCGATACAATGGCCGAAATGAGGATGCACTTGATCGGGACGAACACGTCTAAGAGGGGGGCAGTGTAGCATAATAATAACTACGCTCCTATGTCTATGCAGCAAATTCCGAAGTGACTTTCCATTCTGGCAGAATTTTGGTTCGAACTGTCCTTTCATTCGAGGTTCGTGTCTGGGACGAAGTCTCCACAGCTCATGTCAACGAAAGAGACGAATAATATCAGGGATAAAAAGGAATTATAACTGCAAGAATTATTTCTCTTGTTCCAGTGGTCGAAGAATTTGCTAGAAGTTTCTGGCTATCAGAAACTTCTGCTATATAAGGACAGATGGCGATCAAAAAAAGACACAGTTGGTTTAGAACCGTGGCGAAGAGATTGGAAAAGTGATAATGGGCGAAGTTGTAACTTGGTGATAAATTGAAAGTTGAGAGTGAACAAGAAAAAGTAATTAGTTTGGATTTGTGAATTAAGTAATTGGAAGGAGGTAAAGTGATTTGAGAGGAAAGGGACCTTGTAAGAAAAAAATTTGCGAAGAATAGTATAGTGTGAACTTGAATTGTTCTATAGACTAGAAAATAAAGAAATAAATTTCACAGAATATCGTTTTATCTACTCGAGCCGTAGCTCGCATATTACAGTATTGTAAATAACAACTACTGCTTTTTGTCACGATGCTAATACAAATGATCAAAAGTAACAGGTTAAATTTCTCATGCATTTGCATACCACTTAATAATAAAAACTGTTATTAATTAATTAGCGAACAGATAGATTTCCAATTAAATACACCATTCAATACGCGTGTTCCACTTACGGATACCTCACAGATTTTGTTCCGATTCTTTAGCGAAGAATATTTGTTAAGTGAGACACTAATTCTCTGCCAATGAGGAAATTAGCCGTTTTCGTTCTCTGGCTCTCTTTAAAATTGTTCTTTAAAAAATATTTTGTGTGCTGTGAATTTGTTGTATACTATTCATATTAAAATAATTGCAAAATAAAATAGGAAATAAAACTGTTTCTGAATTATATGTAATTGCAGGAATCTCCTCCACCAATAAAACCTATGGCTCGCATTTGTTATTTGTAAACGTCGAAATACCGCTCTCTGGATTCTCGAAAGAGTGGACACGAATTCAAAAAGTTTTAAGGTCTGGACCCATAGGATCCGTTGCTGCGTCGTTTTTAACTGACGAATACATAGATAGAATACACGCATTCTTATGGAAGGTGGCTGATAACCAACGGATGTATGAACTTTGACGGATAAAGTAGGTTTACTTTCTACTTTTTTAGTCCGTTGATTCGTTGGCTGTCGGCAAATTGAAAGTAAGCACTTTCATTGGTGGAAGCATTGAGAGAGAAGAGAAACTGTCATCGCCGTTGACAATCGGTTGACATTTCAATCTGTGAACATCACCGTCAACCTTTAACGCAACGACCTCGACGGATTCTATTGGTCAGGGACTTTAGTCTCAGAAAACTCAAAAAAAAAAATCTTCGGCTCCTGGGCTGAGGAATTAAATGGTCTCCGTAAGTGAAACATGCCTACACCATGCGAAATTCACCGGCTTGATCGAGAGGGGAAGTTCTGATCTTTATTTCATACATTCACTAATCGCCTTGATTTTGAAATCGTAAACAAAAAAGAATAAACAGTAAAAATCACTACTACTACTAAATGTTTCTAAAATATTAAAAAACAATAGGGGTAATCACTTAAAGTCGAGTAAACGGCGTAATATGAGAATATTTACTCAACGCGCGAGTTTTAAGGTCTGTTCCCGTACTTGTGAAATTCAAAGATATTTGACAATAATTGGTCAATCCAAATCAAAATTCTTATCAAATTTCGTATAAATTTTCAACTCGGTCAAGTACGGGAACATACCTATTATAGCCGTATTCAGAATACACATATTCGATTAAATTTATTTTTGAAAAATTGCCCGTTAGACTATCGAATTGTAGAGGGCGTTTCGAAGGTGGATCAATGAATTCGTAAGTGACCTCCTTTAAGTGAATACCCTTAATATAATTTTCTGTTTTGTTTATTAAATTTGTTTATTAACTTTTCTTTATTAATTTACACATTATTTACATGATACACCAAACGTAAAAGAAAATAGAAGAGAAAAGGAAAATAAAAGAAAACACTCACACAAACTTAACTCTAAACTCAATACATGTATGTGAAAATATTACATTTTATTAAAAACGGTTATTTGGTGATATTAACTTAAAAGAAATGTCATTTTGAAATGAAGCCGGGTGGCTAACTGTTTGGCAGTCTATCATCTGTTTGTGGTGGCGGACTTCGTCTACCTGCAGCCAATTCAACTGACACCTCAGTAATGAGATTGTCCTCAGTTGCATCAGGTAGTCCAAAGCGTCCATCGTAGCAACGTCTCTTGAAGTCACTCAGAAATAAACAATTTTGAAGGCCACGATGATCGATCTGCACCGATTGGGTCGTGTTACTGAAAGAAAGAGGTTGAGAAAGGTTATATGTAATGGTCTGCGACGGATAGAGTGGTGGACGCATAGAATAATATTGTACACTGTGCAAAAAAAAAAAAAAAAAAAACGCCGCACCCATGCATCTTTTCTAAAACGTAATTTATATACTGGAATTTAAATATATCCATAATTTATTTATCATTATCATTCCTAACACTAACTACCTATTTACGGCAAAATTTCCTACAAATGCGACAAAACTGCAAGAGCAGGTAGACGACCACAGAAAATAGGAAATGTTACGGTACTACACATCATTAAAAAAAAATATTAGGGTAGTTTTTTCCACTTTTTCTTTTATTAAAAGTAATTGAGGGAATATTGAATAAACTAATTAGTCATTATTACGTGGCATGCAATTTTTATTTTTTCTTGGTACTTTGTAGCGCCGCTTTTAGCCTGACCGCTTGGACTCTTCGTGGCATAGTCATAAAGTTTTTGGATTTCCTCTGTTGTTATATCTTTAGTCCCCACTTCTTCTAAGACTGTTTTGAGAGCTCTTTTAGGTGCATTGTTGCGTAGTTTCTGACCCATAATTGACCACAAATTCTCTACTATATTAAGGTCAGGGCTCTTTACTGACCAGTTTAGGGATTCAAGGCCAATATGTGTCTTGCTTTGGGTTATCTGTTGAAAGAAAACCAATAAACCAATATTTAGAAGTGGTTTTAAGTTTAAATTTTAGGTAAAAATTTGTGTTTACTTGAATGAGTGCGATGACAGGGAGCGGAATCATCCTGAAATATGGGATTTGGGATGTAGCAGCATAACTCCTCTATCTAGGAACAACACCATCAGCAACGATTTCTTTGTATTTCGCCGCATTTACGGAACTGTCCAAAAGCAAAATATGGCCAAGACCCCAATTTGTTATGCATCCCCAAACTTAACGGTGGGAAGCAAACATTCGTCTAAATATCGCTCCTTAGCTCTTCTTCGCACTGTCTGCTTTCCGTCAGGTACAATCAAATTAAATTTGGATTCGTCAGTATATATGACCCTTTTCCAATCGTTGGCGAATGGACATTCTCGGTGCTGTTTGGCCCACATCAATCTCTCTTTCTTTATTACTGCAGAGAAGCGGCTTTTTTGCAGATCTACGGGCTTGCAGACTCACTTCATTTAGCCGGCGTTGAACTGTCATGCTGTCGTTTTGTTGGAACTTCCGCTCCCAGGTTGCCTGCCCAGACTACTCGTCGAGCTTAATTTCTTCAAAAGCCATCTCAGAATGCCTTCGTGTCATCCCACGTCTGCGGTACACCTATATATAAAATTTTCGGCTCTTACGTTCTTTATCTGCTTTGCACAAAACCATCGTAAAACAAAACACTTTATCAAGGTCTAATGCGTTATCGACTTGAATGTTTTTTTCTTTTATACATCAAAAAGATTAAGCATATCACAGAAAAACTGCAATCGTACCTAAAGACGTGTTAAAAATATGAGAGGAACGCACCCGGAAGTCATAAAATCATAAAATGTTCATAGTGCGGCGTTTTTAGCACGGGGTGTATGATTGTGTAATCATCGGATTGAACGCATACACTACCGCTTATAAGCATTTGCCAACCCAATATCTTTTATAAATGACCTGTCTTTTAATATAACTTGACACAGCTAGATTGTAGATTTATGATCGAGGCGGGAGCTAGTCCCTTATCACAGCGGCCACAGGTGGACCTATTGTGATTTCCTCTAATTAAAGCTCATCCATAATGCCAAATCTTTGACACAGCTAATGATTTTTTGAATTGTTTTTGTGATATTTAAAATCGTTTCTATGCAAATTTAGGTATTTTGAAGCAGTGGTAATAAAATGTATGACGTTTTTTTCGGCAAAGTGACATGTTAATGGAAAAAATGCATCCTTCGCTTACTCGTGAAATGTTTCAAAGTAGGAAGCACAAAGTGAGTGCTCAAAGTTATGGTTTGTCCATCACAATCTTCTGAAGTCAACCCATTTGAGCTCTTGTGGAATGAGCTGGGCAGGTATTTAATTTAAAAATCTGCCCTATTTCCACAGATAACTTATGGATTATTTTACAAGCAGAATGACTCCAAATTTAAACAGAAACACATCTGATGTCCGAGAGCACAAGAAAGTTGTTACTTTTGTTAGCCGAGGTGCCTTCCCGTGAAAAGTACCGAAGATACTACTTTTTTTTCATATTTTCTGACAAATTTTTCAAAATCTGTGGTTAGTAGACAAATGTTTCTATACCAATTATCAGTTTCCAATGGGATCTCAGCGATCTTTTTCGCCATGGTCAAGTAAATCATTATCATTTTTAATATTCGTGACGCAGCCATGGTATTCATGTTTTCAGTTTTTCACCTATCATTTATTGGGTCATTTTGGATCTTCATCAATTGTTGGCTTCAACAGGGCGTTTGTATCGACATTTGTACCGTCGGTTGAAGATTTGGGGGGAACTTCAAGAGGTTCGCCCTCCACAGATAAATGCCCAGTATGGAATCTTTGAAACCACTTAGAAACAGTCACAAGGGTCGGTGCATTCATTGTGGGGTTCCAGAAGTTACTTCTATTACGCGAGATGTCAAACCATCGACCTTTACCATTTGCCCTCTGTTAGTTAAATAATTAAAAAAAAACGCTATAGCATTGAGAAATTAAAACCCAACGAATTTAGTTTTGTTAAAAGTAAGGTATTGTGCACTCTATCGAAAGTTTTTTTTTTAATCTGTGCAGAGTATATTAACTTGTAAACGATTCTCAAACCTTTTGAAATTATAATTCGTCCAGTGTCATTCTGGCATACTCGTACGCCGAGTAAAGACTCGTGAGAGAGCGCAATAATTTTTGTTTACATCGAAGTGTCAAACAAAATTTGCTTGCGCCCACGCAACCATTTTCTAATTTTGTTATAGATTTAACTAAATCTTAATTTAAAAAAAAATGAAAGAGGGTTCGGATCTATCCCTAACCAAAACCGGTTTAAAGATCTTGATCCAAATCTTCGTTTCCGAAACTACCAACGATCACCAAAAATGACAAAAATGAAAACCTCCCATATTGAACTCAATTCCGTCCAAAGCAGACTTTTCTCCAGATATATTACAGATATATCCAAAGATAAGTTATTAAAAGGATTACAAAAAGCATAAAATAATGAAAGTAAGGAAAATCCTGTGACTGGCGCTGCTATCTTAACTTTTAATTTGACTTATCGACACAAAGACATCAAAACAGGATGGGTAAATTGTAAAGTTGAAGAATACATTCCGAACACAATGAGGTGCATCTCATGTCAAAAACTGGGACTAATTCACCGACCTAAAGAATGCGTAAATTGTAAGGAAGAAGGCCATACATCTTACGATCTTTTTGAAACAACCTTCCTAAGATACAAATCAGTGAACAAAATCAAAGCTTATCGGCGCTGCCCGGTTCTTGAAGCCTGGCAAATTTATAATGATAACACTGCCTTTCACTAGCTCCCAAAAAGGGTCTCGTAGCCAAATCCACTACGGCCGCATTAATAAGAAACCGGATCTTTACGAAAAGAAACCCAGTCCAATCCGTACATATCCCGGCAGAAACAACTTCCCTACCTTCCCCACTAGAACCTAACCTTCGAAAAACAGCATAAGTTACTCATCACTCAAAACCAAAAAACTATACCACGAAAAAAATTACCACAACAAAATCGCTCAAACATCACAAATGAATTCAACCAAAACCACACTCAATGAAAACATAAATAACAACAATCTTACCACCGCCAACAAGCAAACCGAGAAAAACTTCTGAGTCTGACATGACGTGGAAACGCGGAACACATTTCTCATCAGCTAACATCACACCCGCAAGATTGGAAGAAATAATAGGTGCAAACCTTATATACCTACATACGTAGCGACTAACAAAAGTTCGCTTAGTTGGTGTCAATTTAGTAGTTTTTGAGAAGAAAAACGCATTTCTGTAGCTTATAATCTGACAATATTTATTTCCAAATTTCAGAACAATAGGTAAAAATGGAGACGAGAATGAGAAAAATTAGTTACGTAAGTTCGGTTGAAGTTCCACCGCCACCTCAGAAAGAAATTCGTTTTGCCATTCTCTTCCGATTTCGACGTCAACACACGCCAGTCAAAATTCTGCACGAATGCCAAAATGCATACGGAATAAATGCACTACCTCTTGTTACTATTTCAAAGTGGTTTCGAAGATTCCAGACGGGCCATTTTTCTGTGGAGGACGAATATCGTGAAAGTCGGCACAAATCCTCGACTGACGATACAAATGTGGCCCTGGTGAAGGATAAAATTGACGAAGATACCAGGATGATAGCGGATGAACTGGGCTTGAATGCCATGGCTATGTCACGAATTTTAAATTATCACCTGAAATATTCGAATAAGTCAGCTCGATGGGTTTCAAAAATTTTGAATGGAGAGCAAAAAGAGGCTCGTTTTCGTTTGGCTCAATATAAGATCGTTACAGGTGACGAATCTTGGTTTTACAAGTACAACCCGGAAACCAAACAGCAGTCCATGTTATGGAGCCTCCAATAAAGGTCAAACAACAAAAGTCAGTGACAAAAGTTATGATGTCGATGTGCTTCACCAGGGCGGAAGTGGTCGCCGTCATCCCGCTTAAAACTGGTCAGACAGTCACTGCTAATTGGTAATACTGAAACTTGCTTACCATAAGTTTTCCAAAATTTACTAGGACACCGACAAAAAGAGGAGCTGTGCCGCTACTTTCGGCACCACGACAATGCGCCTGCGCATACTGCTGAAAAAACCAATAACTTTCATGTGCTCTCGGGCATCAATGAAATTCGCCCAGCACCTTATTCTCCGGATCTAGCGCCGTGTGACTTTTGGCTGTTTCCGAAAATAAAAAAAGATTTGAGAGGAAAATCTTCACATCTAATGAGGAGATTATTAATGCAGTCAATGTCGAAATCGAAAAGCGCCAAAAAGAGTACTTTGAAAGCTGTTTTGAAAGATGGATTTATCGGCTGAAATGTATTAAAATAAATGGGAATTATGTGGAAAAATTAAAAAAAAGATAAAGATTAAATATCTAAAAATAAAATTGTTCTTGTGTTTTATTATTCAATCAACTAAGCGAACTTTTGTTAGTCCCTACGAATATATCCCAAAACCAAACTCTAATAATTATCAATAACGACACCAATGGAATCTGCAAGGATTCTGCTACAAGCATGCTCTAAAAAAACTAATATTATAGATAAATATAAACCAGATATCATTGTACTGCAAACTCATATAATATCGAAGAATGTAAACTATAGGGTAGCGACCCTTAGGGGTCCACTTTAGGCTAATTTCCAAAAAACAGCTAATAAGTAAAGTACCGTTATACTCATTCCTGTCATCTGTTGACATAGGTATGTCCACTGTAACTTAAATATTAAATACTAATGAAACACCGTTAATTTTAAGGTTACAATTTAAATTCCAATTTCGCCTCGAATTGTGAACCCACGACCCCAGATATGAAGTTTGAAGAAAATCCGCGTTTAGGCTGCAATCGTGCGTACAGACAGAGAGACAAAATTGCCCACATTTTTGAGATTCTTCATTATAATAGTAATAACAGGATCGATCAAAATTTCGAAGTCAAATTTGTTCACGAAACCAATATTGCTCTTATAGATGCAAATAGAAAACGAGAAACAATCTTAACAGTTTCTATACGAGTTTTAACTGCCGCTGCTGGTATGTGTACAAACATGATTCTCTTAGGTATGGAAACCTCCTTAAATGAATAAACGTATCAGACTATAAAATTGAGAGAGATAAGTTTTCGGTCTTACTAGACTAACCCATCTGAGGAAACTCGAAAGAAAAATATAAACGAGCCATTAAAATTTGAGTAAAAAAAAAAAAAAACAAAATATTCCAAAGGTTGTAAGAACTTTTGATCATTTATTAAAAACATTCAAAATTCAGCCTCATCATCAATCCCAACGCTGATTTATCATTCATTCCACCAGCCGACTATTCTTAGAGACAGCTAATCTGTTTGCTGCGCATTTTGCAACCAGCTCTACGCTTCCAGATTGCACTTTGCCTCCACATATACTTGAGAGCGTCGAATACTGCATAATACAAATCCACTTCCAAACTTTTACAGATGCAAGAGTACTTCATGATTTGAACATAGTCCATATGGTATCTCATCCATCGTTCTGGAGAGGTGTTCTTTTACGCTGGCCAAACCTCTGCGTGAGCTTTTTTATCTATCCCACTCATATGGACTCTTTCTGAGTAGGTGAAAAACAGCATTTGTCCACTCTGTCCCAAAAAAGGCGAATCTTCTCCCTCCAACTACCGACCCATTGCAATAACGTCTCTTCTTCCCAATGTCACGAAAAATCGTCAGCTTATGACATGTCTCGCAGAAACTCCTTAATGACCGGGAGTCACTTGATATTTATAAGGCATATGACATCAAGCTCTTTTGTCCAAAATGCGTGGATATGGAATCGATGAAACTCTTCTTTCATTCTTTCATGAATTAGCAACTACCTATCTGGCCGTTCAATCTAAGTTGTGTTGAAAGGTTTCAAGACTGCAATTCAAGCCTCTGTTCTGTCTCCGACACTCTTTCTAATTTTTTATAAATAATCTTTTCTCTGTAACTCTTAATTCAATCCATTCCTTCGCCTATGACAGCAACCTTCAGCTTTTCATACTCGTTCCAAAACGCACGTTCCTAGTATTCCACCGTGGATCTGGAACGGCTACATATATAAAGCTCATTAAATCATTCCGACCTTAGCAGCATTATAGAGTACAACCAATAGAGTGGAATTTAATGCTTTCACAATACTTTCTACTGTCATTAACGCGAAACCGGAATCTTCAGTCATTATCAATGAATGGCACTTACATTGCCGGAACCGAAAACCTTTCACTAATCGACACATGTGTTAACGATAACCTTCATTGGAATGACCATAGTCGCCAAGAACGCAGCGAAATGTCTAGGTTTTCTCAAACAGTGTAAGAAAATACCTCCCCCCCCCCTGATCGGGCTTTAAGCTAAAATGCGTTTGTTCGCCCCAAAATTATATACAACGCTTATTTCTGGTCGAACTCATTTGCACGAACACCGTAGAAATGTTTCATGTCTTTCTCTGTTCTATAACTTTTTTAACTTTAATGAAAGTCAGTTGCATTCAGGCCATTCAACAATTCAGCCGCTATACTCGTTACGCTTCGAATGCTGTACAGGAAAATATAAAAATTCTTTCTTGGACAGTTCAACGTTCTATGAAGCTCAATTTTGTCTATTCACTACAGACATTTAAAACCAATGTGGATCGGTTTCTCCTATATTCTGAGAGCTTTTTCTTTAATGCCATGCTGCGTATGTACACTATAAGGGTTTTTAAAACCCTTGAGCGCGGGTGAATTATAAAAATAAAAAAATAAAAAATATATTTACCGTTTCAGTCATGGATTTCCCGATTTCTTGCATCGAACTTTAGTAGCATTGGTAAACTTTGAAACTACTATAATATATCGCACTCACCTAGTTTTGGTGAGTACAGCACATCCATTATCCACAGACATATGCAGCGAATATAGTTTCGCCAAATTCATTAAACTCTCGTGCTCATAGATCTCTATATCCGGTAACCTTATCTGCGACTGTCTGGCATCTTGCAAAAATCTCGCCAATCTCTCATTCACACTTGTCTTTATAGAAAACCCCGGCCTTTCACCTTTTATTCTCCTGCACCCTGCACGTATTTCACGAATCTCTCCCGGTTTACACGGTGGCGATGCCAAGAAAGGATTCGACGTCTCCCCTGACATTTCACTCTCAATTTGGCGGATCGGAAATCGGAACTGGTCCATAGTTTCGTTGCGCAAAGTGAAGCTATTCTGACTGAAATTACTACCAACACCACCAACTGCTTGCAAAGCTTTATGTATCGCGATTGGCGCCGATGACATATGACGGTGAACACTATTGACCGGTGTATCTAGCTCATCAGCACTCATCAGAGTATCATCATCACCTACTGTAGCATTCTCATCTGACTTAATTTGTGGTAAATTGCTCTTTTTAGTGAGTTTTCGTTTGAAGTCATTCTTCAGCTCAAAGTTACTCATCATTTCATTTCCAGGCCAATCTGTTAGCTCATCATCTCCCTCCCGATCTGAGTCATTTGTTCTTTCATCTTCAGACTCTGAAGAACTCAACGAACTGGAGCTAAGGAAATCATTTAAATCACCGCACTCCATTGAGTTTGGATCATCAAACTGCAACTGCATCTTCATTTGCTCCCTACGCAGACGATAGTACTTCTTTTTCCTTTGACTATACGAGTGTTTACAGGCACTTGACACTGCCACTGAAGATGTAACCGTCGCTGTTGGTGTTGTTGGAGTTTTCGAAGCGATCTTCATAGCTATGGTTGTCAGCAGCGGTTGTTTCACTGCATAATGCTCTGGAATAGTTTGCTGCATAAGGCTCTTTGGAATACGACTATTTAAACCATCGCACTGTGTAGGTTTCACTACTGCTGAAGCCGCAACTACAGCTGCAGCTGCTGTTATCGCGGCAAAACTATCAAATGGTGCTGCTTCTGTATTCCGTGCTACTGCTGCTGCAGCTGTCGTTGTTGTTGTTGCGATCGTCGATATAGGAGTAAATAAAAATCCAGCCTGTGGATGGGGCGTATGCAGCTCCGCTTGAGTCTTTTGTTGTTGCTGTGAGATCTTCTCAATTTTCGAGATTAGACCTTTGTTCAAGGGAAGTATTCTGTCACAGGCAGCCTTCGTCGCGGATGAGAAACTTCGAGTTCGGGCTTTGTGTTCCTGAAAGGAGTGCTTTACTGGAAACATATGACTTTGTCGAGGTACACTTGATGAGTGTGCCTTGCCGTGCTCGTGATCATGGTACCGGTCCCGATGCGAGCGTTTCCGTTTGCCACAGAAGAATAAATTTGTCCGGTAGCTATCTTGAATTGCGTGGCGAAGAGCACGTTTTTTTACGGCACCTGTCAATGGGAATGCTGGGGAATTGTCCTGATTATCACCGAGGAGTCCACCGGGGGCACTCGGAGTTGTGGGTGTTGTTTCGTATTCCACGGCCATACGTTTGAACTTGCGTTTTCGCCGAGTGCTTGGCCGAAAGAATCTGAAAAAGAAGAAGATATCAGACATGAAATAGAATATCATTCGTGAAATAGAATATCAGACAAAATGGAAGACGAAACAAGTTTGCAAATCTTTGAAAGACACACAATTATAATTATATGGATTATTTTAAAAATATTCGAATTCAGATACGGAGATTCGAAACAATAACAAAATTAAAAAAAAAATCTTTAAGTGTGCGAGTGGTGTATTTAAAAAAAAAAATACATTTCACATACTATAATTTCTTAGGACTTCCTCCAACTTTTATTTCATAAATCGTACTTTTATTTGAATACTGTTTTTGCTTAATTATCTTGGCTTACCCATACTATAATAGTGTTCTTTTAGAGGTTTGTTTTGCAAATTGGCTATACTTTTTCCAGCGACAGTCAATTTGACAGCTAACCGCTGATTTGTTCTCAGTTTGGTTGCCATTTCACCAAGAATAGACTTTCGCCAGAACAACGCTTGCAAATTGTGCAAATTTATAAATTTATTTATTTATAAAATCACAATTCAGTTTTCGAAACTTACCGTGCACTACACGTCCATCTTACTGTCGACATAATCGCCCACCCGAGCAAGTAATTCGAAAAACCATGGAGCACCACATACTCTAATTGATAATACGCATTCACAGAGACGTCGTACAGTGCGCACCGAAGAAGCTGTTGCTGCTGTGGAGCGTAGCATTGAGGAGGACCCGAAAGAGTCGATTCGCCACCGTGCTCAGCAATTGGAGCTGTGTCCATCCGTTTTATGAAAGATTTTGCGAAAAGATCTTGGTTTATGAGCTTACAAGATCGAGCTCGTGCAAGAATTGAAGACGCTTGACCATGGTGTGTGTCGTACGTTCGGGCCGAATGGGCCAACAACGTGATTTCACAAGACGGTGCAACATGCCACACAGCGCTCGTCACAATCAATTTATTGAAGGAAACATTCGATGATCGTGTGAATAAACACCTTTGGAATATTGGAGACACGTGTTCAATTGATCAACAACCAAATTAAAAAGAATTTCAATGATTCGTTGGCGTCAAAAAAGTTGTGATACTTTACTTATTTTTTTTTTTTTTGTTTTGCTGCCTTATACAATAATGTATCGCCAATAGCATTAAACACGATTTATGTTTCTAGTAGCAGTTTTTTATTATCACTGACGATCCATACGAGATTTAGCTTTTTAAAACAGTTAATTTTATTGATCAAGAAGTTAGTTCTTACTATTTCTCATGAAAATATTTGTTTTTATTCATAAATGTTTGGAGACAACTACAGACAAATATGCTCGCTATCGGTCTTCTGAAAGATTTTTGAAAAGGTAAGTTGCAATTTGGTTTTATGAAATGTAAGTGCACGGAAGATGGAATTGTGGCCTTTTTAAAGAGAATTTACAATGCACTAGACAATAATCAAAAAAAAGTTGAACTATTCCTAGATTTAAGAAAAACCTTTGATTTAGTTAACCACGATTTATTAATTCGGAAACTCAGTAACGCTGGTTTAAGAAGCAATATATCTGAATGGTTTAAGTCCTACTTGCTTAATCGTAACAGCGCGTTAGGCTAAATGGAAATGGATTTGTAAGCAAGTCTGCCCAAATACTGGTGTCCCACAGGGGTCAGTTCTAGGACCAATCCTTTTCTTTGTTTATATTAATTCCATATTTAACCTACCTGTCAACGGCCATTTAATTGCATAACGACGATCACTTTCATATGCAGACAATTCTTTAATTACGATTGGAGATCAAACGAATTCTGATCTACATTTGCTTAGTTTCTGGCTTAATTACCATCAACTTATAATTAGCACAAAGTCTAAGGCGATGTTTTTTTCTTTATCCAACTCGAACACAGTAATTAAAGGCATTGCATCTCATCATTTTAGTTGCGACAAGTATCTAGGAGTTATAATAGATAACAAATTAAACAGGAAGTCACACATAATGTCTATAAAAAAAATGTTATACATATATTTAAACAAAATGTATCACTTGCGTTCCACATAGTTTACTTTCAGGTATCTACTACGCATTGGCTCAATCACGGCTTGAGTATGGTCTTGCTTGTTGAGGTTGTGCCTACTCGTATATAAGCAACCTGAGTCCTATTATTACAGCACATACAAGAATAATTCGGTTATTGCTATACCACTTGGTTACCAAAAAAGACGACTCCGTTGCCCACAGCTTGAGACATCCGGGACCCTTGCGATTCCCGGATGACTCAGACCCTGGACAGTGGAGTCGCACGCAGCCGTTCAGCTCCAGTCACAACACCAACACTGACTTTTCACAATATAACGCACATAAAAGTCCTCTACAACTAAATCGTTGTTAAAGGTTCTACAATGGAACCTTAATGGCTTTTTTAATAATTGTCATGAACTACAATTATTAAACCAAACATTCAGTACCGCAGATTTAATTAACGTAATCAATAACGTCCAAACACCTGTGTTATTAACAGCAGACATTAATTCTTGGAACACACTATGGGGTTACCCCGTAAATAATTCCAGGGGTAAAGAATTTGAGAATTGTTTGTCATTCTTCAATCTTGCCATTCTAAATGACGGTAGCCCAACCCACTTTTCGACCCATAATACGTTGACGCATATAAACATCACAGCAATATACCCTCAGTTATTACCCAAATTTTCGAAAATCTTCATGGGAGCGACCATTTTCCAATACTTACAAGTATAGATCTCGGTAGCAAAACCCGAACGCGCTAACTGTGCCATTTATCATAAGAAAGTACAGGATTTTGTTAACAATAAACCACAATCCCCAAACATAAATAAAGAAGCTGCTATAATAACCAAAGAGCTGCGTTTTGCAGCTTATTTTTTTTTTTCCTTATACACCTAATACTTAACGGATTGCACGAAATAAAAAGTAAGTCTTAAAGAGTCTTCACAAAAGTGCGTCTTTGCTAAGATGCATTTAAATATTCTCCAGCAACTGGAAATAAGCTATGATAATCTTTAAGTTTAAGTTCAACATAGCACTAAGTATTACTTAGAAATGACACAATTTTATGACTAGTATCAGCAAATGGGCCTTAAAGGTATAACACCAGGCCACGACCGCATCTCATACCAAATGCTAAGAAATACCCCGTTTTAATTTAAACAACGAATTTTGGATCTATACAACAATATCCTTGCCCAAGGTAGGTATATTACCGCAGGCTTGGAAAGTTGCTAGTATAATACCAATTTCTAAACCCTTAAGGATACAGACCAATTTCGTTACTGCCATGTGCTAGCAAATTGTTAGAAAAAATTGTTCCTAAACCACTAATGTGGTATATACATATATACTTCAAAAAAGCATTTGATCGGATTGGCATATATATAATTTTGAACAAGCTTATTCAGTGGAAGATTGGCCCCAAAATATTTTCGTACATAAAATCATTTCTCTCAAACAGAAAATTCAGAGAGAAATCCAGTAACTACTTTTCAAGTACATATAATTTAACGAATGGCATCCCTCAAGGTTCACCGCTTTCAGTAACTTTATTCATAATCGCATATAACGATATCAGCGAAATTTTAACAAGATACAAGTATATGCCAAAAATCATGGCCTTTACGCGGACGACTTAATATTATTGTTGACCTAAACCAATGGTGCACTCACTCAGGCTTTATTATCTCACCTGATAAAAGTTAACACTTACACATTTGGAAAAAAAGGATCTGTAATAGGTTCTACATTAATATGCTTACTACACAAATCCCAAATGTAAATATCTTAAATTTGATAAACATTTTAATTTTAAGGATCATTGTATAGAACTTAAGAAAAAACTAGCTACCAGGCTAAATATCATTAGATTCTTATCCTCTAAAAATTGATTAGTCCATCCCAACACACTTATTTATATAACAACAAAATAATCTAAGAAAAATTAACGTTACAAATCATTAAACCATTTTACCATTCTGCTATCATCCACGCCAATAAAGAACATGCTCACTGAAAAGATATCGGAGAGATATCCTTACGATGCCGCCAAAAATAATTGTACTTCGAAAAAAAACCCAACTGCCCCTCCACTTAAATGTTTCAAGGAACATAGGTGTTGAACCAACAATTAATCCACTGACACTCGGTAACACACCCCCATAGCAGATACCAAATGACGTCATTACCACCAACCTGGCAAAATATAAAAAGGACTCTACTTTTAGGATTTCCCTCACAAATATTACATGAAATTATAAGCACATTGAGAACAAACTTATGGGATATTCTGTATACAGACGGCGCTAAATCCGACAATGGTACGGGAGAGACTACCAAATTATTACTCAATTTATTCGACAGAAGCCTATGCAACCCTCAAAGCTACGGAAATAGCAAATATTTCCACTAAAAATGTTGTAATAGTTATAGTTATAGTTCTTTATTAGTTAAAATAAATCTATACAATTTTCAATTTAAAAAAATAATAATTATTTACTATATGGAGTGCAATTTGCTTCTCAAATCTATTAATATTATTTAAAAATATTATTTTGCAAACTAGTTCGCCTGTATCCTGAGCCTTAAATCACCTACATTTCTTAAATTATAGTAACTACCAACATATTGTAGATTTCTTTGTAGATACACAGAGTATAAACCATTTCTCAACTTAAAGACAATATTCCACCTTTGTTCAATATTCAACCACTTCAATTAATTTAATATATCAGCAATGTGTCTTCTTAGAGCGCATTTTAATATACATCTCATCGCTCTATTTTGCAAAATTTGTAACTTATCAATTTTTCCCGTATTAAACAAATATAAAATTGATGAACAATAAGCAATATGGAGTAATATAATTGAGTTGTAAATACTTATTGCACATTTTTGAGAAATCCTCCTTCTTATTTTACACAGAAAGTTTACTTTCTTCGATATTTTTCCCCATATAAAATCTGCATGAGAATTAAAAGATAGTTTATTGTCAACAATTATACCTAGATACTTCATTTCTTCAACACATTCAATATTATTATTATTTATTTTAATACTTATACTATCACCCTTACTACCAATGCACATGCATTTGGTTTTTATGACCTTCAACTTCAATCCATTTTTACATAACCATTCATACATATTTTCAGCATCAGAATTTAGATTCGCTTCGCAAACATTAAGATTTTTCCCACGATATAAATTAATGTGTCATCGGGAAATAAAGAATCCTTTGAGTATTTAAGACAGTCTTTTTAGTCATTTACATGCACCAAAACTAGAATCACTCCCAAAATTGTTCTTTGAGGCACACCCAAGTTCTTCTTTGAAAACGCTTCACCCAACTTTACTTTTTGCGTCCTTGCTTCTTATTTCTTATTCCATATTTGTGTAATTAGATTTGCTCTGACAGTCTTTCGACGTAAACATCAACAACCGCACACACACAATCATCAAAATTCGTGACAACATATTTAAAAAAACATGAAAAAACTGATGATCCTGTGCGTACCATGGCACTCAGGTATCAGAAGGAATGATTTGACAGACAGTGCAGCAAAATACGCCTCTGAAGCGCCAAACATTAAACTACTTCCACATCCGAAAAAACATTTTCTGAATATAATATATCCACCATTACTCTATCATTAACCCTATGGCAGACTCAACGCCGAATCCAACAAACAAACGCCTAAAATGAATAAATGTTTTTTACGACTCGGCACACTCAGATAACGCATAGCCACCTTCTCAAGAAGGACAACCCTCCAATATGCCACCGCTGCCAATCCAGTCATACCTTAACACCTAAACATCTTGTATCCGACTGTTCCAAAGTAAATGATCTTTGTAAAGTACTTTTTAATAAAGAGAAATAATTGACCTTCTTCACAGTCTGTTGATAATATAAAAAATGTATACACAATTTTGTTAAATCTTAAAATTGAATCCATCATCTAGGCACACTATTTATTAAGGTGTATATGGGGGCGATCCGTGGCTGACGGGCTTCCGTATTCGTGAACTCTTCAACCGGGCATCGCCCCCATATCATACCAAATCATATTATATCCTCTAATTCTCTTAATTCTAGCCAAAAGCCTTGGTAGCTAGCGCTGTTACAATTAGTATTAGAATGTAAATTTATTTATGTTGTAATATATAATAATAATAATATCTTGAATCTTGATCACTTTTACAAACTAATAATATCTTTTGAGAAACTGCGTGTGTAATCTCCTCGCGAGTGAAATGACCACCGTTTCTAAACTCATGTCTCCGGGGCCAAAGAAAAACCCGAGAATCGGTTAGTCGAACTATCAAAAGATCCGTTGTTCGAACCCTAAGCCAAAAAGCACAAACCTCTCCTCGTTCTTTGATGAATATCCCATTTTACCCAAGATTCGTGCTTATGTCCCCAAAAATACTCTCGTGCGGGGGACGAGAGTATAGACCGCCGCACATTTGACCTCTTTCAAACTCCTACGTAGTACAGTTGAAATTTTAAATGGTACAATACCAAATTAAAGGAGGATATACCGATTCCTATGAGGTACTAAAATTGACAGTTTCTAGGCCATACAACAAAGAGATGCACCGCAAACGCAGCATGTGAAAACTGTAATTTATCACCACATCATCCTTCCAAAGGTACACAATTTTTGTGTGCCAACTGCCTAGCCCTTCGCCCATCTAGATGGAACGTTTCCAAAATTCATTCAGACCAAGGAAACATTGGCTATTAAAACGAAAAACAAATGCACTATGACACAAGCTAAAAGACTATAAAGAGAAACAAACCTTATCCAAACATTTCTACCAACTCATACTCCAACATAAAAAAGGACTCGTCAAACATTTAACCAAGAGATACTGCGCCAATAGTCCCAACACAAAAAAATATATAAAACATAACGGATCCCCACACATCGGTTCAAATGTGAAATACCACAAACAAAAAAATAACAAAGCACAAATCCTAACTGAAAACTCTACTCCACTCCACCTGCCTTTTTCGATTCTCCTACCTCCGCCTACACGCAGATAAGAACTGAACTATAAAGAGATACCCAACTCCGCAGTCCCCTGCCCGACAAAGCCCTCAAATGATTTTGATTCGTGTTTCAAATTTCGAGTCTATGAATACATGTGAACTTCAATTCTCGGCCATTTTGGAAAATGCCGAAATTAGCTGTCTTCGAGCATAACTCCTTAAACTTCAATTTTAGAAACAAAAGTTTTAAGTCCTTTATTGCTTAGGATGATCTTTTTTTTACAATTTGGGTAATTCCGAAAATTTTAAAACTTGAGGGAAAGCTGTACATAATGGCTTAGTTTAAACAGCCGATTTGGTCTGAGCCCAAGATCAAGTATTGTACAAATGTAATCGGTGTAAACGCTTTGAATACATCACTATAGTAATGTAGGTAGTCTAGACTATATTTTGACGTGAAAACACTCAGAAAAAATATTTTTTCGCTTTTTTAAAAAATGTCAAATTGTCAATTCAAAGTGTAATATTTTATATTCCCTTGCAGCTTGCGAGGTCCGCGTAATTTATTTTGCAGGGATAAAACATAATGGAGATGGACAAAAACAATTTGAACAACGCAATAGTTTGTTGAGATGATTAAATTGTATTTGGGAATCTACAACAAAGGTATGTTCCCAGGAAACAAAATCACCACCTTCGTTAATGGTTGATTTAGGGCAATGAAAGCTGCAAGGTCTGCTATAAACGAACTACTTGTCATATTTAACTCCAACAGCAATTAGGACCTTCAAAGGAAAATTAAAACACTCTGGCACACCAAAGATGCAAATACATATACAATCACCATTACTCGTACATACATCCTCCGACAGAAATGACTATATATACATATGTGCATTGCTGTTAGGGTTAAACTGTTGACATATTTAATTCGACTCCGATTATGCCATACACATTCATCATTCACGGTTACAGATTGCATCAACTCATTAAAATAATTATTGAAGAATTCAAAGGAAAGTAACATCACACACGTTTTCATATATTCTTTCTGTTCGATACCGCACAATCCGATGACGTCGAAATGGACTCTCTCCGATGACGAATCGCATTTCGTCAATTGAACGCCTTCTCAGACAAAGAAATCGTATTGGCCGATTTCCTTTCTGATTCTGAACTCAGCAAACTTTATAGATACACAACTCGATCTTATCTTATCGTTGGATGCCCAGGCAGCTTCTTCAACTTTAATTTTTGGAAAGCTAACTAAGCTAAACTCACTAACCTTACCAGCAACATTACCTTTGACTTTATCTCAGTTATCTGTAATGTGGGTATTTGAAACATTCTCACTATCCTCCTCTTGCATTTCCCAATCGATTCCCTATACGCCCAAGAAACACTGTTCGTCTTCCCTTCCCTGGTATTATAAAGAGCTATGTTCACTCCGCAATAACAGAAAAAGGCTATGGGAAATTTTCTTATTAACCATATGTGATATTGACAACTCTAACTACCTCTTTACTTATAACCATCTTCCCGTACTCGGTGATTCTCTTTGCCATGAGTAACTAAGAGCGATTGCACCTCAGTCTAATTTTTGACCCCAAGCGATTTTACCAATTCATCAACGTTAAAAGGAAATCTGATAAAATTCCCTCCATTCGAAAACTAACCACTACATCTTCGGATGACCAATTGTTAATATCTTCGCAACCCTTTCAGCTAGTCGTATTCTGACTATTTGCATGCACCTGACACAGATTATTTCATCTACTTGAATAATTGTGCGCAAACTTAAATAACGACGAATGTGCTACTCGAAAAAAATCAACAGACTCAATGATAACTATTCACTAGGCCCCAACCTCTTAATGTCAACTCGTATTATACACAATAGTAGGCGCGGTGTCTTGCTGCATTACGCTCAAAAACTATGACGTAATACGGACAGATAAATGCGACTCCATCGAGACAATTGGTTAAATTCAAAGGCGAACGGAAGAGACAGTTTCCTAAATCGTTTTATTGTGGAACACTAGATCGAATATCAAATTAAATATGATATACAGCCGAGTTACGAACTTCCCTTCGGAAGTTCATACCTTGATCTTTGCATCGCGCACGCGCTATTGCAAATTCAAACGCCACGGTAATAAACTTTTGTCGATGACACTTGCTGGCGAACTTTACGTTTAGCTTTGCAACGCAGGACGAAGTCCCTAAATTACATTTTAGGCATACCAATTGGTGCAAATTCCATCGTTGTGCTATCAGAAAATAAAGGAATGACCCTTCCCCTTCTAGTATTCCTAGTAATAGGAATCTTACCAAAGAGGCATGCGACTCCTACATATATCGGGAATTTAAATACGGTGATATTACAAGCTATGGAGTCGTCAGATCCGAAAATTAAGCTGAACAGTAACATTTAATGTTATTTAAACCGTGACATACAAACACTACTAACCTACAAAAATTTTTTGATCACTCAGATAAATCGAATACGGCATCAGTTCCAAGAAGAATCGCCCAATTTAGAGCTTCAAGGGTTGGAATCTCTCCTGAGGAATGTGAAGATACTGCTAAGCCAGCAGTTTCGGAACAGTGCCAATGATTGCAGGATGCAACGCGCCGCGAATATATTAAAGTATGATTCCAGGAACATGTTTCCTAAAATTAATCAGATCATCAACCCTCGTAACCTGTCAATATTCCAAAACTGAAAATCCCACTGTCTTCTCAGTCTTTTCTCACACAGGCAGATATTAACAGCCAACACTGCCCCATAATTGATAACTATTTTGTTATAGATAGTCGTGCGGATAAAGTAAATCTTATTGGTTCTCATTTTGATACAATTCATGCTAGAGAACTGTCTGTTTTTGAAATAGTCATTAGTAAGTCAATTTTGTTCGTGTGCGAAAGTAAGAAGAAACCAATTTGGGTTCAAGAAAAAAAAACACTCGGCGGTTACAAAATTGATTTCAGATATTAATTGGAATCTAAACGCCACGCAGTCAGTCTGGGGTATATCGAAAAAGCCTTCGACACGGTATGGATCGATGGGGTATTATATAAATTTTTTAGATATGAATTTCCGTATAAAGATGATTACATCTATGCTGTACGAGAAGAAATTCGTGGTAACAGACAGACAATACACGACGACTAAAGGTTTTAATGTCATCAATGGTCTTCCACAGGGCAGAATTACAGCACAGCTCCTCTTTAACATCTATGTTTCTGAAATGCAGTGGGGCTGGGAAAATTAGTTAGTGTTTGCTGACGACGTTATTCTATATGCAAGCGCCTCGAAAATACAAGACATTCAAAGTCAACTTCAAAACAATTTTAATAAGCTCCAGGAATTCTGCTAGGAAGGAAAACTCAAAATGTGAAACCATACTGTTTCGCGAGTTCTAATGGCCTTCGCATCGAGTCAAAGTCTGTTGTGAAGTATCTAGGTGTTCAATTGGATAAATTTGTGTACTATAATGAGCACATAAATACGCAGTTGCAAAAGGCACGAGAGGCATTTCTGTCTCTCAAAAGCCTTTTCTACTCGATCTATCTGAGATCCGGTGTGAAGGTCATGTTACCAAGCTTTCGTTCGTCAAATCCTGACTTATGCAAGTCCAGTATGGTGGAACATAAACCCCTCGTATATGGAAAAGCTTCGGATATTTGAAAGGAAATGTCTTCGAGCCTGCTTGCGAACGTACAGGAGCGCACATTCCGACTTTAGGTATTACGCGTCTAATAAGAGACTATTGATTGCTTCCGGTGTGTCCAGAATAGACAATGTCATTCTAGATCTTGTGAGGAATCATTTTGCATTTTACCTTAACCCCGGGTATTTCAGATACACTTTAGAGAGTAGGCCATCTGGATGGATATGGTTATCTATCAGACTCGACGAACGTACCTATTATATACCATCTTGCTGGAAAGACGACAAATAAGTGTATCCTTTATGAGCCGATCAACTCTGGAGATTGAAATGCACACTTGAGATACTGCGTACACATACCTGAAAAATAAAAATATTTCCTAACGACGACAGATTGAATCGGTAAAAATACTGCTGGTTCGACTGGGTTGAGGCTAATGTTTAGGTTATGTGATTTTTGGCCCCCCGGTGAAGTGGTTGAATGAATGATACCATTATCATTCACTGGGTCTTGGTAACGACGGACTGGAAATCACATGTCAGTGCCCAGCCCTAGCCTTAGATTAGGTTAAGTTAGTTTTAGTTGTTTTTATTACCTAGGCTAGTTTTAAGACAAAATAATAGGTACAGTGTTCCACAAAACTCTGCGTACAGCAAGCACATTTTTCAAAATGAGGCTCGTATTAATTCAGGGTCGATGATAAAAACACAAAAAAATTATAGAAAGATAAAAGCATATTTACTTTACTAATTTTAAGAAAAAAACAGTTAATATTCTATCAAAGCGAAAAGTTATACCTTAAAAATTAAAGAAACTCCATAAATTCTTTCCACAAAAGTCTGCGTACAGGCGACAGCATTCTTTTTCTTATTATTTTTTTTCGAGAAGAAAAGAACGGTAAACTCAGTTTTCGCATTCATTGTAATTTGTGGTGCCACAGTTTACAATATTATCAGTTGTTGTGCCAGTTAAATAGTTTTTTTCCTTTAAATTTTGTGTTTTCTTGTAAAAAAAATGGCTGGAAAGGAATTAACGTTATACGAAAGGAAATTAATAATTGATCTGCATATTAATCAAAAGAAATCTTACACCGAGATATGTGAAATATCATCCCGCACCCGCTCCACCGTACAGACCACCATAAACCGTTACCAAAATGAAGGAAGAGTGGAAAATAAGAAAAGAACAAGGCGCCCGGCAAAGCTTACCCAGAAGGACAAGCATAGAATAAAAAGAATGGTCGACCAAGATCCTTTCATAAGTGCAAAAAAGGTAAGTGCAGATCTTGAAAAATATAGTGGCAAGAAAGTGCACGAAGAAACCGTCAGAAGAGCAATTGTAGATTCTGGGTTTAAATCGCGAACACCACGGAGAAAGCCTTTAATAACCGCTATAAATAGGAAGAAACGTCTAGATTTCGCAAAAAAAATATTTGAATGAGTCTCCAGACTTTTGGCGGAAGATAATATTTTCCGACGAATCCAAATACAATATCTTTGGCTCGGACGGTCGTATAAGGGTTTGGAGAAGAGAGGGAGAAGCACTGAATCCAAAATGCACAATAAAAACCGTAAAGCATGGTGGTGGAGGAGTAATGGTGTGGGGTTGCATGTCAGCATCGGGCGTTGGCAAGCTGGAAATTATAGACGGGATAATGGACCAATATGTGTACATTAATATCCTTAAAAATAATTTGCAAGAAAGCGCTGTACAGCTTGGGATTTCGGACAACTTCTACTTCCAGCAATACAACGACCCGAAGCACACGGCTCATAATGTGCGCATGTGGTTAATTTATAACACCCCACATCTGTTAATTACTCCACCACAAAGTCCGGATCTTAATCCGATTGAGCATGTATGGGATGCGTTGGAGAAAAAACTTCGAACTCACGATATTAGGAACAAGCAACAACTAAAGGAACTTCTGCTTTTGGAATGGGCTAACATAAACACGTCTTATACCGAAAGGCTTGTCAACTCAATGCAAGATAGGTTAAAAGCAGTCATCAAAATGAAGGGATATCCCACTAAATACTAAGAACGTAAGCAATTGATTAGACGCAATTTTTAACATAGATTTAACACGTTTTTTTTTATTACTATTGAAGGAGTACGCAGACTTTTGTGGAAAGAATTTATGGAGTTTCTTTAATTTTTAAGCTATAACTTTTCGCTTTGATAGAATATTAACTGTTTTTTTCTTAAAATTAGTAAAGTAAATATGCTTTCATCTTTCTATAATTTTTTTGTGTTTTTATCATTGACCCTGAATTAATACGAGCCTCATTTTGAAAAATGTGCTTGCTGTACGCAGAGTTTTGTGGAACATTGTATTTGTCAAAGGTTTTGCCACGTTTTCCCTTAAAAAAAATAATATAAATTGAGCATGACGAAAAAAAATTAAGACGATAGAATTAATTTGTTATAGGAATCATAATATATGTATGTAAGTATTGAGAATCCTTCGGGTCATTTACTTTTACCGCTAATTATTATTTTAAGTTTATTTTTACAATGGAATGTGTAATAACGGTGAAGTTGACAAATAAACGAGAAAAACAAAAACATCGAATTTGTTTCTCGAACACATATTAGACATATTAGACGATTTTTGTTTATAGCAAGGCGTTCGACAAAATCTCTCGCCAAGTTATTTATCTCAAACTCAGAGCCCTTGGTTTTCCACGATCTTTTATTTCCTAGATTTGGTCATATTTAAAGAATCGCTAGTACAGAGTTCTCGGATAAAATTGATTACTTAACAAACTCTAGTAAAACCCAGACAAATCGCCGACATACTCTTCGTGCACCAGCTACTAACAGATACGATTGATTTCCCGCTCTACTGCAAATGACCTATCTGTATCTGTATTTGTACCCCTCTTTCGCCTAGTTCGTCAATGTATCAATTATGTCCAGGATTTTACTTCCAGAATCTCAGAAACTTCTTACCACCCATCAGTATGATAAGTCTAGTTTAAGTCCTCCCAGTTTTAGCCTCAAGCATTAGTGTGAGCATACAAATTTAGAATTAAGCTCCTAGTTTAGAATTGTTTGTACTAAGCCTAAACAAATATGCATCGAGCTATGATTTTCATATCATATTAATTTTAATTTATTTTGCCTAATAATAAAATTAGATCACGTAATATGGGCACCTGGACCATTATAATACTAAACGGACGCTGGTGTTCCAATTCTCCAAGACTATTCAAGCCGACTACAACCAGTTAAACTCTGCAGGGTAAGACTTAGCCACGTAAACGTACTACAGAGCTGCTATCTGAAAAAAACAACACTTTAAGGAACGAAAAACAAACACTACAAGAGCATCCAAACTGTTTTCCTTATTAGCTAAACCTAAAATAAACATTATTGAAACAATAATAATAATTAATCAAAAATTATACTTCTGGAAAATTCGTAAGTGTAAAACTTGTAAAATTTCTAAAATATGTATGAGTGCAATAAGGGCGGTCCCTGGCATTATTGTCCAGGCGGAACAAATTAATTTGTGCTCGCATGTAAATACCCACCCACATCGCTCTTTTTACCATTTTGCCATAGTTCCTCGAAACTAAATTACCCCAATTAAGATCTTTCATCATCAGACTTAGGCTAGGAACGGAAAATAGGGCACCAAGTTAGCACTTACCTCGCAGGGCTAAAATTCTCGTTTAAAGAATCCGATTCCAGGTTTCCAGTGTGCAATCTGGGATTTATGGCCAAACGCATTTCCTGCTTATCGTCCGAATCACTATGTATGGAGTTATTCAGCCCATCTAGGCCATCGACGTTTGCATTGCAGCGGACACCATTTGCTGCATCTGTCGGACTGCTCGAAGAATCCTCCGTCGGTTGTGGGGCACACGCTACACAATTAATTATATGAAAAACTTTAAAATTGTAATTAACTGGTTACCAAACTGCTACTCACGCAAATTTCCTGTGGAACGCGTCCTGCGGCGTTGACCCCACCTACCAACTCGTACGCCTCCCATGCGCGAAGTTTCCTCCAAAGCGATTGTTAAATCGTGTGAAAACTGATCCATTATCTGCATTACTAACGTACAACCGTGTTCGCACTTATTTAGGGGTGGTCGCAACGATTTAAAACATCGTTTAAACAAATTATTTAACTACTTTCTCTCGTCGATCTCATTTAATTTGAAGAATTTCGAGAGAGCAGCAACTGTGGACTTGATATCAGTTTATTTGACAGATATGCAAATCACACAAAAAAGATGGATATGGACACTACGCGCGTTCTGTAAGCAAATAAATTTGCTGCAGCTAAATTATAACTTCCTGAACGCAATGGCGAATCTGAAGCCCAGTACGAACTGTCAAAAGTTAAAATACATAAAGGCTCGTTAGGAGGCATTTAGCAAATTCTTCTTTATTT
This sequence comes from Pocota personata, assembly GCA_963082735.1. Classification (NCBI taxonomy): domain Eukaryota; kingdom Metazoa; phylum Arthropoda; class Insecta; order Diptera; family Syrphidae; genus Pocota; species Pocota personata. Next base: position 83,193,263 of record OY720430.1, read on the forward strand.
TGTATATGTATGGCATCAAGCCGCTGGTTCGCAGTTAATCAGATTTCTCTGTTTGTGATTGGTTTAAGAAGGGAGAGTAAACAAACCAAGCAAGATTTAGCTCCCTGACTCAAACACAGCTGATTACCGAAATTGAGTTAGCTTTGCAACTGTGATAGATTTCGTAAATTCCTTTAATTATTAAACTTATTTAGAAATATCTCGCTCTAAGAATTATTCTGTGGTGCGTAATTTTACTTTTATTAACCTTTCTTAATCTATATAAATCAGTGCTTTTAAACAAAATTTTGTAAAAAGTGAGGGAGGAAAAGTTTGGTGTTTAACTTACCATATAGTCAGATTTTACGTTCTGTGTAAACTGACATAACTGAGGAGTTGTTGAATGAAACCAGTACATGCCAATTTTGCATTTGCTCAAATATGAAGAGGTTGTGTCAACGGCTTGATTACTTTGTATTTGTTAATTTTTTACAACTGTGTGAGTCCGTTTCCTGCTCATGATTGTTTTCAGTGTTATTTCTTTTGTCTCTCAGGAAGGGTTGGGTAAAAATCAACACTTTTGAAGAATTGTACATTTTAGCATGTAAAATTGTAAAATAATATATAAAGATCCAGGAATACATCATTTTCTAACCCATCCATAATAAAGTGGGAGTTGCGTTCTAACATTTTCAATTTAAATTAAATGATATGCGTAACTTCCTATTCAGAGTACACTTCCGCTAGTTTTAAGAAATTTTATCAGAAAAACCGATTTTATTGCTATATTTTCCAGTTCCTAGTACATATAGTATATTGAAAAAATGGCACTTTTTTAAGTGGGCATGTCTGATGACATAAAGGCTGCATAAAAGTGTAGTGCAGAACTACTTAAACGTTTTCGAAAACTGTTCTACTTTTTTATTTACATATTTATTTTATTGTTGCGTGGTTCCAATAGATTTGTAGATATTTTTTGTACAGTAGTGAAATATATAATATAATAAGTGTACACTCGCACATTATATAAAAACGTGTATTATACGCCGAGCTGTACAAGTCGACAACTATCGTATGACAAATCAAGAGGACAGAAAAAAAACTGTGAATCATAATCAACGACAATAACAACACCACCTGAGTTTCAAAGCACTACACCAATCCTTCTCTCTCTCTCTCTGTCTCTTCCCCCTTTCCCCAAAAAAAGCCGGTGTCCTGAAATAGTACAAAGGTAATCATATCCCCTTTGACGCGCGCAAATTATAAAAAAATATATATATATATATAAAAAATTATAATATTCACCACGTTCGTAATGGAAGTGTGAAACCCCATTACGTCATTGGCAGACCTGGGGTAAGCACATCAGATGCATTCACACTTACGACGTACGCGGTACGAGGTCACTATGTACGTTGAAAAATCCATCCACACTAAAGATGTTCGTAGTTGTACATAGTACATCATGGATAAACACTTCTTGCAGGGCTGCAAATTACACGTTTATAGCTTTAAATGTTTATGTTCTTTGGAAATGGATGTGAAAATATAAATTGAGAATTGGAGTAAAATCAATTATTTTGAATTCCGTGCAATGTCAACTATGAAAGATTTAGAAAATAAATTTCAGCGGTGGAAGGCCCCAGAAACTTATAAGATATAAATAAACAAACAAGTGCATTTCGTGAGTGAGCTGACTTAGAACTTTCATTTCAACAGACTGAAAGGAAGTAACACGTTCTCAAAATGGCTTCAAGTTTGACAGCTAACTGCATTCTGTCGCGACGCAGATTTACATTCTGATCAGCCCTTAAAGTAGAAGTTTAATTAAAATATCTGCTGAATGTGGTTTTCCAGCTAACTATTCCACTTAAATATTCTGCTCATTGCTTTCTCTAATAAAACATGCATTGCCATCTAATACGTACAAAAGTTCAGATTGTTAAAAAAAAAATTTTTTTTTACTTACTGCCGGACACAAGCGCTGCAGCAAATGAAGTTGGCGTAGTACAAACTTTCAAATATATCGCTCACTGAAGTAGCAATACACGTTCACAATGGTGAAACGCAGTTCGATTGTTCAAGCTGTCAACACGTAAAGATAATCGCGCTGTGTTTCGTTAAATGATTTTTGTTGTGGATTTATTTTATAAAGGGAAAAAGAAATCCCATGCTATGAATTTCTCTGTAAACGGCTCTGCCATTTTAATTTTTTCGGTTTTGTTTTTTAACTGTCAAAAAGTAGTGCAGTTCGTTCGGAAGTTGAAGTTAACTCAACTTGTGCTGCGCTACTTTTTGTACTTCAGCTGCAGATTCGTATTGTGTTCGTGCTATATGGAGTACATGTATTTCAACTTCTACAGCGCTGTATACTACAGCTTCAGCTTCACAATTGTTTTCAGGCAGGCACCATTGTGTTCGGGCTGATAATCGAGCTACATCAATGTAGGCGTCGTCCGCTGCAGCAGCTCGCTACATTTGTCAGTTCGTAATTCAGTTTTAGAAGCTACTTCACGCTTCCGCTTCAGCTTCACCACCGGCAGTGTAAAATGTTTGCCAAAACAGCTAATATTTAGATAGCGCTACAGTCTCGGAGGAACCTGAGGTAGAGCTGATACCTAGATACAAATTTCGTTTGTTCTTCCCTGTGTAACACACACTTTTTTTATGATTAAGGAACGTTAGCGAATATTCCACTCCTAGCAAAACTTTTTTTTCGCTAACGATGAATAGCGTTACCAGTCTGCATAAAACGCGGTCACTGAAATTCTGTTCGTTTTGTTAAAAATGGTGTTGGAGCTGAGTTGATAACTTATAGGCTTACGTGGTTTTATATTGGGCACTTTACATTTTGATCTCAAATTGCAAATTGTCGGTGTCCAATTGAACATGAAAACAAGATGATATTTTTTTTTTGTATTGGTGAGGCTTATGGTAGACTTACGTGGTCATGGCAGGATAAAACAGCCAAACGTCAGCCGCCAGTAATTGACAGCATTCCGAATTCCAAAGAATTTGGGCGTCGTACTCTGTAAGGGAAACATAATTTTGTATTAGAAAATTATAGCGAATATAAATTAATTTTATTTTTGTAGTTGGATAACTCGATGGCTGAATACTGTAGGTCTTTTGTCATAGCAAATGCAAATAAACAAAAAAAAACAAATTTCGATATCAAAATGTTCAGTGTTTCAGCGGCTAATAGAGAACCCAACGTTCAATTTATTGATACGAAATATAATGTAATAAAATTTTGAGTGAAAATAGAACCCTTAATAACACTGTATACGAAAACTGCAATCCTTTGGTTCAAATGAAATAGAAATCTTGTGCATAGTGCTATTGACGTCATCAAGTAGTTTGTAAAAAGTGGGTACGGAAAGTAACAAAAACGCAGAATAATAGTATCTACACTGCACTTTGTCCATTGCTTAATTAATTATATAAAAAGATGTAAACAAGCTCAGGCCAAATCAAAAAATTGACTCAATATTGGTTGTTATGCTAAATATGAATGTTTATTTGGAAAATATTTTTAAAAATAGGAGTTTCTATTTTAATAGTTCAAGCACGACACTAGTGTTTTTAAGAGATGAATATACAGCTGTGGTCAACTAATTAGAAATACGGCAACGCATCACATTCCAATGAGAGCAAAGTATTTCCTTTTAACATAACGGTACTTGTTTTGGTTTACGGTGATAGGTTCTCGTCGTATCAAGGAACAACGCATTTGTAGTTAATTTTCTCTACTGTCCACATCGTAGTAAGAGTAGATTTTAAAGCAGTGATCATTTTCAAGTGCCATTTAATTAGAGTCACTTTAGTTCGACTTGATTAGCTAGAGAATAAAACACTAGAGAATTTAGGTTTTTTTTTTTAGTTTTACAACATGTTATGCTGGGTAAAGCCAAAAGTTGTGATGCAATTGTCGAAATGTGGAAGCTGAAAATGCCGTATCGGGCGATCGCAACTCAATTAAATTGTTCGGTCAAAAAGTTTATGATGCTATAAAGTATTTCCCTCGAAGAAAACGAGCACAAAAAACATCTGTGAGGACTGATAGACAAATGGTACGACTGGCAAAATCCAATCCGAAAGTAAGTCCAGCGGAATTTCAACGACATATTTTGGATGAAAATTAAACTCCGATTTCCAGTCGCACAATAAGAAGACGTCTGGCCGAAACAGGAAGCAAGAGTCCCACCTGAATTGGACAACAAACCAGTGGAAGTACGTGGTGTGGAGCGATGAAACAAAAGTTAATCGCATGGGTCAAGATGGCGCTCGGTACAAACGACAACCAACAGGTGTGTTAAACATGGTGGAGGATCACTCAATGTGATGGAATGGTTTTGGCCCGACACACCTAATATGTGTTGTTATGGAATTTTAACAGCTGAAAAAAACACAGATATATTGAAAAATAAGCTGATACTTTGGACTGATGAAAATATGCCAGTTTTTTGGAAATCAACCATTTTTCTTGAGTGGGCAGCATCGACTGCAGACCTTAACCCGATTGAGCATTTGTGGGGCGATTTAAAAAACACAGTTGTTCTAAAAAATTCCACAAATCTGGACCCTTTTTATAGCAATATCGAAGATGCGTGGAAATTATACTGGTGGAGCGGTGCAGGTGGTTAATTGAATCTATGCAGCGTAGATGCACAGAAGTCATCAAACAAGAGCTTTGCCAGAAAATATTAATTATAAAGGCATCCTTGATGCCAAATATTAGTTTTGAGACTATTTTTTTTCATGTTACTAATTAGTTGTTCAGCTGGAATTACATACTTCCTTCTTTCTAGTTATTTTTTGAATGACTCGTCTGAATTATAAACACATATTTGTGGATTCTTTGAAAAAAAGGTTAAAAACAATTTTGAAAGTGAAGAAAGTTAAAAAAAGCAAAATAAATGAAAATAACCACTTCAAGAGTGGTGTTTCTAATTAGTTGGCTACAGCTATATGTATATATTTTCTTCCTTATAATTTTCAAATTATGTTGTTTTTTATTCCTAAACAGAACTTATGAAAAAAAATTTTTTTTTGATGAAATAAGAATTTTATTAAACTATTAAACTTTTTCCAAATAAAAAAGGAAAAAAACAATGCCCAGAAGGCTTAGTCAGAAGGCTCTATGTTAAAACTTAAAATGCTAATAAAATCCTCTTGTGTTCATCGAGATCATTGCTCTTACAACGTGCTTTCGAATCACCTTGATAACGAAATTATCCACTCTTATTAGGTTAGCCCTGTTGTACAGGACCTCATTATGTATGAATGAATTTTATGTACTGGGACTCTGATGTTCTGTATAAATGAAGGCAAGACCTCTCAAACACCCGAATCTTTTCCAACTAGCTTGCTCCTACGTTGAACCACACATCCATATATGAGCATGGGCCGAATGAGGGCCGTGTAGCAGATTACCTTTACCCTTACATCGAGTTGCTTCCTATAAAAAAGTCTCTTTGTAAGGGCAAAAGCACCTCTGGCTCTGGCCAGAGCAGAATCTATATGTTTGTTATCTGACTACACTTCGACTCGCAAGTTTCTGTTCGCGCGGCTCAACGATTGAGAACTTTCTCCAATTCTTTCTCGTATCCCTAGAGGCCCCAGACAACGGCGTCCTAAAAAGAATGGTTTCCGATTTCTGGAAGTTGATCTTCAACTTCCAGTCATCGCAATATTGCTGAATCTTATCGAAGTCACGTTGCAAGAGAAGTGCTATGACCTCGATTTTTGGTCCTGATCTGTACGCGCTCAAGTCGTTTGCGTACGCTATGACATGGTGAAGTGATCCTATGAGATCGCTCGTGTATATGTTGAAAACAATCGGTGAATTCACTGCACCTTGTTATAGACCGCTTTTGATTTGAAATGTCCCAGCAGAACTCACATTGCCATTTTTGACAATGAACTCTCTACTAGCGAGCATGTTATAAAGTATGGTATGTACAAAAGTGGTTTGCTTATGTCCAGCCTGTTCAGCTTGTAGAAGAGTCCCTCTGACCATACGGTGTCGAAGGCATTCTCCAAGTCAATCAGGCAGGCACCCGTGCACTGTTTCCTGCTTTTGTTCCATTGGATATCCGATACCAGTTTAGACGCGGTATGTATTGTATCCGCCTTAAAACCGAGTTGATTATCTTAATCAGGGCTCTATTGATAAATTTTTCGAATACCTTGCTGATGTTCGGCAGGAGACTTATCGACCGGAGATTTGCCGGATTGGAGGTATCCTTCCCATTTTTGAGAATGGGTTGTATGCTGCTGTTTTCCAATGCGCTGGATAATGTGCATTATTCAGTGCATTGTTAAACGGAGTGTTGTAAATGTCCACCGCTTCTGGATGGAGGTATCGAAGCACAATTTTCGACACTCCGTTGATTCCCACAGATTTCTTCCTTCTCAATGGTTCGAAGATCGCTTGCAGCTCCACCTGCAATATATACGGGGGATGTAATCGCTGATGAAAGGGTCATCGGCGATGACATTATTTGCCACAATATCGTCATTGAACTCGGTAAAACCTATGTTCTCAGATAGCCAGTGCTCTATATCATTTCGAAGGTAGAAGTTGTGCACAAGGACGCGATTTTCCAGGTCGTGGTTAGGGTAAATGGTATCATTCACCTTGTACACTTCCTGGAAAGTCGCTCCAATAGCCTCTACCTTCTCCTGCGGATCTTCAATCACAAAGAAGTTGTCATCCTCTACTGCGTTATCTGGATCTATACCTGCTGTTATAAGTATTCGTCCATTGTTCGTCCTTCGGGGGATCTTAAGACACAGAAGGTCGTTTTGATTATTCCTCCGAAATATTCTATTTATTTGCGGGAACATACTCGGGTTGTTGGATTTTACAGCCCGAATTTTGTTGTTCCAATGCAAATTTACAGAAAGTCTGTAGTTATCCCTGATTAATTTCTGGAGATTTTTAATCAGCGACTTCAGCGTCCTAACCTCCGAGTTTTGTTTGTCAACAAACTGTCTGTACAAGGTTTTTAGTCTCGACAGCAGTCTACTTTTGTGTTGGTGTAGTGCATCAATTGCGTTGTCAGTATGTTGATACCGAGGTATCGTACAGTCCATAGTTCGTTTAGTTGTTTCGTCCATTTGTTTTAGGTACCAGTCAATCTCCTCGTTTGACAGATTCCTATTGGACGGTGGGCAGAGCGAGTTCGAGCTCTTGTCGAAGCTCTGGAGAAGCGAGTCCAACGCGTCCTACTATAATTGTAGGAGTACGTTTGGACAAACTCCTCCAACTCCGCAATTTCGTTGGGAATCGTTATTACGGCACTGAGACAGCAATGGTCACTGTCATACACAAATGTGTGAAAGCAGTTTAAAGTTTGTCGGTCCATGTCGGTCAGTTGTAACCGTACGTCGAACAGCATAAGATCCAGGTAAGAGCCACTTCTAGGAAACGACGGACTATCTGTAGCTTTCAAATCGAGTTTATACTTAACACTGTGCCGACTCCACCAATTGAATAGTAGGTTCCCTCTAGGATTAGGTGTGCTATTTCTCCAATCTCTATGTTTGGCGTTTAGATCTCCGGCCATGATGAAATAATTCTCCTCCGCCTCCAGCCTTAGGCATCGAAAAAGTGTCTCGAGCTCAGAAATAAATAACGTAGATTGAGTAGCTTAAGGTGCATAGAGTGCTATCATGTTCATCTTCTTTCCACTATAGAGAGGAATGCACACGATACACGCTTCCAACACCTGGAACCTTCGCACTTCACCGCTGTACACTACCTTAAATTGCAGTTGTTTTTTAATGAAGATCTCAACACCTCCTCCTTGTGTCGAGTTGGGTCGGTCTCTTCTGACAATATTGTATTTATTGTGCCCCAATTTGTGTTTCTGGGATAGCTTTGTTTCGCTAACCATAAGCACATCAGGGGTTGGTCTTCAAGCAACTTAAACAATACGGCTCTTCGCTCGATCCTAATCAGTGAATTCACATTCACCGCAAGGATCTTCAAGGATTGCTCCTCCATGTTCGTACCCATTACGACTGGAGGCGTTAGGCTCGGCAGAAGTGCGTAGATCTGGTCCACCCGCTTCGCCTGCTCTTGTACTTGGCGCTGAAGCTGGCCCATCTGCCCTTGGATAGAGAGCAAGACGGCCAGCAAGTGAGTTTGAGCCTCCGGTGCTCTAGGCGCTGGGGCCTGAGAAACAACCTTCGGGCTTTCCTGATCCGTATTTCCCCGGCCTGCCGCCATTTGGGCGTAGGTCACTTGGGTAGTCACGGATTGTGTTTGAATTGGAGCGATTGGACGTTTCACTACGGCTTTCTGCTGACGAACCGGATTTAGTTTCTTAATATACTGGAACTTAGGACAACCCCGATAGTTTACGGTGTATCCCGAGTTCCTGCATAAAGCGCACAAGAGCTGGCTCTTATCTGCAACTTCATCCTTACCCAGAGTGCATTCTTCTACTTTGTGGTTCTTTTCACACTTAACACATCGACTCTTCATTTTGCAGTTGGACGCGGCGTGACCAAACCTTTGACAACGAACACATTGTAAAATATTTTCGCTCCTTTTAAATTTTTCCCATGCGACAACCTGGTAGTTTAGAACTTTTATGTTACTTAGACTATCCAGTTTGCTGTTGGGTGAGAGCTGAACAAGGAAGGACGGCAGTTTTCGCTTCTCCCTTTTGGCCCTAGCTGTGATAAATTGCCTTACCCCTACGAAATGGAACTCGTCGTACTCCTTCTCTTTAAGCAGCACAAGGAGCGCCTCCGGATCAGTAGACGGATCAATTCCCCTCAGCAGCATTGTTTGCAGCTTTTCCCCCTTCGGCGTGAAGGAGAAGAACTCCGTCGGACACTACGACACTCAATAAATCTTTAATTATTTTATATTGTTCCACAGTGTTGCAGTGCCACTTTTTTTTGCTGCTACTTCTGATACTGCACTTGACGCCCCTTCCTTCACTCCACCTGGGAGCTGTTCAGCTGAAGTTGATGGGGAGGGACGCTTTACTAAGTTGGGAAAAGGTTTCCTCCTTTTTCCCTTACCATCGGTAGCCACTGTTGCTGGGTGGCATGATTGCACTGCATCGCCTGATACAGTCACTCCACAAGCTGTAATGGGAACGCGGATCGTTCGCTTTCCATCACCTGATATTCTTATTTATTGCTTTAATTTCACTTATTTTTTTTATGTGAAAAAAAAAATCAAGAATTGAACCAGGGATATCATAAATGTGAAAATCTTTATTTCGCGCTAAAAGTGTGTGCCAACGAAATTTTTTCGTCGTTGAACTGCGTACTGACTGTGCGAAATGAATGCGAAATTTTTCGATACTTGTTTCATTGTGTTAAATTTGTATGGAAATTTTCATTTCGCTTGAATAGCGTACTAAATTAAAGAACAGAACAGAGCAGATAAAATGTAGGAATGATAGGAGGGACAGTCAAAACTATGCTTGCTAGAGACGTAAGTACCTTAATTGAAATATATTTGCTTGCCCCGAAAAAAATAAAACATACTCTTATTTTACTTCCATGCTATGGGATCTAATGAAAATGTTTTCAATGAAAATTTCCACATGACTCCAAATTTTCAATTAGTTGGAGACTTAAAGCTACTTGACTTACGATGTAGTTACATCTAAAGAGAAATTGTCCATCATTTTCGACAAGACACACTTGCTTGAAATTATGTAATACTACAATAATTTGATTGTTTTCTTTATTCAGGTATTAAGCGGATCGCTGCAACAGTTTGAGGCCGTCCTCAGTGTTCGAAGGAAAAACAAAATCGAACATCGAACAAAACTCTTTAGTAGAATAATGATCATGTAAAATGAACGGGGAACATATATAAAACCAAAATAAGAAGAAAAATATTTTCATTTTGTTCCTAACATAAAGGAATTTATTAAAAAGAAAAAAAAAATTATTTAAACCTATTTTTCGTCCAAAAAGCCACATTTAATTTGATTACTTTTTTTACAATTCTTGGTATTCTAGCTATCAGTTTTTGAATTGTTGCAGTTAACGAATTATTCGCAAATAAAACTAAAAAAATATCTTTTCGGAGGCTATGCCTCTTTATTAATTGAATACCACTTAAAAACTAAATATTTACAATTTTTCCTTACGTTATTACTTATAATGTTCAACCTGCGACCTCAGCATTAAACGTGCATGAGAAAATATTTCAGACGAAATATTATCATTAAACGTGCATGAGAAAATATTTCAGACGAAATATTATCTCGGCCGATGCACCCGATTGATATCTGAATGCTGCAGCGTGTGTGCTGACATTGCACCTAATTCGGTGCTCGTTAAGAATGCAGTGTGCTAACTTTGCCTGTGGTATATTGCTCCAGTAATCCAATAGTATATTCCATAACGCAGATTCTGATAATGGGATTTGATCCCGGACCCTTCTGTCCAGTCTATAGGGTTTAAATCTGGCCATATCATGATTTGTAAGATTTCTTCATCTTCCCTCTCTTTCAGGTAATATGGACAAAGCCATAAACAACAAAAAACCACAAAAGCCGTTTTTCCCACATTTGTAAACAATACGCCCACTGTTCAAAAACGTGGGTGTAAAATCCGACTTTTATTATCTGAATGTATTATGTATTGTTCAGGTAGAAAACTTAGGTAAAAAAAGCTCATTGTATTGTAATTCATAAAATTCAATCTCCATGCATGAATGCAGTCAGTTGGCAGGTAGGTCTGAAACTTTTGCCCTGCAATGTATCTTTCATAATGTATCTTTCTTTAAACAGCATTTTGAATCTAGTATCGACGAAGTACATATATGTGCTGCTATATGCGATTCTTTAAACGACATAAAGAATTTGGATAAAGAAGTATTTCTTAAATACTCCAACGAGTTTAATCTGAAATGGAACGCATCGAAGCTATTGACGGTAAGTATATCGCAATAAAGTTTCATCCAATTTCAGGAAGTTTGTTCTTCAGTTATAATATCTCTATGCGATTTCGTATACTATACTATTATAAGACCATGTTGATACTTTATTTCTAGCCGGCTATACTGGAAACAGCTGAATGGATCAATGATTTGTTGAATTGATTAGGAAATGTCCTGGAATTGTGTAAAGTTATTTATTGGGTTTGGAGTTCAAGAGATCATGAAATGAGATAATAAAAAGTGGAAACGCAAATAACTTCAATTTCGGCTTTGCTCTTTTTAATAAAATTAGTTATGACTTTTAAAGCTTTTAAACACCCAAATTTCAAGCCTAAGAACGTTGTCTGGAAGCTGAATAATATCAAAAATATACTTTGCAAAATTCAGAATTTAATGAATTTTCCCTCTGACATGGTCCCGAATCTACACTCAAGGGTGGCACCTATAAGGGCAAATATTGATTTCCTTAAAATTCTCCAGATTTTGATTAAATTTGACATAGAGAAAAGTGGGTATTTCAATTCTGTCTGTCCGTATATACATATGTCCAACTGCAGCCTAAACGGCTGGATGGATTTTCTTTAGACTTGATATCTGGAATCTGTGGGGTTGCAACTCAAGGCGAAGTAGGAATTTTCATTCTAACCCTAAAATTAACGGAACTTTATTAATGGTCAATTTTGAAAAAAAAAAAAATTCTCTAAACTGCTCTAATGATTTTGACCAATTTTGATATTTACGTTATGCTATCATATGATGTACCACTTTTTTTTCCAGAAAATACGTATAATGGTTCTTTACTTATTAACTGGTTCTTAATTGACTATTTCTCGTCTATGGCTCGATCACTATTATTCGAAATTAATAACTAAATAATATTTGATATATGCAAAGTCATAGAGTACCAAGTTTGGAAAGTTCAAAAAAATATTTTTTAATTTGAACGGATTGTCAATATGTTTTTTTTTTTTAAATTTTAATGTATTTATTTTTTTTTTAAAAAGTATGTAAGTAATGCACTTTTTTAAAAGCGTGAACCAGGTAAAAAAGCGTAGTGTTGCCTTATGAATTATAGGGAAATTAAATTCTTATTTCTTATAAAATGGTTATTTATTTTATCATAGGCTCTTTTACTCATTTAACAAAATTTGGCCCAGTTTAGAATAGGCAGACAGTTAAAATACGTACAAATCTATACAATTGTTTTGATTTTGGCATCGATTTGTATTTCCTGAAAAATAGTATTGATTTAAAAAATTTTGTACGGATGTAGTGAAATACAGATGATGCAATAACTAAGAGTGTGCAGTGAAACACAACGAAAGTCATGAAAGTGGAGACGCTGGTGATAATGATGTTCTAGTAGTACACGTAATACAATAGCATATACACCAGTCGCTGAACTGCAATACACAGCAACAATGCATGTATAAATATGCAATATGGGCAGCTATGGACTATGGGAGAATACTATGGACTTAGGAAGAAGAAAATACTTCTTTTGTCTTAAAAGTCGAATCAAAGACAGCATGGGTCAGGTAGCCACATATGTATGTAATACAACATGACATGTACACTTGGTACGTATATGTACGTATTTTTAATGGATATCAACAGCATTATTTTCATGGCAATTGTTGACGGAAACTATACATTTACATTTTTGGATATTGGAGCACACGGTAGTGAAGGTGATGCTCTTGTTTTCGCAGCAAGCAAATTTACTCAAGAAGTGTTAAATGATACTCTGTCATTTTCTTAAGACATAATGGTTGGCGGTGTTATATTACCGTGTTGTTTTCGCTGATGATGCATTTCTTTTGCGTAAAAGAAAACTATCAAAGCTGACCGGTGAAGAACACATTTTCAAGATGTGTAGAAAATGCATTCGAAATATAGTTCTCCAAATGTATACGATTAAACTGAACAAGGTTTTGTAGCCCAGATAGAGTACAGACAATAATATCCGATTGCTGCCTATTACACAATTTCTTCAAGAAAAACCGTAAAACAAGCTATTGGGCCTCCCCAAAAGTGGTAGTTTAGAATCGCATCGAAGAGCCGTATTATTAGAAAATGAAAATTATTAAAATTAAACACATAATAAGTTCTTTATTTTTAGTAAAAAAAGAATGTAAATAAAAATCTTTAGACATCGTTTTATTTTGAATTATGCACTATGAACTCAAAGGGCTTGTCACTTTTGTTCAAGAACCCTGGTATAGTATAAGTGAAAACGTTCTAGGCCTTCACCTTCACCTTCAGGTGACACTATATTAGATTTAATATTAATAAGATTTTTTTCCCATTAACAGAGTTTATCAGCCTGGACATCTGCGCAACTATGTAAAAATCCAAAGAGGAGTACTTACTGGGTATTTCGAGAACAACTGCCCTGTTGAACTGAAGAAGTTTAAAAGACACACCCCCTGATGGAAGAATGACCCTAAACATCTCACGTCCAAAGTAAGAAAGCTTTTCAATTCAGCGAAACGCAATGGTGACTGGTAGAAGCTTTCACCAGATATATCCAAGAAATTAAAAAGGGCATAAAAGAATCATCGTATCGCATGGAGCGAATTTGCATATTATCTTGAAAGGAAAGTCTCCATCACTGAAGCATGTGTTAAGTGAATTATTATGCGTATGTTGGGAAAACGGTATTAAAAAAACGTTTCGCTTTCTTAAATTTTAGAGCGAATTCGCGTATTATTGGAGAACACCCCCTGTCGTTTGCTGCAATCGCAACCCATTACCAGTTAGCATATGGTCAGGTTGCTAGCGTTTAAACTACCGGTGTACATCAACTGCGTGCTAACAACAATGTTGCCATTTTGAAATTTTTAATGCTAGATCTAGCTTTTTAGGGGAGTCAGAAAAATGTTACCACGGATAAATATGCCAGATACTTTTCTAGCATTTTTGAATATTATTTTAGTGTGTTTTTTTTCTTTGTTTTCGGACGCGCAAACATTTTGATCACAGGCGCATTTTAATTACAGTGAATACCAGTGAACACAGGAACAACTGAATTCTTTCGGTGCTCGATTGTTCGTTCACGTTGTTGAGTCAAGAAAAAAAAAAATCAATCTGAACGAATATTTGCGTATGCCTCATCATCATCACTTTACTATACTGTCCGATTCAAGGAAAAAAATAATTGAAATGAATTTATCCGAAAAAAAAGTCAATGTAAAATAAAATAATTTAGCCACAAAAAAAAAACAACCAACATTTTCTTAAAATCCCTTCGCTTCCCACCTTTGCTCTATCTTGGCTTGCGTTCTGTTCACATTGCTAGCATTGCGAACCAGAACCCAACGAATTTGTTTGTTCGTTGATGTCCGATCTAATTTGAATACGCCTTTACAATAGTCTCCAGTGTACTGAAGTTCCTTTTGTTTTGTTTCTCTTAATGAAGACTAATTAGTTTTTTTAAAGGGAGAATAATTGTTATTTTTGTCTTTTTGTTTCTGGATAAGGTTTCGTATATTAATTTAAATCTGTCTATTTGACAAACACTCATTTCTTATATGTGGTGTGTACTAGTGCATGTGTACACACAACAAAAATGATTTTATTTAAATTTAGCATTTTAATTCTTCAGCTTTATCAATACAAAAAAATGCTCAACTATTTTTTTGTATTCAACAAATTCAAATTTTAACATTTTGGAAACACTGATATTGCCATGCGCTGTGATGCAACAGAGCATGCATGAAGCTTTCTTGTAAAGTTCAATTAAGTTTCACAAAAAAAAAGAATTTGGCATTATTGATTAACTGCCCGAATACAATGGAGAAGCGCTGCAGCAGATGAAGTCGCTGTAGTACAAACTGTCAAATAAGTCGCTCACTGAAGTAGCAATGCACGTACACAATGGTGAAGCGCAGCGCGATTGCTCAAGATGACAAAACGGAAAACAAATCGCGCTGTGTTTCCTGAGATTTTTTTTGTGGTGGATTTTATAATTATAATTTTTATAATAATGACTAAGGAAGAAGAAATCGAATGCTATGAATTTCTCCGTAGACGGGTCTGCCATTTCCGATTTTCTTTTGTTTTTGTTTTTAACTGTCAAAAAGTAGTGCAGCTTGTTCAGAAGTTGCAGTTGACTCAACTTATGCTTCAGCTACTTCTCGTACTTCAGCTGCAGCTTCGCATTGTGTGCATACTATAGGGAGAACGTGTATTTCAACTTTGACAGCGCTGCGTACTGCAGCTTCAGCTTCACCATTGTGTTCGGGCAGTTAGTCGCAAAGTGGGGTAAAAAAAAAAGTTTCTGCTTTCGTCCCGCTTTTGTCGTTTAAATAATCATTCAATGATTTTACAATCACAATCTAAAAATTATGAAATAAAATTACATAATAATTTTCACACAGAAATACGGCTATTGTGTAATTTAGTAGCAAGTCAGAAGCCGTGCTTAGTATTGGTAGACTTTTGAATAATTTTAGAAAATGTAAAAGAAAAATGGAGCGTTCCCTCAAGCAAAAATGACAATATGCCATTCCACAGTAGTATTGCACAATTGTATATACATACATACATTCACGAGTACAACACCAGGCGGCAACAAACGATCATACTGAGTATTCCATGGGACCCGAATTATGCTGCCTTGCATAATTCATTAACACTGTAAATTAGAATATTATGCGTGCAAGCATAATTAGTGTATAAATACGTAGATATAACTAAATAAAGTTTAAGTTTACAATATAAGCTCCGGCGAATAACACGGCTTTTACTTTAAAAATACCTTATTGTATTTATACCCACCAGTGGTAAGGTGAAATAAGTAAAAGTAGTTTGTTGAAACCCAAGGTCTCCTGCGTAAGCTCCACCTTGCCGAAAATCCGTTAAACAGAAGTGCTTTGACAAGAATGTATGATCGTCCGGTATGGTGAATATCCAACAGTTCAAAACTGAATCCTATATTCAATATAAAAATGTATATCGTACCAAAAAATAAGTTTTGAAAAAAAGCAAGCCTACAGATAGGTATAACTAAAAGTTCAAAAGATTTCTAGAGGATATCAAAAGATATAAATGGTTCTCATTTTGTAATAGGCTCGAAAATTTCTGCTGAGAATCTTACTGCATATGTACCTTAAACATCTCCTTCCATACAATCTAGCATTTACATACGCTGAAGCATTAATTATAATCGACACCATGGATACTGAAATGACCTCCTTGGAGATAGACGCTCTTCTCCTTAAATCTAGGAGCGGAAAAGCACCAGGTGCTCGAATTCCTTAAAAATGCTCTTATAGCGCCTATAAATAAACTTAAGTCACATTATAATAAAATCTTCTGAAGAGTCAATATCCCAACTTCTTTTCAAATTCTGTTATATTCCTCATACACATTTATGAATCTTATAGTCAAAATCTTATAGCCGAAATTTTCGCCGGTATACTTGTGGGTAGACTTGAGAGATGCGTTAATGAAAACAACATACGAGGGTGGGTCAATAAGTCCCTGAAAAACGAAATAAGGAACACTCTTTTCGGTATAAAAACATTTTATTTTTCAACATAGTCTCCTTTTAGCTCTATACATTTCACCCAAAGTTTCTCCAATTTTTTGATGCCCTCCAAATAATACGATTTCTCGACCCCCTCAAAATAAACGTTTGTTTTAGCGATGACCTCTTCATTCGACCCAAATCTCTTACCTCCGAGCCATTTCTTCATGTTTGGAAACAAGAAATAGTCGCAGGGGGGTAAATCTGGGGAATATGCTGGATGAGGGAGGAGTTCGTAGCCCAACTCATGCAATTTTACCGTTGCGACTGTGGACTTGTGCGCCGGTGCGTTTTCCTGGTGCAAAAAGATCTTTTTTCTTCGCCAAATGCTGCCGTTTTTGCTTCAAATCGGCTTGGAATCGATCCAGCAGCTCTGCTTAATATGTGCCGGTGATCGTTTTACCCTTTTCAAGGTAATCGATGTGAATAACACCGCGCGCATCCCAAAAAACTGTCGCCATGACCTTGTTTGCTGACAAACCCGCCTTGGCCTTCTTCGGCTTCGATTTACCAGGAGAAGTCCATTGTTTTGACTGTTCCTTGGTTTCTGGTGTATTGTGCTGAATCCAGGTTTCATCCACGGTTACGAAACGGCGCAAAAACTAAGCCGAATTTTTCTGGAACATCGCCAAACACACCTTTGAAGTTGTCAAACGAATGCGTTTGTTGTCGATTGTGAGCAAACGCGGCACCCATCTTGCGGAAAGCTTTTTCATGTCCAAATATTTATGTAAAATCGAAATCACTGAGCCATGTGATAAGCCTGTGGCCTCTTTAAGCTCGTGCACTTTCACTCGCCGATCGTCCATTAATTTTTGCGACCATTTCTGGTGTGGTGACCTCAATTGGGCGACCAGAACGTTCAGCGTCACTTGTGCTTGAACGACCGCACCGAAATTGAGTAAACCAGTGGTAAATGGTTCCAATCGATGGTGAAGAGTCCCCATAATATTTGTCAAGCTTTTGTTTGGTTTGCGTGATAGTTTTTTCTCGCAAAAAATAGTGTTTAATGAGCACTCGAAATTCACTTTTTTCCATTTTAACGAAAATGCTAGTAGGCGTCTATATTTGACAGATCTGTCTTAAAATTTGGGTGCGTTCTTTTGAAAGATGATTCTTGACAAAAAAAATTTAATTTAAGGTGACGACACAATTTGTGTTCATTTTCAGGGACTTAATGACCCACCCTCGTATTCACGGGCTTTCAATCAGGTTTTAGAAGATATTATTCGACAGTTTATCACATTGGTTCGGTTCAGTTGGCCTAAGCACTATAATGAATTGCATCGCTGAGGCATTAATTGCTTAATATTATTAAACAGGTCTAGTAATCATTTTTATTATCCACCTCGCGCTGATCATTTTTCTAAATTTCCTTCAATAAACCTCAATTATTTGATTTTAGAAACGAAATGCTGCACTATTAATTTAAGATTAAAAATTGCACTTAATATGGCTGATGTAAAATACTTACCGCTGCCGACACTCCAGATATCTTGGAGCGCTTTATCCAACTGTATTAGTCCATTTTCTCTCTCGAAATATCTTTCTCAGAAAACCGCTTGCTTTCAAAGCCTGTTGAATTTAACATGGAGAAATACTTTTCTAAACGACTACATCCTTCTTCAGACGAAAAACGAAATTGTTTACGTAGTCGTAATCTACGGTTTGTCACGCTGGATAGGTTTGGGGAATCGATGACTTCGAATAAATTAAAAAGTTCCACAGGGACTTCCTGAAGTCAATTTAGCCATAAAACACCAAAATATGCGACATTTTTGGAAACGGGCTTAACAAAATTTTATACCAGTTCACTCAAGTCTCAAGTGGATTATTCCATTAAAATAATTACATATGTATCATTATATACGTTTTATTAAAAAAATGCTCATACAAAATGAGAAACAAGGATTGGTGAATGGCGAAATGAGAAGATCTAGGTAATGCATGTGGACCAAAGTAATCTGAATTCGGTTAAGGAGCTGTTGTACCAAATAATCAAGAAGCAGGAGGACTCGTAAAGACTTGTGCAGATTGAGAAAGCTCGAGCAGAATATTATATTAGCAGTTAGAATTCAATTTGATGGGGGATAACTATTTGGAAATGACTATAATTTTCCAAAGTTGTCGTATAAACATATGATGTTATTAATAACCTAATATACATATACATTCATAGTGATATTGTTATTGAATTTAGTTTTTTAGTAAAATATTTAAAGTAAATGTTGCTAACCGAGCTGTTTTATAAGATATTTCATTCTTAAAACCCGTGACAGACCAAAAATGATTGCAATTAATTCCCGATCCCACACACCTCAATCCAAAGCAATTTAACCCTGACACACGGAAACAGGATGAGCCTGAAACATACTCATACCAACGTTACCACTTTGACTGCGAAAGGAGTAGATTCGCTCCGTATTAACTGAAGTCTATTGTTTTTTTAGAATTGTTTTGAACAAACATTAGATATCACCGGTAAATATTCAACTCACTCTGCCATAGGAAATAGGCGAGTTCCATTATTTTAAGGTATATTTCTAGGTGAACAATGAAAATGCAAGAAAACACGAGGGTATTTTTATATATTTTTTTAATTGCAGTTGTTCCTATCCACTGCCAAAGAAAAGCATTGAATAAAATTGCAGAGAAGGGTCTTAAGTTCTTGGGTGAATAACTTCTTCCTCCAGAAATTTGGCATCACCATCAGAAACTGTCAGATGATTTCTACAGCTAACACCAAAAATAACCGTTTAAAGCTTGACATACCTTCCAAATACTCCTGGCTTTTTTCGAACCCATCAAACGACGTCTTCAGCTTGGGAAAGATGACCATCACCAAGTACAATACAGGAGAGGTGAAGCTTAGTAATAAAAATAAGCCTAGTGTTAAGCTAAATAAAAGAAAACGTAAGTTTAAGAATGATAGTTCATCTAGTCCCAACCCTGACCCAAACTGGAGCTTCAAAGTTGGAACTTTTCCTCTTTTCTCCCCTCTCACTCTTCAGCCACCTACCTCTATTAACTCAGCACCTCCCACGGTAAACGCTAAGTCACCTAAGCCTCAACGTAATCGCGTATCATTTAACTTAACTCCAGACCCTGGTCTCCCCTCTAATCATCCGCCAGCCCCGGCAAACACTCAATCCACTTCTAATTATCCGAACTTCATACACTCCCATGTTCTCAATCCTGCCCCGCCCACTGCTGCCTCCAATGCTGCTCTTCCCGCTCTTTCTCTTCATAAAGAGACACCTTCACCAATCTCTAAGGCCCCTGCAATTTTCGATCCTCTACTTCCCCCAGCTGTTAAACTTACTTCTAAGTTTTCAAACCACATTTCCTCCCCCAACGACCTTGATGGCCGATATACTATGGCACGACTAAGAGATCACAGGCTCTTCGAAAATGTTCGACTTTACCTTGCCTACTTATTTGATAAGCCTGAATCCATCTACATTGACGGAAAAACCAAAACAAACGTTCAGATATCTATCCAAAAAGAAGGCCTTCCTATTGATCCTGCTGCACTGCGAAAAATCTTCAACCGTTATCATGAGGGTTATAACATTTCGTCGGCCACCGTGGACAAAGACTTATCTGCTTTTGCTTCTCATATCAGTTCTAAACGTATCTCACACCTTCAAAGAACCCGTGCTGACCACAACAAATTTTTTCGTCCCTAATTTGATAGCAGGGCTTCAGCAAACCTCCCATTACAGCGTTCCTCTAACCTTTTACTATCAGAACGTAAGGGGCCTGCGTACAAAAACCCAAGCTGTTCTGCGCCAGTCTCATGCTCTTCCTTTCGATATGTACGCTATAACTGAAACCAATCTGATTCCCGATATAAAGAACCCGGAATTATTCCCACCCATATTTAATGTCTATCGGGACGATATCAGCCGCCCAACGGATGACTCCCCTTGTCGAGGTGTTCTTCTTGCTATTCATAACGACCTGGACTCTTCTCCGATTGCTACTTCTTCGTCTTCAAAACTCGACTTTGGTGCAATAAAAATAACACTCCCCCACAAGTCCCTATACGTAATGTTTTTCTACATTCTGCCGGCCCAACCTATTGAATCCTACCAACTTGCTGTTAATGCGATCGATCAAGTAATTGAGTTATCTGAATCCTCTGACGACATCATTATTTTCGGCGACTTTAACCTGCCTCAACTACATTGGGATTTATCTGATGATGAATCGTTTTTCATTGCTTCAAATCCCAACTCAACTAAAGAATGTCTCTTCATTGATCGACTAACCGACTCAAGTCTATGCCAAGTTAGCGGCATCTCTAATTATATGGGTAGGCAGTTAGACCTAATCTTCACTACTGACCCACTTAACTCCTCTGTCTCACTCTCCCCTCTTCTTCTATCAACTATTGACAACCTTCACCCCCCGCTTCTTCTTTCTTTTTTTCACGACCCTCCACAACAGCCCACACCCCCCGCTGGCCTCCCTTGTTATGATTTTCATAAAGCCAATTTCCGAAAAATAAATGAACACCTCAGCAAAGTCTCATTTGAGTTTGCCAATCTCCCTGTAAATGATGCCATCTCCTTGTTTTACAGAGAACTATTTGCTTCTATCTCCCTTTTTGTCCCTATTTCTCGGCCAAAACCCTTCTCTACATCCCCTCCATGGTACAATCGAAGACTCCGATCGTTACGCAACAAGAGAAACAAATTATGGTCAGTTTTCCTTCGAAACAAGTCTTTTTCTGACTATTCCAACTATCTCGGCTCATACCTTCAATTCACTCAGGCTTATAACTCCCTCTATCAACGATATGTTGACAATGCGCAAGTCAACCTTATAAGCGACCCTAAATCTTTTTTCCGATTCGTTAACTACAAGAAAAAATCTGACGGTTACCCTCCATCCCTCTCTTACGAAAACATATCTTCAAGTGATCCACACACCATTGCTAATTTTTATGCCACCTTTTTTAAACAATCTTTTGCCCACAACGCCTTTGTTCCAGATCCCTTTTATTTCAACTACCTACCTGACTACTCCATTGGTCCCTTTCTCTCTCAAACTTTCGAACCTACTGTATATGAAAATAAATTACAAAAACTTAATGATGAATACTCACCAGGCCCAGATGGTATACCCGCTATTTTTCTTAAGAAGTGCTCCCTCGTGCTCTCCTACCCCCTTTCGCACCTCTTTAAACTCTCGCTATCACAAGGCGACTTTCCTCATATATGGAAGTCCTCCTTCATAACGCCAATTCATAAAAAGGGATTAAAGAGCGAAGTTACTAATTATCGCCCGATAGCCAAACTTTCGCATATACCCAAACTCCTGGAAAGTATTTTGTACGAATCCTTAAGCTTTCAATGCAAGTCTTTAATTTCTCAAAACCAACATGGCTTTCTAAAAGGTAGATCAACCACCACAAACCTCATTGAATTCACGTCCTCTGCGCTGTCGGCCTTAGAAAGTGGTAAAGAAGTCGATGTTG
The DNA here is from genome assembly GCA_963082735.1 of Pocota personata. Lineage (NCBI taxonomy): Eukaryota > Metazoa > Arthropoda > Insecta > Diptera > Syrphidae > Pocota > Pocota personata. The sequence goes on from OY720430.1 coordinate 83,215,187, forward strand.
TTGCAACCGATTTTAATAAAGCTTTCGATAAGATATCCCACAAATTAATCCTTTTCAAATTGTCTGCCCTTGGTTTTGAACCAATACTGCTGAAATGGATATCCTCTTATCTGGAAAACCGTTTCTATAGCGTTCGCTTCAGGTCCGTCCTATCTGCCCCATTTCTGGCCACCTCTGGTGTACCACAAGGCAGTCATCTAGGTCCCCTTCTCTTCATCTTAACTATAAACGATTTGGAAAGGGTTATTAAACACTCCTCTATCTCTCTCTATGCCGACGACACCAAATTTTATAAACACATATCTTCATCACAAGACCCCTGCTTGCTTCAACAAGATCTAGATTCTTTTTCTATTTGGTGTCTCAAAAACTGCCTAGAGCTAAATGTTGCGAAATGCCAATCCATCACCTTATCACGTAAGTACAACAAGTCCCCTCCCCGTCTTTACCTTCTTAATGATCAACCTATACCCATCGTACAGTCTCTTCGTGACCTTGGCATATTGTACGACCGGGAACTTAATTTCCGTTCGCATATTGACGAGATAATTCGTAAAGCCAATTCATCCCTTGGGTTTATTAAACGGTGGTCAAAGGAATTCTCTGATCCCTACGTAACCAGATCTCTCTACATCACTTTCGTCCGCCCCCTCCTCGAATACGCCAGCCAAGCATGGTCACCCTATCAGCAAGTTCATGTAGCCAGAATCGAAAGCATACAACGACGTTTTCTTCGATTTGCCCTCCGCGGTCTTTCTTGGAACGATCCCCTAATTCTGCCTCCCTATCATGACCGCCTCAAACTCATTAACCTGAATAGCCTTGAGGACCGGAGAGATGCTGCAGACATTCTCTTCATTCATCGCCTCCTCTCAGGCTCTATCGATTGCCCGTCTCTTTACAACTCCATCTTCTTAAATACTAACCCTCGTAATTTAAGACACCCCCGTCTCTTCTATCTGCCAACCCACCGCACGTCCTACGGCTCCAACGAACCAATTTCCCGTATGCTACGGAAAGTAAACTCAAACATTTCCATTTTTGATTTCAACCGTAGCTCTTCCTCCATTAAACTTAGCCTCCTTCTACATAAGCCCTAGCTTTAGCTCCTAGTTATAAGTCTTAGTTTTTAGTTCTAGTATTGTAAGTATTGTATTGTATTTTTTTTTTCTAGCTTGTATTAAGCCAAATAAATGGGACATTTTGCCCCACCAAAATTAAAATTACTATAGGTATGCATTATTCAATGCAGAAGCAAACTACAATTAACTTTTCAATGCGTTAAGAAATTGCAATAAAATGTATGAATAAAAAAAGGATGTTGGTGTTCTGATTTTCTTTATGATTTGTCTAAAATAAAGGGAACGGATAAAACTTGCGAGAGAATTTCAGTTCATTCAGCATCATCAGAGGCTTAAAATTAATCCTGGCGATATCAGAAAACTAAGCTCGAGTAATCGCTTTTAATATTGGAGATGCCGATATCTTTCAGCTACAGGTTACATAAAGTGCATTCCGCATTCTCAACGACTCTATATGGTATGAAGTTTAGATTCAGAAGTTCACCTCTTATTTTAAAAATGGTTGGAATAGTATTAAGATTGTTGTGGTCGTGGAAATAGTTTCTTTTTCTTACCTGGTGGTTTAGTACCAGATACATAATCCTGATCTCAATCTGTTGCATTTTCACTCTGAACCTCGCACGGGTGAAGTCTTCAACAGCGTTTGCAGGATACTTTTCCATTCTTCTACATTATACTATATAATATAAGTATTGTTTTCTCTATATTCGATATTGAGCTACTAAAGGGTGTTTTTTTTAGAGGTTTGCTTTTCGAATTGGCAATACTTTTTGCAGCGAAAGCCAATTTGACAGTTAATAGCTTTTTTGTTTGCTTTGCCATTTCACCATGAATAGATTTAAGTCAGAACAGCACATGAAAATTTATTTCGATAATAGTTGTTCAGTTCGCGAAACTTACTGTGCACTACGTCCATTGTATGGTCAACATAATCGTCCATCCGAGCAAGTAATTCGAATAACCATGGTTCGTTTCCATCCACGCATACTGTAATTGAAAATACGCATCCGCAGAGACATTGTACAGTGCTCACCGAAGATGTTGCTGCTGTGGAGCGTAGTATTGAGAAGGACCCGAATGAGTCAATTCGCCATAATGCACAGCAATTGGAGCTATGTCCATCCACTTTATGGAAGATTTTGCGGAAACATCTTGGTTCACGAGCTTACAAGATCCAGCTCGTGCAAGAGTTGAAGCCGTTCTCTCACTCAGAACACAAGCCCATATCTCGAGTGATTTTCTTCATGCCCTTTCCATGGTATATCTCATTCGCATTTCATATGCATATCTCGAATAAGTGCAGATCTCATATCTCGAATTAATTCTTGCTGTTATGTACTTTCAATGAATCGAGAAGGACAAAAGCATTATACTACTACACATAATACTATACGAGAAGTCTACTCTTTCTTTATTTATTTATTTTCTTATGTAAATGAAATAACACTTTTTTTTGACTAAAATCAAAAACAGTGTATCAACACAACATTGCAAATTTTGTTCATTTACCCGTATCTCTAATGATCATTGGATTCTTCAAATCATTAGAATACTTATGTCTCGATTCTTGAAATTATTCGATTATCCCCATTGCTAGTTATACGTTCGGTATATGAGCCGAATACGAGATTGGTCTTGGTCCTCATTTTCACCACAAAATTTTGTTCAGCGAAGAGGCTCATTTTTTGTTGAATGGATACGTCCACAAGCTAAATTTCCGCCGAGAAAAAGCAAAATTTCCACATTTGGAGTAAAGAAAATATACAAGGCATTATTGAGACGCCGTTATATCCACAAAATGTCACTGTTTGGTGTGCTTTATGGGATGGTGGAATGATTGGTCCATATTTCTTGGAAAGTGATGGCATTAATGTCGAAAAACTTTGCGTTCAACAAGACGGCGCTGATGGCGGAAATGCAACTTGATTGTGATGATGATATTGTAATATGCTGGCTACGGCTCGAGTAGATAAAACGATATTCTGTGAAATTTATTTCTTTATTTTCTAGTCTATAGAACAATTCAAGTTCACACTATACTATTCTTTGCAAATTCTTTTCTTACAAGGTCTCTTTCCTCTCAAATCACTTTATCTCCTTTCAATTACTTAATTCACAAATCCAAACTAATTACTTTTTCTTGTTTACTCTCAACTTTCAATTTATCACCAAATTACAACTTCGCCCATTATCACTTTTCCAATCTCTTCGCCACGGTTCTAAACCAACTGTCTTTTTTTGATCGCCATCTGTCCTTATATAGCAGAAGTTTCTGATAGCCAGAAACTTCTAGCAAATTCTTCGACCACTGGAACAAGAGAAATAATTCTTGCAGTTATAATTCCCTTTTATCCCTGATATTATTCGTCTCTTTCGTTGACATGAGCTGTGGAGACTTCGTTCCAGACACGAACCTCGAATGAAAGGACAGTTCGAACCAAAATTCTGCCAGAATGAAGTCACTTCGGAATTTGTTGCGTCATATTTTTAGGGGGCGTAGTTATTATTATGCTACACTGCCCCCCTCTTAGACATGTTCGTCCCGAACAAGTGCATCCTCATTTCGGCCATTGTATCGACTCAGTCGGTCCACATGAACCACTTTCATTTTGGCCCTCGGTCCTCGCTGGATGCGGTAGACAACATCGTTGATGCGGGTTACTATTCTGTAGGGACCTTCCCAGTTCCGCTGTAATTTAGGTGATTTCCCCTTTTGGCGATGGGGATTATACAGCCACACCAGATCTCCTTCCTGGAATCCTGACGTTGTTGCCTTGGCATCATACCTGGTCTTCATGCGGTCGCTCGTCATCTTAATCTGGCTTCTGGTCCTTTGGTGTATGTCCCTAAGCCTTTCCCTAAGGTCCGCCACGTACTCTTCTTCATTTCTGGGCTCATTGGTAGGAGATCCAAATTTCACCTCACTGGGTAAACGAGCTATTCCACCAAATAAGATTTCGAACGGCGTATGTCGAGTAGTGCTATGCACGGCACTTCTATAGGCCATCAAAAACAAGGGAATCTGCCGGTCCCAATCCCGTTGGTAGTCACCTACGACCTTCGAGAGATGTTCGTCCAAAGTCCTATTGAAACGCTCCACCATACCGTCCGACTGTGGATGAAGCGGGGTTGTCCTTGTCTTTTTGATTCCGAGTAGTTGACACATCTCTTGGAAGATTCTTGACTCGAAGTTCCGCCCTTGGTCAGAATGCAATTCCAAGGGCACACCGAATCTGCTAACCCAATTGTAGACGATCTGCTCCGCCACGGTTCTGGCTTCCTGGTTAGGGATCGGAAACGCTTCCGGCCACTTACTGAAGTAGTCCATCACTACGAGGATATACCGATTACCATTGTCGGTTTCCGGAAAGGGTCCTGCGATGTCAATGGCGATTCGTTCAAAAGGTGCTCCCACGTTGTATTGGTGCATCTTACCTCGAGTTTTGATTCTCGGACCCTTGCTAGCTGCACACACGTCGCATTTTCTGCACCAGTCTTCGATATCTTCCTTCGCTTTTAACCAATAAAAACGTTCTCGTACCTTTTCTAGCGTCTTATTCACTCCCAAGTGGCCTCCGGTCGCCCCGCCATGCATTTCCTGTAACACCTCCTTGACCCTCGTCCGCGGTACGACAAGCTGCATTACAAACGACTTTCCGTCGGAGGATTCCCATTTTCTTCTCAGAACACCTTCTTGGACATGGAGGGAGTCCCACTGCGCAAAATATGCCTTTAAGGTCGGGCTTCTGTGAGAGATGTCCTGATGATCCGGTTTCTCCATGTTCTCCTTCCAGGCCAGAATCGGCTCGATATCCGGGTCTTCCTTCTGAGCGTTCCGGATCTCATCTACGCTCCAGCCGGCGATAGGTTCGGCTCTCATTCTTTGGATGGAAACCAGCTCCCGTTCTTCCTGACGCGCACAATGTTTACAATCCGTTCTGCATGGTCTCCGGGACAGTGCATCCGCATTAGAGTGGAGTTTTCCTTTACGATGCTGTATTTCGTAGTCGTAGATTTGCAGCCTTTCGATCCATCTTGCGACCTGACCCTCAGGACTCTTGAACTGTAATAGCCATTTTAAGGCTGCATGGTCTGTGCGAAGAACGAACTTCCTCCCGTAGAGGTATTTGTGAAAATGCTTCGTAGCCAAGATCAAAGCTAGAAGTTCCCGCCTTGTCACGCAGTAGTTCCTTTCTGGCTTAGAGAGCACCTTGCTGAAGTACGCAACCACCTTCTCTTGGCCGTCATGCACCTGGGAGAGTACGGCTCCTACCCCGACATTACTAGCATCTGCATCCACAACGAACGTTTCCCCGGGAGTGGGGTAAGCCAGTATCGGGGCATCGCATAGCCGTTGTTTAAGTGCCTTGAAGCTCTTCTCGCACTCAATTGACCATTTGAATTGTTTTCCCTTTTCCGTCAACTGGTGCAGGTTCTTTGCGATCCCGGCAAAATCCTTCACGAACCGTCTGTAGTAGGTGGCTAGGCCCAGGAAGCTCCTTAGTTGGTGTTTGTCTTTGGGGACTGGCCAGTTTTTCACCGCTTCGACCTTCTCCGGATCGGTTCTCACTCCTTTCGCTGAAATTATGTGTCCCAGGTACTTGACTTCCGCTCTAAACAGGGCGCACTTCTTGGGGTTGAGCTTCAGGTGGGCACTTGGAAGCCTTTGAAACACATCCCTTAGATTGTCTCGGTGTTGCGCAAACGTTTTTCCTACGACGATGACATCATCCAAGTATACCAAACAGGTTTTCCATGTTAACCCTTGCAGGACACATTCCATCAATCGCTCGAAAGTCGCCGGAGCATTGCACAGCCCGAATGGCATTACCGTGAATTGCCATAGCCCATTTCCTGCGGTGAAGGCGGTTTTCTCCCGGTCTTCTGGATGGATCTGTACCTGCCAGTAGCCACTCTTCAAGTCGAGAGTGGAAAACCATCGGGCTCCTGATAGTGTGTCTAGCGTGTCGTCAATCCGTGGCAGAGGGTAGCTGTCTTTCTTGGTGACGTAATTGAGCTGCCGATAGTCCACGCAGAACCGCGTGCTGCCATCTTTCTTCTTAACCAGTACAACCGGTGATGCCCACGGACTTTTGGAACTTTCAATCAGACCTTCTTTCTCCATTGCCGACACCATCTCTGCAACTTCTGTCTGCTTTGCCAATGGAAGGCGCCTAGCAGGCTGACGAATTGGTCTAGTATCACCAGTGTCTATTCGATGTTGTACCAGGTGTGTTCGGCCGTATTCTCCGTCCTGTGAGGCAAATACATCAGCGTACTCATTGATAAGATTCTCTGCCATAGTTCGCTGCTCCTGATTCAGCTCACTGGACTGGAGAATCGTCTCTCTCACTTCCGCTGTCCAAGGTGATGGGAGAAGTTTTGGAGCATCACGTTCAGATATTGTTGCGACGGCGGTAATTGGCGTGCATTTTCCCGTCACCTCCCCTCGCCTTAGTTTGACAGTGTGTGGTCTTGCGTTCAAAACCCTCACTGGAACCATGGTGTTCTTTGGTTCGACTAACGTCTTTCCCACGATGTAGTCTTGAGAATTCTTCTCTGGGTCTGGTTCTACTATGTAGAATCGGTGGCTCCCAAGATCACCTTCCAGCTTCGTCCAAATGATTGTCTCTGAAGACGGCGGCAAAACTTCGTCTTTGCTGATGACTGTCCTGAGAGTTACGGCATTCTCATTTCCGTACACCATCGGAATCTCCACATTTCGATACCTCAGTACTTGCATCCCGATGTCCAAGATTACTTCATTTGCTTTCATGAAGTCTACTCCGATGATGCACTCGTCGCATATATCTGCCACCAGAAACGCATGGGAGAACGTCAGTCCTGCCAGAGTAATCGTAAGACGAACTTCTCCAAATACCTTCGCCATTTCCCCTGTTGCAGTCTTCAGGCAGTAGCTGTTGGTGTTGTGCAGCCAGGAGCTTTTGACGATATCTCTTCTTACAATGGAGGCAGTGGCACCTGTGTCGATGGTGGCTACGCACTTCTTCTCGTTGATTAGTGCCTCCACTGTCAGGCTCTTGTTACCCCGTTTGGTTTGCGAAACTTGAATGGTGGTCCTGGGGGCCTCGATTCCAGTAACCAACTTCTGCCCCGCGAAGTTGGTCCTTACGCATTTCCCGACTGCTGGTTTTGGGAATTCTGACTGACAGGATGGATGTTATCACCGCCAGATGCTTCCTCTCTGCTTCTCCTACTTCCGCAATGTGAACAATTTCCTCGTCTAGGTGCACTCCTGCACTGCCGTTGTAGGTGTCCGGTTTGGTTGCAATTCCAGCAACGGATTTGACTTCCGCGAGCTCTGTCTTCATCCATGACGGCTGTTCTCTGGCATGAGCATTCCACGACGGACATTTCCCTGACACGGTGTATTCCCTGGTATGCTTGGTCCGCAGCCTTCATTGACAAAGCGAATGCCAATGCCTCGGGGAGTGTTCGCTTTTCAGCCATCCTTACAGCCATTTGCAGTTGTCTGTCCTCTATGGCCTGAATAAAAGCTTCCACCGCCATTTCGTTGATAAGCTCCTCACCGGCTTTAGGGTATGAAAGATGGGCTAGTCGCTCTATATCCGCTTGCAACTGTTGGAGCGTTTCCCCCCTTTTCTGGACTCGACTACGCAGCTGAACCCTGTACACCTGCTGCATGTGTTCATCCCCAAACCGCATCTCGATAGCCTGAACCAGAGAGTCGTAGTTCTGCTGTTTATCTTCCGGGATGGTTTGCAAGAGCTCCGCAGCTGGACCCCTCAGTGCAAGCGTGAGTGCAATAGACTTCTCTTCATCGTCCCAGCTATTGGTCATTGCGGCCGCTTCGAATTGCCTCTTATAAATTGGCCATGATGTTTGACCATCGAAGATAGGAGGCTGCATCTCCTTTCTTCTCAGACCGTCAGTGGAATATTCCCGTGCTTTCTGTCTCTTCACGTTGCTGAGCTCCTTAGCAAGATTTTCGACTTGCTTTTCTACTTTTTCAAACTGAGTCTCTATCTTCCCGAACTGAGTTTCATGTTTCTCAAAATTTTCATCGAATCTAGTTTCGACTTTTTCGAGTTGCGTCTCGACCTTCTCGATTTTCTCTTCGATCACTTCGAATTTGGATTCCAAGTTCTTGTTTTGCTCATCAAGTTTACTTTCCAGAGCATCTAGAGAATTCTTTTGTTCGTCTATAGCTTTCTTTTGTTCGTCCATTGCTTTCTTTTGTTCGTCCAGCTTAAGTTCTAGAGAATTCCTCTGGTCGTCCATTGCTTTCTTTTGTTCGTCCATCTTAAGTTCTAGAGAGTTCTTTTGGTCGTCCATTGCTTTCTTTTGGTCGTCCATTGCTTTCTTTTGGTCGTCCATTGCTTTCTTTTGGTCGTCCATTGCTTTCTTTTGTTCGTCCAGCTTAAGTTCTATAGAATTCCTTTGGTCTTCTATTGCTTTCTTTTGTTCGTCCATGACTAACTTAAGTTGCAGGAGCAGACTTGTTATACCCGGGTCGGCTGCTGTACTTGCTGGTTCCTCTTCCACGTCAAACTCTACGTCGTGCGGATTTTCACCTTCCTGCGTTACTGCTTCTTCCAGACGAATCAGCAGGGCATCTTTTCCCCCAGTTGTGTCGAGGTTCCGCTTACTGAGTTCTGCCTTTAGTTGAGTTATAGTTAGTTTTCCCAATTTGCGACCCATTTTGCGCAACTAATTAACTCAACACAGAAATCGTTTTTTTTTTTTTTTTTGTGCAATTTCACACCACGGAAATAGTTATTCACAGAATAAGTTTTATCCCGCTTCTGACACCAATGTAATATGCTGGCTACGGCTCGAGTAGATAAAACGATATTCTGTGAAATTTATTTCTTTATTTTCTAGTCTATAGAACAATTCAAGTTCACACTATACTATTCTTTGCAAATTCTTTTCTTACAAGGTCTCTTTCCTCTCAAATCACTTTATCTCCTTTCAATTACTTAATTCACAAATCCAAACTAATTACTTTTTCTTGTTTACTCTCAACTTTCAATTTATCACCAAATTACAACTTCGCCCATTATCACTTTTCCAATCTCTTCGCCACGGTTCTAAACCAACTGTCTTTTTTTTGATCGCCATCTGTCCTTATATAGCAGAAGTTTCTGATAGCCAGAAACTTCTAGCAAATTCTTCGACCACTGGAACAAGAGAAATAATTCTTGCAGTTATAATTCCCTTTTATCCCTGATATTATTCGTCTCTTTCGTTGACATGAGCTGTGGAGACTTCGTCCCAGACACGAACCTCGAATGAAAGGACAGTTCGAACCAAAATTCTGCCAGAATGAAGTCACTTCGGAATTTGTTGCGTCATATTTTTAGGGGGCGTAGTTATTATTATGCTACAATATCAAGAGGACGGGAAAAAAATACTGTCAATCATAAGCAACAACACCCCAGTTATATGGACGCCACATTGGAGTCTACTGAAACATAGTACCACCTCAGTTTCAAACCAACTGCAGTAACCTGTCTTATGTGATATGTGAAGTCGCTAGTCCATGCCGATAAACCAGAGACGATAAATGACTTAGAAGCCAACATCCGCCTCGTTATCCGCCTCAACTGCTCGGAAAAGTGGCCAAAAATTGGACTTCTAAATTGCGCTTTATTTGAGCTAGCCACTGCACCTATATGCCCGAAATCATATTTAAACACTAATGGCATAAAATTATCTATCTATCTCCCTTCGCGGGCCTCTCCGAGGCTAGTGTACCGCTTAGCAGCCTATATAGGGAGATAGACATCGAGTCTAGTGAGGAAGCTAATGAATGCTGATGTCGATTAAATACATGCGCTACAGCCAAATAATTACGGCCAGTCTACGACAAAAAGAGATCTATCAATCTTATAGAACTAAGTCGAAGGGATATCCGGATAGCTGTTGGCGTCGTGACAGGACATTGTGTGATAGGTAATCACGCAGCACGGCTAGGGTTACCTCATAATGACTACTGTAGAAGCTGCAGGGACGAAGAGGAAATAGAAGCCGTTCATCATCTCCTGTGTGACTGTCCAGCTCTGGCTAGCAAAAAAAACCGTGCTCTTGGCAGATACTTCGTTTCAGAGCTGGATGAGCTAGGTAGCATTGAGCTAAGAAAACTCCTAAGATTAATACATTTATCTGGGTGGTTTTGGCTTATCAATCCTATTGGTTGCTCTAATACTGTTCACCATATTCAAATTTGGAAGAAGAATTACATCCACATTAACAAAAGCAGCAACAACCACAACAACACAGAACGATCCAGAAGCAGAAACAGGTGCTCTGACATTAGCGCAAACCGAACATCCTGTAAGACCATCTCCACGCGTAAGCCAAAATCAGTGTGATTTGGCTTACGCGTGGAGATGGTTTGTAAATGTTTTGGTAAACGGGATCGTTTGCATCTAAGAGGGGAGGAGTAAACGTAAGATACGCTGGTCAGCAGGTAAAACTACCGCACTGCAAAAAAAACCGCTGCAGGTTATCACAGGAAACGACACGGAGTTAACATCAAACGTGACAGAATACGCTGACACTGCGTCTGCGTCACCTGGAAGTGCATACCGTCTCGATGGTAGCGCCAGTAATATTTAAGATAATGACATTTTTCTTAGAGTTTAATTTGTAATTAATTGAAAGGCAGCGAGTATCTCCTGTACTCTGCAACCGAATTATTTAAAACTTGGATTAGATTGTCGGAAGCACAATGTACATATAAAGCTTTTTTCCTATATTACAAATCTTTTCTTTAACTCCAGAACCCACCATCAAACCTGTCCCCTATAACTGTTAAAAGAAAAATTAGTTCTTCCTCTAAATCTAACTACACTCGAGGACAAAATGATGAAACCCCCCCAAACTTCTTAAGAAAAAAAAAGTGTGCTTAACATTTGCTTTAAACCGAACTGCCATAAAATGATGTCTGGAAAAACCCTTAATTTTCTTGATGTTCTATACTTTTTTAACTACATTTTGTTCTATTACGACCGTCCTCAAAAAGTCATCACTCTTTATTGAATTTGTATTCGTATTAAGTTTGCACGTGCAACGAATAAAGTCCTTAGAGGCAGTGTGAATGCTCCATGGTATAGGGTGACCAGATAAGAACGATAGGAAAAGAAATTTAAATAAATCAACAACGGTGTGAGATATCAAATTGATGGTGGCTTTATTTTGAAGCTACATTCATGTCATTATGTATGGAATAGCACATAATTTAAATGGCCGCCTCGACTTCGCTGGCAATACTTCAACCGGTCGGTCCAATTTTTGATGCGGCGTTATTCCGTCAATAGTGTCTCGAATGTTGGCCTCGAGCTCTTCCAAAGTGGTTGGCTTGTTAGCGTAGACTAAGAACTTCACTTAGCCCCAGTGAAAATAATCGAGGGGTGTTAAGTCGCATGATCGCGGCGGTCAATTGATGAACGCTCGCTGTGAGATGACCCAGTCGCCAAATTTCTCCTTCACCACTTCGAGCGTTGCGTCGCTTGTATGGCATATAGCGCCGTCTTGTTGGAACCACAGCTCGGATATATCGATGTTGTCGAGCTGTGGCCACAGAAAGTCGATTAACATCGGTCTATACCGAGGACGATTGATGGTAATAGTGTCTCCTTCCTCATTTCGAAAGAAATAGGGTCCAATGATGCCGCCGTGCCATAAACCACACCAAACAGTCAATCTTTGTGCTTGCATTGCTGCTTGGTAGAACACTTGCGGATTGTGGTCGCTCCAATAATGGCAATTTTGCTTGTTGACATAGTCGCTGAGCCAAAAATGGGCCTCGTCCGAGAAGATGATTTTTTAGCCAAAATCCGGATCTCCGGCCAACATTTCCGGCGCCAATTAGCTTCACTTCGCACCGATCTCTGTTTGGTTGGTGGCTTAAGATCCGAAAGGGTGTACTCAAGCTTAAACTTTTCCACGGTGCCATGAATTGTCTGCGCACTGAAGCCATGATGACGACGAAATTCACGTTGCATATTTACAATTGAGCCGGAATTTCGATAATAATTTTTTAATAATTTTCACACGTTTGGGAAGCATTAAACGATGCATGTTGAAATGGCAAACCTTACTGAATATTTTGACAGCTGGATGTCATTGGTAACTTTGACAGCTGCTGAAACATAACAATTGAAATTAACTATCATTGCTATCTGGTCACCCTTTACACCAGAAACAGCGACCTCTATCGGGACCTGAGGATTCCTACTATTCTTGAAGAGATCAATTCTAGGGCCAAAGCACACGAGAAAACACTCCAGGAGCACTAACTAACGAGGAAGCAACAAGTCTTCTTAACGAACAATATATGGCGTGAGACGACTGCAATGTACAAGACCGTCAGACCTTGCTGGGCAACCGGAAATTGCAGGACTAACCACATAATCGAGATCGTAACAGAGCGACAACAACGGGCGAAAAGAGGCGTTCGGTGTGAACTTAAGTTAAAAACACTCAGCAATTATATAATTCAATTTCAGCAATTATATAATTAATGTATTTGAAAAATTTGTAATTTTGTTTCATATAATTTTTGTTATAATACTCAGTCCATATTTTTAAAGGAAATCAAACATTTTTCGAGTTCTGTTAGTTAAAAATAAATTAGTTTTCAATTTTATTATTGTTTTTGTATTGTAAATTTGTGAAAAAAAGGTGCAGTTCTCAATTTTACATACAAAAAAAATTGCATCCACACCAAATCCTACAGTGACCTCAAGCAGGGGGGTTGCATGCATACATGTTCTACTGTTTATGCATTGTGGATAGCAAATTCTTTCAATTCTCCCCATATATTTGTTGTTTGGATTTTATTTCCATTTCGATTTTGACTTTATTGTACTTTCAAAAATGAAATAAAGTCCAAAACTTTGAAAGTGCAATAAAGTCCAAAATTACGTTTACGCCGATATTCCATTTATTTTTACTCGAATATTTGTTTTGAGGTGCTATAAGAGTAGTGTTTGTGGTTTATTAGCGTACATCCTGCTCTTTAGATATCCTCATAAAAAGAAGTCGGGAACTGTTATATCTGGCTATCGTAGGGGGCACTCGACATCACCATTTCTGGAGATTCCTAATTGGGTCTGGAAACAGTTGATAGAGTAATTGCATTGTTGCGTTGGCTGTATGAGAAACTACATGTTGAGAAAGCCCAAAGCATCCAATTCAGGCATCAAACAATTTTCAACCATATCGTCCTCCAGTAACAGTAACTCCATACCTGCCCATTTTCGAAAAAGTTCGTAACTTTTTCAGGCCGTAAATGTGACTCATGAATACGTTGTGGATTTTGTTTTGCCCAGAACTGACTGTTTTGTTTGTGCCTCATCACTTATTACGAATTTTTCATGAAAATCAGGGTTATCATTAACGACTGATTTTGATGAAAAGTTTTAACCACTAAAATACGTTGGTTTATCGAATATCATTCCACGATAAATTTGCCACGCCTATACCTCACGAATGCCAAAAAAAAACATTCAAAACTGATCTATACAAAAATGGTGCTCTATCAAAATAGTATAATACCTTTCCGTAGAACACCCTATACATATATCATACAATGAACTTCAATGCAAGCCAAATAAACCATTTTTTACTTTTTATTTATATATGTATGTGTGTTATGTACATATAGCTACCTATGTGTGTTATGCACATATAGCTACCTATAATGGCCTGTATTGCCAATTTTAAACAAAAAACAACAATTTTCCGTTCTAATTAGGTACACAGAAAGGAAGTTCCGACAGAAATAAGACAACTAATCATAAAACATAGCTTAGAAGGAAAATCTTTAAGGAATATTGGAGCTCTGTTTGATATGAGCCACGCGACAGTGCAACCCGTTATTAAAAACTATAAAAATGCAGGCACAGTAACCTCAAAACCTCGCACAGGACGGCCAAGAATCTTTAACACCAGAGAAGAGACTTTGATAACACGGAAAGTTAAGGTAAATCCAAAGTTAAGCGCTACAAAAATTACAGCTGAAATAAAAGAAGAGACTAATAAATCATGTAGTCCAAAAATAATCCGACGAATATTAAAAAAAATATGGATTTAACAGTAGGACCGCAAGAAAGAAACCATTTATTAATGAAAGGAATCGTAAAAAAAGACTTGAATTCGCAAAAGATCATGTAAAATATGGAAATGATTATTGGTCCAAAATTGTTTTTAGCGACGAAAGTAAATTCAACTTGTATGCTAATGATGGCAAGCAAAAAGTTTGGCGAAAACCTAATACGGCATTAGAAAAACGAAATTTAGTAGGTACAATAAAACACGGCGGTGGAAACGTTCTAGTTTGGGGATGCATGTCGGAGAGCGGGGTGAGAAACTTAGTTTTTATAGAGTCTAAATGGACAAATTTATATTCTTAGACATCTTAAAAAATAATCATCATGCTAGCGTTAACAAATTAGGGCTTAATGGGTCATTCATCTTTCAGCAGGATAATGACCCAAAGCACACTTCACGTATTGTGCAGGAATGGCTACTTTATAACACAACTCAGGACCCCACCTCAATCTCCGGACATGAATCCCATAGAACATCTATGGGATGAAATCAAACGTAGACTTAGTAAAAGAAGTATAAAAAATAAAACAGAATTGAAAAGAGAAACTGAAGAATGGGCGATGATTGACCCATCAATAACTAAAAAATTAGTCAATTCAATGCAAAGAAGAATGAAAGCCGTTATACATAGATGCAAAAGGTAATGCAACGTCGTACTAAAATTGTATTTGTATTGAACGTATGTCGCTTTTGTCTCTGTTTATACATACAGTATGTTCACTTTTGTCCCTCTTTTTTCAAGATAATCAGTAATTTATTAATTTTAGTTTATGTTAATGAAATAATTTGAAGTTTTTGTTTTCTTGTGTTTTTTTTTTTATACTGTCTAATAAAATGTTTCATATAATTTTTTTTTTTAATTTTACTGCGTTTTATTAACCAAGCAGAAATAAATGCATTTAGCTACTGGTGTGTATGTAGACTTTTGTCCCTAAGTGTATGTGTATCTCCAGGATACATGCAAGTTGTATGTCCGGCCACTTCGCGTAACTTTCCGAAAAATAAGTTTCCAACGAGATTTAAGGACAGCTACTTAAGCTAGGGTATTGGTACAAGAAGTAGAAGGTGCCTTCCTCCACCTAAAGATTTTCGGAACCTCTGCAGACATTCTGTCTGTTCGTTATTCCCATCCGCCTAAGTGTTTATTTAAAAGGTTGTGTCCCAGTATTACTCTGCTTGCTACGGATATCGAGAATCTGCTAAAAGATAGTGGTTTCTTTATTTTTGATTTAATGTATGAGAGTGGTGCGATGACCCTTGCATCTGCTAATAATGCACATCGGTCGGATGTGACCATTTCACCTGCTTTTCATTTCACTACGAAAAAATGGGGGCGTACCCCGGAATGTCTGCAATTCGGCCAATTTGTTTCTCAATAATTCTTACAAAACACAAAAAGTATTATTATTAGAACTTCGCAAAAATCTGTGTAGCGAATAAAAAAGTCTTACAGGTCGTTGAATCCGAATCTGCAACCGTAAGAATAGTGGGGAAAAGCCCTGGAGGTATCGAGTTTCTCTGAGAAGATACGTGCACCTGTTCTTTGTTTCATCTTTGATTAGTCTGTGTACGAGTATATTGCGATTTCTGAGCCGGAGATGGTGGTGTTTCTCCCTGTTGGGTATCCTAATCGGGTACTCCTCTTCTTCACGTAGTAGGTTGGTAAGCTGTCATCTACTGCTGAATTCAGGACTGAAGTGTGTCCATATTCTGTTGTTGTCCAGTTGTTGGTCTCTTTGGCTAGCACCGCACACATTTAGCAGTAGTTTTTCTTTTTTCTTTGTATTTTACTTACCAGAGTGTAGCTTCTGGATTTGTTCATTACTTTCCACCAGACTAAGCATCCATCCGTCAGTATTGTTTTCACTATAGCTGTGTACAACTAATGCCTAATTTTCGGGGATAGTCTCCAGTTTTCGCCACAGATCCTGTTGCAACTGTAGAGTAGTATTGAGGCCTTCTTCTGTATTGAGGCTACAGTTCAACCTGCTATTGAGAGTTCGGCTCAGACATTTTGCACTGTTTGATAGGGGAGGAATACATCTTCTGTTAGTGACAAAAACTAGTTTGGTTTTGTACGCCCACTTGTTAATATAATTTAGTGCGCTTTGTAAAATCTCGCTAATGATGGAAGTACTATATCACACATCTGCGGAAGCAACAGGTTTTACAACCGTTCTTCCCAATTTTGTTAAAATTTTCGTTAATGACTAACAGCCAAAGGAGTGGCGATAGTTCCCTGTATCGTTCTTCTTGTTGTGACAAATGAAACTGGATAAAAGATTTTTGTACTAGAGCTTGGTTCATTTTGTAAACGCATGATTTTGGTGAGATGTCAATACTTTTTACAAAAACTATGCACATTTATTTAAGTAGGTACCTTCCTTCTCAAGTTTATTCTTGGGAGGTAATCGACATGTAAGGCTTTATTTAAGTGTGCCCTTAAGCTGTTATTTGTGGCGGCAGAAAGCTTAAGTAACATTTGTTTCATTTGTCATATTAAAATAAAACAAACGGTTCTGGAGTCTATTTATGCTCGTATATATAGGTATTCAAAATGACATGGTACACACCGTTGTGATTAACAGTTTATTCCCGTGTCCCAATTACTACTTCTGTACCAATTTTTAAGATTCTATGTTGAATAGAAATACAGACTGGTTTTGATGACCTAACACCCCACCAATACAATCTTATCCCCACGATTTTCTAAAAACCTTAGGGGGTTGAATCTTAATATTGTTGTTCCAATAGTGATCAAAATCAGTTCTTCATTGTCCACGCAGTCCAGAAAGTGGAAGCAAAGACGTGATGTCTGAAAAAGTAATATAGGATTTAAAGGAAAGATATTCATAAAAAATGTAAAAAAAAGTACATACAATGAAAACTTTTTTTTTTAAATTTTGTTATTAAAAAGAAAATAAATGTGTTTGTTGATTTTTATGCTCCGTCGATTATATCGAATGAGTATTATATTATGTTTCCTTTTTTTAAGAAGACTGATAACAAATATTTTCCAATTTTATTAATTTTCTTTGAAAAAAAAAAATGATATATATTATATTTTTAAGGATATTTCAGTGGGATGTTTGAACTAATAGGAGTATATGTAAAAAATTTACCTGGGAATATTTATCGTACTGGTAAGCGCTACGTATGTGGAGGCCCCGTGGCTCAGTGGTTAAGTGCGTGATCGCTAAGCGGGAGACTCAATGTTCGAGTCCCAGAAAACACCAAAAATTCTGTTCACAATCACACCTCTCGGGAACATCTGACAAACATCCGAGGGTAAAATTATCATTAGAATCTTCTCTCCACCGAACAAATTGATCTTCGGAAACAGCGCAGAACTATAAATCCCTACCATTTGTGTGTACGAATAGCATGAATAGCTGCGGGAAACTGGGCCAGGCTCTATAATATTTATTTAAGTGCTTCTTCTTAAAGAATCATAATACTAACGTTATTAGAACTACGTTGCCTCTATAGGCATTTTATAGGATGAATATATGCATGTACTTTTGGTTGAAAACTGTAACTAACACACCACAGTTCCATTCATCACCAGTTCTGCATTAGAAATAATTTGTGTTAGAAGTATATGCGGAACAGAAATTGAACAAAATAAATGGTGGCTTCGTGAATTATTCAGATTTCATATTTACGCAAAGTCGAAAAGAGACAACAAATTGAGTTTTCGAGAAATTCATTATGAGGATTAAATTTGTTGTTAATGTATGTAACAATTTGAATGCCATGTCCTCACGTACATACATATGTATGTCTAAAATGACAGATATCAATTTTGAATAAACTTATGTAAGCCGTTTATGAAAGCCTGCTAAGAAAAAAGGTAAGTACCTTTATTCGATTTTTTAGTGAAAAACTGGGTATGCATTCTTGTTGAAAACATAGATATTACCTAAAATATGATTCTAAGTTGGTGGCCTACATATATACATATGGTGAGTATGAGGAAGGTACAATAACTGTAGCTGTGACGTGACAGTTAAATTTGCAGGGTGAGATAATTATTCAGTGAAGGCAGACATTTCACTCCTGTATAAACGGAACTTACGGAACAAAGCCAATGAACTAAATAATACTCCAAAGTTGTCATTGTCAACAAATTTGCTTTCTGAATACAAATTAAACACAAATTAATTATCATTAAAATGACAATAAATGTGTAGGTAACATACATACGACCTATTGGAAATTTTTTTTTAGTACAAATCAATAAGCGCTCCTATTGTATAACAATGCAACTACAGAGTCAAACTCGTACTAATTTCTAAATCCAAACAATTAAATCACTCATAAAATATTTCAAATTTGTAAACAAATAATTTTTTCGATTTTTTCATCATTTCTAATTCATGCTTTTCATTTCAAGATGAAGAAAATATTAACATTTCATTTTATTAGCAATAATTGCATACTTAAGATATACAGTATGTAAATATACAGCCACAAATTTTTTATTTAATTTCATTTTAATATAATTTCCTTCTGTGTAGGCAACATCTTTGGGTGTTCTTTATATATTTTTCCCCACAATTTAATATTAATATACAAATTTTCATTTTGCTTGCCGTGACCAAATGTTCTACAATATTTTGTTTTTTAAATTTTTTTTTCCTAACAACATAAAAAGTCCCATAAAAATATGAAAACAAGATGTACGCGTATTATACTGCATTATATGCTGACAGGGTTTTGGTTTAAGTTATTAGTATGTATGTATATATATGTAAATATGTACGTTGGATTATGCGATTTTTCTTATAATCTACTAGAATTTATCAACTAATTAATGTGTTTTTTTTTCAAAATTATTGTTGTTTTGGTATTTTTCCTCCTATAGATAGGTACATATTTAAAATTGCTAAAAACAAATATTCACACTCCTTGTTACGTTATAAAAATAAAAAAAACAACAAAAATAAACACAAACAATTCTACAATCTTTTATCGCACAAGTTTTTTCTTCGATGACTAAACAAGAACGTTTTTGTCGCTCTTAAACAAAATGTGGTAACTGTTTCGTTTATTGAAATTGCTTAGCTGTTTTTTTTTTTTTTAATATTACACCTTAATTATGTTTATCTTTTTTTAATGATACAAATGTGAGTAAAAGTAAATAATTTATTTCAATTGACTAATTTAACAGTCTTGACGAGTTGAATATATGTATATTTATTTTATTTCTTAAAATTGTAATAAATACCTACATATAGTATATGTGTGTGTACGTTATACAAATACGAAATGACTAGATTTTTTTTCTTTTTGTATTTCCATGCCTACTAACATGTATTTCTATGATTATTAACAAAAAAAAAAAAGTTTTTTATTTCTGATTTTTGGTTTAAATTTAATTTTATGTTTTATATTTTTTGAGATTCACCAATATTCAGTTGATTGATTTTAAATTGATTCCATTTGCTCTGCTAACTCTAAAATGGGACTCTCGCTAAGCGGTTTCATTAGTGTTGTAATTGGATTACTTAAGTGTGACCATGGTTGTCCATAAAGATTTGATGCTGAACTCTGTGAAGAAAATACATGAAATTAAAAAAAAAGTATAATATATATAAGACTTATTATTCAAGTAATTCATTTTCTAACATACAAATGATGTAAAAACACTCAGGAAATTTACAATCCGTCGGGAACGGATCGTATGATACCCTATCCTTTTTTTTATTAATTTGAATTCATTTATACTTACATGCTAGACAAAAACACTTAAAACTAGCTTAACTAACTTAACTATCTTATTCTTCTAACCTATCCCTAATAAAATGCGCGTGGCATGTTGAAGTTTTCAATTAAAATTCAATGAAATGCGTATTTTTCTAGTCAGAGTATACTTCCGCGATTTTTAATAGATTTTGTAACAAAACTGATTTTATTGTATCATCTTATAAAAAAGTGGGCGTGGCTGCAACTAATTGTTACCAAAGTTAATGGATTCTGATGAGATCTTGAAAATAACGGTGATAATTTAAAAAAAAACAATACCAGGTTTTTTGAAGCAAACGCCGCAAAAGTGGGGTGGCATTAAACAATGAACACCTATTTTCGGTTCAGGTGTACGCCGGATTTGTCCATGGCATGTTTAAAAGCTGTACAAGTCATTCAAGCACGCGCTGCACTTAATAATTGAATAAGCACAATGAAAATGACATTGGACGCTTGGACATACGTGCGTACAAAAAGTCAATGAATTGCCTATATATCATTGTTCTTAATCAGCTACAACCTGTATAACAAGAGACATATAAGACATGGAATTGTGATGTTGGAGAATTGACCAAAAAAGAAAAAATATCCAGGAATAGATTAGTTGGTAGAGCGTTGTTGGCTAAAACCATATATATCGCAGTATCGTTCCTTACCCTTGAATCAAATGTTTTCTACAATTTTCCAACAATTTTTCCGAATCTTTAATTTTTTACATTGACATTAACTCATTGAAAATAATGGCTTATATAGCAGATTTGTAGATATGATTATTAACAAAAAAAAAAAATAATAACAATAATAATACTAATTGAAAAAAAAATAAAAATAAAAATAAAACATTCGTTCCGACGGATGAACTTGCAACTCTTGACGCAGGTTTGAATAGTTAACACAAGAGTTAGCCAACTCTGCTATGCCAGTGTTGTCCATGGCGTGGCCAAAAGCAGTAATAGTCATTTAAGCACGCGATGCACTTAATAATTAAATAGTTATTATTTTCCTATTATACAAACTATGTGTCGAAATGAATATACTCTATGGGATAGGGTATATACAGCAAACATGCCAGTTTCAATTGATGTCACAAATAAGCTGCTGATAAATTGTTTGTTTATCACTAATTATTACCATCAATGAAATATATTATATCCGTATGCACTGGTCTGACATTCAACAACAAATTTTATTTGATTATTCTTCATTCAGTCGTGAGCCTGAGGAAAATCCTTGAGAAAAACTACAAGTCAAGACCCATAGTTTTCATCCATGTGTAGAGCGTAAGTTATTCTTCAACCATGCAGAAAATAATTGATGATACACTATACAAAATCGATGATTGCGAACATGAAATCTGCCCTTCAAACATTTTGTGAATAATTTTTATTAACGGATTCTAATATTTAAGATAATTAAAAATCGTAGACCATACAAATACAGAATAAAAGTGAAGATGGAAAGTGTGACAGGGAAAATTTTTGTACTATTCAAAATTTAAGAAAAATAGTTATTTATTAGCCTTTTCAGATGTTTACGATGACCCGAAATTAGTAAAGTCAAGCCGTTTCCTCGTACTTGTAAATTAAATCGAGGACGTTGCAGATATGGTAGACACTAGATGTAGTTCAATATTTTCAAGACAATTATATATTGAACTATATATAAGTAGGTAAATATTTGAGCCAGAATATGAGTGGTGAAAAAACATGTTTTCAACTACTAATAGTGCAAGATGAGTATAGATAAACTTTATTTCTTAAATGATTGGTACCTGGTGTTTCTGGGCTACTTCAGAAAAGACAATAAATTGAAAGATATTTTTTTGATAAATTCATAGTGATCGATAGAAACAAAATTTGTAATTCTCGCGATTTTGATTAAAATTTGATTTGTTTCACATTTCGAATGGCGGATCAACAGTTCCGTTGATATCAAAGCACCAATAATTAACGCAATCAAAAGAATTTAAGAAAAACTGACAAAAAAATTGTTGGGATAAACATAGAAATAAGTAACTGACAGACGAAAATTATCTCTGGTAAAAATAGTGTGCACGACTAAGTCGCACGTATTTCCACGTATGTATATGTTGTTTATTTGTAAATCAATCGGATCAAAATTTAAAAAAAAAATGTTTCTTTTTCTTAAACAAAAACCGTAAAAATTGAAAATATTTTGACAAATTTAAAAAACTTGGTACGCCGTGACCTTGAATATAACAAACAATATCTAGATGTAGAATTTAAACAAAATCGCCCGAGTCATATCTGAGAACGAGCCACTTCTTAAAAACCGGTCTTGAGGCACAGTACGTTATACGTATTTTTTATCGCAAAAACTTGGTACGTCATCCTATAACTTAAACAATTTTCCAAAACTTGCCAAAACTTGGTACGCCATGAACTTGAGTATATCAAATATTGTCTAGATATCAAATTTCGAACAAAATCCATTCAAGTAAAATACCGTTATACTCGTACGTACGAGTATTTTTTGTCAAATAGCATATATCCACCATAACTCAAATATCGAATTTGATCAAAATCGCTAGAGGCGTTTTCGAAAAAATCGATTTTTTCCAAAATCGAACACTAGTATAGTACCGTTAATTTGCGGGTTGGAATGAAAAATCCGATTTCACCTCAAATTGCGACTTAACTGATGCTAGATTTGAGTTTCTTTATTATACGTCAAGTTTTGATCAAAATCTCGAGATCGAAAATTTTCAGGGAACCAATACTTGACCTTGTAGGTGTAATTAAAAAAATGTATTTTCTTTACTTCATGTGACCAATAGCTATCCGCCAGTCGGTTATTTCCATAGCCGTACGCTCACAAAAAATTAGCAAGAAAATTGCGAAAAATATTCTATTTTTTCGATAATTTTTTGACAAAATCACTTAAGTCCTAGCCTTGAAATATATGCACCCAACTAATCTAAAAGAATCATCTACTTTGAAAACTTTTTTCTACACATGAATTGCATATATGAAATTGTGGCGAGAAAATAACAAATTATTAACAATTTTATTAACAAAAACCTCAACTTTTCTCCTTTTTATACCCTATCGCGTAGGGTATACTAATTTCGATGCATAGTTTGTAACAAATAATAACGATAGACCCCCAAGATTGTATATATTTTTGGTCAGCATCGAAAGCTATGTCCATGACCGTCCGTCTGACCGTCTATCTGTAGTCACCAATTTTTGACCTCTACATATTTATTTTGTATACAAGCTTTCTAGAATCCGAAGCAACACAAGTGTAGACATTTTTGAAATCCGCTCGCGGACATGCCCACTTTTTAAAAAAAAAAAAAAAAAAAACGGCTTTTCCTTCAATATTTTTTACAAAAAACTGAAAACTAGATATATAGATAGAAATATGTGGACACTAATATTCTATACAATTTGCCCAAAAATTATGTAGCACCAGGTCCACTTTGGGGGAGTTTCTTCAGAATACTCATTCTTGCTTTTTTTAAGCTATTTACTGCTTATCAAATTTTTAATAACTTGTTATGTAAGAGGAAAAATTCAGTACAGATATTTTTCAAAATTATGATGGATTAAACCAAAACTTTTTCAGCAGTGGCATTCAGTGGATTGTAAGGATTGTATGTGTGCTTAGCAACCACATACTAGAAACCGTTCTGGTAAGGATTGCTGAAGAATTGCGGTGGCACATTTGCCTCAAGAGACAAAAATTCAGAAACATCACTACTTAACAGATGTTTTAATATATACATATAAGCTCCTTTTATCTATGATATTCAACAACTTAAGCCTAGATCAAATCTATTCAGTGATTTGACGAATAATACAAAAAACGACCAAAATTGACATAAAAAAACTATACCTACCTTCATTTAAAAAAAAAAAATTTATGTAAATAAAAAAACATTTGGTAACTGCTGCTTCACATTGATCCTGACCAAAATCCTGTCCTTGGTTATTCCTTTCGATTTTTTTTGCGAATCAATCATTTCTTATCGCAACCGACTTGATTTTTGTTATATTTTTAATAAACGAAATGCAAAAGTTTGAAAATTTAAAGGTAAGCAAACATGTTCGCTATAACGAATAGGGTTCGTTAATCCAAGAATTTCCCAGGATTAACTAAGTCAATGGGATGGCAATAGCGCCCGTATCCACAGATTTCTTTCTAAACAGCATACTAATCAAATCGGGTTACTGAAAAACAAATGGTACATATGCGGAAAATGGTCTACAGACGCTAGAACTCTTAGCCGAAACGCACTTCCCAGGATCCTTTCTTGCTCCTATCTACCCAGATGAATTTCATCAGGTAAGGATCAATAGACCAACCGGAGAAGACTGGAAAAGAGCTAAAGAAATTTTTCAGGAAGGTAAAATAAGATTCCAACCTTTCAAAGCCCCAGGAGAAGACGAAATATTTCCAGCATTCTTACAAAAGGGCAATCCTCTCATAATACCAATACCTTTTTAACATTAACATTTTCAGAACTATCATAGTTAGGCATGGGGCCTAACTAAATGGAAAGAGGTTATCGTAAAATATATACCTAAGGTAGGTATAACAGGTAGGACCAACAGAGCTACCAAAATCATATCGACCGATAAGATTTACCTCCTTCTTCCTCAAGACGATGGAGAAAATTCTGGATAGACATATCAGAGGTGGGGCCCTTCGTATGAACCCACTTCCTAAAAATCAATATGAAATCAACTACTCATGCTCTTCAGAACCTCACATCAAGAATTGATAAATCGCCTTAACGATATCGAGGGTGCCTTTGACAACACCGAACACGCCCAGATATACAGATGCATCCAAAACGTAGGAATAGACAATAATACATGTAAATGGATAAAAGGTATGCTAGAAGACAGGAAAATAAAAACCACACTAGGCAGCTATAAATTCAACATCACTGCTGCGAAAGAATGCTCTCAAGGAGGAGTTCTCTCCCCTTTACTATGGTCCATCGTAGTCAATGAACTGCTGACCAATACTCGACAACGATGGCTTTTATGTCCAAGGGTACGCAGATGTCATTGCTATCCTAATCAGAGGTTAATTCGAAAAAACAATCTCAGATCGCTTCCAGAGGGCATTAAACCTAGTTGCCGGCTGGTGCAGAAAAGTTGGCTTAAATATCAACCCCAAGAAAAGTAGAACAATTACATTCACTAAGAGAAGAAAGCTTGATAGGCTCATATAGAGACCTATTGTGACATACGCAGCATCCGTATGGTGGCAAAAAACCAAACAAAGGTCCACACAAGACAGGCTCAATAAATTACAAAGACTAGCTTGTGTGTGTGCTACAGGAGCCATGAGAACTACTTCCACAGCAGCGCTAGGTTAGGTTAGGTTAGGTTTGATGGGTTGACGTAGAGGTTGAAAGACCTACTACGCCACACTTAGATCAATGTAGATCCAATGTGATGCCCATTGCCAACAACACGCGGTGTTCCAAGCGGATCCCCCTCTAAGTACTAACCACGCCCGACGATGCTTGATCCGACGAGAACCCATACTGCCATCGTGGCATGGTCGTTGACCACAGCAGCTCTAGAATTCATCCTAAATCTGCCACCACTTCATCTTTATATCATGAAAGAAGCTATGGTTAATGCCTATATTCTCATCATAGAGGAAGAAAAGAATACAAAATCTATTTATTCTGACCGTGTACAAGAAATCAAAAAGAATGAATTACTTGAAATAGGTTTAACAGACAAATGTCTGCTGAAATTCAACTACAGCAACAACTTCAAGGTAACATTTCCAGATAGAGGTAACTGGCAACAGAATAAACCTACATTTATTAGAGATTCTCATGTATGGTACACAGATGGATCCAAAACAGATGAAGGAGTTGGGGCCGGAGTATATCAACTGAGCACGAATACTCTACTATACTCAAGTACGGATAAAAGTAGCTCAGTATTTCAAGCCGAAATACATGGAATAGAGCTGTGCCTCAAGGAGAATATAAACAAATCTATAACCAACAAGAACATTTATATTCTCCCAAATAGCAAAGCCGCGCTGCTTGCAATTAAGGTATGTGAAATTACTTCAAAACTAGTATGGGACTGCCTTCAACTGCTCATAACATTAACCAGCACATACTCGTATAGAATTCATTTCATTTGGGTACCTGGCCACAGCGGTTATGAAGGTAATGAAAAAGCTGATGAACTAGCTAGAAAAGGATCCGCATCAAACTTCATGAAGCCAAACCATTCTGAGGAATACCCAACAGCACTGCAATAAGCAGTATTAAAAACTGGCTTAAAGAAAAAGCACATCATTACTGGATGGAAACTGAAGGTAACAGAGAGGCAAAAAAATTCTTGCCAAATACTTCCCACCTAAGAACGAAACAACTCTTACAACTAACTAAGAGTCAGATTCGCTTGGTCACAGGTTTCTTAACGAGACATTGCAGAGTTAAAAACTAAATGTAAAAACAATATAAAAATGAAGACTTCTTAATAAAAATTAGCAAATAAGTCTTTCGATCGCCAGACAGACTTGATCTTTTAGTAAGAAACCGAGTATGTAGTCTTAACGCAAACGTCTACATTACCTCAGATATCAATTTTAGCCAAAATCATTGGAGCCGTTTTCCAGAAAACTGTTTCTAAGTAAAGTGCCATTAATTTCTAGGCTAGAATGAAAATTCCGATTTTGCCTCGAGGTATGAGCACACAGACCATATATATGAAGTTTGATTTAAAATCGTAGGTATCGCTGCTTAGGCGGCAGGCAGAGGTATAGACAGACAGATGGTGAGACCCACCTTTTGTACGAGCAAGGAAAAATGTTCATCTAAAAGATGAAGGGTGTCTGCTTTAAGGTATGCCAAAACACCAGTGGCAAATTTAGGGACATTTCGATTCGATTGGTTTTAAAATATTTGTTCCTTAATTCTAAATCATTTGGACAACTGAGTTTAATAGTTCTGTTATTGCCGGTGCTTCATCATTTTTATGTTAAAAACTAACATTTTTTTTTTGTTCGTTTCCTTTTTATTACTTTAATTTTACTTGCACCTATGATATGTATTGCATTTAACAAAACAATTGGACAGAAGGCACTACGTGCCAGGTTATTAGACAAATTTTTAACTATACGAGTATATAAATTTTCTATCTCGAGATTTTGATCAATTTCAGTATGACGACTGAACCACCGTTACGCGCGGTTGTCCTCAGATGTGCTCCGCGTGGCAGAAAAAAAAAACACCAAAACGAATATTGAATTGAATTCACTTTTATTAAGGAAAAAAAGTATTATAGGGAAAACTAACCAGTATGGTATGGTATGCCTTTTGACACAAATCTAGACTTGCAAGATGTATATATTTTTAAGAAATAAAAGATAAACCGAACTTCAGGGAGAAAACATAACTGAAACATACAGAAAAGTTACAATCCATCTAGAAAGGATCGTATGATACCCTATCAACCATCTTTTAATTCACCCCCAAGAAAGTAAGCGTGGCGTTGCGAAATATTTAAAACAAATGTCTTTCTTTCAATGCAGAGAGTATTTCCGCGATTTGTAAGAAATTTTATCACAAAACTGTTGATATAACTTTTTCTTAGCAGAAAATGGGCATGGCTCCCGAAATTTGTAACCGAAGTTCAAGGATTCTGATGATATAATACACGACTCAACCATTACCATAAATAGCTTTGAAATAGCAATATGTTGATTTTTTTAGAAAACGCCACCAAAAAGTGGGCATTGTCATGTATGTATAATGTATGTATGAAGTGTGGAGAAAGTTAACGTCTATATACTTTGCTTAGACAATGTGGGTAGATTTAAAAAAAATTTACACACTTCTATTGCTTCAGATTCTGAAAAGCTTACGTACCAAATTTCATGTTCCTAGCTCAAATTGTAAAGCCCAAAAAAGTGGTGATATACTGACATACGGGCATGACTAATTCGACATAACTTTAGATAGTGATCACAAATATACCTATATGCACTCGTATATACTTTTAGGGGCTAACGTTATTATTTCTCTGTGTTACAAACAATGTATCAAACTTAATATACCCTAGATAAGATATGACCAATAAACTCCGTCTTATATAGTAAAATAATAATTAGAAAAGATCACTTTTGTTTTGGTGGTTGACATATATATATATATAATTTAAGCCTCTAGTAGAAGTGAGGATTGGCATGCAATTTCAAGGACAAAAAGACTTTTGTTTTTCTGTAACTTTATATAAAATGACTCTGATGCATCAGCCACCGCAACATGTTGTCCTATAAATAAAATGATGTCTAATGAAGCAATACACATGCAAAGTATGATAATTATGGGTCTAGGAATAGCATGATAAGATCTGCGTACAAAACTAATTTCAACCACATAATGAAAATCATCAAAATACCAGAAGTCGGCTGCATGGGGCTGAGTATTGGGTCAAACACAATCAGTAAGTAATTTTTCAGTAAAAAGAATAATTTATCAAAGTCTGTAAAATAATTTGTTCATCGAGTGTTTTTCGTATATAACTCTATTTATTTAAAACAATAAAAACCAAAGGAAAAGGCGAAGTTTTCATTGATCTCTTATGGGTGGCGCTAAGACAACGAGGAGTTCCAGAAACCTACGTGCGCATGATCATGGACATGTATGACAGAGCAAGGACAAGAGTAAGATGTCCTGCAGGAGTTACCGAAGAGTTCCCAATCAAAGTCGGTGTACACCAGGGAAGCGTCCTCAGTCCTTTGCTATTTATTGCTTTTACTGCTTGAAGGAAAAGTGACGGACCCCAAAGTGCATCATTTATGCTTTGCTGACGATGGAGCTATCATAAGTGAAGATCAAACGTCCCTGCAACGAGCACTTGATATATGGGTGGATGTTTTGGAGGGAAATGGATACCCTATTAGTTCAAAAAAGACAGTGTATCTGTGCTGCCCGTTCTCTGATCCACACCGGTCTATTCCAGACATATACTTGAATGGAAAAATGTTTCCCAAATGCGAAAAGTTCAAATATCTGGGATCTATGGTCAATAGCAAAGCAATTTGTGATGATGACATCAATCATCGCGTAAGCGTAGGGTGGATGAAATGGTGGCAAAACTCCGCTATCTTCTATGATCGAAAAATGCCCCCTAAGCTGAAAGAAAGGCTCTACACCGCAGGTGTATGTCCGGCGCTCACATACTGTTCACAATGCTGGACAATGTACAAAAAGTATGAGGGCAAATTAATGGCAGCTGAGATGAAGATGCTTCGCATGACAGCAGGAGTAACAAAGCTTGATAGAATAAGAAGTTCAAAGATTCGAGGAAGCCTTCATATACAAGAACCATCACAAGCAAGATTTAGCACGACTACGAGTTGGTATTGCCATGTTCAAAGGAGAGATTCTTCGAACCCCGTCAAAAAGGCAATATCAATCAACGTTCCTACACAATCGCGCAAAAAAGGCAGACCAAAAAACAACTGGTTCGATTGGCCTCAGTGACGAAGTTAGCCGGAACCGGGAAGCCTGCCGGTACTTCCTGCAGTCGAACTGGCAAACCCCACAGGCGGACCAGTAGGGATGCAGTAAAGTGAGAGGGTTGTGATCCTTCTACTCCGGATCATAACTTCGCCGTAAGGAGAAGAAGAAGAAGATAAAAACCAATAAAAGACTGAGTACTGGAGCAGGGCTGACTGTTTATCTGTTTATTATACTGTAGCAATTATAAATGAATACGCTTTATCCCTGTCGTTACATGTGGTTGTGTTTAAAACAGTAAATGTTTGTCACTTTCGATTATATTAAGAATGATGCTTGCTCCCAAAAGCCGTTTACGAAGGGCATTTTGTTCGATAGAGAGAAGCTTCTCATGGCAGACGTTCGCGAGAGGTGCGACCATGGGAAAACTTATTATTTTTTTATTTTTGTGTTTTCTTGAATTCGAACCTTGAATCTCTCGCTCAGTGACCGCGCACTTCACCACTGAGCCAGCGCCCACACTGATTGGTATATATTGAGAAAATAATCATCGTCTTAATAGTACCACACTCTTTTTGCTTTTGAACTGTGAAGGGTTGGCTATGACCTCGGAAAAATTACCTTAAGTTGATCACTTATTGCTTTGATAGCTGC
This sequence comes from Pocota personata, assembly GCA_963082735.1. NCBI lineage: Eukaryota > Metazoa > Arthropoda > Insecta > Diptera > Syrphidae > Pocota > Pocota personata. The sequence continues at coordinate 83,245,253 of OY720430.1, forward strand.
CTGACTATCAACGAATATAACAAGTTTCGCTGGGTCGCACTTGAATGTCCCACAAACCATGCAGATTAGCAATACAGAGAGGTTGGAAGACAGAGACAGACTCCTGCAGGTAACAGGACTTTGACATATGTATAAGTGACAATGACATCTTATTATGTATTTGCAACATTGTTAAACAAATTGATGACACTTTCCATCAACCCACCGTTCTTTCATTCCTCTCCTAGTGGGAAATCGACAGAAAATCCTAAAGTTCAGTCTGGAACTAAAGTAGACAGTCAGATTTAGCCAGTTCTCTTGGCAATAAGTCAGAACTTTCCTCCGCTTCATAAAAAGATCCCGCTAGTTCAATTAGCCTTTTATGTAGTTATAATAGCGATAGATCCGGTGATGGACCTCTTACCTTTGGTCTAATTATGTCCGTACACAGGTGGAAATAGCCACCCTAATCTAACCTGACCTAATGTTTAAAAAAGTTGTATACATGCAATCAGCATAATGCGTAATTGTTTAACTCTTAAGTAAATTCTTAAAATTTCGTTACCTTATTCATTTGGGTGCACCGACGTTACCACCCTAATTACGGAACTGCGACTAGGTCGCGTAACAATTAATTTCTTCTACGGACAGATTCCATTTTGAACTTGCAATATCTCTTAATTATTATTTATTGTGCTAAGGGTGGTAGTTACCAAGGAATAATAAATTAATAGCTCCATTAACCAACCAATAATAGCGCGGATTTATGATCGCTCTTGTTAAGATATATAATGTCTTAAGATGTTCTAAAACTCGAAGTCAGGTATGAACTGTCACTTCGAAGGTTTTCTCACAATTTGTTCTTTTAAGTTGACTGATGCGTTTTAGATTATGCAATTTCAAGTGGAGTTCAAAGAAGAAAGCTACCCATACATCTTCGCCATTTAAACCAATATCATCAGCAATATTTCCGTCAACGCTACCGGAAACTACACGACTCGTGGCCTACAAAATGAAAAGAAATAACGGTGACAACCAGTTTGAAATAGGGTTGGAGAAATAATTGTATTTTGCCGCTAAGCGGCCATTTTGGCTGCTTCTGTCTCAATACTCACGAACGTACCGGTGACAGCTCGCTAATTTCTGCCAGTTATGGCGTACGCAAAGTATGCCTTGCACAAATTTTTGAAATATTGTGCCTCTGAAAGCCTTTGAGTTCCGCACAATCCTTCCAAGTACGATATTAAAGAAGTCACATTACAGCGCATCACCTTGCCTAAATCCTTTTTTGACATCAAAGGAATCGGTAAGGTCGTTACCAGTGTTGATGGATCAGCGAGCATCTCCATCGCCAACCTGCACAGACGGACGACTTTGGCAGGTATGCCAAAACTAGACATGGCTCTGTAAAGCTCGTCTCTATAAATGTCGTAGGCAGCAAATTGATAAGGAGATGGTGAGTATCGAATTGAACTTCTTGAGTTTAACTCAGGATCTGCCGAAATGAAAAATTTATCGATTATGGACTTTCCTGGCATAAAACCGCACTAATAGGAGCCAATCATAAGAATGGCCACCAGGAAGCAAGCGCCAATGTTTTTGATGGTTTGGGCTACAGTGGACTGTGGCGTTAAGATAAATGCGATGGTTTATCGTGAAACTGTCTTGGAAACTGTGTTGAAGCCATGGGTACGCAAACATTTCGGTCAAAGACCGAGGCCATTCCAACAGGACCCTGCACCTTCCCACAAAGCCCGAACAAATCAAGATTGGCTGCGACTAAACTTTCCGCACTTCATTTCCTCAACACAATATCTATCGAATTTTCCCGATGCGAATCCATTAGACTTTTCTGTCTGGGTCATTTTGAAGGCAAAGGTTAACTAAAAAATACCAAACAACGGACGCGCTCAAGTTAGCGCTTTGCCGGGAATGGAAGCGCATTCCACAGACACACTTGCATGCAGCGTGCGATAAATTTATTGACCTTCTCAAGGAAATTGTTCGTGCCAAAGGTAGCCATATCGAAAATATTAATTAAATCCTTGAATTTGAACAAATTTCCAACATTTTTTTTCCTCATATCCAATAAAAAATATTAACAATTAAAAAAAAAATACAGCTATTTGAATTAGTAACAGTTCATGTCAGCCATAACTCCAACGGTAAGCCATCGGGTCCAGTAGCCTTGTTGGATTTTAGCTTGTATATTGCTATCCTCACGTCGTTTTGATCAGGTGGACGGAAGTTCTGGCTTTCATCGTCTAGGTTAAATGGTTCATTCTACTTGATAGTGTCATGTTCGTTTTCGTCGTCGTTATGTAGTCTGCAGAAGTAGTTCTTCCGTGATCTCAGGACCGTCTGTGACTGTACTATAAGGTTTCCTTCTCCATCTCTACAGGTAACTGTATGGGATTTGTTCCCTTGGCACGTTCTATTTACCTTTTGGTAATCGAATCATAGCCCAGATATGCCATAGGTTTTCCAAAACTGGTTAGAAGTAAAATACCATTAAACGTATTTTTTGAGAAAAACTTGATACATATCTGATAGCATATATCCACCATAACTCGATCAAATTTGATCAAAATCGTATAGTAAATTTTGGGGTTAGAATGAAAATTTTACCTCGCATTGTGACCCTACTGATCCTAGATATGAAGTTTGAAGAAGATCCGTCCAGCTGTTTAGGTTGCAGTCGACCATACATACAAACAGACAGACGGATAGACAGACGGATAGACAGACAGACAGAGAGGGAGACAGACAGAGACGGAGAATTATAGTAATTCCTAGTTTGATTAAACTCTCGAGATCGAAAATTTTCAGGAAACTTAAACATACCCTTATACATAGGTGCAAGTAAGAACACTTTCCTTGAAATTATAAATCATAATAATATATTTTCTATGTTTTTTGGTAGAGCACAACTTTATTAGTTCAAAAAGTATATAACTGTGACGTAATATATACGTGTAGATACTAGATAGTAATTAATATTAAACTATTGGTAATTTGACACCTTCGATTAATGTGTGGGCATTGTTGCGAATGTATATGTAGGTCTATTATACTTACATACCTACATATATGTTCTGAAGGTTACACAAAAAGTAAGCGTATTTTTAAAATTATAACACTTTATCTGTTTTGTGTTCCAGAAAGCTCATATATGAAATTTCATCTTATTAGTTTAAAACTTAAGGCCCAAGAATGGCAATGCCCGGACGGATGGACGGACGGGCATTCGGATGAAAATGGACTGATCAACATGACTTTCGATGCTGATCACAAATGTATATACTTTTGGAGGTCTGACTCATTATTTCTCCATTTTAATCATATTGGGTGAAATTTAATACGAGTATACTCTATGATATATGGTATAACGAGAAAAATAAAAGTGTATACCTCGTGCATTCAAGGTTTTTCGAAAAAGATTCGTATACTTGTAACGGTACTTCACATATTCGACATGAAACAGTCGATTTTGTTGGAAATAAATATCTGAACAATATTTGACATATGTATAGCCCATTAGGTTAAAATTTTAGTTTAAAATTTAGAGAAACGAAATTACATTTTTCAAACTCGAGTTTCTGAACGGTTTGTCAGATCGAAAAAATGTTCGTGCCAGTACATTTTACGTATTAAATTATTTTTACAAAATGATCAAAACGAACTTCATAGCCGTAACCGTTTAAGAGTTATAGCATGCTAAGCTATGTCACTTCTAAGTTCGATTATTTCAGCCTCAAATAACGGTACCGGCTTAGGGAGTGTGCCTTGTGACTGCTGTTTTATCTGGCCTATTATAGTTAACTTTTGCATTACAAAGCACTTTAGCGCACTTTTCGTTTAATTCCGGCATTAGCTGAAACCTATTGTTAGAAATTATAACTCACTGATCCGTTAGTCACTAACCTATTCTCCCCACATCTCGTTTTCACTGCATTGTACGAATATTCGCAATAATATTCATATGAAAAATAATGCCAGTTTGCCACACTGATCGTCTGAACATTTGATGTTTTCACAAATTTTGTGATTAAGGAACGAGTCAGTATTTCTATTTATACACATTTTAAAAGTTGAAGTGGTAACAAGTGCCATTTCAACACCATCAATTCGACAGGGTAATACTGTCTTGACGAAGTCTCTTTCACTAGCACAGGATAACCAAAAGAGGTTCTCCTTAGCACCTATTATGGTTGGCATATAATTCTTGAAACATTCGAGAGCTGTACGCGGAACCTATTTTTCGAACACAATTTAATTTGTAACACAAAGTAAGCGAACAATTTAAAATCATTGTATAGGGTGACCAGATAATAACGATAGGAAAAGAAATTTAAATAAAACAACAACGGTGTGAGATAACAAATTGATTCTGGCTTTATTTTGAAATTACATTCATGCCATTATGTATGAAATAGCACATCATTTAAATGGCCGTCTCCGCTTCGCTGGCAGTACTTCAACCGGTCGGTAAAATTTTTGATGACTCGGTTCAATATGTGCGGCCTTATTCAGCTCATCCAAAGTGGTTGGCTTGTTAGCGTAGACTAAGTCCCAGAGAAAATAATCGAGGGGTGTCAAGTCGCGTGATCGCGGCGACCAATTGATGAACGCTCGCCGTGAGACGACCCAGTTGCCAAATTTCTCCTTCACCACTTCGAGTTTGCGTCGCTTGTATGGTACGTAGCGCCGTTTTGTTGGAACCACAGCTCGAATATATAGATGTTGTCGAGCTCTAGCCACAGAAAGTCGGTTAACATGGCTCTATACCGAGGTAATGGTGTCTCCTTCCTCATTTCGAAAGAAATAAGGTCCGATGCCGCCGTGCTATAAACCGCATCAAACAGTCAATCTTTGTGGATGCATTGATGCTTGGTCGAATACTTGTGGATTGTGGTCGCTCCAATAATGGCAACTTTGCTTGTTGATGTAGCCGCTGAGTCAAAAATGGGCCTCGTCCGAGAAGATGATTTTTTGGCCAAAATCCGAATCGCCCAATTAGCGAATTCACGGCATTGTCTATGGTCGTCCGGCTTCAATTTTTGCGTCAGCACAATCTTATACAGATGTAGGCTCAAATCCAACTGCAAAATAAGCCTGGTTGACTCTCTTGCGATGCCCAATTCAACTGATCGGCGCCGAATAGACATTTCTGTGTCTTCTTCGATACTGGCCGGTTTGGCGGCTATGTTTTCTTCACTTCGCACCGATCTCTGTTTGGTTGGTGGCTTAAGGTCCAAAAGAGTGTACTCACGCTCAAACTTTTCCACGGTGCCTCGAATTGCCTGCGCACTGAAGCCATGATGACGACCGACCATACGACGAAACTCACGTTGCGTATTTACAACTGAGCCGGAATTTCGATAATAGTTTTTAATAATTTTCACACGTTCGGGAAGTGTCAAACTATGTGTGATGAAATGGCAAACCTAACTAAATATTTTGACGGCTGGATGTCATTGGTAACTTTGACAGCTGCTGAAACCTAACAATTGGAAAAACAATCATTGCTATCTGGTCACACTTTATAAGCATAAAAGTAGAAATACAATATCACAGAATGAGTAGAAACAATGGATCTTATGGGATAGCACCAAATGTGACCTCACGCGATTGGTTGGTTTTGATGGTAAATATCGTAAGAGCCAGTTCAACGTCGGAGTAGAGCTACTCTCTACTATTGTCGCGCGTTATGACAGCTCATAGGTGTTTTGGATTGACATTATTCTTTGACTTATTCGATTTTAGCAACAAGGTAAGTCATTATGTCTAGGATGTACTCCGAACTGTTAACATTTAATATATACAATTTTTTGATTGCTAATTGATGCTTTTTGAACACAAATTAATTATTTGTGTGTTTATTTAAGTACATTTCTACTCTTCTTTCTGCCGCAAAATCGTGTGTGGGAAATTTGAGGGAACAGAACATAATTCTGTCATATTATTCCTAACCTCTCAACGACCGTCTTGAAGCCACATTTGGTGTTCCAAATTTTCAGGTAGAATGCCTGGTCAAACGCGCGACGGCGCGGGCGCCACATTAGTTTTGCCCATAATGATTCAGAATTACATTGTTTAATCGCAATAGGTTATCAAAACACTTGCTGTGTAGGATGAAGAAGACCCAGTGACTAATGGTTCGAGTGTGAATTGGAAAGAAGAATAGAATGTCCTAAGTCAAACATTATAATTTGGTTAAGTAAATTTCAATTGTGGTAGAAAGGAGTGAAAGAAAATAAACATTCTGTCATTGATTTGTCGTTTTGTTTCAAAGCTTCAGCTTCAAAGTTTGTTGCATAATTGCTCGGAGGCAAAAGTACATTGCTGCACCAATAAATAGCGGCTGAACATTGGTGAATAATTTATAATGGCACTTAGGGAATCACCATACACTCAGCTTACTAGAGACACCATATCCCCACTAGGAAAAGCCAGAGCCCTTCCATGCCATAATTGAAAAGGCTCAGCACACAAACATATATCTTACGAGCAATCGCTTGAATAGTTTAAAACTAGTTTATTTATTTTTATTTTCATTTCAAAGTGTAAAATATTTATTTTGAAGTTGTTTCGTCAAGTCATACGTTAGTCAAGCTTAATTTTTTTTTAGTGTTTAGTGTTCGTTTATATATTTCTTATTAATTTTTTTTTTTAAATATTTTTTTTTTTAACTTAGTTTTTTGTAGATCACTAACGAACACTTAGCTTCCATATAACGAAACAATTCTGTTTCTTGTTCCAGTAGATACGTATATTAATATTCCTCTTTTTCTCTTTTAGCAAAATTTTGAGGCTAACTAGCCAACTTGCAAACTAGCAACACTGAAATAATTGTAATTCTGAATTACTTAATTACGGACTGAAATTTCTTAAATAAGCTTATAAAATTACTAAATGCTACAAAAATTAAAGGCCAAATACCTGAAATGACTGAGCATTGTTGGGATTCCAATTCTCCATTGACTGAAATTGATCGCTTATTTGGCAAGTCTGCATGGAACCCGGCAAAGTATTCCAACAATCGCCTGCATTTCCCACAGAAGCAGCAGCGGCTGCAAGTTGGGCATTGCTCAATTTCGACGAAGTCAGACAGCACACGTCCTCTGGTTGCTGTTGAATATGCGACGTTCTCATCATTTTCGGTGATCCCGAGGCCGATGCCGTAGGTGATTGATTCGGTGCTCCGGAATTCCCCTCTACTACCGCTTGGAAAGCCAACAAATCTTCCGATTCTATATCACTCAGTGGCAACGGTGGCAAAATCTGTGTCTGTTGTGCAATCTTATAACTCTGTTGTCGCAACATTTGTCGCCGCGACATATTTGTCTCCATTGCAACTTGCTTCTGGAAAATCTGCCGCTTCTGTTGCAATAGTCTATGCTGCATCAGCTGCTGCTGCAACGGCGGTTTTGCCACTTGATTTACATTAGCCGATTGCAACAGCTCTCGATCCGTTTTCATGCCAGCTGACGCGTCAGTCTTCATATAGTTCAAGAACGAGACCACATCAGTGTTCTTCACCGACGATGTGAAGTAGTCACACTGTTTTATAGACGGCGCATGATGGTGATGGTGGTAAAGAGGACTAAAGTCCATGGCAGTTTTATTTGGGTTCACATGAAATTGACTATGTTGCATTTGACGGACTGTCATTTCGTCGGGCGGTACATTTGATTGGTATTGGGTCTTCAGTTGGGCTGCTTCCCTTTGCAACACATGAAGCTCTAGGACACCTTTGGTCTTATAGGCTTCATGCAGGCGTTGACTATTAAATGCCACTATCGAGTTAAGTGGGTACTCGGAATGGGAATGAAGAATTCCTTGGGCCACCAGACCATCACTTGCGCGCCGGCCTTCGCTGAAAAAAATAAATTTTCACCATTAGCTTAAGTTGTTATAGGAATGTATGGGACTTGCAATACTTACCGAAAGTCCACAGGAGATCTAGTAATAGCCCGACACCTTTTTGCACCATGCTGGTGGTGTGTGGTCAACGGATTGTGACGCGAGAATGAACAAGGGGATTTCGTTGACATCGACACATAAACACTTGGGAGAACGGACGATGAGCTGGTCACCGTGGAAGAGTCAGTCTCGGTTACAGCTGTAGCACTTGTCGCACACGATGGTAAACTTCCGGCCAGATCACTACAATTTGACAAGTTTAAATCGAGACTCTCCAATGTGGAGAAATTGCTGCGCGATGAACCGCAGCTTAGATTCTGACTCAAACTCTTCGAGTGAAAGTTCGCAACGACTCCGCTAGATGAACTGCTGCTGGCATACGAATTCAATCGCTGCATTGTGGGCAGTGGAACTGTGGATTGGGCTTCGTCCATTTCTGAATATTTCATTGAGGGGTTTTGTTTTTATACAGAACACAAAATAAAATGAAATGAAAAGAAAAGAAAAATAAGAAACCAAAAACTTGCTAAAGTGTTGTCTTGGTTAGAGCTTAAATTTAAATCTATTTTTAGTATTTAATATTTGTTGTGCAGGCTTAGAGGCGGCGTGTGGTGAATTAATTAAAACGGAAAAGAGAGAACAACAAAAAACGGAAAATCAAACGATAACCAAAGGAAGATGGGAAAAACTAAGCACTAGTACAGTCATGCGGTTTGCTCATACCTTTAAGATCCCCGCCATGGTCGGTATCGCATCCTTCATCGGTGCTGGAGCTGTATTGAGAAGTGATTTGGTTGTGTCTCGGGTGCATATTGACGCCAGTATTATCAGTTTCACAATTTTGATTATAAGTTGTATATGAATTGGGCGGTACATTGCTTAGGTATTCCTTTGTAGGGTAATTGCGCGAAATGTCACTGCAATTAGAAAAACATATGCCTATGTAGAGTAAACTGAATTGTTAAGTAACAGAGGATATAAATACAAACAACAATAAAATACGAAGGTTTTTTGTAAAGATTTATTTCTGGCATATCACCAAGAGCGCTGGTGCTATAAGTGTGCTCTATAAGTGTGCTTTTTGATTACTTTTAATTACCTATTCATTTTGTTTTGAGAAACGCCCTTAAGACTTATGAATGGCCCCAACCATTCTCAAAGTTAAGAGAAATAATAGATCTGTTCCCGTACTTGGGAATTTACACAAAATTTGACTAAAGTCGTCAAATTCTGTTCCGCTACAAAACTTTTCCGTCCTCAATTTTGTGTGTCACTTTAATCGAAGAATAGAAATTTATAGTTGTCACCTTATTCTCAGTACTATGAAAATAAGGGTGATTAAAAACATCCAATGGTGCAGTCAATATAGGCTCAATGGCTTTGGGTGCTGACCTACTAAGCTGTAAAGTTACAGTCACATTCTAGTTTTATTACATCGAAAACTAGTCTCCTACTCACTACCTTAGCTCTAGACTGAACTTCGTGATTTCCCGTGGATCTTCCCATAAGAGAAGAACGGAGAACTTGTGGGTGGAAAGTAAAAAAGTGCATATTGCCTGGATTGTGGCGATGAGTACTGGTCACTGAACAATCGGGAATCGAACAAAACACCGCGAACTATGAATTGCTAAAATATTAAGCATTTACAGCATTTCCCCCATCTGTCCATATATTGCGTAAAATTACATTCGTCTCTTTTTACAGTCGCCTCGACTCACGTAAGAAATTACCAGATTTCAGTGTGATTGTTCATTTCGTTTTAAGTTGGATTGACTAATAATGGACATAACCTGAATCCCCTTTCATATTTAGAATGCAAAAATTGGTTTGAAATTGATTTGAGCAGTTAGAAGTTATCCTCTCATCTCCAAATAAGAAAGTTCAGGAACTTGTTCTTGTAGCTACGATCTCGGGTGTTCAAAGAGCAGGCATGGGCAACGTATGAAAACGGGCGTAGATACTGTATCCCATGTATGACAACTCCTACTTTCACCTCCATGAGGTGAACCCTGGGTGCCTAGTACTCGATCCGAGATTGAGTCTTAATCCCTTTGAATGATCATTGGTGGCAGCAAGCGAGAGAGGGGGAGAGTGTTCACACTACGGCACTCTTCCAACGGCACGGACTAACGGCAGCGCTCGCATCGCCAAAGTGGGTTACTATCATCAAAGTATTCGGTCCCTTGTCATAGGGGTTGTAACTAAGGATCTGGCCCTACAGGTTGTAGGTTGTGCGTTGCGGTCACTAGTCTACAAAGAGCTTCCTTCGAGTAAAGTTTATTTTACTGTGACGAATCACGCAAACGTCACGTGCAGCGGAACAATTAGCGTATCTCCTAGACTGGTATAAAGTGGACATGACAGCCATTCAACAAGATAGGCCGGAAAAAAAGCGGATGACGTTTATCTGGATACTGATTCGTCACTTCTCGTACGGATCCTCACGCTCGACTTGATACTCTATCTTCTCAGAGAATAGAGTATTAAAGCAATTGCGTATGCTGATAATACTACTTGTACCAGGCAAATATCCAGAAACTATGAGTCAGATAATGAAAAGAGCACTTTCTTCCATAAGCAACTAGGTGTCACACAAAAGGTGGAACATTAACTCACATAAAAACTGAACTTATGTTATTCTCTAGGATATATAAAATTCCTTAATTTAGAGATATTAAGATGGATAATGTAGTTGGCGGCGGTGTAGTGGGTAGTGTGTTTGCTTGTTACCAGAACCGAACGGGGAACTGCAACCAACAGCCACCGAGCATAAAAGAGAAACAAAAAGAAAAAAAAAAAATCTAAAGCGACCCTATCATTTTCAAATCAAATTGTCGGCAGAAAACTTAACTGGCAAACAATCTTAATAAAGAAACCTTACTCCAATTGTTTATTAAATAAAACAAACTCAAATCGTGAAATTTGTTTGGGGATTCAGAAAAGAATATGAGTTTTTGAATATATTTTTATATAAACAATATGTCTAGACTATAGAGTCTGCGGTAAAGCGTTATAGTAATAAGCTTGAAAATGTTAGTTTAATAGTCTTGAAACGCACTTGCGATTTGGTTGCTAATTTGTTCGAGTCTGTATATAACAAGTCTCAATTGCAGTTAACCTCTACGTTTAAATTCCTGAACTTTTGGACATAAGTGTTTATGTTGCAGTTTTAGAATGAAGACTTAATTAACGCGCTAGAAAAACTAAAGTTAAATAAAAATCCAGGGTCGGATGGAATTCCAGCTGTAATAGTAAAAAAAAGTTTATCTTCCTTTTTTGCATTCCCTTAAAATTATTTTCAACCAATCATTTGGTACTGGTAAATTTCTTATTGAATGACAATATTCTTCTATGTTTCCAATTTTTGAAAGAGCGGTTTGAGACAAAAAGTCGAAACTATCGACCTACATATACTAAAGTATTCTGCGATTCCAAAATTGTTTGAAAGCAGTTTTCGTGGTAAAAGAAATTATTTCTAATAATCAACATGGCTTTGTTCGAGATAGGTTATGTACTACAAATTTGACATTATTAACTAAATTCATTTTGAGTTTTGAGAATCATTTACAATATGATGTACTCTACTCCACTCTACTCCACTCTTAGCAAAGGCAAAATCGTTCCGTTTTCATTCGACATTGACATCTCGCGTAATAGAATTAACTTCTGTCATCCCACAAGGTAGTCACTTGGGTCCATTACTATTTATTTTATTTGTGAATTATGACTTGAAACTATTTTCTCGTATAAATATTATAGGTGACTGCATTCGATTTCAGTGAGATAACGCTTTAAAGCTTAATATATCAAAATAAAAGACTTTTTCGGCGTACCGTATGACAGTACCAATTTTTTATGATTGTTACTTGCACCTACAAGAGCAAGTATTGGTTTCCTGAAAATGCCAGGTCTGGAGACTTTAATGAACCTTGATATTGCTATAATAAAAATGGTCTTTCAATTCTCTCTGTCGGTCAGCTGTAGCCTAAACGGTTTAACGGATTTTCTTCAAACTTCATAGCATAATAGTTTAAAATCTATAAGCAGAAATCCAAGTAGAATGCGTTTACATCATTATATACAAACAACATGACACAATTTGCTTGTACTGGAGTTACCTCTAAAATAAGTTTTTTTTTTTTTTTTTAAAAAAACTACAGCGGGTCACCATTTTACATGACATCAAATATCTTTACAGTGACAAACGATTTACTGGACCAAGACAACAGACATATCCGTAAAAATAATATAGAAATGCGACCCAAATATTACCTTATCATGGGTGTCCAATATTCACTAAAGACAGATAAATTGTAATGAACTTAAATATTGTACGATACGAGTATTGCCATTTCCAATACAGAATAATAAATAAAACGAAATAGATAATTAATACGCAGTAAATATATTTTTATAAATGAGAATATTGTATCTTATGACCAATTTCTGGAACGGACAAATAGTTATTCTGTTGTTTAACGACATAATAGGAGTTTTAGATTAATGTTTAGCCAATGCGACCAAATAATAACAGTTCGAAACATAAAAGTCGCAAACTAAATAACAATTAATTACGCAAAATGATTAACTGCAAACATAAAACTACCAGATATAATACTGCAAGGAGGTGAAATGAACTGGCGGCAGTGTTGCTGCCAGCAACGAAAAGTTTCACGTCCTTAAAAATCTAAATTTTAACTACAATTTCCATTGCAGTCAAAAAAAACAGTTTATTTTCTTAAAAGATGTTGAATATGCAAAATTGTTGTAGTATCTTCTGTTAGATTAATTTGTTTGTCATATAAAGCATAATTTTTATATAGTAATTGATAATAAAAATATTAAGAGTATTCACGTATCATTGTAAAAAAGTATAGATCTACATTAAAATTTGCTTGCTGGCATCGGTAAAAAATTTACAACCGCGTGTACCTACAATACACTTTTTTCCAAGTGGTAAGATATTTAGGAAAAAAATATCAAAACATGTCACTAACTTTATAATAAAACTGTTGAATGAAGGAAAAAGTGAGAAATATGATTATTCGTAATCGAATTAGTATAACAATACACGACTACGAGCATAACGCTGAATTTACAATACCAATATTTTGGAGGATTTTAGGATACTCGTATGTTGGGGCAATGTATGAAAATACAATAGATCTCGAGTACTACTTCAGGTTAACATTTTTCAAAAAGTATCATTCAAAGATGTGTATTTTTGTAGAACTTATCAGGGACAAAAGAAAATATAAGGTAAGACTGGATTGGACGTACTTGTTTCATATGCGCTAGTCATCTGAAAATTGTTTAGATTTCAAATTTAGGTCAAGTAAAATGCGTTAAAAAGCTGAAAATTTTTGTCGACCATATGAAATGACCATGTCCTTACATACATTTGTGAACAATTACGTAGATATTGATTTTGAATAAAATTGCCTTAGTCATATCCGATAAACAGCCAATTCTCTCAATCCCGTTAATAAGTGAAGTACCATTATTCGATTGCTTTTAGCGAAAAACTGAATACGTAGTCTTATTGCAAATGTTCATATTACTTCAGATATAAATTTTTATCGTAATCATAAAAGCCGTTTTTGAGAGAATTTTATTGTTTTTACCGTTAAGTACCGTTAATTTTCTGACTATAATAAAAATTCGAATTTTGCCTCTGGCATTACCACATGGACCCCTGGTATGAAGGCGTTTAGGCTGCATCCCGAGGTACAGACAAAATTACGAGACCCATTTTTTTTATTTCTTCTATTATAGCAATGTCAAAATTGATTAAAATCAGGAGATCGAAAATGTTCACGAAATCAATACTTGTTCTATAGGAGCATATAGAAAATGAAATATTATATAAATATAAGGGAGGGATTTTTTCTTCTTTGACCTATCTTGTTGTAATTTTTCACTTTCTTTTATTCCATCACTAAGTTCTACAAACTTTAATTAGTCAAAGCAGCCAATTATTAAAACGCATTCGTTTTTGATAAACCGCTGATATTTTTATGTCAATATAATGCTAAGACATTGACACTAAACATGAAAAATAATATAGCCCAGATAGGCGCCACGGCTGGACTTGCATACTTCTGCCCTTTTGATGATATTTTCCATTACTTGCATAAATCCTGTCGTAGTTCATCAATAACGCGTCAAATCTCGTCCTTTAGTTCTGGAATTATGTCGAGGTCATTGGCATACACCTTCTGCCTCACATAACTCAAAAGAAAAAAAATTCCAACAACGATATTTTTGCGTGATCGGCCTTTTTCCATTAATTTCTTAACCGCGGCACGAGATGGACGGTTTTGCCATAATCACAGATATCAAATTTCAGCTTTCCAGATAGAACCACAGTAGTATTAGATTCAAATTGTATCCTCCAATTGAATCACGATATATAGTATACAGGGTGGGCCATTTAAACCTTCGGCATCTGGCAACCCTCTGACATATGTTTTCAAATCGGCTTATGACAGCCCGCGTTCAGTCCAAGCGAATTTGTGCCATGGAACGGTACACGCCACCACAACGCACTGTTATCATACAGTTTTACAATCAAAACATGTTCTCAATTGTGGAAATGCAACGTGCGTATCGTGCAAAATATCAAATGAAGGAAGCGCCTTCAGACCACACCATCAGGCGTTTACACCAACAATTTATCGCCAGTCCAAGCGAATTTGTGCCATGGAACGGTACACGCCACCACAACGCACTGTTATCATACAGTTTTACATTCAAAACATGTTCTCAATTGTGGAAATGCAACGTGCGTATGGTGCAAAATATCAAATGAAGGAAGCGCCTTCAGACCACACCATCAGGCGTTTACACCAACAATTTATCGCCACCGGCATTCTTGGTAATGCCAGTCATTAAGGCCGACGTCGTCCGAGGCGGTCTGATAAAAACATTGAGGTTGTACAGGCCAGTGTTGAGAGATCGCCGACAACAGCCGTAACCGTCAATGAAGAGCGGTTTCGGGGCCTGATAACGGATTTTTTGATGCCAATTCTGACTGATAACGCCATGGACAAGTTTTGGTTCCAACAGGATGGCGCCACAGCTCATACAGCCCGAGCCACGATCGCTTTATTGCGTCTTTTGTTCCTCGGACGCCTAATTTCGAAAAATGGTGATTTTGATTGACCTCTGCTATCACCCGACTTAACGTCTCCAGACTTCTTTCTGTGGGGTCATTTGAAGTCCAAAGTTTATGTTAACAAGCCACGGATCCTAGAAGCATTGGAAGACAATATATGACGGGAAATGGCTGCTATTCAGCCCGAAACACTTCGAAAAGTGATGGAAAACGCCGAAAAACGAGCACAAAAAGTGATCAGAACAAATTTGCAAGGTTCAAAATAAACGAAAAATGACTTCACAGCAAATAATTTGTGCGTTTTTTTTTAATTATTACCAAAAAAACATCCCGAAGGTTCAAATGGCCCGCCCTGTATATACATTTATGTTGATTCGTATTAAATACTAGTAAAATAACGTTTTTAAGACTTTAAACGCAAGAAGTGTTATTGCCCCTTTTTATCCTCGTTGCCTATTTTCTGTGACTTTTTGAAATTTTTCAACGGTCACAGAGTGATAACGGGGCATAACATATTAAGTAATCATTTAAAGAAAATGAGAATAATCAATTTACAGCATGTTTGTAGAGATTGCGGTGATCCTGGTGTTGAGGAGGATACGTCGCATTTCCCCCTAGGAAGACTCTTCTTTGAGCACCTGAAAGAATTGGCGACAAATCTGGTCGCCGATTGTGGGGTTTGTAACAAGTCTGGATGGATACACTTGCGGACTCAACCAAATCAAATGGTTGCGTCTAGGTATCACTTGTTACTGCCTTATTCTCTTTTCTTTTTCTTCCAAAGAGATAAATATGGGCATTGCTAAGGACCCGCTAGACGGGCCAACCCCATAAGGGTCCTTTTATGGACTTTTCAAAATTTAGAGAGCACTTTTTGCACTGTTAATTTTGGAATTTTTAAACTCTTAGCTAAATATCTGCGCTTGTGATGGATTGGGATTTTCGTTAATTTGTTTTTAGTATTTATTCAACGCTTACTCGTAATTAATATTATGATACAATTTAGTTACCTGGACTAATAAGCAATTTTAATCTAGACTGATTTGCTAAATTAAACATTTATACAAGAAATCCATCAGTAGCATATCTTGGTTTGTGGTATATGTACATATGTACATATATAGCCACATCTTTGTTGTATACTTCGTAATGGATATGCCGCTCCATCTATATCAACTCAAATGGTTTAGTTTATTTGACTCTACGTACCTATACAATGTCTGTGTTGTGCAGGAGCTGTGATATTTCGATGTTAGCACGCTGAAGTAATTTTCCTTCATGGCTTCTGGCATTATGTTAGACGACGTTGGTGACAAATTCCACGTAAAAATCCCGATGGAGGTAATTATTTCTGATGTGCCAGGGTACATCGACGACGTTCGTTAGTACCTTGTTTCGGAATTTTTGGATAATTTTCATATTACTCGTTTTGGTGCAACCCTAAAGCTGAATACCATAGGTTCATACAGGTTTTAAAATTTGCTGGTATAGTAAGACCTTTTCCTACGCTGAAAGGACTGAATTTTGAAGAAGAAGAAGTATAAGAAAGAACTGATTTTCTACCTACTAACCAATACATCTTTCTGTATTTAATTTCTAATTCATCTCTTTTTTTTTTCTTTATGTGCTCTTTCAAACGAAGTTTAGCATCTAGGATTATGCCAAGGTATTTCGCTGTGTTGGCATATGGTACTATTTGTCCGTTGAAGGTGATTGGTATACAATTTAATCTTTTATTAGTAAAGTCAACTTAACTTCATTTAGCTTCATGCGCCATTGTTTTGTCCAATTATATATTTGGTTGACAGCTAGTTGTAGTTTTTGTGCTCAGTCTTCGGCGCTTTTACTAACTGCCAAGATCGCAGTGTCAACAGCGAAAGTAGCTACGAGTATGGTGTTATTTGCAAGCGCTGGGAGATCACTGGTGTACTAAAGGTACTGGTCCCAGTACACTGCTTTGTTGTACTCCCGCTTTAAATTATGTTAATTCGGAGTAGTAGTCTTCTGAAGTATCTATCTTTAAGATATAATTCCAGGACTTCGGCATATTGTTTATTAAGTCTCTCATGCCAGACTTTATCAAAAGCCTGCTCCAAGATTGTAGAGCAGATTGTTTTTTCTTTGATTGCCTTTTCAATTGCATGTGCTATCTTATAGATTTGGTCAATCGTCGAATGTTTATTTCGGGAACCGAACTGGTGATTAAGAGGTCAGATTCTTCTTTTCTATGATTGCGTTTAATCTCTTGACTAACAATTTCTCCAATACCTTAGATATAATTGGCAGTAGTAGTAGGTTTACCTGGCTTGAGATTTATAATAACTTCTGCAATTTTCCACAAGTTGGGTACATATTTTAATCTGAAAGCTGCATTTATGAGACTGGTGAGCTTAGCTAATACTTTCATCGGTAGATGCTTCAGAACCTCTCCCGTTATAAGGTCATTCCAGGAGCTTTTTTCGGTCTTATTTTGACTTAATTATATTCTTTACTTTAGTTGGTGTCGTAAGTCTAATTTCTTTATTTTCTTGTTCGAGCACTTCCGCTGTTATTTCGTTATTATCTGCTTCATGTGCATTAAATATATTTTTAAGATGCTCTGTGAAATTATGAACTTTTTATTTTAAATTTCTTTGATTTCTCTTAGTTGATGTGTAAGCTTGTTTAAATGAGTTTTATCCTGAGGAGATCTTGTTTGTTGCTATTTCATTCTTGCCATTCTCTTTTCTGCTAGGAGCTCTTCTAATTTCTCTGGGATAAGTGTTTCCCTTTGTCTAATGTTTATTCATTGCATGTCTCTGAAAAACCGGTTCGCAACTGCCAAGGAATTGAGAAAAGACTTCAACCACAGAGATGTTCTACTAACATCAGCACGCGGAGTGTTCAACGCCAGCAAAATAAAGAAGGTCTTCAAGCCGCCTCCTCCTTTAGCAGCATTTTAAGGATGTATAGTGTGGTAGGTTTTATAATTTCTGAATTTTATAGATGATTGCTTTGTAAAATGTGTTTCCGGTATGAGGTATTCGTCGATCTTTTCTGTGTCAAGGACTGCTTGCAATTCTTGCTGGTGACGCAGGAGTCCATTGGCATTCCATGATAATATCTTAAGAGCGGTGGCCATTTTTCTGTTTAGATATTGCTCCTTTAGAGCTATATTCTAAATTTTTCAAGCGTTCATCCATTGCATTTAGCTTAATTAGTACTAATTGCAAAGCTGGATTGACGCTGGCACTTTGCACAGACTCTGTTTTGTTTTTATTTTCCATTATTACTTGGGCATAGATTTGTTCGCCTTCACATGTGTGTTGATTTTTTTCAGTACGTTGCCTTGATTTCTCATTGAGAGTTTCTGTTTGTTCTTTTTCTTCAACTGCTTGCTTCCTAGTAGTGCTTAGATTTGTATCATTAATTGTATTGTCTTTTATTTTTCGTAGTTCAATGGTAACTTTACATCCCCTGTAGTTTGCTGGATAGTTTTCCCCACAGTGTATGAATTTCGGTTGCACATTTTCTGGTTTGGTGCAATCCTTAAGGCTGAACTATAATAGTCGGAAGCAATCGGAAGCTAATGTTATAATTCTGCGTTAAGTTTCCTTCAGTACTGTCAATTGGTCACGTAACCCATAATAGGCCTATGTGTTCGGAAGCAACTGTGAAATCACTTTGCCTGTCATTTGTCGTACGAAACCGTACTTCTATTATAGTTCGGCCTTAACACTTGAACTCACATATATGTGAATTGCTATTTTCGATTTTCTTTATTTTGAAATAAAAATGTTATTTACACTTTAACAAACGTTATATATACAGTGTTGTGCAAAACATACCGGATTTTTAAAAGTAGCGTATTTTCTTGCTCTACATCTTATTGGTAATAGTTTGGCTGTTATTTGAATTGAGTTATAGACTGAACAAAACCAAAAAAAACATCTCTAAATTGTTTACTATTAAAGTGGCCAAAAATAAATACAGTGGTGTGATTAAAAATTAGGTCGTGGCAGATTTTAAGGCAGGGCTAAAACAAAAATGTATATCCAAAAGGTACAATTTGCCATCATCGACAGTGTGTGGTATTATAAAAAAGTTTCGGAATGGAAAACCGGTCGAAACTATTCACTGTGGAGGACGTCCGAAAAAAGAAATTATCCTTAAAGATCCTTTCTTGTCTTCAAAAAGGATTTTTAACGAACTCAATCTTTCAATTGAAGCAAGCACCGTACGCAGGCGTTTAAAAGAAGCTGATTTTTGTTCTTTTCGACCAGCAAAAAAGCCTCTACTTACTCTTAAGCATAGACAAAAATGTCCCATTTTATTCTTCTAACAAGTCTTTGATTAATTTGCTAACGCTAATAGTTTCTTAGACTTGAATTTGCAAGAAAACATTTGAATTGGTCACCAACAAAGTGGAAAAATGTACTCTTTAGCGATGAGAGTAAGTTTAACTTGATTGCTTCTGATGGAAGTATTCATGTTAGACGAAAGAAGGGGACACGTCTTCAGCCACGACATTGTCATCTAACCGTAAAGAATGGAGGAGGCTCTGTTATAATGTGGGGATGTTTTTCTGCTGAAGGATGTGGTCCACTACATGAAGTTAGTGATATTATGGATCGTTTTCAGTAAAGGGATATAGTGGAATCCGTAATGCTACTATACGCTGAAGAGGAGATGCCACTGCGTTGGGTTTATCAGCACGATAATGACCCAAAACATTCTTCAAAGTTGGTTAAGGAGTGGTTTGCGGGGATAAATGTTGTTGTGCTGGAATGGTCCTCTCAATTGCCCGACTTAAACCCTATCGAGAACTTGTGGGCCATTTTAAAAAGACGGGACGGGTAAAAAAGGCAAACATCTAAGAATACACTTATGAAGTCACTGAAAAATTAATGGGAGAATATCCCAAAAGATATTCTTGAGAATTTGGTGTCGTCCATGCCTAAGAGATGCGAGGAGATCTTAAAAAACAACGGTTACTGGAAAAAATATTAGCCAAAACAAAAAATTCGGTATGTTTTGCACAGATCGTTATCGAGTTAGGCTATGTTTTTTTTATGTTATATTAGAAAATATTATCAGAAAACTTTTTTTTTCTTTTATTTGTAAACTTATACAATACCTAAGCTTTCTTATATTGACAACAAAGTTTACCTAGGTTCATTCTGTCCCTTAGAATTCACCGAAGAAAAACGTTCTATAAAAATCCCGTATGTTTTGCACAACATTGTATATGTATATATATATATTGCAAGCATTTCATAATCTGTAAAATATAACATCGCACCCAACTTCGGGGCGAATCACTTATCATTGTAAAAACAGACAAAGGAGAGAAGGCATCTCCAGCAGAATGAATTTTTTTCTAAAATTCAATCGTAACGAATCCAGTTTTTTCAATTAATTTCCTTAGTTTAAAAATATATATAGATACTTTTATTTTTTCATTGTAAAGGGTTTTTCAATAGGGACAATTTTGCATTTTAATACAAACCTTTTATGATCATTAAACCTTTTTTATGATCTGTTAGAACATCAGTCAAGGTTTACATTTTTATCATGGTGAAGTTTACAGACGAGCATTGTTTGGAAATTATTAAAAATTACTAACGGTCGCAACTTTAAAAGCGAAGAAAATACAGAATTTCATCAAAAAATCATCTTCAGCGATGAAGATCATTTTTGGCTTAATGGCTTTGTCAATAAGCAAAATATCCATTATTGGATAGCAACAAACCCACATGTGTTTCGAGAGACTCCATTGCATCCACAAAAAGTGACCGTGTGGATTTCATGCCGGAGGTGTTATTGGACCGTATTTTTTCGTCGATGAATGTTACGGTCAATGGAGTTCGCTATCGTGACATGTTGAAAGACTATTTTTGGCCGGAAATGGATGGACTTGATATCAGTGATATGTGGTTCCAACAAGATGGTGCCACATGCCATACAGCTGGTCAAACAATTGGTCTATTGAAGGGGAAGTTCGGTAATCGTGTAATCTCGAGTAATGGTCCGGTCGAATGGTCAGTTTCGCTCATACGATTTAACTCCGACGAATTTCTTTTTATGGGGTTACGTTAAGTCGTTGGTTTATGCCAACTAGCCAACAACGTTAGAGGAGCTCAGAAACAGTATTAAACGCGAAATTGCCAACAGTCCGGCCGATATTTGATGAAGAGTGGTGGAAAATTGGCTCTAAAGAATCAATCGCTGCAAACGTGCTCGCGGTGGTCATATGGACGAGATCGAATTCCATACTTAAATTTAATATGTGTACTACACCTGGAATAAATTTCAGTTCCATATCTCAATTATTTAAATACAAAATTGTTATGTCCTTATTAAAAAACCCTTTATTTAGTGTACACATTTTATGGGGATCCTTTTTTTGTCAAGGGCGACTTTTTCAAGCCGCCTGTTTGCGGATACCGGTTCTAAATAGTGGTGGTATGAAATGTATCATGTGATAGCATACTTTTACTAAGCGCTTCTACCCTTAATGAACTGCAACAAGTGTTTTTTACAATTCGATTTATTGCTATTTATGTAAATTGTTTTAAGATAAAATGTTTTTATCTAAATTATTCCTTTTAGGTACATAAACTGTTTTAAGGTTAATTGTCTTTAAAACAGATTTTGTTCACCAATTGTTATTAGTTAAATTTCTTTAGATAAATACAGAGTTACAGTATTACACTGCACTAAACAGAGGTATATACACGTATGTGTAATATTAGCTAATAATTACTAACGACAGCATTTACAACACTATCTAGTCATCAAAATTATGTACGAGTATATGATACATAGAATCATTCAAAATTTAATAGCTTACCCATAGTTTACATTCTTATCCTTTCCCGAACTATCACTATCACAGTTTCTAACAGAATGTTGCTGTTCGGTGTTGTTTCCAAGTAAGTGAGTCTGGTATAATTGTGGCGACAGATATCGAGACGGCTCAGGATGACGTGGCTGTATAAAAAAAAACAAGTGAATACAATTTTCTCTTAATATATTTTTTGTATGTCCACAGACATTATGACACTCGGACTAGACATACTTCTGGAAGTGGGCTCTGCTGTAAGGTGTAGAAAAGCTTTGTCGCTTCGGCCGACATTTGAAATCCCATTGGAAAATTATTTGATAGATTGGACTTCGAATCAAAACTATTCGAAGAAGTGAGGCTTCTTGAATGACTAGTACAGCCGACTCCAGATGATGACAAAAATTGTTGGTGGCTTGCTTCTAACGTCGAAGGATTACGTGAGGGATCTGAGATGGCAGTAGCCTGAACAATTTCCTAGATAACAAAAAGTCTTCACAAAGAAACATATTTTCAGACTTACTTGTTGTAACAATCGGCGACAATCATCGGAACTCTGTTTCAGGATCCGCTGATCAAGGTTGCAACTGATTATTCTACTCGACGGTACCCGGTGGCTTAGAGGATCACGTGTAAGAAATGCGTTACTCTCCCTCAAGCCATGATTCGACATCGAGCTCACCGAATAGGGAGAGCTGCACTCTCGTTCTCGAGCGAGAAATGCTGATGTAGCAGCACCGGATAGCTTATTATTGCTGGTGTGGCAATGATGATTGCTGTTTGTGTGACTATACAATAAGGAACCTCTTAAAAACTGGTTGCTGCTATTATCACGGCTAAGAGCTGGTGATGTCTGATCTCTGATGACAGCTTCCCGCAGCACTGATGGTGGCATTCCATGATCATTATAGCATGACGCGTTACTACTTGAGTGTAAGCTACCTGAACAGTTTGCACGCTCTGTGGACAGTGCATGATGGTGATGATGTGGTGGTTGTTGTTGTTGTTGCTGCTGCTGAGATTGTTGGTGGTGTCTGGGAGATAGTGGCATTTCCCTACTGTGAAAACTATTGCCATGGCTGTGACTAGCTGAGCTGAGTGCCAGTTTTCGCATAGCCTGCTCCGCAATTATGCTCGGACGACGACGCTGAGGTTCAGTTGATGATGCTGAGTTGACTTGAGAATATTTCGCGGACTGTTGGTTAGGGTTATAGTTAGCGTTTTCCTGAGATGATGATCTTGTTCTCACACGATCTTGGAGCAATAAGTAAATCGCTGCAATATGATCGTAGCTATTCTTCTTAAGACTCTCTTTGGTTTTTTGTGGATCTATTCCAGCATATTCGGACATTAGCCGAAGAATGTCTTCATTGGGCTCCACGTTAGAGGTACCACCGAATTGCACAGGGTAATCAGTGATGGTTGGAATATCAATAACTTCAGCCATCATCCAACGATGTCGTTTAATTTGTTCGATCGTGTAGCGACGTGTGGGCTCGAGGACCAACATTTTTCGGATTAGGTTTTCACATTCTGTAAAGTAGAGCAATAGTAAGTAGTATTACAATTTGTTCTTAGTAGTGATCGTTTCTACAAGAATAGCTCGAATAAATTTTAATAACTTTCAACCAATAGCTATGCGGTATTTACTAAGGTTTCTAGCAAATATGTACATATTTTGATTTCAAAAAGATTAATATAAGAACCACCTACCTAACCGAACTACATAATGTGTAACTCTTTGAAATATAGTAATCCTACGCAATGCACACTTATGTATTACGTAAATTCGCCGAAGTATGTGTCCAAGCCCCATATCCTCGTATATATATTTGATTTATTTTTAAGATGTAAGATGTTCACTAATTGGTAACTGTTTCAATAGGGTAGGTTATGTCTCTCCCGTCGTTTATTTATCACCTGGCTATGTTCTCCTGGTGTTATGTATGATAATGACATCGTAATGGTAGGGTAATGGCATACAGGCCCTTTATTATTTTATGGCATCAATTAACAAGTATTTGGAGCAAAAAATGATCCCTGATATTTACTTTTGGGATTTCCAGCAATAAAAAACTGTTTTGTCTAGCTTGCAGAAGTATAGCCGCACGATATAAAAACTGCAATTTCTCTGCAATTTTCATTCAGTTTTTATTGTGATTTTGACAAATAAGAATGCCGCGTGGTACGCATTTAACGAAAGTAGAGAAGGGGAAAATGCTGGCTTTTCGCGAGGATGGTTTGATCTTTAGAGCAATCGCGAAGAAAATATCAAGGTCGAACCGTGTCATTCGAAATTTTTTACAAAACCCGGAGTAGTATGGTACAGAAATTCCGATCTGGCCGTCCATAGAAGCTTACAAGTCGCGATCAAAGGCAAATAATAAAGGCTTCGTACAATTCGGTGCGTTCAGAAATTCGGAGTGAATTAGATGTAGACGTTTCGGTTTCGACGGTTTCGCGTACTATTAAACGCAGCGGATTAATCGTCCGAAGCAAAATGGTGCCTGCTCCATGTCTGACAGCAGCCCACTAGGAAAAGAGAGTGGAATTCGCTCTTAACAACATGTATCGTAATTGGAAAACCGTAAGTAACATTGTGTTCATTTCCTTTTTTTTTCAATTTGAAAAATCTTAATCTAATACAATATTTTTTTTAAAAGATTATTTTTAGTGACGAACAGTAGTTTAATCTTGATGGACCAGATGGCTTTTATGAATATTGGCACGATTTACGGAAGGAACAAAGGATTTTTTCGAAGAGGAACTTCGGCGGCGGAATTTGTATGGTATGGGGGGCTCTATGCGCTCGTGGTAAGGTTTCACTTGCCTTTACCTCCACAAAAATGGATAGTGCAGCCTACACCCAGCTACTCGAAGAGAACTAGGTACCATATTTAAGACGATATCGGCGATTTCCTCATGATTTTCAACAAGATAATGCAGCGATTCACGTCAGTCATCGAAATTTGGAATGACTCAAGACCAAAACATCAGATTGATGATGTGGCCGGCACGTTCTCCGAATTGTAATCCGATAGAAAATCTTTGGGGATTATGCCCATAATCGGCAATTCGCAAACGTTGCCAAGCTCCGACATCAATTATGGATGCATGGAACTCCTTGGAGGATTCCGTACTAAGGAAACTAATTGAGAGTATGCCCAATAGAATTTTTAGTATCACTGAAAAAAGGGGTAATAAAATCCCATACTAATATCTTTAAAAACAATAAGCCAAAATAAAAAAAAATGAGAAAATGTAATGCGGTTAGACAAAACAATTTTTTATTGCTGGAAATCCCAAAAGAAAATATCGGGAATTTTTTTGTTTGCTCTAATCACTTGTTAATTGATGACATAAAATAAACAAATAATAAATGACCTTTTTTTTATAATTTGCACGTGTGAAAGGGGATATGAATACCCTTATACTAATTTTAGGACACGTGCGTTTTGTGGAAAGGGAAAGAGACAGAGAGAGGACAGATTGGTGTACGAGTGGTTGGTTTGAAACTCAGGTATTATTAAGTTTTAGTGAATTCCAAGGGTGGCGTCCAGATAACTGGGGAGTATTACTGAATTGTCGTTGCTTATGATTCACAGTATTTTTTTTTCTTCGTTCTCCTGATGTCATCATCACAATTAAGTTGCATTGCATATAACCACTTTACTACCAGGGTTATGCCTTCACAGTAGAGTTGACTAAGCGTTCGCAATTGATCGACCTTTTTATTTATTTCATGCGAAATAAATAGATGATTTTTGACATCAGGATTCGAACCGTGAACCTGCAGCGTGACAAGCGATAATGTTACCACTACACCATGGCCACCCATCCGTTTAGAGTTTCCTGGAAAAGGCTTTTTACAGGGTGCGGTTATACTTTTGCAAAGCACTGTATGTATGTATATAAATACGTTAAGATTTTCGTCGTTCTGGAGATAATCTTTGTTAACATCGAGATTAGAGCTGAAAATCCTTCCGCGATGTTAAGAAACTGCATACTTATATGTAGAGTAGTCTGGTCGTTCTGTAACTACATACGGTTTTAGGTACTAGGGTTGCTGAAACAGTCAGTTCGCAAAGTTTTAACTCTAATACCTGGTTTTGCGCAAAGTTCTTGTGAGTAGGTTCTCGATTCTATTCCGTTTTAAAAATTTAACTTCTAGGGATTACTATTGCTACACGTTAAGGTCGTGGTAGGGACGAGGGATTATAGGTTTTAGCCTTTTAAAATATAGCGAATCAGCCGCAGCCGACTTCACAAAAAAAGAGTCAAGAAAATAGGATGAAGAATTTTGTAAATTTAAAATTGTTGTAATTTAACAAATTTGAATTTTTAATTAAAGACGATTTTAAGTAAAATAAAGAGTTAAAATCTTCATGTGTCATCCTGATTTACGGTGGATTTTTAAATAAGGATTTCAAATGCCACCAAAAGCACAAAAGAAAAAAAAATGCGAAATTGCGTGCAGCGAAGACTTCGACTTCGACGCGCTTGAATGAATCTCTAATTGGACTAAATTTGGCGAAGGAGCACTTTAGATGGGACTGCAGTCCTGGCATACCTTGGTCTCAACCAACAAGCGTCTCCAGCCAGCTTGATTTTGCGCTAGCCGCCTCCAGTTTTGTACACGAAGTTGGTTGAGATCCCTTTTCACGTGTGTGCGCCACCTTATGGGAGGTCTTGGTTTACCGCATACTTGGTCGGAGCTTTGATGTCCATTCGCTCCACAGCGGATCAGGCAATATCGCTGTACAACCGGTACAACCGTCGATACAAACGGAACCAAAAATAATCCGAAGAATTTTTCTTTCAAAACAACCAAGGGTGTTTTCATCCGCCTGTGATAACTTCCATGATTCTGCGCCATATAGCAGGACTCGGGTGATGAGGGTCATATATGCAGATACCTTAGTTGTCCGTCAGAAGGCTTTACTACTTAAATCTTTTCTGATATTCTGATGTAGTGTGTCGCTTTGTAAACCTTAAATGCATAATTGTTGGTTTCTAAATTTTAAGAGTTCATTCTAAGTGTCACCCCAACCATTTTTAAATTTGGTATGCAACATTATAAAGCTTTTGAAGTGGCATTATCATACAGCGCTTCACCTTCTCGTAGTACTTTTATGACATCAAAAGCCTCAGTGATGTTGTTACCGACCTTGATGGCACAGCGTCCACTCTCTATCGTCATCATGCACAGACGGATGAGTTTGATTTGGTGAGTATAGATTTGGAATTCCTGGGTTTTTCCTAGATTTGCCGCAATGTGAATATCTGATCTATGGTGGACTTTCTTGGCCTAAAACCACACTGACACGGACTAATCAGATTATTGACAAAAGGTATAAGGCGTTCACATATACTAATACTAATACCTCTGCAGTTGGCGTAGTTTAGATGGTCTCCTTTATTGAGGCAAACGATGTTGAGGTTACATCCGACCATATGTATCTTACAGATGAGTTGATAGCTCAGCAGTTAGACCGCCGGCTCGAGCAGCCTTGTTGAATATAAGCTCAGATATTGCTATCTTCATTTCACTTTGGTCGGGGGATGAAATTGTTGATCGTCATGGTACCGGTTTTTTTTATAATTTACGCGCGCCAAAGGGGATATGAATATCCTTATATTATTACAGGACCCGGGCGTTTTGTAGATAAAAAGAGCGAGAGAAAAAAAGAAAGATTGGTGTAGTGGTTTGAAACTCAGGTGGTACTAAGCCTTCGCAGTAGAGTTGCAATTGATCGACTTTAGAACCGTGAACCCTAGGCGTGACAAGCGATGATGTTACAACTACTCCACGACCACAAAAACATCAGTAGAAATAATCCGAAAAAATAACGACACAGAGAAATAATTTTCGCTGGAGGTGGCAAAAGACAATCTCGCCACAATTCTTACCGAGACTTGAATGGAGCATTCTGCCTGAAAACCTTGACAGCAACAAGGTACTGATCCGCGTCAATGTTAGTTGTTCAGAACGTGCGTTTAAGAGTACTGATTTTGTCGATATGGTCTTCTATTGCAGGTATTTAGTTTTTACTGTTTACCTGTTTGATTGTTATAACAGAAATACTCATATATGTTGATTGTGTCAAATGCCAAACTTAAGATTAACCTAAAATGGAAAGAAAAATATTTTTTTATGCGGGATTTGTGGATTATTTTCCCGGTCTCGGTAAGAATTGTGGCGCGATTGTCTTTTCCCACCCCCAGCGAATATAATTTCTCCGTGTCATTATATTTCTTCGGTTTATTTCTACTGATGTTTTTGTTCCTTCCGATGAGTTCGGTTAGGTCTTCGTTCGCCTGAAAATCAATAAGATTTTGGTAATTTTTTCTTTGAAATTTTCCTACGAACACGTCGCTTGGTTTTGTCTTGGTAACCGAATTGAATTGTTATATTGGTCAACTGGTACTCGTAGGTTAATTCTGTTGTTGAAATCTGTTAGTTCTACAAATAATTACATTGGTGGAATTAAATTATTGAAATTATTGGACTGATGCAGCTACTTTCGTTGTCTACTACTAAAAGTTGGGGTAGAGTAAAATAGTATAAGAATTTAATAATTTTACCTCAATGGGAAAGTTTCGAAAATTTAGAAAACTTGTGAACTTTTCATGATCTATTTCGAAAATATCCACATGCATTTTTTCAAACGGATTTGTACGGTTAGGTATTTCTCGCAGTTCCGGTTTATGCGGGTTTTGATCATATTTACTGAAGTTACATATTTCACATTTCTTGACTTACCTCTTTATTATGCTCGCCATACCTGGGAAGTAGTATTTCTCTAAAATCTGATTTTTTTTCTTTGTGGTTTCTATGAGTTTGTCTTGAGTGCCTTATCGCTAATATTTCCTCTTCGTTTGTAGTGTAGTTTTCTTCTGTTTTGTTCAGTGATCTCAAAATATATGTGATTGATCTGTCTTTCTTTATTTTGTCCTGCGAAAGTACAGCACCAATAGCAGTGTTTAAAGCATCCTATGTAAGAACGAACGGCTTCTCAAAGTCTGGAAAAAGAGAATTTCGGATGATATGGAGAGTTCTTCCATATTCTTGGCTTGTTATTATATATCCCAAAAACCCTGTTTCTTCTTTTCAAACTTCGGTTTTGTCCAAGTTAACTTTTAGGTTGGCTTGCTTTAATTTTGTGGACATTGTTTCTTTTGAAGGTATTTTGTTCAGTTTTGGGGAACGCAATGATATCATCTATGTAAATATAGCATTTCTTTCCAATATGCTCCTTTAAAACGTCATCTATCATCCTTTGGAGGATAGATAATCCAAATGGTAGACATGTGTATTCGTATTTTGCATTCCTGCCTTTTAGGTATATCATCTTCTTTCATCTTAATCTGATGTAATCCGGATGTTAGGTCGATGGTCGTAAAGTACTTAGAGTTTCCTAGGTTTGCAGTGATGTTTGATATGTCAGGTATCGGGTTTGTTTTGCCTCGGTTAGCTAAACCCATTTTCGACGTTTCTGTTTCAGTACTCCCGAAAGTTTCTTAGAGACCCTAGTTTTTAAATTTGGGTAGCGAACAGGTTTGGGTACACTAGCCAAACATTCAGGAAATTACAATCAGTCTAAATCAGATAGTATGATACACTATCCCTCATCTTTGAACTCACCCCTAATAAAGTAAGCGTGGCGTTGCGAAAATTTTAAAACAGATGCAAGTGGCGTGGCTGTGGGTGGATTCTAAAAATGTTTACACTTGTACTGCGTCCGATCCCAGAAAGCGTGTATACCCAATTTCATATTCCTAGCTCAAAATTGAAGGCCCAATTGTTTATAATATACACAAAAAACATGGAGGGAAAGTGAACTAGGGTATATATTGAAGAAAAAGAAGGAAAAGGGACTCTCGGTTGCTCAGTGCGGGCGCATGCCTTGCTGGTCGCAAACTTAGCTTTTTTTTAGCTTAGATTTTTGTATCTACATATCCCAAGTACCAAGATTCGTCAGAAAATATGACCCTTTTCCAATCGTTGGCGGTCCACTCCTGGTGCTGTTTGATCAACATCAATCTTTCTTTCTTTATTACTGCAGAGAGAAGCGGATTTTTTGTAGGTCTACGAGCTTGAAGATCCACTTCATTTAGCCGGCGTTGAATACACCGCGTGCTGATATTAATAACATCTCTCGTTGAAGTCTTTGCTCAATTCCTTAGCAGTTGCTAACCGGTTTTACAGAGACATGCGCTCCAAAATCCGCAATCAAAAAATGTTCATAGTGCGGCTTTTTTTGGACACCTGTAGGTACATAAATTGGTAAGTTTTTAGCATTGCACTTTTTGCATTTTATTCACAATTTTTTTACGGTCCCCCCTCTGTCGAATGTCTGATAAACATCAGAGATTAATGCTGTCGTTAAATATCTTCTCAAATATGCTCTTCGAAAACAGAGCAACAAGAGCGGCTGCGATAAGATAGGCCAGGCCATGTCAAAATATTTATTTCATCCTCACAATGATTGTTAAAAAAATATAAGATAGGCCAGGCCATGTCAAACGAAAAAAAAAAATGTCTACCAAGTATCGGTCCTGCTGCTACCCCAGCACCGATTACACCCAATACGGTGCAGAGTGTCCCCAATATTATGCAAATTCTTAATTGCAATACGCAAAAAGTTGGTTTTTGTTTATCATGATAAAAAAAAGTTGTTTCATTAGCTAATATTATGTATTAATTTAAAACCTCAATATTTTTTTTTTATATAAATTGCGCGCGCCAAGTGGAATATGAATACCATTAAATTATTTCAGGGCACGGGCGTTTGTATAAATTGAGAGAGAGAGAAAGATAGATTGGTGTAGTGGGTTTGAAACTTAGGTGGTATCAAGTTTCAGTAAACTCCAAGGGTGGCGTCCAGGTAACTGGGGAGCTTGTTTGTTTTGCTTTTTGTCGTTGCTCTTGATTCACAGTATTTTTCTCCCCTCCACCTGATTTCATCATCACGATCAAGTTGCATTTAAGCCATATGACCACAATACTGCCAGTGTTATGCCTTCGCAGTAGAGTTGACTAAGCTTTCGCAATTGATCGACTTTTTATTTATTTCAGACGAAATAAATAGATGACTGTTGAGATCAGGATTTGAACCGTGAACCAAGAGCGTGACAAGCGTTGATGTTACCACTACCACGGCCACCCTAAATATATAAAATATAAAGGGCAAGACTGGGTCACACGTACTTGCTTCCTATGTGCTGTTCGTTCGTGAATTGTTAAGATCTTAAATTTACACGAAGTCGACAAAAAGCGACAATTTAATTAATTTTTTCATATATCAAGAATTTTTAATGCGAAATATGTCTAAAGTACCTTAGGTATATATTTTCATAAAAATCGCTCAAGCCGTGCCCGTGATATTGACGATTGAAGTAATTCCGCTAAAAAAAACTGGGGGCGCAATTTTATTGCAAACATCCATATTATTTCAGATTCGAATTTTTATGAACTCGATAGAGCCGTTTTCGAGAAAACTGCAATTTTCAAAAACTGGTCCTAAGGAAAGTACCGTTAATTTTGAGGCTAGAATGAAAATTCCGATGTCCCGTTCAAGGCGTTAATCCACAGACTTCAGATATGAAGTTTGAAGTAAATCCGCATGATTGCTCTTCATAGGAACAAGTAAAAAATATTTTTTATACAATTTTCTTTCAAAAATTTGTCAATAAATATTTATCTTTAACTGGTTAAAACAACAAATAATTTGGACTCTTAGTGCAATTTCCTCTTTTTCTGCAAAAAGGAATGTACTCAAAGCACTGCCGAGGGTATTATACATACATATGTATGTAACTTATTACAAATTGTCGGATTTACACCAGTTACATATTTTTAGTCTTCAATCTAGCAATAAGCGATTTTGTTTTATCACTCCTCGACTAGCTTGGACACTTTCCATACTATAGAGAGGAACTACAAAATCCATAATATTTTATTTCCTATCTGCCTATAAGGCTACAGATTGAATGAACTAGTGAAGCATTAGAAAAAAATGTATCCCTTCACACTATCACTAAAGCAGAACCAATGCTCCACTATGCATCACATTTTTCCGATCTGTAGCCTGATGTATGTGGGTACAATGCAATGCCCGAAAGTATGAAAGATCTCTAATTTATTTAATATGAACTTACCTGATGACATAAAGAAAGGTATTCGAAATCTGCCGGATAGCACCCGATCACGCAAGGATTGCAGAGTAGAACCATCAAAAGGTAGGGCACCACAAACGAGCACGTACAGGACAACGCCCAAAGACTGCAAAGAAACACAGACCATATCTTTAGTTCATAAAATCCTAAATTATAACGTACGTACAAAAAAAATGCAGTATGTGTAGCTAGTGTTATGCTTATATTTGTGCTAACTCAAAAAACCTTCCATCATCATCAAACCTTCCAAAAAAAGACGGGCAATCATGAAAGTGCTTCATGTGCCGCCGAGGGTTCCGAAACAATTACAGTAAATATATTACTCGATATCAAACAACTAGGTAGTAAATACATATTATATGTAGGTAGTTTTATAGTTTTAATCAACTCGACTAATCCAAAAGAATATATACAAGGGTGGGTCAATGAGTCCCTGAAAAATGAAATAAGTAATACACTTTTCGGTATAAAAACATTTTATTTTTCAACATAGTCTCCTTTTAGCTCTATACACTTCATCCAACATTTCTCCAATTTGTTGATGCCCTCCAAATAATACGATTTCTCGAGCCCCTCAAAATAAGCGGTTGTTTCAGCGATGACCTCTTCATTTGACCCAAATCTCTTACCTCCGAGCCATTTCTTCATGTTTGGAAACAAGAAATAGTCGCAGGGGGGTAAATCTGGGGAATATGCTGGGTGAGGGAGGAGTTCGTAGCCTAACTCATGCAATTTTGCCATTGCGACTGCGGACTTGTGCGCCGGTGCGTTGTCCTGGTGAAAAATAACTTTTTTCTTCGCCAAATGAGGCCGTTTTTGCTTCAAATCGGCTTGGAATCGTCCAGCAGCTCTGCGTAATATCGTCCATTATCAAAACACGGATTTTGTCGACCATTTCTGGTGTGGTGACCTCAATTGGGCGACCAGAACGTTCGGCGTCACTTGTGCTTGAATGACCGCACCGAAATTGACTAAACCAGTGGTGAATGGTTTCAATCGATGGTGAAGAGTCCCCATAATATTTTTCAAGCTTTTGTTTGGTTTGCGTGATAGTTTTTTCTCGCAGAAAATAGTGTTTAATGAGCCCTCAAAATTCACTTTTTTTCATTTTAACGAAAATGCTAGTAGGCGTCTATAAATTTGGGTGCGCTCTTTTGAAAGATGATTCTTGACAAAAAAAAAAAAAATAAATTTAAGGTGACGACAATTTGTGTTAATTTTCAGGTACTTATTGACCCACCCTCGTATCATATGTATGTATTTCACATTGCATGTGTAATTGTAATGACGCATATTAACGCTTATTTTACTTCTGTAAAAAGGATATCAAACGACTCGTTTTATTATCACGAGTAAGAATAAATGTTTGGTAAAACAAACATGATGGACAGTAGATGTCATTTTATCTATCACTCACATTTGCAAATCTTTTTCGAAAACCGACGAACTCAAATAGTTTTCCTGTAATTTTTGAAATGTGGCACATTCCCACGAATTTTCTGTTCAGTAGTCTCATTGATAAGAGGGGGTGGAACTCGAAATCTGATAAAGTAAAAATAATAATAAATATTATTTTATAATAAAACATTTTTTTTTGTTTACTTTTACTCTAACCTCCACAACTTTTTTGTTTTTTAACTTTTCTGACCCGTCTGGGTTAGCAAAATTCAACTTCAACCTTTTACGTCGAACGGTTCAAAAGTTACGAGGCTGTGACAGACGGGCGGACAGACATCTGATTCCACTCCGTTTTTTCCTTTTGTTACCTTGTAAGTAACGGAACCCTTAAAACCTCATCATTAATTTATTCGGCCATAAGCTACCAGATGATGTCATCTGATCCCACTTAGAAGAGAACAATTATTTTTTTTGCTGTAGTTACATGTTCAAAAGTAATTAACCATAATAAATTAGCTATTTCTCTTTTTACGTCAATTTTAATTCTAATGACGCAGGCAATGTATTGTAACATAATGTAGCATAATAACTACGCCCTCGAACAGACAACAAATTCCGAAGGGTCTTTTCATTGCTTCTTCTGAGGTTCGTGTCTGAAATTAGTCACCACAGCTCGGATAATATCGCGGATAAAAGAGAACAAGAGAGAATTATAACTGCACGAAATGATTGTCATCTTGGAATTATTATATCAGAATTTTTCTTGTTCCAGAGGTCGAAGAATTTGCTAGAAGTTTCTGGCTATCAGAAACTTCTGCTATATAAGGACAGATGGCGATCAAAAAAGGGACAGTTGGTTTAGAACCGTGGCGAAGAGATTGGAAAAGTGATAATGGGCGAAGTTGTAATTTGGCGATAAATTGAAAGTTGAGAGTGAACAAGAAAAAGTAATTAGTTTGGATTTGTGAATTAAGTAATTGAAAGGAGATAAAGTGATTTGAGAGGAAAGAGACATTGTAAGAAAAGAATTTGCGAAGAATAGTATAGTGTGAACTTGAATTGTTCTATAGAGTAGAAAATAAAGAAATAAATTTCACAGAATATCGTTTTATCTACTCGAGCCGTAGCCTGCATATTACATTGGTGTCAGAAGCTGGGATAAAACTTATTCTGTGAATAACTATTTCCGTGGTGTGAAATTGCACAAGAAAAAAAAAAAAAAAAAAAAAAAAAAAAAAAACGATTTCTGCGTTGAGTTAATTAGTTGCGCAAAAATGGGTCGCAAGTTGGGAAAACTAACTATAATTCAACTAAAGGCAGAACTCAGTAAGCGGAATCTCGACACAACTGGGGGAAAAGATGCCCTACTGATTCGTCTGGAAGAAGCAGTAACGCAGGAAGGTGAAAATCCGCATGACATAGAGTTTGACGTGGAAGAGGAACCAGCAAGTACAGTAGCCGACCCGGGTATAACAAGTCTGCTCCTGCAACTTAAGTTAGTCATGGACGAACAAAAGAAAGCAATAGAAGATCAAAGTCATAAGCTCGATGACCAAAGGAATTCTCTAGAACTTAAGTTGGATGAACAAAAGAAAGCAATGGATGAACAAAAGAAAGCAATGGACGAACAAAAGAAAGCAATGGACGAACAAAAGAAAGCAATGGACGAACAAAAGAATTCTCTAGAACTTAAGATGGACGAACAAAAGAATTCTCTAGATGCTCTGGAAAGTAAACTTGATGAGCAAAACAAGAACTTGGAATCCAAATTCGAAGTGATCGAAGAGAAAATCGAGAAGGTAGAGACGCAACTCGAAAAAGTCGAAACTAGATTCGATGAAAACTTTGAGAAGCATGAAACTCAGTTCGGGAAAATAGAGACTCAGTTCGAAAAAGTAGAAAAACAAGTCGAAAATCTTACTAAGGAACTCAGCAACGTGAAGAGACAGAAAGCACGGGAATATTCCACCGACGGTCTGAGAAGAAAGGAGATGCAGCCTCCTATCTTCGATGGTCAAACATCATGGCCAATTTATAAAAGGCAATTCGAAGCGGCCGCAATGACCAATAGCTGGGACGATGAAGAGAAGTCCATTGCACTCACACTTGCACTGAGGGGTCCAGCTGCGGAGCTCTTGCAGACCATCCCGGAAGATAAACAGCAGAACTACGACTCTCTGGTTCAGGCTATCGAAATGCGGTTTGGGGATGAACACATGCAGCAGGTGTAC
Organism: Pocota personata; assembly: GCA_963082735.1. Taxonomy (NCBI): domain Eukaryota; kingdom Metazoa; phylum Arthropoda; class Insecta; order Diptera; family Syrphidae; genus Pocota; species Pocota personata. The sequence goes on from OY720430.1 coordinate 83,280,906, forward strand.
AGGGTTCAGCTGCGTAGTCGAGTCCAAAAAAGGGGGGAAACGCTCCAACAGTTGCAAGCGGATATAGAGCGACTAGCCCATCTTTCATACCCTAAAGCCGGTGAGGAGCTTATCAACGAAATGGCGGTGGAAGCTTTTATTCAGGCCATAGAGGACAGACAACTGCAAATGGCTGTAAGGATGGCTGAAAAGCGAACACTCCCCGAGGCATTGGCATTCGCTTTGTCAATGAAGGCTGCGGACCAAGCATACCAGGGAATACACCGTGTCAGGGAAGTGTCCGTCGTGGAATGCTCATGCCAGAGAACAGCCGTCATGGATGAAGACAGAGCTCGCGGAAGTCAAATCCGTTGCTGGAATTGCAACCAAACCGGACACCTACAACGGCAGTGCAGAAGTGCACCTAGACGAGGAAATTGTCCACATTGCGGAAGTAGGAGAAGCAGAGAGGAAGCATCTGGAGGTGATAACATCCATCCTGTCAGTCAGACTTCCCAAAACCAGCAGTCGGGAAATGCGTAAGGACCAACTTCGCGGGGCAGAAGTTGGTTACTGGAATCGAGGCCCCCAGGACCACCATTCAAGTTTCGCAAACCAAACGGGATAACAAGAGCCTGACAGTGGAGGCACTAATCAACAAGAAGAAGTGCGTAGCCACCATCGACACAGGTGCCACTGCCTCCATTGTAAGAAGAGATATCGTCAAAAGCTCCTGGCTGCACAACACCAACAGCTACTGCCTGAAGACTGCAATAGGGGAAATGGCGAAGGTATTTGGAGAAGTTCGTCTTACGCTTACTCTGGCAGGACTGACGTTCTCCCATGCGTTTCTGGTGGCAGACATATGCGACGAGTGCATCATCGGAATAGACTTCATGAAAGCAAATGAAGTAATCTTGGACATCGGGATGCAAGTACTGAGGTATCGAAATGTGGAGATTCCGATGGTGTACGGAAACGAGAATGCCGTAACTCTCAGGACAGTCATCAGCAAAGACGAAGTTTTGCCGCCGTCTTCAGAGACAATCATTTGGACGAAGCTGGAAGGTGATCTTGGGAGCCACCGATTCTACATAGTAGAACCAGACCCGGAGAAGAATTCTCAAGACTACATCGTGGGAAAGACGTTAGTCGAACCAAAGAACACCATGGTTCCAGTGAGAGTTTTGAACGCAAGACCACACACTGTCAAACTAAGGCGAGGGGAGGTGACTGGAAAATGCACGCCGATTACCGCCGTCGCAACAATATCTGAACGTGGTCCTCCAAAACCTCTCCCATCACCTTGGACAGCGGAAACGAGAGAGACGATTCTCCAGTCCAGTGAGCTGAATCAGGAGCAGCGAACTATGGCAGAGAATCTTATCAATGAGTACGCTGATGTATTTGCCTCACAGGACGGAGAATACGGCCGAACACACCTGGTACAACATCGAATAGACACTGGTGATACTAGACCAATTCGTCAGCCTGCTAGGCGCCTTCCATTGGCAAAGCAGACAGAAGTTGCAGAGATGGTGTCGGCAATGGAGAAAGAAGGTGTGATTGAAAGTTCCAAAAGTCCGTGGGCATCACCGGTTGTACTGGTTAAGAAGAAAGATGGCAGCACGCGGTTCTGCGTGGACTATCGGCAGCTCAATTACGTCACCAAGAAAGACAGCTACCCTCTGCCACGGATTGACGACACGCTAGACACACTATCAGGAGCCCGATGGTTTTCCACTCTCGACTTGAAGAGTGGCTACTGGCAGGTACAGATCCATCCAGAAGACCGGGAGAAAACCGCCTTCACCGCAGGAAATGGGCTATGGCAATTCACGGTAATGCCATTCGGGCTGTGCAATGCTCCGGCGACTTTCGAGCGATTGATGGAATGTGTCCTGCAAGGGTTAACATGGAAAACCTGTTTGGTATACTTGGATGATGTCATCGTCGTAGGAAAAACGTTTGCGCAACACCGAGACAATCTAAGGGATGTGTTTCAAAGGCTTCGAAGTGCCCACCTGAAGCTCAACCCCAAGAAGTGCGCCCTGTTTAGAGCGGAAGTCAAGTACCTGGGACACATAATTTCAGCGAAAGGAGTGAGAACCGATCCGGAGAAGGTCGAAGCGGTGAAAAACTGGCCAGTCCCCAAAGACAAACACCAACTAAGGAGCTTCCTGGGCCTAGCCACCTACTACAGACGGTTCGTGAAGGATTTTGCCGGGATCGCAAAGAACCTGCACCAGTTGACGGAAAAGGGAAAACAATTCAAATGGTCAATTGAGTGCGAGAAGAGCTTCAAGGCACTTAAACAACGGCTATGCGATGCCCCGATACTGGCTTACCCCACTCCCGGGGAAACGTTCGTTGTGGATGCAGATGCTAGTAATGTCGGGGTAGGAGCCGTACTCTCCCAGGTGCATGACGGCCAAGAGAAGGTGGTTGCGTACTTCAGCAAGGTGCTCTCTAAGCCAGAAAGGAACTACTGCGTGACAAGGCGGGAACTTCTAGCTTTGATCTTGGCTACGAAGCATTTTCACAAATACCTCTACGGGAGGAAGTTCGTTCTTCGCACAGACCATGCAGCATTAAAATGGCTATTACAGTTCAAGAGTCCTGAGGGTCAGGTCGCAAGATGGATCGAAAGGCTGCAAATCTACGACTACGAAATACAGCATCGTAAAGGAAAACTCCACTCTAATGCGGATGCACTGTCCCGGAGACCATGCAGAACGGATTGTAAACATTGTGCGCGTCAGGAAGAACGGGAGCTGGTTTCCATCCAAAGAATGAGAGCCGAACCCATCGCCGGCTGGAGCGTAGATGAGATCCGGAACGCTCAGAAGGAAGACCCGGATATCGAGCCGATTCTGGCCTGGAAGGAGAACATGGAGAAACCGGATCATCAGGACATCTCTCACAGAAGCCCGACCTTAAAGGCATATTTTGCGCAGTGGGACTCCCTCCATGTCCAAGAAGGTGTTCTGAGAAGAAAATGGGAATCCTCCGACGGAAAGTCGTTTGTAATGCAGCTTGTAGTACCGCGGACGAGGGTCAAGGAGGTGTTACAGGAAATGCATGGCGGGGCGTCCGGAGGCCACTTGGGAGTGAATAAGACGCTAGAAAAGGTACGAGAACGTTTTTATTGGTTAAAAGCGAAGGAAGATATCGAAGACTGGTGCAGAGAATGCGACATGTGTGCAGCTAGTAAGGGTCCGAGAACCAAAACTCGAGGTAAGATGCACCAATACAACGTGGGAGCACCTTTCGAACGAATCGCCATTGACATCGCAGGGCCCTTTCCGGAAACCGACAATGGTAATCGGTATATACTCGTAGTGATGGACTACTTCAGTAAGTGGCCGGAAGCGTTTCCGATCCCTAACCAGGAAGCCAGAACCGTGGCGGAGCAGATCGTCTACAATTGGGTTAGCAGATTCGGTGTGCCCTTGGAATTGCATTCTGACCAAGGGAGGAACTTCGAGTCAAGAATCTTCCAAGAGATGTGTCAACTACTCGGAATCAAAAAGACAAGGACAACCCCGCTTCATCCACAGTCGGACGGTATGGTGGAGCGTTTCAATAGGACTTTGGACGAACATCTCTCGAAGGTCGTAGGTGACTACCAACGGGATTGGGACCGGCAGATTCCCTTGTTTTTGATGGCCTATAGAAGTGCCGTGCATAGCACTACTCGACATACGCCGTTCGAAATCTTATTTGGTGGAATAGCTCGTTTACCCAGTGAGGTGAAATTTGGATCTCCTACCAATGAGCCCAGAAATGAAGAAGAGTACGTGGCGGACCTTAGGGAAAGGCTTAGGGACATACACCAAAGGACCAGAAGCCAGATTAAGATGACGAGCGACCGCATGAAGACCAGGTATGATGCCAAGGCAACAACGTCAGGATTCCAGGAAGGAGATCTAGTGTGGCTGTATAATCCCCATCGCCAAAAGGGGAAATCACCTAAATTGCAGCGGAACTGGGAGGGTCCATACAGAATAGTAACCCGCATCAACGATGTTGTCTACCGCATCCAGCGAGGACCAAGGGCCAAAATGAAAGTGGTTCATGCGGACCGATTGAGTCGATACAATGGCCGAAGTGAGGACACACTTGTTCGGGACGAACAAGTCTAAGAGGAGGGCAGTGTAACATAATGTAGCATAATAACTACGCCCTCGAACAGACAACAAATTCCGAAGGGTCTTTTCATTGCTTCTTCTGAGGTTCGTGTCTGAAATTAGTCACCACAGCTCGGATAATATCGCGGATAAAAGAGAACAAGAGAGAATTATAACTGCACGAAATGATTGTCATCTTGGAATTATTATATCAGAATTTTTCTTGTTCCAGAGGTCGAAGAATTTGCTAGAAGTTTCTGGCTATCAGAAACTTCTGCTATATAAGGACAGATGGCGATCAAAAAAGGGACAGTTGGTTTAGAACCGTGGCGAAGAGATTGGAAAAGTGATAATGGGCGAAGTTGTAATTTGGCGATAAATTGAAAGTTGAGAGTGAACAAGAAAAAGTAATTAGTTTGGATTTGTGAATTAAGTAATTGAAAGGAGATAAAGTGATTTGAGAGGAAAGAGACATTGTAAGAAAAGAATTTGCGAAGAATAGTATAGTGTGAACTTGAATTGTTCTATAGAGTAGAAAATAAAGAAATAAATTTCACAGAATATCGTTTTATCTACTCGAGCCGTAGCCTGCATATTACAGTATCATATAATGCGTGGCGCAACGTAAGGTGTCAAAGAGCGAGCACCTTCAGTTTATTTATGACCATTTTTCGAACAACAATTTCAGATGAACTCGAATAATCAGCTTTACAATTTTTGCACACCTGATATACATGCATACTTACATATGTACATTATGCACACAGAAGGAGTGTATGACAAGCCAATAATTTAGCAAGGCAGTCATTCTATCTCGTTTATATTTATCTATATGAAAAACTATTGAATTCAAATCATTACATTAACTAATGTAATGTGGGTAGCCGACTATTAACTTGTTCTACAGAAAATATTGGAAGGTTATTTTTCAGAAAATACGCTCGGGCGTCATTTCGTAGTTTTGCTGATGTTTAACATTTTAGGTATATGTATGTACATATGTATATATATACAGAGTATCGAAATATAAAAGAAGAAGGAAGGATATTTGAATTATCTCTAAATGCTTACTACACAATCACCTTACCCTCAAAGCATTCAAAGGCGAAAATGCTTGTAAATGGTTCTACTTACCCAAATGTCAATTTCTGGCCCGGTATATTTCTTTCCCTCAAAGACTTCAGGTGCAGCATAGGGCGGTGATCCACACCATGTTGATAATAGTTCACCACGCTTGTACATGTTCGAGAACCCAAAGTCAGCGATTTTGATATTCATATTGGAATCCAAGAGGAGATTTTCCGCCTACAAGCAAACACACAGAAAAAACAAAATGTAAATAAATTTTTCCAATGGAGAATTGATGAGGAGGGTAAAATAAAGACCAGGTGAACACTTTAATAAACCGTGCAACAAATAGCTGTGCTGGAGATGGAGGTAAGTTCCAGTGACGTGGCGCCCATACAAGCCGATTCCTTCCGGCTTCCCTTTTCAAATATCAAACATTTTTATTTTACCACTTGCCAACCATCACATTCAATTATTTTTTCATCAAACCATTTTTCATACCTTTATACACGCTCGAAGATGAAATGCTGCGACCACTTCGGGTGTTTATTCATTTTTGCTCATACACAAACTAGACACATAGGCGAGACAAGTATGAACTCCTCTAGCGAGAGAGCATGCAATGAATTTTTTTGAGAAGCCGTTCATTTTCCGGCTTATGCATTCATTTCTTCACAGTACGAACTTTCAACTCTATTCCTTTCTGGCATATAGTAGAAGTTTATTTGCGATTTCTTTGTCTAACATACATTAGCTTATGAGGAAAATAACCCCCGATTTCTCGGCTTTTGTGAATGAATATTGGTGGAGTAGAAAGGTTTTAGTTCGAAGGAGTTTTTTTTTTTTTTTATTGTAGGCAACAAAATAAGCCGACGAAAGTCGGGTTATTGGGTGATGTAGTGGTTCGAATGGCGTTTCAGGTTTTTCTTACTTGTTGCGTATTTTTTTTTTTGCAAATTTGAAATGACAGTTGCAAATCGGTTGTATAATTGTGCGTGATTTATTGAAAATTTGGATGCAAATTTTTGTGATTTTTGTGACTGCTAATTATTAGAAAATTTTAAAAATTTAGCAATTACATATTGGTAGTTAAGTTAGTGTTTTAAATTATTAAATTATTATAAAATAGTGAGTGAACTAAGTGAATAGTTATTAGGTATATACCAAGTAAGTAATTACAAATCTACTCAAGAGGTGCCCCATTGAACATTCTTATTATTCTTAGACAAGATGTCTCTAGTTAATTTTGAGTGTTGTTTAACTGATTTTCTTCTGAAAGAAACCCACGAGTTCAGTAAGCTTTCTTTTCTGCAAAAAAAAAAGTTATAGAACTAGGTCGCTCGACACCATCAATGAAAATTGATTATACGCGAAAGGATGGGTATCAGAAACATTTTCATGCGTCTTTTTACAATAAAAATCCATGGCTGACTGGTAGTTGCAAATTAAATAGAATGTTTTGTTTTCCTTGTCTTCCTTTTTCTAATTCTCCTAGTATTTGGAGTCACACAGGTTTCTTTGATATAAACAATTTTATTAATTCTTCCAAAAAACATATTCAAACGGAAAAGCATATACGCAGCTGCTTGCATTTGCATGAATTTGGCTAATATCGCATAGAGACTTCTTTAGGAAATTCTTACGAGGCTCATAATAGAAAAGTTGATCGCAATCGCAATTTAATGAAGCGTTTCATAGACACTGTAGTTCTTCTAGGATAACAAGAGCTGGCATTCCGTAGTCACGACAAAAAACCTGGATCAGATAATCGCGGTAATTATATTGAAAACCTTTCTTACTTGGCTAATTACGACCATTTAATGGATTCGCATTTAGAACAAAGTTCATGTTCCCAAAACTCCATTTTTTCTGGCCTCTCCAATTCAAAATGACTTACTTTGCCCAGAACGGCTTCTTTCGAAGCCACTTTTTTTATGCGATGAGCTCATTGCCTACGCAAATTCCAATGACTAAAAGTCTAACGAAGGTGGCTTGGATTGCATATCTTAAGTCTGTGTTTCGAATAAGCACCAAAATGGTAAGTCTTGAATAAAGCATTTTACTTAAACTTTTTTCGGCTTCCCTCTCTTGAAATTTCACCCCACGCCACTGGTAAGTTCATAGTTTTAGGTGGCGATATTGTGACAAGGACCAACATAGAAGCAAGAATGGACGCAGGTGAAAGGACATGAAAGGCACAGACGGAAACCAACCCATCCAGATGCACTTGTGATAAAGGCAACAGGCGATCTTTCTTACGCGGTCATGCTGCGGAAGGTAAAAACAAATAAACCTTAACCATTGCGAGGCAGCTCAGGACTTACTTACACAGTCGGTCCGAGAGTACGATGTAGATATGAGGGAATATGGACGGCGGACACTTCAGGCAAAGCCGCGATATGGATACGCGGCAAACGACCCTTCGAAGTGAAGATGATGATGCACCAGGCAGGCTTCGTGTGGACCAAAGTTAGTGGCATTTACTTCATTGGCTGCTACTCCCCTCCCAGCATAACATATGAAGTATTCGAAAGAATAGTTGACAACATCGTAACCACTGTAAGAGGAAGAAGCCGCGTCGTCATTGAAGGTGACTTCAACGCGTGGGCGGTTGAATGGGGCTCACGTACCAAAAACACCAGAGGAAGAACTCTCTTGGAGGCATTTGCGTCATTGGACTTAGTTCTCCTAAACTCAGGAAACGAGCTGACCTTCAGCAAGAACGGAAGAAGGTCAATAGTAGACATCACCTTTGTGAGTACTTGTTTGGCAAGAGATGCTGCGTGGAGAGTAAGCAAAACATACACGCACAGCGATCACCTCACCAGGCAATTAAGTTTAATCTACGACCCAGTCATACAGGAAATATAGGAAAGCAGAGTAGACAGATGCAGAATAAGGTTTGGAAACCTAACACCCTAGACGTCGAAGTACTTCAGCTGATGACGGGGGACAAATCCCTCTACGGACCTACTGCCGATAAAGCGAAGCAGCTTTCAAGAGGAATAACAAGAACTTGTGACTCTTCCATGCAGCAGAAAACAGCAAACTTGCATCAACCCTATACTGGTGGAATGATGAAATCGCCAGACTGCGCGCAGATTGCCCAAGGGTGCGCCGATTGTTCCAGCATTCCAGGGAACATAGCAGCTACGGAGAACTCCACAAAAGATTTGTAATTGCCCGAAGAAACTCAAAAGCTGCAATGAAAAACAGTAAAAAGAGAAGCTTCGAAGAACTGTGCAACGAAATCAATCAAAACCCATAGGGAAAAGCCTACCAAATATTTATGATAAAGTTGAAGGGTGGCAGAAAACCCTCGCCAACGTGTTTCTCGAAAACGTGGTCTCTGTGCTTTTTTCACAACAACAGGGAGGAGAACCACGACGGGGGCGTTACCAATACCTCTCGTCACAGTAGCAGAAGTCTTACAAGTCTGCAAAAAAATCAAGGATCAAAAAGCACCTTGTATTGATGGAATCCCAAACATTGCATTAAAAGCAACAATTAATTGGCGCCCACACATCTTTGCAGACGTATACAATGCCTGCCTCAAGGAAGGAGTATTCCCCGATCAGTGGAAGAAGCAAAGACTTGTCCTCTTACCAAAAGGTAATAAACCACCGCAGGACCCCTCATCGTGTAGGCTTCTATGTATACTGGACACCATGGGCAAAATATTGGAGCGCATAATAAGTGACAGATTGGAAAGTGCGATCGATGAAGCAGGAGGCCTCGCAGACGTATGGCTTCCTTAAGGCACGCTCTACGATCGATGCCATCGACGATGTCGTAAATACAGCGATAAAAGCAATCGAAGGAAGAAGATGGAAGGGCGGAAGTAAACAGTACTCCGCAATCATAACGCTGGATGTTAAAAACGGCTTTAACATCGCAAATTGGAGCAACGTTCTGCGAGCATTTACCGCCAAGAGAGTACCGGACAACCTGCAGAAAATAATGGCTGACTATTTTAGAAATAGAATACTGTACTATTGTATCGCCGACGAAATGAGGCAGTATAACGTCACAGGCGGTGTCCTCCAAGGCTAGGTCCAATACTGTGGAATCAACGTCCTCAGACTTCGAATCCCGAGTTCCTCGGAAATAATTGGTTTCACCGACGACACAGCGATCGTTGTAGTGACCAAATTGCTTGAGGAATTGTAATGAAGCTTTCGGGATATTACAGGACTGGCTAGTAAGCATGGACCTAAAACTAGCAGAGGAAAAGACCGAAGTAGTGCTCATCAGCAGCAGACGAGCTTTGGAGACTATAAAAGTAACCGTGGGCGATCACGTTGTAGTTTCCAAACCAGAGCTGAAGTACCTTGGCGTTACTATAGATGCAAGGTTGACTTTTAAGCAACACCTGCAACACGCAGCTGAGAAGGCAACAAGAACAATGGCTGCCCTGGCAAGGATCATGCCAAATATTGAAGGACCTAAACAGAAGAAGAGACTACTCTTAGCAAGAGTTGCGACGTCGATAATGTTTTACGGCTACGGTCGGAGACGCCTTGAGAGTATGCAGCGCCTTTCGAACAACCTCCTACGACGCGACATGCATAGTTGCTGGAATGGTGCCAATAGACCTCCTCGTTAAAGAAGCCGAACGGAAATATCGTACTAACAGGACAGTGGAGTCAACAGCCAGTTGCATTACGAATAAAAACTAGGGTTAATCGGGATTTTTGCACTTTGCTTCATCATATACGAGTACATTGTTTGAATGGTTATTTTGGACCAAAGAGTGCAAAACATACGAGTACTCCTGTGCAGTTGATTAATCTGCATCGTTTCGTTCCCTCGCCGCTTTTTTGAGTATGATATTGTGCGTCTTGTATCACAGCTATATCCATTCACTGCTTGGTTCGAAATAAATTTTTAATTTTAGGGCAATTTTTTTGGTTTTATTCATTAAAATTGGAGTTACGATGGTACTTTGATGTACTACAGTTCGGTGGTAAACCATTTGGCCAATGCTTCACCAACTTCATCGTATACACTTTTCCGAAGGTGTTTGCGTTCCACATTTTCATTTGCATGTACCTGAATAAATTTGTTAGTCCGGATAATTCTTCTTGCTGTGGACACATAACATTGGTATACAATAGCTAATTCCTTTTCAACGATCTTTCTTTCTTATCATTCCTAATTTTTGTTATAGGGACAATGATTTGTAGGTTTTTCCCATTTTTCCTTATGAAATAATCTCATCAAAATATTGTCTTTTATGAGACCTTACTTGGTGATAAAAAGCCTTCGAGACAATAGAACAACTGAAAACCTCCTGCGCACCAGATGGTTAGAACTCCTTCCTGAGATGGTCTGCAAAATTCTCAAAGCTGTTCGCGGAGCCGAACTTGATCATCTTGCAGATAGTCTAAAGGAGAAAAACTCCAACTCCTTTGTAATGGCCATAAACGGAGGTGGATGTATCTAAGCCTCACAAGTTCCACTTTACGAATTCTATCGAGCAACGACTTGTTAGTGTGAAAAGAAGCATTGTAGAGTTCACCCGAATCAGGAAAGTCGTTCTCCTACCTCCGCAGATTCGTTATAAAGGCTCCGCGGTATACAGCCCTATAACTTTAAATATCCACACAAGGATACGGAAAACTAAAATCGCAGTGACAGCACAGCACACTCATTATCTAAGGAATACTCCCTACTATACATCTCTTTGACAAAACTACAACCAAGAAATTCTTCGTAGACAGTCCAGGATTATAAAAATATACCGACAACAGCTGCTGACTGTCAATCTTGATTTACGACGTTTATCATCGCTGATGTGAAATCTGTCATCATTTGGGCTGACTTTATCGCTTACTTTGGTCTTCTCATCGATCTCAAGAGACAACGCCTTGTTGATTCACTTACTTTCATATCAACCACTGGTGAAGTCATCGAAGTTTGAAAGAACAGCATATCCAAAGTCGATAAAAAATAACTCTGCATCTCGAAACCAGCTAATGAGTTTGCCATGCCAAACTGCTGCTCTGACGTCACTAAGCACAACCGATTAACAGCCATCAGCACAAAAAAAAAAAAAACGTAAAACGTACCCGGCGACTGATTGGAGAAAATCTAAAAGTCAATGGGCTAGTCAGATGCACACGGCAAAACAATTTTCTCCAGTATTAACTTCGTTCGCGCTCAACATGAAATATCAATGCCACTTGAAGACATCAAAAAAACTGCTATCACAACTGTTGGCCTTTATGAATTTCTTGGTATGCCATGGGACTCAAACCTTTCAGCGACACATAGACACAATATTGACAGGTCTGGAGTGTGTTGGTTGTTTCGACCTTATAGTAGCATCTGTAAGCCTTGTACAACATCTTCAAGGCTTGGAATAAATTTTCAATATCTACAACAGTAAAACTTAGCGATAAACCTAACAAATGTGAGTTCGGAAAGGTAGAAGATATATGTATATCTCGGCACCATCAATTTAGAAGAATATCGGCCACCACCTGAACGCGTAAAGGGAATCCTGTCATATCCAAAACCAAAAACCATTTTCGATCTTCGTCGCTTTCTCAGCCTTACCGTAAATACATTCCTAATGTCGCAAACCTGCAAGCTCCACTTAATGCGCACTTAAATAAAGGGCACGACTGGGTCGCACGTACTTTCTCCATAAGTGCTATTTGTCTAAAAATTGTTTAGATTTCAAATTTAAACCAAGTAGATAAAAAAAAAAAAAATTTCTCATGGTCCCACCTCTCGCGAACATCTGACAAACATCAAGTAGTAAAAATTGTCATGAAAAGCTTCTCTCAATCGAAAAAAATTGCCCTTCGGAAACGGCATAAAACTGTAGGTCCCAACCATTCGTGAGACGCACAGCACGAGTGGCTGCGAGAAGCTAGGCCAGGCACTGCATTGGGCTGTTAGTGCCAAAATATTATTTTTATTATTAGATAAAAAGCAACATAAATTGACTGTTTCGTAAAATGCGTTCAAAAGCTGAAAACATTTTTCTCCCATATGTCAACAAATTTAATGCCATGTCCTTACATATGTCAAAAATTACGTAGATATTGATTTTGAATAAATCTCAGCCTTATCCGGGAAATATCCAATTTTCACAATCCCGCTAATGAGTGAAGTACCGTCATTTTACCGAAAAACTGAGTACACAGTCATATTCCAAACACCCGTAATACCCCAGATATATTTCGAAATCGTTAGAGCCATTTTTGATGTAATTTGATTTGTTTAAAATTGGCCTTAGGTAAAGTACCGTTAATTATGAGACTAGAATGAATATTCGAATTTTCGCCAGTTGGGCATACAGACAGGCAGAATTGAAAGACCCACTTTTCTGAGATTCTCGATTATAGTAATATTAAGTTTGATTAAAAACTCGAGATGGAATATGTTCAGTTCTTCGAAATTCGATTCAGACATATGGTCGATTGCACTCAACAAAGTGCGCTAATGCGACGAGGGAGAGTAAATGCGTGTGTGGCAGACGCGCATTCTCATAGGGAAGTGCGATGCAAAATGCAAGCAAAATGGTCATGCGTCACCGCAGCTTTATTGTAGGTATGTGTACAGTGCCAATTGACTTGTATGTATTACCTCACCGCAATTATGACGACACACATACAACGCGCGTTAAAAAACTATTTTGTGAACGGGGTCTAACGGCGCTAGGTGTATAGATTAGGTGCTAATTCAGTTGGACGAGTGAAATAGCTGTGGTAAAGTTTGGGAGATTATATATGTATACGAGTATAATTAGATAGAGAAATAGTCATAATCAAATTCACAAATTGAACAATATACACTCACCTTCAGGTCCCTATGCACGATGCCTCGATTATGGCAGTATTCAACGGCCGACAGGATCTGCCAAAACTTCAACCTTGCTGCATGTTCGGACATTCTTCCACACTTGGCTATATAATCTGTAAAAATAAGTCGACATTATTAATTTCAAACCCTTCAGCTTGCCAAAAATTTAACATTTTTACCAAATATCTCCCCCTGGCTGGCATACTCCGAAACAATGTATATCATATTTTTCGTCTCCATTACCTGGAAGTCGATTTGCTATTAGTATCCTATTTCTGTAAAATAAAGATAAGCTATCGGCGCTAACACACACCTGATACAACTTAATAATATGTGGATGATCTAATCGCTTCATTATTTCCACTTCGCGATAGACTTTCTGCAAATTATTCGAGTCCAATTGTGATTTGTCAATGATTTTTATCGCCACCTGTAAAAATAGAGAGGGCTATTCTAGTTCACTTCTATTTTTCTTTTCCATCAATTAGAAAGCCTGTCACATGCTTATCATACTGCTGTAACTTGCGTAAATTTTAATTTTTCATCCATTCAATTCCACAACCTGAGCCGCTACAGTCATTTGAAAGTCAGCAAATGGGGTTTATCACTTTTTATGCAACTATGACAGTTAAAACTAATAATATAAAAAACAATACACATTTTAAATTTATAACTTAATATAATTGTAGAAACTGCATTGAATTTTGGTGCTCAGAATATAATAAATGACATCGATGTAAACTCTTCACAGAAACTTTCATAATGAAAAATTAGGAGAAAATCAATTTACATTTGTATTATGAAAATTTGTGTAAAAGGCTTACATTGATGTCATCTATTACAATGGCTACAATCGTATGACACTGATAACTTTTGTCAATCGAGTGTCCCTCAACATCTTAAAAAAGTCCAATGCCGCCAATGTTAAGCACAGATTACCAATGATAGTCAGCAAGAAATCAAGAATGCGTCTCTGATGTGCAGACTTTCTCGCAACCACAACAAAGAAACCTCTGGTTTGATGAAGAGTGATGCAAGCCTGTAGTGATGAAAGGGACAATCTAGTTGTAGAGTCACAATCGGTGCTGAGAATTTGGAAAGATAACTTCTGCAGATTTTTAAACGGCGGCTAGGCAGTATGCTCCATTCAACTCGAAAGATGACGATCGACAATGAAAGCAGCGAAAATTGTGTTACCCGTTAACGAGGGCAAAACATGCTATCATCAAAAAAGGACAGTCAACATCGGCGACTTGGGCAGAACATCACAACAGACAGCTTTTAAGGTAGTTAAGGACTTTGTGTACCTAGGCTGTATTGTAAATTCAAAAAATGACTAAGCAAAGAATCACAACCGCAGTTTCTTTGGACTAAGAAGGCAACTGAGCAGCAAAGCCATCTTACGGACGACTAAGGCCATTCCAGTCCTTCTATACGGTGTAGCTCGTTTGTGTCGACGGGGAATGGAAAAGAAGGTACAACAAAGATTTATTCAGTTTGTAAAGTAACATTTACCAAGTCAGAAGGGTTTAAATTCATCGCCTGAGATAGCTAGGACATGTAGAGCGAATGGATATCAACGCTGCAGCCCGGAAAGAATAAGGAGGAGAAGGAATACCTCACCTTTTATCCAAATTGGACCATTACCACCCTCCTCTATCCCTTACATTGTCTTACAATAACAATACTGTCCAATCAAAGCACTCGTATAGCTTTAATTTCCGTAAGGCAGACTACACAAAACTTAGTAACCTTTTAATTTCAACAGTAAATACATTTCTGTCGATGATGCACTTGGACTGTTCTACTCTAAAAGTTTCAGCTGTTTTATGCAATCCGTCCCATACATGCCCCAAAACAATTGTCGTCATCTCCACCTTGGTATACTAAGGTCACTTCCTAACAGAAGGAATAAGCTCCAATTACCTCGTTGCACATATGTACGCATTTTTCCAAACAATTTTTTCACTTTATTAATTCAAAAAAAAAGTCTGACAAATACCCATAAACTCTGACATTCTCATTGAATAATAGCATTGAATAATAGCAAACTTATTCGCTCATTTCTTCAGTCAATCATTCTCCAACCACACATCACAGCCCGACAATTCTTACTACATGAGAGATTTTGCCCAAACCTCATTAAGTTCAATCGATATAACAGTGGCTCTCGTGACAGAAAAGATCGAAAGACTTAAATGCGAATACTCTACTAGCCAGGACGGTTTACTTTTATTTTCTTAATTTTGGTGGGGGCGAAAGCCCCCATTTATTTGGCTTATTACAAGCTATACCTAACTTAAGGCTAAAACTTAAACCTAAAACTTAAACTTAAAACTAAAACTTAAAACTAAAACTTAAAACTAAGACTTAAAGCTAAGGAGAATGGTGAAGGAGTTCGGTTTTGAGGCAGGTTTTGAAATTGGTTCATTAGATCCATATGAAGTGCGGTGGGACGGTAGATAGAAAAGACGAGGGCATCGTAAATTTCGTGGGTTGGTATTGAAAAAAATTGAATTATAAAGAGATGCGCAATCAACAGAGCCTGAAAGAAGTCGATGAATGAAAAGAATATCTGCAACATCTCTGCATTTCTCTAGAGTACTCAGGTTGATGAGGTTGAGGCGGTCTTGATATGGAGGCAAAATAAATGGATCGTTCCAAGGAAGACCTCGAAGGGCAAATCGAAGAAATCGACGTTGAACATTCTCGATTCTGGTCACATGAACTTGCTGAAAGGGCGACCACGCTTGACTGGCGTATTCAAGGAGGGTGCGCACAAAGGTAATGGAGAGGGATTTGGCCACGTAAGGGTCAGAGAATTCTTTGGACCATCGTTTGACAAAGCCAAGTGATGAGTTAGCTTTACGAATTATCTCATCAATATGTGAACGGAAATTTAGTTCCTTATCGTACAATATACCAAGATCGCGGAGAGATTGAACGATGGATATAGGTTGACCATGGAGAAGGTAAAGGCGGGCGGAGGACACGTGGTGCTTACGTGATAAGGTAATGGATTGACATTTGGCGATATTGAGCTCTAAGCGATTTTGTAGGCACCAGTTCGAAAAACTATCAAGGTCTTGTTTAAGGAGGCAGTAGTCATGTGGTGAAGAGATGGCTTTGAAAAATTTGGTATCATCAGCGTACAGAGAGAGGGAAGAGTGTTTAATAACCCTCTCGACATCGTTTATGGTTAGAATGGAGAGAAGGGGACCTAGATGGCTGCCTTGCGGAACACCAGAGGTGGCCAAGAAGGGAGTCGATAAAATGGATCTGAAGCGAACTCTGTAAGAACGGTTTTCCAGAAACCGAGGGCAGACAATTTGAAGAGGATTAAGTTTTGAGATATCTTATCAAAAGCCTTACTAAAATCAGTTGCAATAACGTCGACTTCTTTGCATTCTCTAAGGCATATAAAATACTTTCGAAAAGTTTGGGTAGATGAGAAAGTTTAGCAATGGAGCGATAGTTTGTTACTTCGTTCTTTGATCCCTTTTTGTGAATGGGGGTTATGAAAGAGGTCTTCCAAATCTGAGGGAGAATTCATGATAGAGACAAACGGAAGCGATGAGAGAGGGGGAGGGAGAGAATGGAAGAGCATTTTTTAAGAAAAATGGCAGGGAGACCATCTGGGCCGGGTGAGAATTCATCATTAAGATTTTGTAGTTTATTTTCAATTACAGCAGGATCAAAAGGCAGGGACATAAAGGGGCCAACGGAGAAGTTAAGAAGGTGAGTGAAGTAAGAGGGGTCTGGTTCAAAAGAGTTGTCGGCGAAGGATTGTTTAAAATAGGTGGCAAACAAGTTGGTAATGGTTTGCGGATTAGTTGAAGATATGTTTTCAAAAGAGAGAGTAACGGTCAGATTTTTTTTTATAGTTGACGAATTGAAAAAAATGACTTAGAGTCGTTAATAAGATTTGCTTTCGCGTTAATTAGGTGCCGCTGGTAGAGAGAGTTATAAAGATGATTGAATTGAAGGTAGGAACCGAGATAGTTGGAATAGTCGAAAACAGAATTGGTACGAAGGAAAGCTGCCCATAACTTGTTTCTCTTGTTACGTAAGGCGCGAAGTTTGCGATTATACAAAGGGGGGGATGAAGATGAAGTTTTATGACGAGAAAAGGGGACATAAAGAGAAATAGAATTAAATATTTCTCTGTAAAAAATTGTGAGGGCTTCGTTTAAGGATAAGTTAGCAAACTCAAAGGAAGATCTACTCAGATAGGCATTTATTTTGCGGAAATTAGCTTTATGAAAGTCGTAAGAAGTGTGAAAAGCAGGAGGTGTAGATTGAAGTGGAGAATTGAAGAAAAGTGAAAGAAGAAGGGGAGGATGAAAGTTATCAATAGTTGACGGAGTTAGGGGACAAAGCGAGACTGAGGAGTTAACGGGATCAGTTGTGAATATAAGGTCTAATTGCCTTCCCATGTAATTTAGACATTACTAACTTGACATATACTTAAATCAGTTAGCCGATCTATGAAGAGACATTCCTTAGTGGAGTTGGCATTTGAAGCAATGAAAAAGGATTCATCATCGGAAGGACTCCACTGCAGCAGAGGTAGATTAAAATCGCCAAAAATGAGGATGTCATCGAGGGAATAAGATAGGTCGCTTGTTTGATCAATCGCGTCTATAGCAAGTTGGTAAGATTCGATAGATTGATTTGGTAGAATGTAACAACACATAACGTACAGGGATCGGTGTGGAAAAGTTATTTTTATTGTAATAAAGTTGACCTTAGAAGAGGAAGAAACGGGAATGAGAGAAAAGTCAAGTTTTAAAAAACCTACCGTAGTTTTAAAAAAATGTGTAGACTTTTTAGCTCTACCCCTGACAGCCCTATTTCAACTGTCGCTTTTACAGAGAGTTTTCCCTATTCTTTGGAAAAGCTCTTTTATTATTCCCCTTCATAAAAAAGGTCAGAAAAATGAAATCTCCCGTGCACTTCAAACTGACTTGAAGGCTGTTACTTATTCCTGGAAGCGCCTTCCGAACGTTCCTAGAACGTATGTGATTTGCGATGAGCCTGTTCCCACTGTCACCTTTCTGTGTGATTTGTGATTTCAATATTCGTAGTCATATTGACAATATTATTAGAAGAGCAAATTCTGCGCTAGGTTATGTGAAACGTTGGTCTAAGGAATTCTCAAATCCTTACGTCACGAAATTTTTGTACTTCACATTTGTGAGACCAATTCTAGAATATACCAGTCAAGTTTGGTCTCCCTATCCGATACACATTTGTATCGAATTGGGTGTGACCAACGGAGGTTCATCAGTTTTGCTCTACGCGGACTCCCGTGGCCTGACAGATTCAACCTACCTCTTTACGAGCATCGTTTGAACTTGCTGAACATGCAATCGCTTGAAAAGCGTACAAAAGTTGCCGATATACTATTTCTACATCAGCTATTAACAGGCAACATTGATTGTCCTATGCTGCTCCAAACCATCCCACTCAGCACCAATCCGCGTATTCTGAGGTCAGTACCTCTCTTCCGCCTCATGTCACACCGTACGAATGACGGGTCTAATGAGCCTAGGTTAGGTTAGGTTAGGTTTGATGGGTTGACGTAGAGTTTGAAACAATCTACGCCACACTTAGATCAGTATAGATCCATTGTGATGCCCAAGGAGTGAAGCTTCCCCACTCGTGAACTCTATGGGTTCTTAAACCAACCCGATGCATTTATAAATTTGGTAATCTTATTTACCGATACACTTGATAGTTCTTCTAAGTCATGGAAGAAATATTTCCCTAGTCTTTTGAATCTAAGGTGGTAGAGTCCTGGACAATAAGTAAGGTGTATCTTCGTGTACGTCCTCATTGCCACAGCCTCTACATATATCTTCTTCGCTAATTCCCAATTTCTTTGTGTGATAACGTAACAAGTTGTGTCCAGTTATCAACCCCACTAAACCAGATAAGATATATCTGTTGAAGTGTAGGATTTGCTCTGTACGATTTTTATCGTAGAGCGGCCAGAGTTTTCTTGTAATTATACAGGATTCTAGTTATTTCCATCTACTATATGCTATTGCAATCATTTTATTTCTAACTTCCAGGTTCAGGTTGCAGGATGGTGTCTTAATTGACGGGTCAGCTCGTTCAAGATTTAGAGCTGAACCCTCCCTTGCCAGCTCGTCAGCTTTCTCATTTCCTGAAACGCCATAATGTCCGGGTACCCAGCAGAGCTTTACATTGTGTTGCGTACCAAGAACCAGCAGCTCTTCGCGACAGCAGCGCACAAGCTTCGATTTTATTTGTGTGGCGGAAATCGCTCTTATCGCTGCCTGGCTGTCAATGAAAAATGTTATATCATCTGGTGGTATAGCTTTCATTGCAGCGTCCCGGGCAGCTGTTGCCACCGCCAAGATCTCCGCTTGAAAAACACTGCTATAGTCTGAAAGCCGAATTGACTTGTTCAAATTGAGTTTTCCAGAAAAAATCCCTGCACCTACCCCCACGTCCATCTTGGATCCATCAGTGTAGATGGAGATGGAGTTGTCATTTAGCGGTATATTAGTTTCCCTTTCCTCTCGACTCGGAAATGAACTGGAAAACGGCTTATGAAAGTCTAAATAGGGCACTATGTAGTCTGTGCTAACATCTCCGCCCATATATTTGCATAAAATCTGCGCATGCCCCGTCAGCCTATGCCTCAAATGCTACGCAAGACTAATAACCTTTTCGATTTTCAGTGCAGCAAAAACTCACTTAGAAAGTCCCTTTATTCCCCTTTCTCAGTCAGTTTTTGATGTAGATTTATACTAGCTAGTAAACATTGTAAAAATTAAATATAAGTCCCTTACTGCTTGCACTAAGATGATAATAGTAAATAAATAAATAAATAAATAATAGGTGGCGCACATAGGTGGACAGGGACTTCAGTCAACTTCGTGTGCAAAACTGGAGGCGCCTAGCACAAGATTGAGCTGGCTGGAGACGCTTGTTGGTTGAGGCCCAGGTCCCCCCCGGATTGTAGGTGCAGGACTGCTAAAAAAGGACTCATAATACAAATCTATAACTCGTAAGATTTAACCTACCTCTTAATAAAGGGTGGTTAAGTTTTAAGGGCCGATGTTGATTTTGAATAAAACAGAAATTATTTAGGAAATTACTGTCACTTCTTTTTATTATGATAATATTGGTATGGTTCAATTATGTATGGACCAAAATATCGGCCAAATGGCCGCCGCGACTTCGGCGGCACACCTCCATCCGATGATCCAAATTTTCGATGACGCTGAGGCATAATTGAGGTTCTATGCCGTTAATGTGCCAAATTATCTCATCCTTTAGCTCTTGAATTGTTGCTGGCTTATCGACGTACACCTTTTCTTTCAAATAACACCAAAGAAAGAAGTCCAACGGTGTCAAATCACATGATCTTGGCGGCCAATTGACATCGCCACCACGTGAGATAACACAGCCATTGAATTTGTCGCGCAAAAGAGCCATTGTTTCGTTAGCTGTGTGGCAAGTGGCACCATCCTGTTGAAACCACATATCGTCCACATCCATATCTTCCAATTCGGGCCATAAAAAGTTCGTTATCATCTCACGATAGCGAACACCATTCACAGTAACTGCCTGACCGGCCTCATTTTGGAAAAAATACGGCCCGATGATGCCGCCAGCCCATAAACCGCACCAAACAGTCACTCTTTGTGGGTGAATTGGTTTTTCGACAATCACTCTTGGATTATCATTCGCCCAAATGCGGCAATTCTGCTTATTGACGAATCCACTGAGGTGAAAACGTGCCTCATCACTGAAGATGATTTTCTTCGAAAATTGATCATCCACTGTTGCCATTTCTTGCCACCATTGTGACCATTGACGACGCTTGAAATGGTCAAGAGGCTTTAGTTCTTGAGTCAATTGCACCTTGTAAGCGCGTAAATGCAAGTCTTTATGCATAATGTTCATCAACGACGAGCGTGAGAGGTGCAATTGTTGGGCACGACGACGAGTTGAGGTGGACGGCTCTTCAGCCACACTATCGCGAACAGCAGCAATATTTTCTGCAGTACGAGCTGTACGAGCATGCACTGGTGTTTTCACATCTTCTACAGACCCGGTTTGCACAAATTTTTGCACGATTTTTTCGATTGTACGCACATTTGGACGATTAAATTGACCGAAAGAATCACGAAATGCACGATATGCATTTTGATTTGAACGCCCATTTTCATAATAAGCCTGAATAACTTTAACGCGTTGCTCGATTGTGTATCTTTCCATGGTTCAAATTGAGTTAGTCTGAAATTGAGAAATGTCAAATTAAATGCAGAAAAAAACTTGACGTTTAGGTGTGGTTCACATTCAACATCGGCCCTTAAAATTTAACCACCCTTTATATGATTGTTCAGTAGAACTGGTTAAAGTGCAAACATGCTTCGTTTTTCGGAATAACAGAATTCTATTGACTTAAGTACAGATGATCGGTTCATGTTCCTCATCATAAAGAAAAACAAAACAGTCTTAGACTGATCTCACAGTGAAATCAAATTTAACCGAACATTTTCTTATGAATTCTGATGAAAGTACATACCGTACGTAAAATTATCTTTGGATTCTGATTTTTCATCGGATCTGTTGTGTTTGAACTTTTCTACGAATAGGATCAAAATGGACGTGGATAACTTGATTTGTGTACTTCACATATAACACTTCACAACGTAAGAGCTCCTCTTCTGTACAAAGCACAATCTAAACCGCGAGTTGAAAATTGTTAGCATGTATGGAACTCGGCCCCTAAATATTCTCTTCATTTACGTGACGGTATACAGAGACGATCTGGAATGGTACGTAGAAATGCGACATTTGAGCGTTCTACTAAGCAAGACACCAGTGCCCTTTACCTATATGACCACATGGCAAAGACTCGAACAGCTTTATTTCAAAATTTCTCCTGCTACAGGACAAGTAAACTTTCAAATTCGTTTCCAGGAGACATACTCGTATTTCCAGATGATTTTAATCTTCAGCAATTTAAGAATAGAATCAAGAGGAATCTCGGGGCGATTATATGTTCGCCTTTCTTGAGAAAAAATTCTAAAAACATCAGACTATTTCGTGGGATAGATCTAAAAAATTATAAAATTTTTGAATGTTTCGAATAAACTTTCACTTGCACCTCCAATATTTTTTTGCGGAGCATTAGTGGTTTGTTGCGAGTTACTTTATACATACTCGTGTACTCCTAAAAGGCACACGCATTTTATCATACAACTTTTCGACTTCTCCAATATCTGCTTTTATACGAATATTAGAAACTCTTTGCGACCATGGTACTTGATATTTTCTATTAATAAAAACAACAAATTTATACATATTCGCATATAAATATTTTGGCGGTAACAACCCATACGGAACCTGGCCTAGCTTCTGCCATTTTTGTTGCCCGACAAAGTGCTGTCGTTTGATAATTTACTCGTAAGAAGCAAGAGAAATCTCTGAAAAATGGATGTGTTTTCCTGAGAAGCGAAGTGTTGCTAGAAAGTAAAATCTTATCGTAGTTTATCAAAATAGCAGTGAAAAATTAGTTTTTCTATATAATTCAGTTTTTCTATATAATATGTTTGTAGAACAAATGGCTCAAGAACCTGAAGTCTTGCCTGGCGATTTCATACCAATGGTCTGCTTTTGTTACAATGTAATTACTTCTAATTTTTCCAAAAGGTAGTGATACGAGTATCTCACCAAAAACATTAATGTAAAATATGGGCCAAATTCTCTGGTACACAAAAGTTGTAAAAAATCAACTTCGTGATCAACTTCGGCTGTGAAAACGAAGTGCCATTTCCGAAGGGCAATTTGTTTCGATTGAAGGAAGCTTCTCATGATAGTTTTACTGTCGGATGTTTGTCAAACGTTCGTGAGAGGCGGGACCTTAAAAAAAACTTGTTGGTATCTTTCTGGACTCGCACCTTGAGTTTTCCGTTCAGTGATCACACACTTAACCTTTGAGTCATGGCACCCACAGTTTTGTATTATTATTTTTATATATTATTAAAATTGATTATGAATTCGACAAATAAGAATTAGAAACACGAGAATGTATTCCGAATCTAAATGATCGTATTAAAAGATGATCAGTAGAATTTTCATCAAATGTTTTTTCTTTGTGCAATTCTCCATCGAAACCTAGAAACTGGAATTAACTTCCTCTAAAAACATTTAAACGATATAACACACTAAATTGGGTAAATAGGGCATATAATTAAACTCAATCGTTAACCCCTCAAACTGTTAAAATAAACAGTGAAATAGTATCATCAGATAACTAAAATATTTTGGTATGTACATATACAACAAGATAACATGGAAACGAAACATAGTTAAAAAGCGAAACGAACTTAAAGAAAAATTCAGACAATTTTAATGGGTTTTGGAAAAAAAAATTCAGTATTATCAATCGACAACAAACTTCTCATATACTCGTACAAGAAGATCATTAAATCAGTATGGACATACAGAATTTAACTCTGGGATGTTAACAGCAAAATAAATATTGACATTATACAAATACATACTTTGATACAATCAAAAATTCGACGGACAATATTCAATGCTGCCTGGTAACTATCCTAAATCCAAATCCGACTTCATAAGTACGACGATAATAAAATAAAATTCTCTCCCGCTCAAGAAAACACGCGTAGCCAAGGCTGAAATGCATAAAACTATCAGACCTACCAAGCAGAATGCGAATTAGAGAATACCAAGTGTTTAAATGTAGAATATTAAATTCTCGTATCTCTTTGTAATTCCACGTATGTAACTCTGTAATATCTAGTTTCAACTGTAAAATATTTTCTCTATTTATGAGTATATCTATTGCGTAGCAACTAAGGTACCTTAAGGCAATAGCCCTAAAAACTGTAAAGACAATAATTTAATGTTCAGTTGACAGATGCAAACCAATAAAAGAAATAAAAAAAAAGAATATGAACATACTGGATTATGTACGAGTATATTAGTCTTAAACGGAGATTATATTAGCTTGATTAGTCGTGATAGAAGTAAGGCACCACAAGGTTCTAACTATGGAATGGATACAGATTTTATAGGGGCCACTTTAGTTTTTGCTGCGATTATGATCACTTTGAATTCACCCGCGATCGATTTTAATACTTGGTTTCATACTTTTCAAACTATTTTTCTATTTCCGCGATTTTATTTTCTTACATGTCTTTCAAACATGCAATATAATAAAAAAATTCTAAAACAACCAACTATCGTAATATTCCTTTGATTAACTACAAGAGAAGCTAAAATAATAAGGGATAATTATAGCGAGGGAGAATTTGTTTGCGAAAAAAATCTTGGTCATGATTATTCTCTTTTTTTAGGTTCAATAAATGAGAACAAAATTCCGACTCGAAGGACCAATGATTATAATTCGACGAATTAGATTTAGAAACACGAGCATGAACTTCGAATCCAAATGATGGAAATAAAGGATGATCATCCGAATTTTCATACAAAAATTACAATTTTGTTTTCTTACCTCTGGGCAATGAACAACCTTACTGTTCGACGATCAAAAGAATAAGATGAAGAGAGTTTAATTGAAAAATAAGCAAAAATAATACATATGTGTGCAAGATTTGGCTAATTGCACTCATTAGAATGAGAATTTGGAAAAAACTATAGGCAAAGTACAAAATATAATAAATTATATTATATTTGTGAAATAATATCAACGACAAAAATAATTAAAGTATTTAATTTAAAAACAATAAATGCATTTTATGAATCTCAAACAGAAATCGATTTTCACGATTATAATAAATAATAAAAAATAAAGCGCCATCATTCCCGAATAAAAAAAGAAAAAATATAGGAAAGTTACTATCCGTTTGTAACGGTCGCGTATGATACCCTATATCTCATCTTCTAACCCATCCCTATTAAAGTGAGCGTTTCGTTTTTAAATGTTCAATTCAAATTCATTGATATGCGTGTCTTTTTATTCAGAGTATACTCTCGCGACTTTTAAGAGATTTTATCAGAAGAACTGATCTTATGGCTTTTCCTTGAAAGAATGTAAGATCTTGAAAAAGAGGCCTATCCATGACCGTAAGTAGCTTTAAGTAGCAATATCAGGTCTTGTTAAGAAAACGCCCCAAAAAGTAAGCGTGATATTACTCGTATATATTTTGCTGTCATTTTTTGAAAGTGAAACGTAAACTTCCTCTTTTTGTGCTATCGTTCGATAAAACGGAAAGTCAGGAAAAGATATACAATATTCGAACAATCATGAGTATGGTCGTTAAAATCGAGCCGCCACGTGTCAACACGAAGACAATGTCGGTAGAGCGCGTTACTAAGCAAACTGAGCGGGCTTATAAGCCAGTTGTACAAACTCCTAAGCCGACTGAAAGGACGCTCGAATCAGCAGTGCAGACTCTTGAACCAGCCAATCAGCCCTCTAAGCCGATTAAAAGTACTTCCAAGTCGTCCACTAAAAAGACTGAACGAAAAATAACCTCGGATAAGCCAACGAATCCCAGTTTTCTGATGTATTCTCAGGCTGCAGTCAAAGCAACCAGACGAAACGACGGGCCACTCTCTGATCCGTTGAAAGAAATTCTGAACTGCATTTACGCTAAGTTCGAGGAGGAATGTGAAACGAACAAACGAATTCTCGAACGTCTCAGTAACGTCGAAAGCTTTTGTATGGCTAACCTTATAACTAAATCTAAGTAGATATGGACTTTTTGCTTAAAATTGTAACATGGAATGCAAACGGAGTAATTTTTCTAATGAGAGAAAATATCGACATACATGTTTGATCTCCGAAACCATCTAATAAGGGAATCGCAAATACTCGTAAAGATAAGAGGCTACGTTGGTTATCACACCTATCATCCTTCTGATAGAGCGCGGGGCGGTTCGTCCTTATTTATTAAAACTAACATCGAACACTCAGTTGATATAAACATAGAGCTGGAAAAACTTCAGTTATGCGCGGTAAGGGTTTAAAAATAAACACTTGAGCTACAATATAGCGTCAGTTTACTGTCCTCCGCGATACTCGCTCGAAAAAGACGACTACTTTCGTGTCTTCAATGCGCTTGGTTCAAATTTCCTTATTGGTAGAGATTTCAAAGCGAAGCACACCTTCTGGGTTTCAAGATGTACATCTTCTAAGGGAAAAATTCTCTACGAAGTGGCAAATGAATTCGGTTGTTGTTTTTATTCGACAGGAAAATCCACCTATTGGCCAACCGACTCAGAAAAAATCCCCGATCTTATCGATTTTTTCGTTTCAAAAGGTATTTACGATAAGTTTATTACAGTCAAAGAAAGTTCTGATCTCTCTTCTGACCACCCTCCGGTAATTTTATTACTTGGTGAAGCGTTGATCAAGAAAGAAGGACCTCCAAGTCTTACTAGCAATAGAACAAACTGGGAGGGCTTTAGAAATGATTGCGAAAGAAATATCACCCTAAATGTATCACTTAAAACACCTTATGAACTGGAAGACGAAATTGATCTTTTCGTGGAAGCAATTCAAAGAGCGGAATGGAGAAACACTCCTTCTAGAATCTAGAAGCCATAAGATTGACGGCAACGAAAAGTATCCAAGTGAAATCATTGAACTGGTGAGGGAAAAAAGAAAAACACGAAAGAAATGGCAAAAGACTCGTACACCGCAGCATAAAAATGTCCTTAACCGAATATGTAATCGAGATAGTATTCGGGAATTTAAAAGCAATAAGATAGCGACCTACTCGTACCTTGAAAATCTCTCCGCTGAAAGAGAATCAAATTATTCACTTTTGAAAGCGCTAAAAGGCATTCGGAAACCTCGAATGCAAGCGCCACCAATTCGGAAAAACGATGGAAATAGGGCTAAGAGCGACAAAGAAAAGGTGGAACTTTTTGCTTTGCATTTATAAGAAACGTTTAAGCCATTCGACGGCCCTTTGATAACGCCCGACCCCCAGTCACTACGTCTGACAACTTTAAACTAAAAAAAGTTGCATTGATTGAACCCTCAGTAATCAAAAATCTAAAGACGATAAAAGCACCGGGTTACGACTTGATAACGGAGCAGGTGGTCAAGGAATTACCGAATAAAACTGTTTATCAAACTGCTATATTTTATTTTATTTTTATTTTCTACGTTCCGAGACAATGGAAAGTCGCCAAGATTATAATGGTCCCGAAACCAGGCAAACCTCTGAATGAGAAGAAATCATATCGGCCTATTTCCCTATTGCCGGTTATCTCTAAAATATTCGAAAAACTACTCACTAAACGAATACAACCTGTAGTCGACGAAAGACGTCTGATTCCTGACCATCAGTTTGGATTTAGAATCAAACATTCTACAATCGGAAATGATTACTCTGATTTCAAGGAGATTGCGCCGGAGTCCCACAAGGAAGTGTCCTCGGCCCGCTGCTATATGTACTCTACACGCGTGATATCCCGCAGGAAAGAAACTGCGTCGTCGCCACGTTTGAGGACGATACGGCGATATTGACAACGGGCGATAAAATTGAAGCAGTAACTGAAAAACTGCAACATGCTGTTAACAAAGTCCACGCCTGGACGAATTCTTGGCGTATTGTGATGAACGAAAGCAAATCTACTTACATCAACTTTACCTACAAAAATGTGGACAGATTATCCGTTTATTTAAACACGAACACGAACGAAGCAAAATATTTAGGAATGATTCTAGATGTTAAGCTTAAATGGAAATCGCACGTAAAAAAGAAACGCGACGAGCTCGAAAACAAATACCGACAAATGTATTGGCTACTCGGAAAACATTCGACGCTGAGCCTACATAACAAACTGCTTATCTATAAGCAAGTGCTAAAGACAGTGTGGACGTATGGTCTACAACTATGGGGTTGTACCAGGAAAAGCAATAGAAACATCCTACAAACTTTTGAAAATAAAGTTCTTAGAACTATCGTTAGCGCACCATGGTACGTACGTAATAAAGATATTCATCAGTATCTGGGAATTCCCAGCGTCGTCGAAGAGATAACAAAATTTGCTCGTAAACACAAAGATCGTGTTCACGGCCATTGTAACCGTACCGTCATTCACTTACTTGACGTGAACAATTCGTCGCTTGCAAAGGACAAAACCTTTTGACCTCGCGTCATAGTATATGCCCATCGTGAAAACCTTCATTGGAATTTAACCTGCCTAAAGTGCAACATTCTTTTTAAATTACATACGAACATTTTTTTTCCCAAAAATCACGAGTCTCGTAAGCGAAAATAAAACTGCTGGATAAGCGTCGGCTTAGTTGTAGTTTTAATCTTAAAGAGTGGTGTTTTTAGTTAGTAAAAATCTCACACTACCATAAGCACGCACGGTCCGGGCCTTATGTTGTCTTTAGAAGATTTTTACCCTCTCACAAAAAAAAAAAAAAAAATTTTGAAAGTTGGCGTGCCTGTGGGCTGATTTATTTTTTTTGTAACACTTTTTCCACTTTTGGTTATAAAAGGCTTATATAGGTATACCAAATATCATCTTCGTAGCCAAAAGCTTAAGGCCCAAAATTGGTAACGGACATGGATAGATCGACTTAACTTTCAATGCTGATCACAAATGTATATAATTAAAGTTTTGATTAATGATGCACATATATAAATGTTAGGATATTGTTTTTCGGAGTATGTACAAATTGTAAACAAGATTACAATTTTCTGAGTTAAATGTATGTTTATGATATAAAGCGTGTTTATTTTTAAAAAAGTATAATCTGCATAATTCTGTAAGCGTCAGACATTGTGGATAATTATTTGCTTAACAACTGGCCACAATTTTGCGACAACCATTGAGCAGCATTGAAATGCATATGCTTTCAGTTGGATCACCCATTTGAATTCAATTGACTATCGATCGCTGGATCGGTGAGCACATGGTGTTGAGCTCCTTTCGTATGAATTTTACTCCGAATTTTCGTCACACTGGAAACTGAAATCTTCACAAGCAACTTCCCTATTATGTTGACCCATTTCGATTTGGATATAGTCAGGCTTGACCGGTATTTCTGAGTTCTTCTTCTGGGATACCGACGAAACATTTAACACCAAAAACTGAAAGATGTTTCGTAACTGGCTCGGGTTGGTATACGACTTTGAATATAATTTGCTGTATTCACCGCTTCAGCCCGCAAACTATGTGGCAATTCGGTTCGAGTAACATATATCTCGTCTTTTCGATAAGTGTTCGCTTTTTAATTTCAGCAAACCATTCTGCTGTGGTGTATGTATATGGGGCCACATACAATTGATACAAGCGTATTACTTTAGACTTTCTCCTGAACTTATTTTTTACTAATTCTACGTACTATTTGATGTTGTTTTCAACCTTCGACCTATTCTTCATCAGGTAAATGACTGAACACCGAAGAAATTCATCAGTGGAAGTAAGTACATAACGTCTTCCACCTGGTGAAACTTCCTGCAGGAGGCCTCACACATCTGTATGAATTAAATCGAATATTGCAGTCGATTAACTTAATTACTGCTTCCGAAATGGCATACGCGTTAATTTGCATTGAGCTTATCGATTTCTGGAGCGTAAATAACATCCGTCACGAAAGGTGAGGATTCTATACCAATTACATTTTTGAATCTAGTCTTGCATGCGCCCCTTCTTTTAACACACACTCCTTGCACAGTCTGCCATGTTGTGGTGATAACATTTCGCACGATATATGGTAGGTAGCTACTAAGTCAATAACCCAGCCTGAGTGATTTCCATCTGAAACCATACATAAAAGCTCTTCAGTTTATTAAATTTTGTTTAACTTTCTGAACTTTGTAATTATTTCTTCATTTGTGTCGACTTGAGTGCTGCCTCTCCTCATGCGCCATGAATTATGACTGCTTCGTTTAGGCGATGAAACCCGTTTAACACTTCCGACTGCATCAAGCTCAATGCCAAGTACTTTGCTGACCTGGTTTCCAAAGCAGAGACGAGTGTATTGTATAGTAACTCCACGGTAGACTGCTTAAAATCATCCCAACGATTCAACTTTATACTGGTTGTACAACGGCATTGACCTAGTCAGAAGGGTTCGAATACATCGCCTAAGATGTCTAGGATATGTAGACCAAATAGACATCAACGATAAAGACTAAAACTGACAGCGAGTTTTAGGACAAGCGTAGAGAGTGTTACCATCATTCAGCATTACACTCTTATGGTAGCTGTATCTCCGCGTTTTACTTTACCAGAAAGACACTATCTTACTCAAGGAATATATATAATCAGTAGGGCCACGCCACGGAATATAGAGATGCACTGAAATACTGCATACGTTGTTGATTCCTAAGAACTGATCAAGGATTGAAAATAACTTAAAATTCGTACCCATGCAGCAATTTAAAGTGAAATTGAGTCGCAATACCGCATGAAAATGAAGAAAGTCCAGCTTAGCGTGCGTCAAGAAAAATTACATTTTATTAACGCACTGACTAGTCAAAAGAGCAGAATTTGTAGATCGAACAGCAAAACCAAGTACAGAATCGCCAAATAGGTGATAGGTGGTCGCAGCGTGCGTCATGGGAGATGGACAGAATTCCCAAAAACATAATCCCGGACGCCCAAAATCCCAAAAAGCCAAAATCCCGAAAGTGAAACTGAAAACTTAATTGCCGTCCGGTGTATGAGTCGAAGAGATGTCCCATAGTGTGAAATCCTTTTATCCCGCGAAGCGTTCCACCCAAGTACTGTTAAGATACAGGCGCCTGCCAGACAACATTTACAATTGTACCCAACCAAATTTTTCGGGATTACGTTTTCGGGATTTTGGATTTTCGGGATTTTGGTTTTATAGATTGTGACCCCAACCCATGCGTCAACACCCGGTGAAGAATTTGGATAGTTGTATGCTGGTTTTACATGAGGATCAGCTAAGGAGATGAAATGGATATTCTTTCATCTTTATATACAAATTAAAGCAGTGATAAGGCGTACGATGCCCAAAGTTCTAGAACCCTCATCGTTCCTCACAGTAAGGACGAGATCATTGCAGAAATCCAAACAGTCTCATAATGGAAAAGGGTGGCAGGGCTTGACGGCATTGACGCGGAGCGTTGAACTTAACTCGGTTTTTCGCATTGAAGATAGCATCAATATCAGAATTGAGTACGTTAGACATTTGCTGATCCTTGATTAACACCGGCATTAGTCAAAAATGTTGTAGAAATCTCTCAAAGGCACGATGTCTGCACGTTTTCAAGTTAAAACGTCGGTACTAGCCGATCATTTCGAGGAGTTGCTTAACCCATACTGTAGTAAAACTCGGCTGAATTACGCATATTTACTGTCCTCTAGAGAGTACACCACAGATGCAACGCAAAGAAAGTTCGAGGTGAAGATCGTATTCCTTACAAATGTATCAAATTTGCGACAAACGAATTCCTCGAAAAATTCGCTCTGGTCTACAATTATATTTTCGACATGGTTGAACTACCATATATTTGAAATAAAGTGCATGACTGGGTTTCGAGTCACGCTAAATTCAATTTCGTTCTTCAAATTCTACCAAAGCGATAATCTGTTTTAGGTTTCTCTGTTATGTTTAATAAAATCACAAATGTAACCGAATTCAATAAAAATTAACAATGACGAATAACATATCACACTAAAAGTATCTACATAATCTATTCATTTAACGATTAGGTAATAGGGTAAACAATTATCTATATTTTGGATGTACGATCATCCTATACCGATCAGTAAAACCGTATGGGCACGAATCACCAAAGGTAATTTAGATATTAATTTTGAATAGAACAGAATTTTCATACGTCCGCTAATAAGTAAAGTACCATTATTCGTTTTTTTTTAGCGGCAAACTAAATACGAAATCTTATAGCAAAAGTTCACAATAAAATCGTTAGAACCGTTTTCAGAAAAATATAATATATTCAAAATTGGCCCTAAGAAAAGTACCTTTAATTTTTAGGTTAGAATGACTATTCCGATTTAACCTCTGCACATTAGCCCACAGACACCAGATATGAAGATTGAAGTAAATCCGTCCAGCCATGTGGACTGCAGTCTGATTTACAGACGCACAGACAGATTTTTAGGTTAGACTGACTATTCCGATTTAACCTCTGCACATTAGCCCACAGACACCAGATATGAAGATTGAAGTAAATCCGTCCAGCCATGTTTACTGCAGTCTGATTTACAGACGCACAGACAGATGGATAGACAGACGGACAGAAATGCAAGACCCACTTTTTGGAGTTTCTCTCTTATAGTCATACCAAGATTGATTAAA
This sequence comes from Pocota personata, assembly GCA_963082735.1. NCBI lineage: Eukaryota > Metazoa > Arthropoda > Insecta > Diptera > Syrphidae > Pocota > Pocota personata. The sequence goes on from OY720430.1 coordinate 83,313,201, forward strand.
ATCTCGAGATCGACAATTTTTACGAAGACAACTTTCTTTTAGATTAGAAGGTTAAAAGTGCTAAAGCTCCTTTCACTGATTTTTTTCTTATAAGTGGGAAAATGTCATATTTTCGGAAGAACACAAATTAAATTTAAATGGTTCCGATTGTTACAGTCGCTCCTGGCACGATTTGTCAAAAAATAGCCTGGCTCCTTCAAAGTGAAATTTTGAAGGCCGTGTGTTCGGTGCTATGGTTTAGGGAGCATTTGCTTACATTGTGAAGTTGTCGATTTCTTTCAATTGAACCAAAATGAATTTCAGAAATTATACAGACCTATAAAGACAATTTTACTGAATTGGATGGCTTACAGCCCTGATAGTAATTATTTGGAATATGTTTGCTGCAAAGGTTTATGCTAATGAAGACAATTCGCACGACTGGATCGCACGTACTTGCACCTACATTTATATATATATATGTATGTTCTTTAATTGCAAATCACTCAGATTTAAAATTTAAATAAAATAGTTAAAAAGTTTTTTTTTTTATTATAAAAATTTCTGAAATTTTTTCAAAACTTTGTATGCTATAATCGTATATATGTAAGTCAAATATTGTGCAAATATTGATTTCGAGCAAAATCGAAATAGCCAATTTTCAGAAACCAGTTAATAAGCAAAGTACCGTCGAAAGTATTTTTTTAGAAAACAAAAATTAGTTCGCCATTATTATATACATAAATTATCAAATTGTATCAAAAGCTTTAGAGCCGTTTTCGAGAAAATAATTATTTTCAAAAAGTCCATTTGTAAAGCGCCAATAATTTTGGAGTTAGAATGAGCCTGGAATAGTCAAGTCGAGCATTCAGACAGACAGACAGAATTGAGAGACCCACTTTATTGAATTTCTCTATCATAGTAATGTCGACTTTGCTCTTATATGTACATACATAGGTGCTCTTGTATGTTATGCTCTTTGTTACAGTTATTATTTTTTATACAGCGCACACCATATGCACCAATTTGATTTTTTTTTTGTATTTTTTCCTCTCTTTGTTGTTTTAACAAATTACTGCCAAGCCAAAATAATTTTAATGTGCATGTGTGATTATAAGCATCTAAGTTCATTTTTATGAAAACTGTTCATATTATTATCAGAAATGAGGGTAAATAAATTAATAGGATTTTTGAAAAAAAAAAAAAATCAAAATTCATGTTTAAAAAATTAAGTAGCATACAAAAAATACTTCATTTCATTTAATTACAACAACAAAAACTAAAAAAGGATACAAACTGTATTGTCAGGAAAGTGTTTACACATCTAAACTCAAATTATTTTAAAAATTCGGGAACTGCTAAAATTTTACAAATTCAGTATTTGGTGTTACCACCTTTAGCATCAATAACTGCTTGTAACCTTTTCTGCATGGACCAAATTAGTTTTTTTTTAGGTCATAGTTGATGGGAATGGTGGCCCATTCTTCTTTAACATACTGGTAATGTTGTTTTCGGTTTTTGGGGTTCTTTTTTGCCGCTTTTTTTACCTATAAATTTATCTGTATCTAGCACTTTGCTGTAGTTGTAGAGCAGCCACGTCCTGACCGTAAGCTCTTTATGCTTTGGGTCGTTGTCTTGATTGAATTTGAATTTTGGTTTTCTGCTTTCATCACCATCATTAAAATCAACACTATTACCGCTACTGAGCAAATGAGTTTGCAAAATGCTCAGGTATTTAATGGCTTCAATGGTATTATCAATAAAGACTAAGTCTCCAACACCTTTGCAAAACTCAACTGTGGTCTAAATTTTAACCTTCTACGCATACCTGTTTAAAAGTTATGAAGCTATGATAGACAAATGGACAGACAAATCTCACTATAAAGGTTTTCCTGTAAGCACCGGGATCCTGAAAATTGTTCAACCTAATACCTTATAAAGTTTTTGAAGTTATTAAAGATGAAGGAAGTAATTTAAATGCTAATTTTGTTAATTTCTGATTCTATTCATATTAAAAGAAAGTGCAATTAAATAAATATTTAACAATTTCTAAGGTATTTTGTATTTTTATTTTTTTAAGTTAAATAAAATACCTAATCGCTCTTATGCAACAATAATGCTTGTATTTTATTGTTCAGTGCTATTATACGCGAAACACTCACTTTTCAAAAAAACATTCACACTTTTTGGGAATTTCCTGCATTATTCCACTACAAGATAAATTTTCTTAATGGCAGCCAAAGATACCAATTAAGCCCTTTTGGGGCTGAGGTTTCCAATATAGGAAATCGACTTTTCACTTAAAATTATTTTTTTTTACTTATAATGGCTTATTCTAAGATATATTATGTAAAAATTTTGGAGAGGAAATTTGTTGTTATATTTTTAAAATTTTTTTAAAGTTTTCGGTTTTGACTAGTAAAATGCATGTTTTCTTCCTTATTAACTCAACAAAAGGGTGTTTACTGTTTAGTCGACTTGTAGTGCTAAGTGTATCCAATTTAATATAAATGGACATAATTTTATTTCTTTACAAGGTGCTAAAATTAAAAAATTATAAGTTTTAATGGTTTTTATTTAGAAATGGAAATATTTTCCGATTTATATGAAATTTTAATATGTGATAGCAAGCATTTTTCTGAAAATTTTGATATATATATTTAGGGTTTAATACCTCATCCACTGTTGGGCGGCACAAAACTGTTCTGTAATAAACTTACCCCCAGGCGCCTGCCTGACAGTTGTTGACATACCCTTAGCGGAGCGACGAAGTCGCCTGGAATTTAATAAATTAATCGCGCGAAGCGCTCCACTTACCCACTGTTGGATATAAGTTAGCTTTTCGAAATAATTACCAAAAATCATCCAAATTTAATTTGGAATAATTTAATTTTTTTTTTTTTTTTTTTGTTTATCACATTACAGTTATTTGATGTTGGTTTTGATTTGTTTTTAGCTATTAAGTAATAGTATAGTATTAACTTCCTCTAAAAAAATTTTTTTTTTATACTATTAACTTCCTCTCAAAAAAAATTTTGTTTATGCTTTTTAGACCATTTTAGACTAAATAAAAAAAAAATAAATTTTAGCGAATTTCCTATATTGGAAACCCGCCCCTCTTTTGGGGCTAGATTTAGTTCTATTTCAGGTAATTTAGACTCAAAAATGGAATTCGCCCAAAACGACAATTTAGTCCTTTTTAGGTATTTTAGACCCCAATCTAGCCCTCAGCAACGAAGTTTTGAATAAAAAATAAAAGAAAATGCTTCCAGTAAACGGCCCCCATAAGATCAATACTAAATAAAGAACAATATTATTGACCATCTCTAGTTTAATATTGAATGTTTGTGCAATACGGTGATTGGCCTATGTGCAATATTATATGATGGAACAATACTCGTTGAATTCAGTGTAAAATTCAAAAGTGGAAGGAGACTGCAAAAATCGTTCGTATTCAAGGTTTTAGAATTATTAAAATTATGACCGACTGACGTCCTATATATGTACATGTGTATACATAGGTACATTGTTATAGAATGACTCTTTGTATAGAATTCACAAAGGTATCCATAACAAATGAATCGGCAAGGAAAAACATGTGAAGCAAACTTCTCACCATGAAGTTCCTGATGTTTTTTTAATATCAAAATTTGAATTTTCAAAAATATATCGAAGTGTATTCTTAATGTCGAAAAAAGCAAAGCATCGCCAACTTGGAGCATTAAAATTAGTATCGAGATTTTGCATTATAAGAGTGTTGATACGACCATGATTGAATGTTTAATGACGTTTAGAACTCAACCATTTGTACAGTGTCACCGAGGGGAAAGTATAGTACTTTTTTTAGTAACTTTTCCAAAAAATGAAACAAATGAGCAAAATGAAGGCCGGGGCTGTTAAATCTGGCCACCATGGGGGACATTCAACATCACCATTTGTGAATATAATTCGGTCTGAAACAGTTGATAGAGTAATTGCATTTTCCGTTGCGATGTGGCACCGTCCTGGTGAAACCACATATTGAGCAAGTTTAAAGCATTCAATCCAGTTATTAATAAATTTTCAATTATATGGTTGTATCACTTTCTAGCAGCAGTAATAGTAGCTCCATATCCATCTTCGAAAAAGTACGTTCCAATGATTCATTCCTATATTGTGAAAAGAGTCTACTTAATTATTATCCTCCCCCTACTTTACAATTTATATCTATTTATTTCCATTCACTCCCGAAATTTGAAAGTCGAATCATAATAGGAGATGGAAACGAAAGTCACAGAAAGTCTGTGAACGACTGTTTCTGGCCAGAGCCAAAGGTGCTTTTGCCCTTACAAAGAAACTTTTTTATAGCAAGCAACTCGATGTAAGGGTAAAGGTAATCTGCTACATGGCCCTCATTCGGCCCATGCTCGTATATGGATGCCCCTTGTGGTTCAACGCGGGAGCAAGCTTGTTGGAAAAGATTCGGGTGTTTGAGAGAGCTTGCCTTCGGACTTGCCCAGTACATAAAATTCTATCCCAATGAGGTCCTGTACAACAGGGCTAACCTAATAAGAGTGGATAATTTCGTTATCAAGCTGATTCGAAGGCACGTTGTAAGAGCAATGAGCTCGATGAACAACCTGATCTCGGGGCTTATTACCCCAATTATGAGTATTACGAAAGAGTGCGCCTTAACGGCTTTGTTCCCCCAGAGGCATTCCTCTATCTTGATAAGAAGGGTCTGATCCAGGACAGATTGGCAGTGCCGCTAATCTTCCACGTTGCTCGGACAGATGGGGATAAGCGACTCAACTACGACAGAGACGACACGGCAGTGTGGAGCATCTCCGGTTTAGTAGGGCGGTATCGGGTCGCGATATGAAGGACGTTGAACGTCAGTTCTCACAATCTTGGTGGCTTACTGTCGTCGTTCCCTCACAATCCGGGGTAGCCCGTTTAAAGTTGGCTGTTTGGTCTTGGCCGACTTACATAGTTTAAGGTATCTGTAGGTATTTTTAGGTAGAAAGAAAAATATATATTTGAAAAAAAAAAAAAAATTCAAAAAAAAAACCGAACAGCACTTTGAAAAAAAAAAAATAAATTTGTATGTATGTATTTACTTACAAAATTAGAGTAAGATAGAATAAGGTAGTTTAAGATTTATTTTAAGGTAGTTTTTAAGTTTTATTATTAGAACAAAAGAAAAAAAAGGCATATACTAAGTTTTTTGTAATTTTATCAAAAATTTTTTCTTAGTGTTTATTAATAATTGAGCAATAAGACAAATAAAAAAATTAAGTACGGTACGTCGAAAGACATAGTTTTAAGTATTAGATTTAGCTTAGAGCGCTCGCATGGGGCCAGTAAGTTAGAATAACATAGTTAAGTTAATTAAGCTAGTTTTAAGCGTTTTTTGTCTAGCATTTAAGTTGTAATCGAATTGAGTTAATAAAAATGCATTTAAAATGAAATGAAATGATGGAAACTTTTTTATTGCGTACAGTTCTGTGAATTTGTTTTCGTTTCTCGCGGCTTTAACTCGAAAAGGCTTCATTTTGTGAAAAATATGTTATAAGAACCTTTTCTATAGTACCGTGGCGCAGGAGTGAGTTGCATGGGCCACTAAGCGAGACACTCAGGTTCGATTACCAGAAACAGCAAACGGTTTTTCACGGTCCCTCCTCTCGCAAACGACTGACAGAGATCGGAGAGTAAAACGATCATGATTAGGCTTCTAAATTATGCCCTCAGGAAATGGTAATAAACTGTAGGTCCCTACAAATGCACAGCACTAATGGCTGTGAGAAGCTAGGCCAGCCCACCCACTCAAAGGAGGGAGAAATTTATTTTATTATCAGGGTCTTTGAATTCCACACCGATTGTGGTTATGTTTGAAATGAAAGCGCTGTCATTTTGGAAAGATTTTGTTCTGTCATAGCTGCCATTTAATCATGGAAAATTACACACTTCAACAACGCTCTGTTCTTCAAATGAGAACAAATTATCTTCAGCAATGAATCGTATTTTTGGCAAAAATCTAAATTTTCGAATCTGGTACGATGTCGAAACACAACACTTCCAGAAACTCCTTTGCATCCAGAAAACACATTCTTTGGTGTGGATATTCGTCAGGCGACGTCCTTCGAAATGAGAGGGGGGAGACGATAACTGTCGACGTCGAAAGGTATCGATAGATGATAACAGTTTTTTTTTGCCCGAATTGGATATTGTGGACATAGACAACGTGTAGTTCCAGCACGACTGGGTGCCACGTGCCGCACACCGAATAAAACAATGGCGTTATTGAGGGAAATTTATCCACGTCGTGTTATTTCAAGAAGAAATGATGTTATCTGGCCTCCACGATCGTGTGATTTGACGCCCTTAGACATTTTTCTTTGTGGGTGTGTTAAGTCTGGAGCCTATAGCAACAATTCACGACCTGGAGAACAAGCCCATTCAAGCTATTGCTAAAATCCAGTCTGATATACGAGTACATATGTAGAAGACTCATTCAAAATTGGGTCTTCCGAATCGTTCCGGCCAACGAAGCTGTGGAGTCCATTTGAATGCTATTATTTTTAAAACATAATGGCATTGAATATACTTTAATCCCAATAAAGACTTCAGCCATACCTCCATAGCTAAAAACTCTTTATCCATTAACTTTGTAAACTACCACAGGAATTATGCCAACAAGTAATGGAAGATACCATCAAAAGCGCGGAAGTCTGCAAGGCCAGCCGTGGCACCCGTTTGGTCAATATCATTTTTCATATTTCATGTCAAAGCCTCAACATTATAAAGGTATTGACATTAACATATCAGCAGTTTATCAAAAACCAATGTTTTTTATTTCAAATTTAAATTGTAATTTAATGGTAAAACGCATTCTCGTAATTGAAATTTATCCAGTTACTCTTGCAATAAAGTCGATTTTTGAATATTTTTAAGACTACACCCAAGCATCTAATCACCACGACGCATAAAATCCGATTTTGATGATTTTCAGACGGAAACACAAACGAAATTTTACAAAATGTCTTTTAGTGGTTTTTGAGTAAGCTTGGTGAAAATAAAAATAAATAATAAATAAATAATGAAAAATTATTCAATAAATAAATAAATAATAAATAGATAATAAATAAATAATAAATAACACATTTTACCTCATTCCAATCGTTTCTGATAATTTTTAGATGAGGTTATATACTAGATGAGGTTACATACTAGACAAAACTGAGAAAACAAATTTCATCGAAATCATTAGGGACTCGCGAAGTAGAAAAGCCAACAGTCCAGCCAACAATTTCAGGGTTCCGCAACGTAACTCTATTGCTCTCGTCAGCGCTTCCGCCCGTTCGTCCGTCTGTCACCACCTTCTAGATCCTAAACCATTTAAATTATTTGCATGATTTTTTCACAAGTCATGTAAAATAATAATGCAAAGACAACACCGGTGTCATTTTTCAAAAAAACGTTATTTTGGAGGTACCTCTAGTACAGGTAAAAGTCACAGGAAAAGGGTTTTTTTTTCGTTTTCAACTAAAAAAATTAAATTTGTGCCTATAATGGAGGAAAGTCTGCGAAAAATGAGTGTCATCTTCTCTCACGTTTCCAAAGTACGTGACTTGAAAAGATCATGGTAATGGTGCATTTCTGGATCTATAACGACAAATAAGTCTGATTTCGATACTCTTATTAATTTGCGAGATATTACATATCTTATGAAAGTAACGGATAGTTTATTTCAGAGCCAGGACGCGTGGGGAAGCAATATTGTTCCCAAGAATACTCTAATCAACAAAAAAAAAAATTCAATATATTCTAAATTTTCATTCCAATTATCTTATCATTTCTTAGAATTCTCTCATCTCCGTTCATTCTTTGATAGATTTTGATGTAACAAAACTACAGACAGTTGACTACAAGGATTATGATACATATGTACATAGTTATGTATGTGCAAACGTTACTCACCTCGTTTTTGGTAATGCGGTGACGTGCCAGCTTCACTACTGCAAAGTTTCCCTTCCCGATGGTGCGTTCAATGTCGTAGAAGCCTACGCGGATAGGACCTTTGTTCTTGATGCCTGTTACTGAGGTAATGCTGCCGGGTATAGGAGTGGAAGCGGAAGTGGATGTGGATCCTCCACCACCAGAACTTCCTCCTACAGATCCATTTACCGCTACCCTTATTATAGAGGCATTAGAACCAGCGACTGATGTGCCACTAGGAACAGAGTTAGTTGCGGATACAGGTTTGGGGGAAACGATCGAGTTTCCCTCATCGTTGGTACTACTTTCTGCCGTAGTTTGCGAGGCAAGATTGGATTGCGTTGCTTTAAATGTACTGCTGGTGGCTTCGGTTGGATTCGGTGAACCATTATTCTTAGATGGCGATGGAGGCCTTCCGATGGAAGGCTTCTCCGGAGACGTTTCACTGGCAGGCACGGAGCCATTTGTGTTATCACGTTCTCCCATGATTGTAAAGATGATCTGATTTTACTTGGATTAAGGTTTAAGCTTTATCACTGCAAACCTACTCTGTTAACTGATCTCGAAGATGTAATTCATTTTTGGGATGAAAAGTTCGTTGAGCAATGCATTTGGTGTTGCTCTTTGGAAAATCTGAAATTAAAGAATTAAAAAGAATGTTGTAAGGTATAGTGCAAAAAGTGCTCAAGTCCACTTTCATCTAAAATGTACCTACTTATTGACTTTAAAATTCGAAAAATATATGTATGTACATTTAAACACTTCCTTTTCAATAAAAAATAGAGTACACCTATGTGGTGATTATCTGCAAATCAACCGGAAATTTAAATTATTGAAATTTTTATTTATTCTTTTTAGAATCTGTTAAAAAAGCAGGAAAATATTTTGACGGTTTTTCAAAACTTAGTATGTCATGTCTTTGTATATGTCAAATATTGCTTATAAAATAATCAATTTGCAAAAAATACATTGATAAGTAAAGTACCGTTATACGTATTTTATACCAAAAACCCGGTACACCTTTTGTTACGACATAACCACAGTAAATCAGATATGAAATTTTAACAAAATCCTAAAAGCCGACAAATTTCGCCTCGAATTGTAAACCCACCGATCCCAGATATGAAGTTTGAAGAAAATTCGTCCAGCTGTTTAGGTTGCAATTGGACATACATACACACAAGCGGACAGACAGAATTGAGAGGCCAATTTTACTGAGTTTCGCTATGCAAGTAAAAACTGGTTAAGTTATTGTTAAGTATTATTAAAATTAATAAACATCGGTTGTAGTTCAGAATGAATACTGAATTTTTATTCTTATTTATACGAAAATTCTTAAAGTATAAATAAATAAAAACAATATGATCATTAATAGAAGAAGATTAAAAGTATTTATTTACATAGTCACTTAAACCATGTGCGTGTAAATTATAAGATCAAATAATTCAGTGAAATTAAAGAAATAGATTACATGTTCAAATTTCTAAATTTTAATATTCTTTTATTTTGGTTTTGGAGTTGTTGGCGACTTCATTGTCCTTTTCTTCATGTTCGTCCATATTATCCTTATTTCAAATTTGTTGGTTCCTTTGGTCAGTTAACTGTTTCTACATTAAGCTAGGTTTCTTTTGACCCTGTTATAATTGATGCCTAAGATGTGGCATTCAATCGCAAATTTGTTGGAGATCTCTATGATAATGCTGCTCATCAATTTACCTACGCACTCGCCTTCTCTTGAGCAGTGTTGTACAATATATCGACCAGTTCCTGATTCAACTGATAACGAATTGTAAGCTACGAGTACAACCATTACTTCGATATTTTACATACTCGTAGTTAACTTCTTTCGTTCTTCATTCAATTCATGTATACAACTTTATTCTCCATATGAAGTGAATCACTTTTTGATGCGTCTGAGTGAGATTTTGACGTTCAGAAACACGTACTTCCAAACACTCCTGTTGTGCTTTCTCCCACATTTTGTGTTCCATTTGACTCTCCATCGGCAGACTTGCAAGCTCATCCTTCAACTCGCAGATCTACGATTCCTTGTACTTCACCTCTCTCAGTTCATCATCCAAGTGGTCTTTGTGAAATTTATGGTAAACATAAACCCATCATTTCCTGGGTTCCACTTCGATCTCCTCGTTTTAACTGCTTCATCTCATACTTCAACTCGGATATTCAGGATTGCTTTTGCTTCACCTCTCTCAGTTCAACATTCAAGTGGTCTTTTCTTTTGAGCAATGCAAGGATGATTTTCAACATGCATAAATTCATCATTCTGGTATGCTTTCTCCCATATTCAACTCATTTAATTTCTCCACGACTTGTTTCAAGGTTATGCTATATTGTCTATGCACATCTTTACTTCATTGATGCTATCGTCTTCTTGCTGGATGCTTCAACCAACGTCTTATGTTGCCTGTTTTTGTTTTACACTTTCTAACAAGATTATTACGCAAGCCATTTTCCTCTATAGCTTTAAATTATCTGACTTAATTTCAAAATATACTTCCATTTTCACTTAACCGATGTTGTGGCCTCGGATACGCCAATTGATCTCAACAAATGACTTTCAAAGGCTTCCACTTAAACCTGTGATAATCGCCGTTTTAGTACACCGATACTTTGAGTCTCTTACCAGGGTATGGGAGAACTCAAAATATCTGGCTCGAATGATCTAATATAAACATGGATAGACATGCGTTGTAATTCCGAATGAATACTAAATCTTTACTCTTTATTATCGCCTTATTTGTAGAAAAATTCTTAAAGATATAGATAACAACAAAATTATCATTAACAGAAGAGAAGATTAAAAGTATTTACAACATGTTCACTTAAACTATGTGCGATAAAAAAGGTTACAACCTTATCATATTTACTGCCTATTCTCGGTAGCAGATAAGGTGATCACAAATATATAAAATATGAGCGCATCAATTGTGTGCAGCCGTACACAAATTTATTTCCTTACTCTTGAATACAACTATAAGATAAAACAAAAATAGTAAAATTAAAAAATAGATTATACTAAATGTATAGGAATTTGGACTCTTCGTTATTCCGGAGACAAGGCGTATGTATGATCTTATTTGTGAGGGTTAGATCAAAGCAAGCACCTTTTGATTAATGTCTACCTTCTTGTTTGTACTCACATGACTCGCTCGAGAACCACTGAAGAGATTTCGATGAAATTGGATTAGAAAATTTGTCATGATATGTTGGTATACATGTAGTTTCGTAAAAAAAATGTCAAAACCAGATGGTGTGCGGGTAAGATGTGGAGGCGGGGTAAAAATATTTAAATCATATTTACTGATTTAAGAGTATCTGAACAGATTTTGACAGGCACGGCAGTCCCATATGAAAAAGATCTAAGTCCAATGAAGTGGTCATCATTCTCATAATTCCAACTCAAGCACAACTTAAGGGATTTTGATGATATTTGGACCTTGAGACGTCTTACAATTTTTTACAAAAATGGCTTGTGCTGGGAGACATTGCTTTTGCTTTGGGGTTTGACGTTATTTGTCCAACTAACTTTATACAAAAAACAATAGTTTTTACATATTCGAATTCCTTCGAAGTTTGGATTCAATTTGATATGCCGCATGTTGGGGTGCTAACATTTTGGGGTACAAACATGTTGGGGTGCAAAAATGGTGGGGGTGCAAACATATTGTGGTAGGAGGGACCGGGGATAGTGACACACTTTTCAAGTTTTATATTTTCTAGAAGCTGTAGTATTTCTTTAGTATTTCTAGGTCAAGAAGTAAATATTTGGCAATAATCCTTCATAGTCACATAAAATAAATCTTTACTGAGTATGATGCTATAATTACGTATTCCTGTTGCTATTAATTTGTCAACTTACCCCGCTTTTCAGATGACACGCGGTTTTGGGGTATGTTGAAAAATATATTTTTCAAAACAATTTTGACATGTTAATTAACTATCTTAAATAAATTAAGAACATATTGAAGGATTCAGGAGAAGTTTCCAAATTATAGACAACGTTATTTAATGCAACTTGTTTGGGAAGAGCAGAACCACGTAATTTATTCATAAAACAAATTCGTTACGCGCAAGTCGGGCCTGGCGTGGTTAGTGTTCCGTACCGAGATCCACTAAAGATATTTTGATAAAATTTAATTTGTATGTATACATATACAAACATTTTTTTCTTATTCTCTTCCATTCTCTTTGTTAATTTTTTTTATATCTATCTATATATATAAAACTCAATGTACCTGCGTTTGTATGTATGCTATGGACTCCGAAAACACCGAACCGATTGAGCTCAAATTTCCAGGCAATCTTCTTTATTGGCCCGAGAGTGTTTCTGTGAAGTTTGCTCAAAATCGGTCCAGCAGTAAAATCGGTCCCATAAAAAAACCTATATTTCTTTTTGTTAGGCGCAGCAACGCACGCCGTGTATCAGCAAGTATATATATATATATATTTATCATATATATTTAGAATCGGGCCAAACAAACACTGCACCACACTACGATTAAGCGACAAGTCATAACAGTTAACCCAACGAACGAACACATATGAAGAGACAGACAAAGAAAATGGGCTTTTCCCGATTCATCAGTCAGTTGAAAAGAAAACGACATAGGGATCAATCGTTGTCGCTAGCAGCTAGAGTGCAAATTTATATTAATTCAAGTTCACAATCATGAACAACTAAGTTCGAAATTAAGCGATGTTGAATCAAAAGCGAATTGTGTTAGTAAATAAATAACGATTAAGTGGTCGCCAAACCCAGGAATCCTACATACATATATATACATCTTTTAAATATATTTAAATAAAAATTATGAGAAACAATTTGTATTATCCTTTCATTCTAAGTTTTCAGATTCAATGTTTTGAATGTTTGTAGTGTGGGGTGTGTGTATGAATTCGTTTCGTACTCATGTTTCTCCTTGTCTGAAGGAATGATGGTGATGAACACATATTTCTTTTCGAATTAAGAATATTTCTGTGGCTATAAGAAAAAACGGCATAAGTCGACTTATACCAAAATTGAGTTAATGACACAAGGTTTTTAAATAGTTTTTAGATATATAAAGTCGTTTCTCTCAATTTGTTAGTCCATCATCTACATCCTCTACCGAGTTATGCGCAGATGAGTAAAAGCATAAATCAAATATTCCATACAATTTGCACAGAAATTCAAACTTTAATTGTCTCTCCTGGAAAATAGTAATACGAGTAACTTATTTATGTTGTTTTTCCTTGCGTATCGGATTGGTAGCAGACAAGGGGTGTTATGGCTTACAAGCGTATAAAAATACATTTTTGGTAGTAAATCAGCCACGAGGCGGTTGAAAAGAAAATCTGATATCTGCGTTAAGAGATAGTTGCTGATGGATTAATTTGATGTTCTGATTCTTCGGTTATGTCAGTTTAACTACAAACGAAATCTGAGATAGATAGGAAACCATTCTGAGGTTCCTATATTAGTGTGAAATTCAAAGTAGGATATATTTTAAATAATTGCTGCATACCATTTGATCCCATTTTTATATGCAAAATAAGACATTGACGTCAAGATGCCCAATCGTCAAAAAAATAACACATTTGATTTATTATTTAGTAGAAAAGTACAATTAAAAGTTTGCGCGCGTGATATACACCCCGCGCAACAAAAAAAGCCGCATACGGGTTTTCCATTTTTTTGCGCTAATTACCTTTAAGGGATTCGCCGAATTATATTTTATTGCTTCCGGGTTAGGTAATGCACATTTTGGAATGTGTCGGAATTCATTCTGGCAGTATTTAACAGTGCGTGCAGTTGTATTTCTTAAATAAAAGTGAAAAGAGTATATCGCGATGTCTAAAAGGGTACAATTGAGTAAAGAAAATAAGGCAGTTATCGTCGCCTTATCCAAACAGAATCAGTCATTTCGTGAAATTGCTCGACAAATTGGATGCAATGAGAGTTCTGTAAGAAGATTCTGTAACAAATATCGTCGGGATCACAATCTGGACAGAAAAATTGGCACAGGATTGAAGAGATGTACCACTGTTCGGGATGACAGGGAACTGAAGAGGCTAAGCCTGAGAAACAGGTTTAAAAAAGCATCGGAGTTAAGAGCTGACCTGCGAGAAGCTACTGGGGCTGAAGTTAGCGTCAGAACTATCCAGAATCGTCTCAACGAGATGGGTTTGCTAGCAAGGAGACCAGCGAAAAAGCCACTTCTGACCAGCAAAATGAAGAAAACGCGCCTTAGCTGAGCTAAGGAAAGGCAAAACTGGAGTGTTCAAGGTTGGTCAAATGTGGTGTTCTCTGATGAGTCCAAGTTTAACCTAATCGGACCGGATGGGAAGCAGATAGTTCGTCGTAGAAAAGGGGAACGCTACAGCGACGAATGCATAGCTCACACCGTAAAATATTATCCTTATGTTATGGTGTGGGGATGCATCACCGCAATCGGAGTTGGATCTCTAATTATACTCGAGGGCACTGTTAACGCCATGCAGTACAAACAAATTATCTTAGATGGTGTTGTACCGAGTATGGAAATGATAACAGCAGAAACATCAAAACCAATTTTTCAAGATGATTCATCACCTTGCGACCGAGCAAAATCTGTGAGTAATTCGAGATTTTTTTTTCATATTTATGGGTGTTTTGAAAATTTTATGATTTTAATTTTTAAATTTCCTCCACAGAATAAAACTTTGAAAGAAGAATTAGGAATAGAATCCCTAATTTGGCCGGGAAACAGTCCAGATCTCAACCCATCGAAAATGTCTGGGCTCTTATGGGAAAGAAGATCCAAATTAAAAAACCAAAAACCATGCAGCATTTAAAGAGCATCATTGAAGAAGTGTGGTTCAATGAAATTAATAACAATTACCTCGGTAATCTCTATGCCTCCATGCCAAACAGGGTTCATGACGTTGTTAGGGCGAAGGGTGGTGCTACGAAATACTAGAATCATTTTTTAGTATTATGAAAGTCTTAAATTATATAAAAAGGTTTCTTAGTTAATAAAAATATGAAAAAAGAAATTTGCTTTTCAAATTGTTGCTCTTTTTTTAATTTATGTATATTGATAGTACTTGGGTAATATCTGATATTTTGTAGTATAATCTTCACGATCATTACTTTTTTTCAATTAGGCTACGAAATGTATTGTCAAATTGGGGAATGTGTTAACTTAAATGTTAAACATCAAAAATAGAAAGTGACTACGCAGTGATTAGTCATCATTTTCCATTTTGTTAAAAATTACCATGTGCGGCTTTTTTTGTTGCGCGGGGTGTATATCTTAGAGAATATAAAGCACGCGACTGGGTCGCATGTATATGTGTGCATATGTACATATACATATGTATGTATATTTACATGTGGATATATGTTGTTCAATTGCAAATCACTCAGATTTGCAATTTAAACAATATTGTGAATAAGGTATTTTTTTAATTTTATTAAATTTTTTATATTTAAGATTTCACAAAACTTGGTATGCCATAATCTTGTATATGTCAAATATGGTTCAAATGTTGACAAAATCGACCATACATACAGACAGACAGAATTGAAAGAACCACGTTATTGAGTTTCTCTATCATAGTAATGCCGAGTTTGATCAAAATCTCGTGATCGAACATTTTCAGGAAACCAATATGTGTTCTTATAGTGCAAGTAAAAATGATCTGTGAGTTCTCCTCCATCCAGCCTGTAAAACTAGGAGAAAAGCTCTTTGAACTTCTCATTTTCAACCAGCAAACAAAGGGGATGTAAAAACATTCGTTTGGTAGTTCATAGTATAACAAAAAATGGAAGCTAAAACAAATAAATTTTTACACAAATATGAATACGAGTACTCGCACATTATTCACAAACACGAACTTCGCAAAAGAAAATACAATTTTATTCGGTCTTTTAAATATTTATTAATGAAAATACTTCATTCTACTTATAAAACAAAACAAAAACTCAAAAAAACAATAACATTCCATGACAAAAACAAAAAGGTTAAAAAACTCAAAATGAACACTTTTTAAAAAGTGACCCTAATATGGAATTCAATCCATTATAATATAAAACACATGCAAATTTATGTTGATGTGCAAAAATTACAAATGAAATGAATGGATTCGGCACCAGAGCAGTCTATATGGTACGTTGAATCCATTCCTCCCCGCCCTTATCATCAGTAAACAGCCCCGAACAATAACCGCACTCTGTCTCGCCGCCGTCAGGGACACGTGTTTGTAATGTCGGTGCAAAATCATTTGAGGAATCCGAGTGGAATGAAATTTCATCAGATTCTGATAAGGATGACGAATCTGACTGTTGTTTTTTCTTTAATTCCATAATCGATACCCTTCCTCTATTGGTCGTTGCCGTAATTTGTTGATTGTACCTATACATAGAAAGAAGGAAAAGACTTGGGCCGAATTACCGCATTCGTGAAGGGATGAGTCGCTACGTAATTTAAATCACTCGTATGTTATTCGTGGATCTGCCAACAACCTAATACAAAATTCCTGACGACTGATCCTGGAACTGATGTTGTAATTCGGAACCTGTATTGCACGAAGTTTTGCCATGGACCTTTAAAGTGCCTACTCACACAACAATTTACAGGGACCAATTTTTATGGCAACTCCAAATTGACATGTGCGGCACATCGCCTGCTTTTTCTTATTGCTCTACAGATGGCGGTAAGACTTTCCAGACGGTGTGCAAATTTCCAAACTCCTCCCCTTATTATGTTATTTGTGTTGAATGATCCTGTCGACTTACATCAGTTGTCATCGGGCAGTGAAGAGAAGAAGTGGAGATAAAGATAACGATCGTTTGCAAAAATTGGAAGATGTGGAAGGTAGCACATGATTTTCCACATTCTAATTGTTTCCGTAAATTGCTGTGTGAGTAGACACTTTTAGAGAAAATCTGCGATTTTTTTTAAATAAAAAGTGGAACAAATTTGCCCTCTCCAGGATATGAACATCTGGAAATCTCTAGGATGGGGCTATATGATAAATTTAAAAATAGGTACATACCAGCACATATAGTGAACGCCCAAAAAAAACACTTCTTAAATACGACCCTGACTATTTTGTATAAAGTTTTGGAGAAATTGTCAAATTACCTCTTTTATTTCGCGGAGGGCGGTACTCTTGACGTCGCTTACTCTTTGACGACTCCACGGCTAGAGCCCCACGCTTTAGAGTTCCAGAGACAGCAAATGTGAACTCTGATATTGACACGATCATCAATTCGGGTACCAAGAACGAAGTTGAGTTCAATGGATCGAAAAGACAGTGTCTTTTGATTCAGGAGCGAGATACTATCATGTCCAAACGATGATATATGTGAGAGAAATTGATGTTGAGGAATCTAATGGCTTGTCATGCATGTCACGCTGCTAAAACTTTAGCTAGATATCTCGGATTAGTCATTCCTGATTTTTCATTCCGGCAGATTTGGCCGGATGTAAAGTTTACATTCGTCTGCACCCTGAATATAACTCTCATGCGTAGGTGAGGTTACTCAATCATGTTCAGGGACAAGCATGTAGATTGATTGGTGGTCAGTATATTTACAACCAAAATAAATCGCTCTAACACTGCCGGAAAGTTGAATACTTAGCACCTCTGCACTGGTATTTTCATCTTAATTGTTTAAATGAAATCTATAGTTGCATCGCGCCAGTTCAATCACAATACGAGAGTGGCATTTCCCTCACACCTTTATATTTTAAAGCCCTCTTTCGGGTGCATTGTGAAATTCAGAAAATCGTTTACAAAATTTGAGAATTTATGCGAAACGCCACTTTTCTATATTCCTTTTCTATCTAGTATTTAATAACTCTATACTATTTTCTCACACTCCATCACTGGGATTTATAACTTTAAAGGACATAGTCCCAAGTGATATAAAATATTTAAAAAGGAAAAAAAAAATACTTTGCCCGGTCATTATGCATAATGTCTTGGCATTGTGTAACATGCCGCATTAATCACTTGGTTTGTATCTGAGATACCATAGTAAGGTAATGTCATTTATTACACATAAGTATTAACGTAGATACTTAATGGAGACACACTCTTGGGTAAGCAATCTCTATTGCAAAGAGAATAATACCTCTTCGAGAAAGAAATCCCAAGAAAAAGAAAAATCCCGTCTCTTATCTCCTACTCAATTTTTTTCAAAATATTCCGCTATACTGATCCGTTGGTGATTGAGTGCTGATTGAATGTTGGTCTGACACGGAAACTATTTATTCTGGCGCTTCAGCGAGTTCGCTAAGCAAGTGATCGTTATTAGGTGTTTTTTTTTTTTGTACACAAAGGAGTATTCGAATTTACACAAGGAGCAAAATCAAATTCTTACTGACAATCAATGGTGATAATATAGCCTAAGAGCCCACAGTAATTTTTGGGTATGAATGATAACAAAAAATAATTGATATTTTTAGATATGTAGTTCTTAAGTTTTTATTTTCAAATGTTTGCGTCTTGCAGCGTCTTGTGGGGGCAATGGTGAGTAATACTATACCAAATATGCAATTTTTTCGAATACAAATAATTGATATAACAATTTTACCATCATTTCAAAATGTAGAGTTAACCGCCCTCGCCCTGATAATAAATATGGTGGCCCAAGACTTTTTGCAGGGGTCCTTCTGCCTGCAAGACGCGCTAATAGCATGCTAGAAATCGATTTTTTTTAAATAATTGTGCTAACAAATTTGTTTCTTCTCCTAAATGTAAAACTAGTCTTCCTGATTACAAATATGGTGGTCCAAGACATTTTGCACCCGGTCTTCTGCCTGCAAAACGCACTTTTTGTTTGAACAATCAATAAATTTCAACAGTAATACAAACTGAGTTGGGAAAATGCAACTCAATTCAAGATCACTCTCATCTTATGAGTCGCTACTAAAAACATCGTTGTCGCTATCGAATCCCTAATAGGACTTTGAATAATGTCCTCTAATTTGTCTGGTGTACGAGTAGTTTGACTCTCAAACCAATTAATTTTATACATATAATTGGTGAGCCTCCACCATCTTTCCGCAGGTGTGCATTGGACTTCCTCGTTTTTCACAGCATTTTTCCAAATCAATGATTGCCCACCAACGTCAAGCAAGTTCTTCCCCATCCTCCTCAAAGTCCAGACCTTAGCCCAATAAAAGGAAAGGACTACAAGAAGCAGGAACAAACTTAAAGCCACCTTTAAACATGTTCGGCAATAAATATTCCTCGAATATACTACAAAACTTCCCTTTCTATGCAAAATAGAGTCGTCGGGAATGTTTTCATAGATCTGGGAAGTGATTGCTTTACATTTAATTAAATCCTGATCCGAACTACATACGAGCATATGTGTACATAGGTTAAGAGCGCTGTATTTATTTAAATAAAAGACGTTACCCTAGGGTTGAAATCGTTGTTGTTCATGTTCGTGATCAGGAGTTTGAAATTACTGTGGGAAGAAGTTTCCATGATCACCTTGCTGTGCGCGTTGTAAATCAGAATGAACTGATACTCGTAGATATTGTAACATGCGAGCTACGGCTCGAGTAGATAAAACGATATTCTGTGAAATTTATTTCTTTATTTTCTAGTCTATAGAACAATTCAAGTTCACACTATACTATTCTTCGCAAATTCTTTTCTTACAAGGTCTCTTTCCTCTCAAATCACTTTATCTCCTTTCAATTAGTTAATTCACAAATCCAAACTAATTACTTTTTCTTGTTTACTCTCAACTTTCAATTTATCACCAAATTACAACTTCGCCCATTATCACTTTTCCAATCTCTTCGCCACGGTTCTAAACCAACTGTCCCTTTTTTGATCGCCATCTGTCCTTATATAGCAGAAGTTTCTGATAGCCAGAAACTTCTAGCAAATTCTTCGACCACTGGAACAAGAGAAATAATTCTTGCAGTTATAATTCCCTTTTATCCCTGATATTATTCGTCTCTTTCGTTGACATGAGCTGTGGAGACTTCGTCCCAGACACGAACCTCGACAGTTCGAACCAAAATTCTGCCAGAATGGAAAGTCACTTCGGAATTTGCTGCATAGACATAGGAGCGTAGTTATTATTATGCTACACTGCCCCCCTCTTAGACGTGTTCGTCCCGAACAAGTGCATCCTCATTTCGGCCATTGTATCGACTCAGTCGGTCCACATGAACCACTTTCATTTTGGCCCTCGGTCCTCGCTGGATGCGGTAGACAACATCGTTGCGGGTTACTATTCTGTAGGGACCTTCCCAGTTCCGCTGTAATTTAGGTGATTTCCCCTTTTGGCGATGGGGATTATACAGCCACACCAGATCTCCTTCCTGGAATCCTGACGTTGTTGCCTTGGCATCATACCTGGTCTTCATGCGGTCGCTCGTCATCTTAACCTGGCTTCTGGTCCTTTGGTGTATGTCCCTAAGCCTTTCCCTAAGGTCCGCCACGTACTCTTCTTCATTTCTGGGCTCATTGGTAGGAGATCCAAATTTCACCTCACTGGGTAAACGAGCTATTCCACCAAATAAGATTTCGAACGGCGTATGTCGAGTAGTGCTATGCACGGCACTTCTATAGGCCATCAAAAACAAGGGGATCTGCCGGTCCCAATCCCGTTGGTAGTCACCTACGACCTTCGAGAGATGTTCGTCCAAAGTCCTATTGAAACGCTCCACCATACCGTCTGACTGTGGATGAAGCGGGGTTGTCCTTGTCTTTTTGATTCCGAGTAGTTAACACACCTCTTGGAAGATTCTTGACTCGAAGTTCCTCCCTTGGTCAGAATGCAATTCCAAGGGCACACCGAATCTGCTAACCCAATTGTAGACGATCTGCTCCGCCACGGTTCTGGCTTCCTGGTTAGGGATCGGAAACGCTTCCGGCCACTTACTGAAGTAGTTCATCACTACGAGTATATACCGATTACCATTGTCGGTTTCCGGAAAGGGCCCTGCGATGTCAATGGCGATTCGTTCGAAAGGTGCTCCCACGTTGTATTGGTGCATCTTACCTCGAGTTTTGATTCTCGGACCCTTGCTAGCTGCACACATGTCGCATTTTCTGCACCAGTCTTCGATATCTTCCTTCGCTTTTAACCAATAAAAACGTTCTCGTACCTTTTCTAGCGTCTTATTCACTCCCAAGTGGCCTCCGGTCGCCCCGCCATGCATTTCCTGTAACACCTCCTTGACCCTCGTCCGCGGTACGACAAGCTGCATTACAAACGACTTTCCGTCGGAGGATTCCCATTTTCTTCTCAGAACACCTTCTTGGACATGGAGGGAGTCCCACTGCGCAAAATATGCCTTTAAGGTCGGGCTTCTGTGAGAGATGTCCTGATGATCCGGTTTCTCCATGTTCTCCTTCCAGGCCAGAATCGGCTCGATATCCGGGTCTTCCTTCTGAGCGTTCCGGATCTCATCTACGCTCCAGCCGGCGATAGGTTCGGCTCTCATTCTTTGGATGGAAACCAGCTCCCGTTCTTCCTGACGCGCACAATGTTTACAATCCGTTCTGCATGGTCTCCGGGACAGTGCATCCGCATTAGAGTGGAGTTTTCCTTTACGATGCTGTATTTCGTAGTCGTAGATTTGCAGCCTTTCGATCCATCTTGCGACCTGACCCTCAGGACTCTTGAACTGTAATAGCCATTTTAAGGCTGCATGGTCTGTGCGAAGAACGAACTTCCTCCCGTAGAGGTATTTGTGAAAATGCTTCGTAGCCAAGATCAAAGCTAGAAGTTCCCGCCTTGTCACGCAGTAGTTCCTTTCTGGCTTAGAGAGCACCTTGCTGAAGTACGCAACCACCTTCTCTTGGCCGTCATGCACCTGGGAGAGTACGGCTCCTACCCCGACATTACTAGCATCTGCATCCACAACGAACGTTTCCCCGGGAGTGGGGTAAGCCAGTATCGGGGCATCGCATAGCCGTTGTTTAAGTGCCTTGAAGCTCTTCTCACACTCAATTGACCATTTGAATTGTTTTCCCTTTTCCGTCAACTGGTGAAGGCTCTTTGCGATCCCGGCAAAATCCTTCACGAACCGTCTGTAGTAGGTGGCTAGGCCCAGGAAGCTCCTTAGTTGGTGTTTATCCTTGGGGACTGGCCAGTTTTTCACCGCTTCGACCTTCTCTGGATCGGTTCTCACTCCTTTCGCTGAAATTATGTGCCCCAAGTACTTGACTTCTGCTCTAAACAGGGCGCACTTGGGGTTGAGCTTCAGGTGGGCACTTCGAAGCCTTTGAAACACATCCCTTAGATTGTCTCGGTGTTGCGCAAACGTTTTTCCTACGACGATGACATCATCCAAGTATACCAAACAGGTTTTCCATGTTAACCCTTGCAGGACACATTCCATCAATCGCTCGAAAGTCGCCGGAGCATTGCACAGCCCGAATGGCATTACCGTGAATTGCCATAGCCCATTTCCTGCGGTGAAGGTGGTTTTCTCCCGGTCTTCTGGATGGATCTGTACCTGCCAGTAGCCACTCTTCAAGTCGAGAGTGGAAAACCATCGGGCTCCTGATAGTGTGTCTAGCGTGTCGTCAATCCGTGGCAGAGGGTAGCTGTCTTTCTTGGTGACGTAATTGAGCTGCCGATAGTCCACGCAGAACCGCGTGCTGCCATCTTTCTTCTTAACCAGTACTACCGGTGATGCCCACGGACTTTTGGAACTTTCAATCAGACCTTCTTTCTCCATTGCCGACACCATCTCTGCAACTTCTGTCTGCTTTGCCAATGGAAGGCGCCTAGCAGGCTGACGAATTGGTCTAGTATCACCAGTGTCTATTCGATGTTGTACCAGGTGTGTTCGGCCGTATTCTCCGTCCTGTGAGGCAAATACATCAGCGTACTCATTGATAAGATTCTCTGCCATAGTTCGCTGCTCCTGATTCAGCTCACTGGACTGGAGAATCGTCTCTCTCGTTTCCGCTGTCCAAGGTGATGGGAGAGGTTTTGGAGCATCACGTTCAGATATTGTTGCGACGGCGGTAATCGGCGTGCATTTTCCAGTCACCTCCCCTCGCCTTAGTTTGACAGCGTGTGGTCTTGCGTTCAAAACCCTCACTGGAACCATGGTGTTCTTTGGTTCGACTAACGTCTTTCCCACGATGTAGTCTTGAGAATTCTTCTCTGGGTCTGGTTCTACTATGTAGAATCGGTGGCTCCCAAGATCACCTTCCAGCTTTGTCCAAATGATTGTCTCTGAAGACGGCGGCAAAACTTCGTCTTTGCTGATGACTGTCCTGAGAGTTACGGCATTCTCATTTCCGTACACCATCGGAATCTCCACATTTCGATACCTCAGTACTTGCATCCCGATGTCCAAGATTACTTCATTTGCTTTCATGAAGTCTACTCCGATGATGCACTCGTCGCATATATCTGCCACCAGAAACGCATGGGAGAACGTCAGTCCTGCCAGAGTAATCGTAAGACGAACTTCTCCAAATACCTTCGCCATTTCCCCTGTTGCAGTCTTCAGGCAGTAGCTGTTGGTGTTGTGCAGCCAGGAGCTTTTGACGATATCTCTTCTTACAATGGAGGCAGTGGCACCTGTGTCGATGGTGGCTACGCACTTCTTCTCGTTGATTAGTGCCTCCACTGTCAGGCTCTTGTTACCCCGTTTGGTTTGCGAAACTTGAATGGTGGTCCTGGGGGCCTCGATTCCAGTAACCAACTTCTGCCCCGCGAAGTTGGTCCTTACGCATCTCCCGACTGCTGGTTTTGGGAAGTCTGACCGAAAGGATGCTTCCTCTCTGCTTCTCCTACTTCCGCAATGTGGACAATTTCCTCGTCTAGGTGCACTTCTGCACTGCCGTTGTAGGTGTCCGGTTTGGTTGCAATTCCAGCAACGGATTTGACTTCCGCGAGCTTTGACGGCTGTTCTCTGGCATGAGCATTCCACGACGGACATTTCCCTGACACGGTGTATTCCCTGGTATGCTTGGTCCGCAGCCTTCATTGACAAAGCGAATGCCAATGCCTCGGGGAGTGTTCGCTTTTCAGCCATCCTTACAGCCATTTGCAGTTGTCTGTCCTCTATGGCCTGAATAAAAGCTTCCACCGCCATTTCGTTGATAAGCTCCTCACCGGCTTTAGGGTATGAAAGATGGGCTAGTCGCTCTATATCCGCTTGCAACTGTTGGAGCGTTTCCCCCCTTTTCTGGACTCGACTACGCAGCTGAACCCTGTACACCTGCTGCATGTGTTCATCCCCAAACCGCATCTCGATAGCCTGAACCAGAGAATCGTAGTTCTGCTGTTTATCTTCCGGGATGGTCTGCAAGAGCTCCGCAGCTGGACCCCTCAGTGCAAGTGTGAGTGCAATGGACTTCTCTTCATCGTCCCAGCTATTGGTCATTGCGGCCGCTTGGAATTGCCTTTTATAAATTGGCCATGATGTTTGACCATCGAAGATAGGAGGCTGCATCTCCTTTCTTCTCAGACCGTCAGTGGAATATTCCCGTGCTTTCTGTCTCTTCACGTTGCTGAGCTCCTTAGCAAGATTTTCGACTTGCTTTCCTACTATCTCGAATTGCGTATCCACTTTTTCAAACTGAGTCTCTATCTTCCCGAACTGAGTTTCATGTTTCTCAAAATTTTCATCGAATCTGGTTTCGACTTTTTCGAGTTGCGTCTCGACCTTCTCGATTTTCTCTTCGATCACTTCGAATTTGGATTCCAAGTTCTTGTTTTGCTCATCAAGTTTACTTTCCAGAGCATCTAGAGAATTCTTTTGTTCATCCAGCTTAAGTTCTAGAGAATTCTTCTGGTCGTCCATTGCTTTCTTTTGTTCGTCCAGCTTAAGTTCTATAGAATTCTTTTGGTCATCGAGCTTATGACTTTGATCTTCTATTGCTTTCTTTTGTTCGTCCATGACTAACTTAAGTTGCAGGAGCAGACTTGTTATACCCGGGTCGGCTACTGTACTTGCTGGTTCCTCTTCCACGTCAAACTCTATGTCATGCGGATTTTCACCTTCCTGCGTTACTGCTTCTTCCAGACGAATCAATAGGGCATCTTTTCCCCCAGTTGTGTCGAGATTCCGCTTACTGAGTTCTGCCTTTAGTTGAATTATAGTTAGTTTTCCCAATTTGCGACCCATTTTGCGCAACTAATTAACTCAACACAGAAATGGTTTTTTTTTTTTTTTTTTCTTGTGCAATTTCACACCACGGAAATAGTTATTCACAGAATAAGTTTTATCCCAGCTTCTGACACCAATGTAACATGCGAGCTACGGCTCGAGTAGATAAAACGATATTCTGTGAAATTTATTTCTTTATTTTCTAGTCTACAGAACAATTCAAGTTCACACTATACTATTCTTCGCAAATTCTTTTCTTACAAGGTCTCTTTCCTCTCAAATCACTTTATCTCCTTTCAATTAGTTAATTCACAAATCCAAACTAATTACTTTTTCTTGTTTACTCTCCACTTTCAATTTATCACCAAATTACAACTTCGCCCATTATCACTTTTCCAATCTCTTCGCCACGGTTCTAAACCAACTGTCCTTTTTTTGATCGCCATCTGTCCTTATATAGCAGAAGTTTCTGATAGCCAGAAACTTCTAGCAAATTCTTCGACCACTGGAACAAGAGAAATAATTCTTGCAGTTATAATTCCCTTTTATCCCTGATATTATTCGTCTCTTTCGTTGACATGAGCTGTGGAGACTTCGTCCCAGACACGAACCTCGAATGAAAGGACAGTTCGAACCAAAATTCTGCCAGAATGGAAAGTCACTTCGGAATTTGCTGCATAGACATAGGAGCGTAGTTATTATTATGCTACAATATCAACAATTCTGATGGCAATGCATTAAGATAAGTTGACTACACAGAAGGAATACGATTCGAACTATATAAAACATACATACGAGTATGTACTCAGAACGTGCGAGTAAAATAAAAACAATAAATTAAAGGATGACGGTACATCCTATGCACATGTATATTTATGTATACATGTATGTTTCTACGAAAATAATTTTTGTCGTTCCTTTCGTTCACGATAACTTAGTCAAAGATTCACCGATTTCAATAATTATGTTTAAAAAAAAATATTGGGTTTATAACCTAATTCGTGCGGTTTTTTGTCAAAATTTGAACGTTTTTTTTAAGAAAAACATGTACAATAATATTATTCAAAGTATTGCCCATCTGAAGCTATGACTTTTTCCCATCTTTCTGGCAATTTGTGGATCCCATCCCAAAAGAACTGCGCCGGCTTGGCAGCCAAGAATGAATCAAGCCATTTTTTGATATTCTGCTCTGATGTGAACCGTATTTCAGTGAGGGCGTTCTGCATCGACCGGAACAAATGGTAGTCAGAAGGGGCAAGGTCTGGGCTATTAACCGGAATAGCAACGTGGGGCCGAGCGTTGTCATGATGAAAAATTATTGCCTCGTGTCTGGTCGCATACTCCGGGCGTTTTTCGGCTACTGCTCTCTTCAAATGGATTAATTGTGTTCGGTAGCGTTGTCCATTGATGGTTTCACCCGGTTTTAACAGCTCATAATACAGCACACGCTTCTGATCCCACCAAATACAGAGCATTACCTTCGCGCCATGGATATTCGGCTTTGCCGTTGATTTGGCTGGTTGGCCGGGTTTCACATATGATTTTTTGCGCTTGGGGTTGTCGTAATGGATCCATTTTTCATCACCAGTAACAATCCGATGCAAAAATGAATTCCTTTTGTGGCATTCCAGCAGCATTCCGGACATGCAAAACCGCCTTTCGACATCTCTCGGTTTGAGTTCATGTGGAACCCAATTTCCTTGCATTTGAATATATCCAGCTGCTTTTAAACGTTTTGAAATGGCTGCTTGAGTGACACCCAAAGATTCTGCGAGCTCTTCTTGTGTTTGGCAACAATCTTCATAGAGTAATGCTTCCAGTTCTTCATCTTCAAACTTTTTTGGCTGCCCAGGACGATCATCGTCTTCCAAGCCAAAATCACCACTTTTAAATCGTGCAAACCACTTTGGCACGTTCGCTCAGCTAGCGCATGTTCACCATAAACTTCCACCAAAATACGATGACTTTCGGCAGCAGTTTTCTTCATATTAAAGTAATGAAGAAGAACTCCCCGCAAAAACACTTTTTCAGGCACAAAGTTCGACATATTTGAGTGAAAAAAAATTATTGTTGTTTCAAATGAATGACATATTACTGAAATGACGTACAATGACAGTAGCTTTCTAACGCATGTTCCAATGGAATAATAACAATGGAATAATACAAGTTACGCCATCTCTTAGCAAACCGCACGAATTAAGTTATTGACCCAATAGTTTAATGGGTGCTTGCGACGTGTTGTTTTTGCCTCCAATCGAATTATCGTTAACATTTGTGTAAATTGACTGTGTAATCTGGTATATTCGTTTAATATTGTCTTGTGCGTGATCTCTCAATGGAATCATATTTAAAACTTCGACAAAATGGCTGTGTCATCTAATTTGCCTATTCTCTAACAACTTCTGCATGATCTTTCAATGGTGGAATCATCTCCAAAATATCGACAAAGTGGCTTTGTTTGTTCCCTATCGATAGCTGCGTGAACTTTCGATAGTGGAATCAACGTAAACAGTTAAGTGAAGTTGCTTCTTTATCCGTTTTACATCGACTACTTCGTGGTTTATAGATGCTTGAAATAATCGAATTTCGGATGACATATGTATGTATGTATGTATGTATGTACATAGTTAAGTTTTGTTTTAACAGAAACAGAAAAAGCTAAATGTTCTGTGGGCAAACTATCCACCATTTTATTAAATATCGATATAATATCACTTAATAACTGTAGCGACAAATCATTAGTCATGCAGTATGCTTTTATACTTAAGAATTGCTTGCCCACTATGTTCTGAATATCAATAATGTGTGTTGAGTGGGTTCGATCGTGAATTATAAATCCATCACTGCTTGTTTATATAACTTATAAATCTATCTCTTTGTTTAATACTTCGTTTTAATTGTTTTGTGCTGATGACAAAGGGATCGATTTGTTTGTCTGATATGACTTTGTTGAGAGTATTTCAAGATTCAATTAATGCAACTTTGTAGTAAGATCTTTATCATTCATTCTGTACTTACGAGTAACTCCTCCCTACTTAAAACTTTGTGTCCTCAGAAAGACCAATTTAGTGTTACAAACATCAATTTTGGGGTTTCTGATTCAATTACATTTGTTGATATACAATAGAAAATAGAATGGTTTCTAAAATGTGGGTGGTATTGGGAGTGGTAGATATTAACAAATTTAATTTTTTCATTTTTTATTACAAGGTGGGGCAAAAGTATTGTCATAATATGAATGTGCCATAATTTTTGCAAATGGCATCAAATATCATTGTGCTTTAACATTTATGTTGTAGACAGATAGAGAATTAGTAGGCAACAGGCAATGGAGCGATACACACCTGAAGAACGTGGAATTATTGTTACTGCTTATTTGACATATTTCCGGTCTGTTGTTTTAACGCAGCGTGAATTTCGTCGTCGTTTTCCGCGTCGCCTTGCACCATGTCCGCGAACAATTAAGCGTTTGACTGAGCGTCTAGTGCAAACTGGGTCCACTAGAGATGTCGCAAGAAGTGGCAGGCCCCGTATTGCTCGTTCGGCCGAGAATATCACTGTTGTGGCCGAGGACGTCCACCAGAGTCCACAAACATCGACGAGACAACACTGCACACGATTTGGCATCAGTAGACGTTCGTTCATTGCGTCGAATTTTGGTAAAAGACCTGAAGATGTTCGCTTATAAAGTGCAAACCGTTTACGAATTACTGCCTGCCTGACCGTCAAGTGAGGTTAACTTACTCCCATACTCTGTTAAACCTGGTACAAGAAGAGGATGATTTCGTATCCAAAATCATAATGAGCGACGAAGCCCATTTCCACTTAATTGGAAATTTTGAATAAACAAAATTTGCCTTTCTGGGGCACGGCGAATCCACATGAAATGCACGAAGAGCCATAGCGTCCCCTCAAAGTGGCTGTTTGGTGCGGCATTTGGGGGAGAGTACGATAACTTTGGCGCCAAAAATTGATAACGGTTTTTTGTAGAGGGGTCAAAGACAAGCATTTTTTACTATGGGAGGGGGGGGGGGGGGGGGGGCATTTTTCGCATTTTTCGCCCCGTTTAGGAGGTAGGGGCAATTTTAAAAACAAAATGACTTAAAATGAAAAAAAAAATATTCAAAAACAATGGCAACACTTACACTACAATGAAGTTCTATAGCCAGAAACCTGTTCTTTAATCCTAAATTTCTATTAAATAATTTATGTCAATAGTTTTTGAAAAATTCGCCTGCAAACTCAAAATTTTGATAAAAAAAATGAAAAAAAAGAAGTACTGTAGATGAAGAGTATTGAGGACATAGGCGCCTGCCTGACGAAAAGCACCTACCCCGAGCGGAGCAAAGAATTTGCGTGAGCGGGACCTGCCGCATGCGAAAAGAGAGTTTAAATCCCTTAATCTCGCGGCCCACCCGGGTACTGTTAATTAAGAAAACTGTTGATATAGGCGCTTGCCAGACGTTTAATCTATTATTCATTCTCTTACCTCAAAGGAAGACCACGTAAATGCCAAAAAAACAAAACAAAAATAGTAATTTATAATGTATAATGTATTTAATTAATATTGACACAAACCTGATCGCAGAGAAGAATATCTCTTCGAAAAGGAAATCCAAAGAAAAGCAGAAAATCCTTTTTCTTGTTTCCAACTCAACTTTTCTGAACATATCCCGCTATATGCAGCTGGTTATTAAGTTATTAAGTGCTGAATAAATTTTATAATTGGACGTTCACTAATCACGCGATCGTTATTTTCTTTTCCAAATAATTGAAGGCTTGTAAAATGTCTTAACAAAACTCTTATTCCACTAATCCACGGCAGTTGTGTAGATATGTTTTACTAGGTTTCTAAGTGGAAAGTTCATGATTCCATTTAAATTACCACCCTGCCGAATGTAACTTTCTCATCCCAAACAAATTACACAGCTTATTCAGAAGAAAGTAAAAAAATTCTTCGTCTACGATTTTAAACTTTCTAATTGATTTTTCATTTCAAGACAAAACAAGCACTTTTCGTTCCGTATCTATCTGCCTGTCTATCAGTCAAGAACCACCAAACAGATCTCAATGAAATTCAACTTCTAGGCCCGATGTAGTATTGTAGTAATGGACTGAATGGGGCAAAAATTATAGGGTTGAGTACTATAAATTATCAAATATTGTGATTGACAACTAATACTTTATCACACACCTACCTTAAGAAACACTTGATGGTTTAAGTAGTAGTGTCTGATAATTATCATATATATAATTAACATTTAGCGAAGTGGTGGTGAGATATTTGGGTGGCTTAACTCAATAATTACTCAATGGATTTTTATAAAATTTGGTTGATTGGTTTGGTTTGGTGCATAGTAGCTTTTTTTTCCATGTTTTTTTCAATCCTGGGTTTCCGGGAAAAAATCAGAGCGATTCCGGGATTTGAAATCGTAAGTGAAAAACATTTAAAGGTTATAAATTCAAAAACAATTTGAAAAGTTCACAAAACGTAATTGTAATATTTATATTTTAGACAAAAATATTTGTTTGTATTTTTTAGACAGATAGATAGAAAGAAAGTGGTCCTCGATGAGATGTACTTAGACCAACATATGTAGATTCATTGCCATACCACCATGGAATCCTTTCATGAAGCCACTGGTATTGAGCATGTCTGCCAATGATGCAGTGTATGTTGATGACATTTATGAGTTGTTATTTCCACGGTGTCGTGCAGTACCTTTAACCTGCCAAGGTTCAAGGTTGGTCATATTAGCCTAACACTGTTGCAGTTATTAAGATATATCCACCTATGGTTCACTATTTCCACTGCATAAGCATGTGTCAGGTGCCTAACAGATGGCGCGTTGACATTCTCTGTACGCCTACTGTTTGAACCGAGTGAACCTTATCGAGCTATTCGCCAAACTCACAATTTTCCGGGATATCGCAATGACCAGGTTTTTATTATTATGCCTTTGATTATTTTAATTTATTTATAAAAATAAAATGAATTAAACAAAAAAAACAAAGAACAACAAATTGAGAAAAAAAAAATCAACTTAACAGAATAAAATAGGCATTTAACACGGACATTAATATTTAATACATGAAATACACATTGTTTCAAACAATGTAATAATCACATGTTCCATAAGCCTAATATGTCCCTACATATATATAGCATGGTATTGATGGTATTTTTTTAGTAATTCAAAAATTTGGTTAGCATTTCTTCTGCACTTATGCAACGCTATGAAAGCAGTATGATTTTATTTTATACCCCATTCCAAGATAACCAATCAGTAGCTGAAACTAAATGCGGTGATAATTATTGCGTTTTGTAGTATCTGTTCAGAATAAAAGTTAAGGGTACTATTCCTAATGTTATCTTCATACAGTTTGCGTTGGAAGTT
This sequence comes from Pocota personata, assembly GCA_963082735.1. Taxonomy (NCBI): domain Eukaryota; kingdom Metazoa; phylum Arthropoda; class Insecta; order Diptera; family Syrphidae; genus Pocota; species Pocota personata. Next base: position 83,344,654 of record OY720430.1, read on the forward strand.
TTGTAACAGAATTTATAGGACGACTAGATAGATACAATGCGAGTCACAATCGCGACCATGCTCACACTTTGTGGCTGCTTCACCGACTACTTGAAAATCCATAGTGATAAGAAAAAGCTTTCGGAAATTACTTTAAGTCTAAGGCAAAATAGTGTCAACGTCAATAGATTTTTTTTTATTTTTGTCGAACGCATTAGAAACAACTCTTTTTGCAGTAAAAATAAATCTTTATCTTGTACGTCTGAAATATTTTTTTCCCGAGATTATGAGTTATGCACTTCAATATCTGGTCCCGGGATCCCGTTTGAGAAGCTCTAGTACGTAGATGTTCACATCATACATAAATTGAATGTAGTGGAAGTAAGATATATGAGTTGGTGCAGGGAAATAACTTCAGCGGAAATTACTTCACATGGGAAAAAACTTCCCCTCAAGTTGGAAATAAATACACTTTTATAATGTGTAAGAATTTAATCAGAAATTTTTGTAAAGTTATTTCCCACCTATGATTTAAAGACCACATTAAGTGAGAAATAAAATCACATCATAAAAGTGCATTTATTTCCCACTTAAGGTGGGACTCATACACCGGAAGGCCTTCGGCCTCACATGCAGGTGCTACGCGGCGTATATTTCTGTTGTTCTTGTACTAATCACATCCATTTGAAAGTGACATAAAGCCGCCATAATAGACCTATGTCGCTTTACGAGATCTCGAAATATGGCCTTATGACCCTTTCGCAAAGCGACATAAGGCCATATGTACTTTGAAATATGGCCTTATGTCACGTAAATCACAAAAGAAAATAGTTTCGAATTTTCAAATAAGGTGAAATTATTACCCACCTTAAGTGCGAAATAACGCCACATTAAAAGTGAAACTAATTCCCACAAAAGTGGGATCCCACTTTCTGTGGGAAATAACTTCATATTATAGAAGTGTATTTATTTCCCACATGAGGTGAAGTTAATTCCCATGTGAAGTTCTTTCTCTGCACCATAAAAGTTTGGGGTTCAAAAATGACTGTTAAATGCCTAACTCGAGAAATTTTAAATGGATTTTACTGAAATTTGGTTTCTAACTTTGCTCTGGCGTATAGATGATAGATGCTTTTGAATCGATTTTTTTTTCATCATTGGCCTGCATGTAGATACTATTGGTTAGCCCATTAGAAGCGCGCATGATCAATTTTGAATCTTCTGGATTTAAAAATCGGATAGTAATCGGATAGTTTTATAACGGCAGCAAAACCGACTGATTTATAAACCTGTGTCATGACCGAGAATTCTGGCACAATCGAATTGGCGGAGCACGCAGCGCTAATATTTTTAATTGAACACCCCCGTAAATCTGTCTGGTGTGCTAAGTAGAAAAGAGGAAAAGACGAGTATTTGTTTTAGAAATGTAGCCACTGGTAGGCAATTTTGGTCCCCGAAACGAGAGATGACGCGGCTGGGAAACTTTGTGTTGCATTGTTTCTCCCGCTGTGTGGCAGGTGGTACCGTCTTGTTGAAACCACATCGTCCAACTGGTGCCAAAATAATTTGTTAACGTCGGGATAACGTTCACCATTGACTGTTACATCAGCAATCACAATGCGGGCCCAAAATCCGCAACAAACAGTGACTTTTTCTGGTTGTTCGTGAATGGCCCGTGGAATTTCTTGACCTCAAATGCTACATCGCTGAACGTGGTCCTCTAACATCCAATGAAAGCAGTCACGACGATGTTCATGGTTTGCTGTTTTCAATTCCTAAGTCAATTGGATCTTGTAGGCATGGAGATGAAGATCTTTTGTTAAAATGCGCTGCGTGGAATTGTAGGAAAGGTTTAATTGTCAGGAATAATGGTGAATGGATTTTGACATAATTACAAATGTCTATGATTACTATTCACGGATGTCAAATATCCGCTGTTTATATTTGACAGAACTACAATAATGCCAGATTTAAATTGAAACCTCTAACTGAATCGCTCTTTACGTACGTATTCAGAGGCACGTTAAACCTAATATTTTATAGCCATGTGTCAGCTCGCGTTTTCTCGAAACATGATTTCTTTTTCGCTACATTTAACTTTTCAATAGTGAACTGCAGTTGAGATACACTTATCTACTTCGAAACGTTTTACTGGCATTATCTAAGACCTCCGCCTCTTATAACTAAGTTTGCTAGATGTCCTTCATGTTTTTCCTCTGAAATATTTCAAATTAAATAAAGCTTTACCGAATCAAATTTGCGATACAATTGTAATTTGTTTGCGATATTGACTTTTCTGAAGTACGAAGCCCCAGCTCCATAGTGGTATCATGCCTGAGTGCATCTCACTGAGATCCGCTTTATATCTATTTATCTAGCTACGAGTACAAGCGTAGTAAAAAAAAGTCTCTCATTTATAAAGAATTCGGTGTCATAATGAGCTTTAGCATCAACACAGACTTCGTTCGTACTTATAGAGTCCATTAGAACGAAAATGATTTAAAACTGCAACTATTATTTCACACGAAAAGCAGACAGTGTGTTCTGCTGAGCATTTTCTCGGATAACTTCTGAATTATTAAACCGATTTTATTAAAATTTTTGTTATTATAAGACTTTCTTGGGTAGCCTTGAAGGAAGATTTTGCACTCTTTCAGGACTTGTTACTTATATTAGAAATGTGATATCAAGAAAAATAATAAGACTACCGAAATCATACTTATTTATCAGTATATATTCGGAAATGCTCTAGTACAATAATTTATTTCCATGTTGAGTTTCGTACTTTGGAAACACATTTACATTTATTGTTCGCAGACATTTCTCCACTTAAGCCGCAAATTCGAAATCTTAATTTTAAAAGCTCGGTTCAGTGATATTTTACATGCCAATAAATGAACAAACAAATTTAGTACGACTTATCCTTCTACTGGAGCCACTTCCGAACAATTGTTTAAAAAGTGACACCGGTATTGTGATTTGTGTAAAAATTGTGGGTTGCACAAAAAAAAAGTAATAGATATAGAAAACTTTTGAAAATAAAATGCTAAAGGGAATAGTGAACGCACCATGGTATGTTCCGAATAACCTTATCCATAGAGATTTAAGAATAGCCTCAGTCGAAGATGAAATTAAAAATGTCGCACAAAAACACAAATGTGGACTCTATGATCATTATAACTACGCTGTCCTTCAGATTGTCTTCGACTACAAAGGACAAAACCACCAGATTTAGCTCAGGAAAGAGCAACCGCGCGTAATTAGCGGTACAGTAGGAATCACGTTGGAAAGTCACGTGGAAAATGTGAATTGTAAACTACTATATATGTTTTACTTAGTTGTAGTACTAATTACGGTTGAATGGAGGTATTTTTTAGTGAGTAAGAGCATAAGTGAGCATGCTCTGCCGATCCACATAGTGTTTCATGGAAGATTTTCACCTACGCTCGTAAAAAAATAAAATAAAAAAATTGATCGAAAAAAGTACAATTGTATCGCAAATTTCATCCCTGTCAAGTACTATACTTTTATAGTAATATCATGCAATGAAATGTAAACAAACTGATTCAATAATCTTCACAAAAATCATTCCAGTATTCAAAATGTGAGAAGCAGCTATAGAGTTCAGTCATTTCATTTGGCTTATGAAAAGTTTAATCTCAAAATTCATTCTTGTACTTTTGCCTCTCTCTGAGATTTTACTCTCTCAGTTGGCGAAACTTGACGTCTGACAAGTGATAACACAAAAAGTAACCGAATGGACTTCGGGTCTCTTTTCATTTTTCTTCCATTGGGAATAAAGTGTTTCCCTGACATCAACTCCTTATATCAACGCCAGCATTTCCTTAAACTTTATCCCAATGAGTTCCCAACCAGTGGAAACATGTGATATCTCTTCTTCTGACTACTATTACTGGACCTAGACGTATCTAATTATAGGAAATTGATTCACCATTAAGCTTACAGAATGTGTAATAAAAAAATATTAAACAATCGAATTTAGGGGTCTCCATAAATTTCATCACATAATTTTTAGCAATTTTTTAGACTTTTTTTTACGGTTTTGGAGAATTTTCACGGTAACCCTGCACATACATAGATATGTATGTACACTTAATCATAAAGTACATAAGTATAAAGTACGGCATAAGAAGTTTAATGAACGAAAACAACCACTCCAATTAATTATAATTAAATAACCGATATATGTATATTTTTTTAAGTAACTATTATATTTACTTTATGTAATAAATAATAGTAACAAAATATCAAAAATATTAAAATTAACCAGGAAATTAAATTAGTACCTAGTAGGATACCCTTTAGACTTAATCACAGCGCTTATTCTGAATGGCATTGAATTGACGAGATTTTGGGTCACGTCGGGATCATTCCTTACTTTACGGACAATAATCCGCTTTTCTACTTCAGTAAAGATACGGGGGCGTCCACCTCTAGCTCGATTTTCTATTGTACCGTAGGTTCTATTTTTTTCTAAATCTAGTAGATACATAGAAATTCGTTCAACAAAATTCTTCAAACTCAATCATTTTTACTCACCTTACAGATTTCTAAAAAAAAATTTTTTAAAAAAACAGATTTATATCTACACATATTTACTGATCCGCGTTTTGTTCTCAAATACCATGAATGTATATTTACTTTTGTAACGCTTTTTGAAATCTCGTCATAAAAAAATGATTCTCTTCTCGAACGAAGGCAAGTTATTCCGTCATTTTTGTTTTAAACTAACTGGGCAAATGTCAAACAACATGCATGAGGTAAGGTGGGTATTGGTTCAAACGAAATAAACTGTTTTCTTAAGACTTTTGATACACTCACATAGGTGTATACTTACTTTTGTGATTAACTGTATGTATGTAAGTAGGCATACGCGTTCTTTTAAAATATTCTTGCAAACCAAATATGTATATACAAAAAAAAACTCAGCTCTCCTAGATTCTATTCAGAGTGTATCTAGTACATATGTAAAATTATAATAAAAAACAAAACTTCTGGACAAACTATGCACAAGGAAGTTCACAAAGTTTACGGACATTAAGCCTTTTAAGAGTGGGAGCAGACGAGTGACTTTTCTGTCACGAAACAGTTGTCACTGTCACCGTGGTCGAATTAAATACGTACACGAGGGTGACTGTCAACATGAAACTCTTAACAGGTATGAACTATCCAGTCCCTGGCTATGATCACTAACTGACTTTAAAAAAATCCAAAACAAAATAAAAATATTATTTGTGCAAATCAGTTAGAGGTCATATTATTATGGGCAGGGACTTTAATTTGTTTGTATGTATATTTGTATGAATCGATATTCTCCCTTCCTTCACATTTCACACGCTGAAGATCCTTGCCCCGTTGCCTCTTATGCATAAATGTGGGCTAGGGTGGTGACAATTTGGTTGCCTGTCTGCGCACTCTGTGACTGTTACGTCAGCCAAAAGTTGCCGGCAGGAGTAATACTTCGTCGCCATGACGTCAGTTTGTTTCGTGAGTGCAGCACCATAAGATTGGCGGTAGTGACAGAACACTTGCGTGACAAAAAGTCGCCCGTCTGCGCATACGCTAACAAAACCTTTTAGTGCCCTTTATTCCCTGAAACACAGAAGTATTTATGTATGCAATACCAGGGGAACACGCACATACATACATACATACATTGCACTTATTCTCAAAAGTGTGCAAAAATTGTGTTGAATAACATATCCTTCCAATTTTAAATCTTAAAAACTGAAAATGTTGAGTTTTTCCTGTTCTCTTTTAAAGTCAAATAGTTTCTAGACTCGTGAACAGTTGTAGCATATTATTAGAGTTATATGTAAGTACATACATATGTACATATATAGATAATCGTTTCTTTACTTTGTTTTTCCTTCAGAATGCATAAGAACTACGAAATCATTTTATTATTGGGATGGACCGTTAAAATACACACATGTAAAAAAAAGTCCTAAGAAATGCGAAAGAAGATTAACTAGTCCTATTTATTTTGCACCTTATCTTCCCACCTAAAAAAATTTGACAGAAAAAACAGTTCAATAAATAGCAAACCAACGCATCCACCACACATAATCAATAACATTTCCACCCCAGAAGACAACAACAACTACTAAAGAAAAAACCTCTCAGATATACAAAAGTATCTACATGGGATGAAAAAGTAAAGCGAAAACCTATACGTACCGTAGACTTTATGCGGGTGTACTTGTTCTCCGCTCTTATTCGCAATGACGTAAATACAAGCTTTTCGTCTTCGTTGTTGTTGTCATTGGTGGTGGTGTTGTTAGCTTTTCCTCTCTCTTATGCCCATTCTACAACAAATCTATCGCTTTGTATCTAGATATTAGCTAGCTACCTAACTACATGCCGTGGATGTGTGTGTAGTACTATAGCACATTGACGTTTTTCGATAGTTCTTTTGTTGTTTTTTTTTATGTTATCATTTTCTGTTCTTGGCTAGTATGAACGATTTTATTGATTTTACGCACTTACCCGGACATTAATAAAGTTAGCTGAAGAAGGAAAGGAAAGGTATGATTGCTGTTTAATTGATTCCTTTTTCTTATCTTGTTGTCGAATGGTTAATTATTGGTTAAGTAGGAGGGAATTTGCAAATCTTCACTTTTATGGAACTTCTTTAGGATTCCTTTTCATCTATTGATGTAAATCTCGACTATGGATACCCTTCCCCGTCATCATAGGTGCGTTATACACACCCTATTATATTTGATTTACTTATTTGGGTTGCATTAGGTATACACCTGCTAAACACTACATCATTTTTGTTTCCTACGGGTGCGGGTTTAAGACCCCGTAGGTACACATTATCGGATAATTTTAAGCTGCATTTATGTGGGCGATACGTATAACATATTTTCTTGCCAGACTCTCCAAGATATTTAAAGATACTTAAAAGATTTTTAAAGAAATGAGAAGTCTTATCAGAGCTTCACCATTTTTTTTTTTTTTTTATGTATATTGATGTCACTGGCGCACACAAATTCACTGACACTTAACAATCATCTCGCATAGATATTTTTTTTCTTGATAATGACCGACGTAAATCTCAATTTTTTCCATTTTTTGCAAAGAAAGACTGATAAAAGAACACGAAAAAAACAGTTTTTCTTCGGGATTTAGTCGTAAAATGTACCGGGCGAATGGAGAATTGCACCACTTATCATAATGCATAATGTGTACCCCGTGTTAAATAGAACCGAAAAGGACCGGAAAAATGTTTTACTTAAGAAACAACTCAAAGGAAAAAAAACGATTTTGGATCCAAAGAGCTCTCGAATAATCGTTTCTCGTTGTCCACGTCTTTTTAGTCCAAGACCAAACGTCCGACCAACCGATAATTACTAAGAGAAGAGAGCAATTTAGCACCCAGAGGTAGTAGAAGCAGTAGGAGCAGAAACAGAAGCACAAGAAGCAGTCAATTTCTGTTTTTTTTTTTTTTGTGCTTTCGTACACCCACAGATTAGCCAGTTTACGGTGGGGTGGTGTATTATGAACGTCGGCGGCCTCGAATCGGGTCGACATTTACGAGATTAACAGAGAGAGAGAGAGAGAGAACAAAAAAAGATTTGAGAGGGAACGAGAAAAAAGCTCTATCGCTCGCTCACATCGTTTGCACGACTCTTAATCAGTGTTGCCACAATATCAGTTAGCATGAAATGTAATACTTCTCTTCAATTTTGAAAAGATACATTTTTTTGAAAACTAAATAAAACACAATTTTAATACTTCTTATTTTCTCCAAAATGAAAATAGAACATATTGCTTTTCATCACCTATAATATTATGATACAAGCTTTTTCGCGACTATGAAGTAAAAAACAGTAAATAAATATCGGTATGGAGAACCATGCAGTTACATAATCATTTTTCCAAATAATATCTGATATGCAAAACTTTGGTGCAATTTATTGAAAAATCACTGGTTAGGTAACTTCGTTATGGTAATATGTACATATGTATGTAAAGCACATAATTTGAAGTATGAATGATAAAAAATTGTATGTATGAGTATTTTTAAAACCAAGAATCTGATTGGTACGAAATTTGGCATGCTTTAGACCCTCTTCATGTTTTATAATCTACAAAAAGGTAATTTTCTGTGCATTCGAATTATTCTCCAGTGTAAAATTGTGGGAATTTGGTTTATACAAAAAAATCCAAAAAAAATGTAAGTCATTTTTTAAATCAAATAAATCTACGACATATTTCCGTCGCACTTTGTGTGGACTAAAAAACAAAAATTTTGGAGAAAGCTAATTATCCATTTTGTAAAAAAAACTCAAAACAAATTTAGGAAGTTTGCTACATCCAAAAATGTGAGCCTTTTAGAAATATGTGTACAGCGAAGCAGGAATTAAGGATAAACGTGACAAGTCCAACACTACAGTCCTGAAAAATGGACTTGTTGTGTTTGTCCACTGTGGTCTCCAACCGTGTTTCTTTTATATCTAATACTTTCTGAGAAATAGGGTTAAAGACCTCACACCTTCCTTTTTTTACAACCTTACAAGAATTTTTCTCCTATTTCGAACCATTTCGGGGTATTTAAATGCCGCGCCATGTACATATATACGTAATAAACAAGTTGAAAGCAGTAGCTGCTTTCCCAAACGTTACCTTGTGGGAAAATCACCGGAGCTCACGTGAAAACTATCGGAAAGGACCTACAAAAACTGGTATATAGGTATGATATAATGCGAAATCGTAATTTATTCAAAACCACTCATACGATTTACACCACAATTAACACGAGTTCTAGTTAGGTTAATGGTTTGCAAAATGGGTCATTCAAATCGGTTCCTTTTTGCACAAGTTGTCGCGACCGAAAAATATGATAAATTTGAGAAAATTTAATTGTTTTTTTCAAAAAGAGCAATTCAACTTACCTAAATTTATACCCATACATGCCTTCCATGTTATATAGGTAGATTGTAGATTTTGTATTGAGTAGGTAAAAATCCATATTATTGCGTCCACATATGGACCCATTGTGATTTACTCACATTGAAACTTTTCCATGATGTCTAAATTGGTGACGAATTTGGTTAGATCTTTGGGTTGGCATCTTTTTTCGAGATAGCAGTTACCTAAATAACAGAAACGTGTTCTAATATAAGACAGTTACAGTGGCAAAGTATATGCCATTCTATATCGCTCATTCTACATACATTGTCTTGTGCTATTCCCATGACCATTAGATGCTTTTCAACTCGACAGTGTCCGGTTACAAATCTAGTGACTAGGCAAATTTGACCCCCGTTTTGGCTAAGAGCTCAAGCATCTGTGGTCCGTTTTAAGCATAAGTTTCGTCAGTTTTTTTCATTAAACCAATTTTATTAGTCTGCTATTTAGAGAAAACTCTGTGGATTCTGGCGCTGCTGTGAGTATCACAGATATTTTGGCAGAACATTTTCCATGTTTCCATTGTTGTACTTTATTAGAACTCCCTATTTATATCCCACCCATTGTGTTGCTCTTTGTGAAAAAAAAAATGTTTGGTGCATTTTTATAAAAAACGTATCCATTAAAACGTCTCCAGATCTCTTCTATCCTCTCTAAGAAGTTGAACTGATTTGGATTCTAAGTAACGTCCGCATATTTTTGTGTAGATCTCGCTAATGCCATAAATAGAAATAAAAGTGCGTGCGGATCTGTGAAATTTTCACTACTCCTTTTTTATAAACCCTACAACGGAATATGCTCCATATGAGAAGTGAAATCATATTTAGAGTTCAGTGAGACGCCAAAATCCCTGATCTTGTCAATTTTTTTTAGAGCAATGTATGCAAAACAGTAGATGAGACTTGAAAATGAGACTATATTAAAATTTAAAAAAATTTTAACTTCATCCGCATATATTAAACATTGACAAAATTTAACACAATTGATCAAATCATTAATAAATATAATAAAAAGCAATAGTCCAGGTAACTTCCTTCCCGACGTATACTTAATAGATCTTCACCTTCTAGACCAGTTAGAAAAGAAGAAATCCAATCTTAAACTGAAAAATGACATCCAAAAGTTTCTGTTTTTTTAAGTAGGATTTCGTGATTTACAGATGTAAAAGCCTTGTTATTAATTTTAATTAAATTTAAAATCTTTATTGAGATTACCGTCGATGAGCATTTTTTCGATTTCAGAACAAAACCAACAAAAGTCATTTCAATTAAAGTCACCAATAGATCAAATTTTCTCAAAGTTATTACAAAAATTGTTAACAAAATTCATGTTTTCAATACATATGTTTTTCATAAAGCCAGATGGCTTGCTATTAGGAGGAATGTAACTTATAATGAAATATAAATAAATGCTTATGCTTTTGGAATAACTAAAATACATACACACACATAATCCTCTTGTTCATTACGGTGTCGAGGTTCTGTCACTGTCTTCCGTCTTCCTTTCCTTCAAGAACTTCCTCCATTTAGTTATATCTCTAGCTAGTACTTTGGTCTAGTTAAAGCTTTTCCAAGCTATTCTAGGTTTTCCTCTCCTGTTCTTCCCTTCTGTTCTTGCTTGCCGAATTTTCTGCACTTGCCTGTTGTTACCTATCCGTACTAGGTGCCCAAACTATCTAAGTTTTTTTATCTTCAAGAATTTTCCACTCCGATTTCACCTTTAGCACCTTTCTTATGTCAACGTTATTTTTTCTTTCTGTCCTTCTGACTCCTAGTATTCTTCTAAGATACTACATTTCCATGGCTTGGTTTTGTTTTTCTTGTCTTTCTGTTAGGGTACAGTTTTCTCCTCCGTGCAATAGTAATGGGAGGTACATAGACTTAAAAATGAAAATTTTTGTAATTTTGGTTATTTCTTTATAATAAAGTAATTTTGTATTCAGTATCTATTAGCCACTTTTATCCTTGCATTCAACTCTTCCTTCATGGTACCCTTACTGTTGATAATGCTCCCTAGATACATGCATTTTTTTACCTGCTCAAATGTTTCTCCATCTTCACTCACTCTTATTAGTCCTGTTCCATTTTTGATTGCCATTACTATTGTTGTTTTCGGTATTCAGATGTACGTTTTGCTATGTCAGTATATCTTCCAGACTTTCAGATTTGACTCCAACTTTCCCTCTGAGTTGGGGAAAAATCGGATGTAAGTATGAACGTATATCCCACATTAAAGCGCTCCATTCTTCCTTGACATTCTTTAATTGCATCGACCATGGCGCATATGAATAACAGAGGGCTTAAGAGTTACTCCTTCTGATCTTTTAAATTTGTCTAACTAGTTCTTATTATGTTGAATGTTCCTTATGGCTTTTATAAGCCCTTCCTCTACTCCTGTATATCTGAGGATGAGCAGATTTTCCTTCTGCTGATTGTATCGAATGCTTTCTTCATACCTATGAAACAGGTGTTTACCTCCACCATGTTCAGGATTTCTCGCAATTCCTTCTCACCTTCTTCTCCTAAGTGCTTTTGCCAGCTTCATTCTTTTGAGAGCTTCATTAAGTTCTTTTTTAGTGATGATGTTTTCTTGAATCTGCTATTCGCTATATATTTCCTCTGTTTCCACTTTTTCTTCCGTAGATGTACTTTTGTCTAACTCAAAAGTTCGTTGAAATAGTCCTGCCATTTGTTCACGATTTGGTTTTCATCTGCCACCCCCCTCCCGTCCTTTGTTTTGATTATTTGTAGTTCAAAATCGTTTATTTTTTATTTTATGATTTAGACATTCTGTAGAACATCTTTGTGTTTTTCTAATAGTTGTCTAGGTTTAGATAGTTTAAGGAAGTTTAATAATCACCTGGCTAGAAAAAAAAGTGCATATTTAATTATGCATGTAGTTAAGTTAAATTAAGATTTATTTTTAAGGTAGCATTTAAGTTTTATATATAAGATAAAAAAAATAAATTGTACTGGTACTAAGTTTTTTTTTAAATAAAAAAATTTTCTTAGACACAATTGTCCTTTAAATGAAATAATAATAAGTAATAGATTAAGTCGAAAGACATACCTAGTTAAGGATTAAGTTTAACTTAGAGCGCCCGCATAGGGGCAGTAATTTAAAATGAGATAGTTAAGTTATTGTAGTTAAGCTAGTTTTAAGCGTTTCTGTCTAGCATGTAAGTATAAATGAATTAAAATTAATAAAAAGCTAAAAAAAGAAAATAAAAAAAAATTAAGCAGGGATTTATATACCTATTTACTGCTGGAAACACTCCTTTTGGTGAGTGAATGTTTTTCAGATCATTTAGATCGTTGAAGAAATATTACATTCTCCTAGAGTATACCTTCTGGTGTGGATATAGTCTCCTCCTCGTCGTCATCTCTGAAGCTTCTGCAGAAATCATTGCTTGCAATGCCAAGTCTCTAAGCATGTCTGCCGATGACGCAGTTCAGGGGGGTGACGTTTTCGAATTTGTAGATGTTTTCTCTATGGTATTTTAGTAGTACCTTTGACTTGTTAAGGTCCAAGGTGAGCGATATTAGGCTAGCAATGTTACAGCTATTAGGATGTGGTTTACACAAGAAACAAATTGTAATTGTGAGTCGTAAGCCGCAAGTGGTACAGGGTGATTAGATAACAACGATAGGAAAATAAATTTAAATAAAACAACAATGGTGTGGGATATCAAATTGATTCTGACTTTATTTTAAAGCTACATTTAAATGGCCGCCTCGACTTCGCTGGAGGTGCTTCAAGCACAAGATGACTTGGTCCAATATGTGCGGCGTTATTCCGGCAATAGCGTCTCGAATGTTGGCCTCGAGCTCGTCCAAAGTAGTTGGCTTGTTAGCGTAGACTAAGGACTTGACGTAGCCCAAGAGAAAATAATCGAGGGGTGTCAAGTCGCATGATCGTGGCAGGCAATTGATGAAGGCTCGCCGTGAGATGACCCAGTCGCAAAGTTTCTTCTTCACCACTTCGAGCGGTACGTCACTTGTATGGCATGTAGCGCCATCTTGTTGGAACCACAGCTCGGATATATGTATCTATGCTGTCGAGCTCTGGGCACAGAAGTCGCTTAACATCGCTCTATACCGAGGACCATTGATGGTAAAGGTGTCTCTTTCCTCATTTCGAAAAAAATAAGGTCCGATGATGCCGCTGCGCCGTAAACCACACCAAACAGTCAATGTTTGTGGATGCATTAATGTTTGGTCGAACACTTGTGGATTGTGGTCGCTCCAATAATGGCAATTTTGCTTGTTGACATTGCCACTGAGCCAAAAATGGGCCTCGTCCGAGAAGATGATTTTTGGCCAAACTCCGGATCTTCAGCGCCCAATTAGCGATCTCACGGTGTTGTCTATGGTCGTCTGGCTTCAATTCTTACGTCAGCACAATCTTATACGGTTGTAGGCTCAAATTCAACCGCAAAATAATCCTGGTTGACTCGGGCGAAGCCCAATTCAGCTGATCGGCGCCGAATCGACATTTTTGGGTCTTCTTCGATACTGGCGGCTATGATTTCTTCACTTCGCACCGATCTCTGTCTGGTTGATGGGTTAAGGTCCAAAAAAAGTGTACCCACGCTCAAACTTTTCCACGGTGCGACAAATTGCCTGCGCACTGAAGCCATGATGACGACCGACCTCATGAAGAAATTCACGTTGCGTATTTACAACTGAGCCGGAATTTCGATAATATTTTTTAATAATTTCCACACATTCGGGAAGTGCCAAACGATGCATGATGATTTTGACAGCTGACTTTGACCAATGACATCGGTAACTTTGACAGCTGCTGAAACATAACAATTGGAAAATCTATCATTGCTATCTGGTCACCCTTTAGAATAATCTTTATAATTCACTTCACGAAATTGCTACGAATTTGAATGCGTTCGTAATAAAGCACACAAATTAAAAACACACTGGACACTGTGTTATATGTATTGCATTGGGATGGATTGTAATTTTGTATATTGTACTATGCAAATTGGACAGCGTCGTACCTCATACCTAATATGCATACGGATACTTACGACTGTTGTTATTAGGACATGTAAATGTGGGGGGTTTATTTTAATGTTGCCTCAGAGCATTAAAAAGTCTAGGGCCATATTTACAGACACGATTTTGATTTTCTACCTGCTGATTTAGATTGAACTACAGTTAGGTAGTTAAGACCTCATAAACAACATATATTTATAATCATATCCGTATGAGGACAGCCAACTTCTACATGCTATAATGACTCTTTAAAATCTAGTTAACACCCACGTTTTTAAAAAAGTCTACGGACGAATGAATCGATATCTCCGAATCGCATTAGAACAAAGTATCGATACTTATGTACTTTGTGTCGAAAGTAAATGTCTTGGTCCACATTATAAATGATTTTAGATGATGCGGGAATGAAATTATAAGATGAATGTACCTATAGTTACGTGTATATTTGAAAGCCGTCGGATCGTCCGTACTCATCGCCTTTAATTTCATATTCTCCAATTATTCTTAAGGAGATGAATTCAATTAAAAAATGGGGAACAGATTAGGATTTGTAGCCTTGGTATGCTTTCTTCACCTTCTGATAAAACTTTCGAACATCATTCCTAACACCTCCCTATCACTTGCGCACTTCTCCCATTTTTTTTTTTTTTTTTTTTCTCAGCAGTGACTGTTCTTCACTTATATATGCTCTGCGTCACTCTTCACCAAAGTAAGGATTCTGTTGCGGTGGATGGGAAAAACTCAGCACATCAGAGGGGACGTTCGTGATGGTCACTAGTTTTCTGGGATTGATGTTGCAGGTATTAGACTTATTGAGAGGTTAGGGCACGTTAAACTTACAGTCATTTTTATTATAATTTTGTGGTGTTTGGGATAAAAGCATATGTCCACACCTTGGCAACTAACAAATAGTGCTTCTACTGGAAAGTACGAAAGTCTCCTGTTACATCTTCAATAAAATTCGGTTCGGTTCAGCCTAAGAGCATGCATATGCACCTTATATAGATATGTGAAACGCATAACTCTTGTTATGGCTTGGCTTTACCACGGTCAGGTAAAATAAAATAATCCGTAAAGCTCAATTGAGGCAAAATACTGTTACGACCTTAAAGATCACCACGGACCGTAAATGATATTGCCTACAGATGGCAATTTTATGAAGCTGTCAAAATAGGCGGAAGTTGATGGCAGATAATAAGCCACGGCCACGTGAAAAAGTCGCACATTGTCTTGCAATAAAAAAATTATTTTTCCAAAAAGTGGTATTTTTATCTTTTTCACTATTTCGTTTATCTGCGCAAGCGGTTCCCTCCCCGAAGGTGTAACAATACTATATATGTATAATAAGTTTACCATTACTTTTTTGTTATCCACTAAAATATTTATTATAATTAGAGCGAGATAGATTAAACGAAAGAACGATTCTAACATAAAAACCATGTTTATAGATATAACAAATTAATATTAACAATGTATAACAAAATTTTACACTTTCTATTTGTCATTTAAGACATTAATCTGGATTCCTATAGATTTCGGCATACTGACTACAAATTTATATCGTATACCTCGTATACCTATAGCTCGGTTTTGAAGGCTTTGTTCATACAACCTTTCTGTTATAATTTATCGAGCATGTACACACGTAAGTTGTTGAATATTAAAAATGATTTTCCGCAACAGAATTAAGACATTTGGAAAACATTGCTTAAAAAAATGTCAAGATATATTTATTATACTTTCTCATTGTAAGTGATACAAGCGACGGACGTGTTAATGCTCCCTCTTATACCAGATTCGTATAAGGAAATATTTAACACAAATCGAAAGGGAGGAAAATATATGCATTACAGAATTTTGTATTACCGTTTCACAAAAGGGCAAATAAATACATTGCCCCCAAATACTTTCAACACATTTCTCAATAGGGCAAATAAGTACATTGCCCCAAAATACTTCCAATACGTTTCTCGATAGGGCAAATAAATACATTGTCCCCAAATACTTTCAAAATATTCCGCAATAAGTAAATGAATACACTGTCCCAATTATTTGCCATACTTAACGCAATAATGCAAAAGGTAGCTGTGACCCCAAAGAGGGTATTGCCGGACACTGGTGGCGTAATGTGATGAATATAGCAGAAGTAATTGGAGCACCGTCAAATCGATACGTTTCGTTCTTTTGATATTTGAGAATGAGGAATCAGTTCTTTTCCATCCGTAACTCAATCAAGTTTAACATAATATTAATTCATAAGAAGATGATAATAAAAATATAATTAGAATTTTATTGGTAATAATAAAGATATTTTAAAAAGTTACCGGAATTAGTATTTTTATTTCGCGCAGTAAAGCAGTAGATTTCCAAGTTTGTAAAAACCGCAGTAGATCTACCGAAATTGCTGTAAAAGTCTGAACCCTGCTTTCGGCGCATGAATTATGTAAATATAAACTGGTAAAGAACGTCACTAATAATATCTGCTGTTACACCTGTATAAATATTATTACATTATTAAAAGTTTTTAATGTAAATAATATATACATAAATTTATAAGTATATAATTGGTGTCCCAAGAAGTAATTTTGGTAGAAAACACAGATTTTTAATTACAAATTTTAAATGCTTTATTGATTCATATGGAATAGCATGTCGGGTAAATGGCCTCCACGGCTTTGCTGCCATATACGCACTCTTTTGCCGAAATTTTCCATTTTCCGTTTGCATAAATGTAGCTGAATTTCATTTGTACAGCGCTCAATTTGCTCCTTCAAGGCGTGGGTGATCGTGGGATTGTTGGCATAAACCTTAGACTTATTATTGCCTGACAAGACGCATTTACAAAGAAGAATGGTCCACTGATGCCTCCAGCCCAAAATCCGTACCAAACAGTGACACGTTGTGGATGCATTTGTTTCTCAACAATCACGCATAGATTTTCTGAACCCCAAATTCGACAATTTTAACTATTAACAAAGCCATCAAGTTGAAAATGAGCCTCATCGCTGAAGATGATTTTGTTTGAAAAATCAGCATCCACTTGTTGTTGTTCCATAATCCATAAACCGACCTCTCTTCGCTGTGCGTGGTCAGTTGGCTTCAGTTCTTGAGTCAATTGCACTTTGTATTCATGAAGATGCAAATCTTTCGTAAGAATACGGTGTAGAGAGCTTCTCGAATTGTCCAATTCTTGACCACGTTGCCAAATTGATGTTCCTAGACTCGCAACAACACTCTCACGAACTGCTTCTACGTTTTGTATTGAACGACTTCACTAATTTTCTAATTATTTCAGTCTCCCTGAAGTTAAATCACTATTCCGACCATATTTTGTACGAAAATTGCGAACTGTAGCTGCCAAACCTTCATTATTTTTAAAATACTGCTAAACAATGAAAATGCGTTGTTCTTTCATGTACCACTCCATTCTTAATAACCCTGAACTGTCAGCTATCACGCTCTCTTTTTTTTTTTCGTTGGCATCACTTTACCGCACAAATGGAGCAAAATTCAAATCTTGCATGAATTTTGCGGCACCCTTTATAAAATAAATCCGCGTTTACCGGTCAAAATATCCAAAAAATAAATATCAAGTATACGAGTATGTACATATATTCTTAGAATTGTTTCGTTGCTTAAGAATCAAACGGAAAATTGAACAGTTAAGGATTAGGGCACACATCTTCAAATTTTGAACAGAAGCACAGAACTGTGGACCTGCGAACTACACTGAAACCGACCGGTAAATCTGTGGAAGTCCTGGAAAAGCTCGGGTATGTTACATTCGCGTGGGATGGGAATCAAATAAATATGTACAGTATTCCCCGGTTAAAAAACAACTCGCTTAATAACAAAACGCTCCCAAGCAAAAATTGGGTTTTTCGTTTGACTGTCAAATGTAAAATCCATCTAAATACACTAGCATAACATCAACCCGCTTTTAAGTAAAACCCGCCTTTTATTTATTTGCCTTCTTTTTATTTTACTCCTAATAGCACATCTTAAGAGCGTGTGTTTCCCATTTAAAAATTGGATGTCCATCCGTCTGTATGTATGACCGACTGCAGCCGAAACTGTTGGACGGATTTATTCAAACTTCGTATCTGGGAGCTGGAGGGTCACATATTTGAAGCGATGACCAAATTTTCATATTTTCTATTGATTTCGACGAAAAAGGCTTTAATAAACAGGTGGGCGGACAGGGGAATGGACGGACGCACGAACAGACAATTGAATCTTACTGTAAAGATTCCGTTGTTACTTTTGTTGCCTTGTAAGTACCGAAATCCTGAAATGTGTTTCTTTTATTGTGTTTTATATAATAGTCATTTCTGAAAGCCAAAAAATTCTTGGTCTCTGATTTCAAAACTTATAAAAACCATTTAATTCGGACTGCCCAACTTTTATTAGTGCTCTGCTCCTATGAAGTGCTGACAACATATGGCCGTTGTGCCATAACTTGGAAGAAGTTTTTTTACCTTTCAAATTTGTTTATCAATTTATTTTAAGAGTTAGATTAAAATAATGACTAACTGGGTTCGCGGATATAAAAAAACTCAGGTAAAAACCCAGTTAAAGACGATACTTTTTCAAGCCCATTTGAATGTTCTCTTATGAGGCGAGTTCTGTACGTACATACATAAATAAGTAGATGCGTTCAAAGATCAGCGATTTCTTGTAATAGATTTAGTTCGAACTAGTTTAGGTTAGGTTAGGTTTGATGGGTTGACGTAGAGGTTTTTTCAAGTTTTTTTCTGCATTTCATTTGACATTTCTCAATTTCAGACTAACTCAATTTGAACCATGGAAAGATACACAATCGAGCAACGCGTTAAAGTTATTCAGGCTTATTATGAAAATGGGCGTTCAAATCAAAATGCATATCGTGCATTTCGTGATTCTTTCAGTCAATTTAATCGTCCAAATGTGCGTACAATCGGAAAAATCGTGCAAAAATTTGTGCAAACCGGGTCTGTAGAAGATGTGAAAACACCAGTGCATGCTCGTACAGCTCGTACTGCAGAAAATATTGCTGCTGTTCGCGATAGTGTGGCTGAAGAGCCGTCCACCTCAACTCGTCGTCGTGCCCAACAATTGCACCTCTCACGCTCGTCGTTGATGAACATTATGCATAAAGACTTGCATTTACGCGCTTACAAGGACTAAAGAACTAAAGCCTCCTGACCATTTCAAGCGTCGTCAATGGTCACAATGGTGGCAAGAAATGGCAACAGTGGATGATCAATTTTCGAAGAAAATCATCTTCAGTGATGAGGCACATTTTCACCTCAGTGGATTCGTCAATAACCAGAATTGCCGCATTTGGGCGAATGATAATCCAAGAGTGATTGTCGAAAAACCAATTCACCCACAAAGAGTGACTGTTTGGTGCGGTTTATGGGCTGGCGGCATCATCGGGCCGTATTTTTTCCAAAATGAGGCCGGTCAGGCAGTTACTGTGAATGGTGTTCGCTATCCATCTCACGATAGCGAACTTTTTATGGCCCGAATTGGAAGATATGGATGTGGACGATATATGGTTTCAACAGGATGGTGCCACTTGTCACACAGCTAACGAAACAATGGCTCTTTTGCGCGACAAATTCAATGGCCGTGTCATCTCACGTGGTGGCGATGTCAATTGGCCGCCAAGATCATGTGATTTGACACCGTTGGACTTCTTTCTTTGGGGTTATTTGAAAGAAAAGGTGTACGTCGATAAGCCAGCAACAATTCAAGAGCTAAAGGATGAGATAATTCGGCACATTAACGGCATAGAACCTCAATTATGCCTCAGCGTCATCGAAAATTTGGACCATCGGATGGAGGTGTGCCGCCGAGGTCGCGGCGGCCATTTGGCCGATATTTTGTTCCATACATAATTGAACCATACCAATATTATCATAATAAAAAGAAATGACAGTAATTTCCTAAATAATTTGTGTTTTATTCAAAATCAACATCGGCCCTTAAAACTTAACCACCCTTTATATTCTTCTTTATTGAATCTGAAAAAGAGTTTTTCAAATTCAAATTTATTAATTTATTCTGGAGTTTGACATTATGGTTTCTTTAGAGTTTTAGAATTTGATTCTATACAACTAAATAGTAAACATGTGTTCACAATGACAATTAAAATTTTTAAATATACAATTTTTTATTGAATGATTAAGGGAAAATACGATGAACAAAACCCCTGAAATGACTTTTAAGACTAAATAATATCTAAAACTAGATAGCGGCGAAATCAAAGTCAAATAAATATATACACGTACGTATAATAAAGCCATAATCTAAAGCTAATGTCTAAGTAGAGTCAACAAATTAGTTTAGAAGCTGTTGACCAAGTTCTTTTTGAGTAACTAAATTTTTCAAAAAAGTTGGTTTGCAATTTTTCTAACAGCAGAAATAATATTGACATGAATTCTTTTATGCAACTGTATTGTGGAATAGTGCTATAGTAAATTGAGCATGAAATTCCGAATTTTGTTTTGTGCAAATTTTGAGTTTTTTTTTGGCATAGCACAATCGTACCATACTGATACACCATGTGTCAGAACGATTTGGAAATAGTTTCAAACATACAGGAGAGGTGGAACGAGCACTTGACACTACTTGACAAGTGAAAAAGTCAAATTTCTATGCGCCTATTTTCTTTACTTTTAAATAATATTTGTTTAAGAAATTCTCAGTTATGCCAATCAAATACACTCAGGATTTCACAAATTCGACAACCAACAAAGCTATGAACAATGGTTTTAAATTTTCACTCAGATGAAATAGCAGCCATTGTCATCCATCCAGAACAATCACTCTTCACTCGCTTATAATAATCAACAAATGAATCCCACAATCACAACTCTCTCACGATTATGTCACGATTATTTTATGTGGAGATCGTGTGCAAGTGCAAGCAGAAAGCGTATTGTTTTCAGTTATCGACGCAATGAACGTAAATAGGATAGGGTTGCCGTCTGTCTGTATAGCTATTTTTACATTAAATACTATATGTTATAACATTTCAGGTCTTAAGAGTAAATTATTAATTGCTTAATTGTTTAATACTACTGTAACACTTGTTGAAGTGCTCAATGAATTTAATATTTTTTTTTTTTTTATTATTATAAGCTCAAATGCATCTCTAATGTTGGACAAGTTAAATTTCAATAATTGATCGTAGGATTATCTTGATCTGTACAACTTTTTGAGTATTATTGATTTTTCTAACGTCATGGTATTAGGTGATTTGAATGTTTTTGAAGTCCAACTTCAATGATTGGGCATTGCATTTATGGATATAGTAATGTGAGAGAGTACTTGGACTTTACGGTCAACGCAAGTGCTAGATGCCTGAACTGATGGATTACTTTGGCTTTTTTTGTGCTAAATGGTGTATTGGAAAGTGATTGCAAAGGGGAGCTGACATTTGTGATCGGTCGAGGTTGTTCAGTGATTGGTTATTGTTTGGTTCGCTTAGTGTAGTAGGTGATTTCGCGATACTGGTAGCCAACTTTTCTTCTCATCTGTCCACATTCAATTTCAAGATCCTCAGAAGCTCCATTTTAAAAAGCTCAAGTGGACTTAAAGCATGACAGTGTACTACAGGCGCAGACTAAATATTCAAGCAAACAACATTTCCAATTTAATTACACCTTCATGTGAGCAAATGGTGGTGATCCTCTCAGATTAATAAGTTAATTCCTTTAAATTATTCCTCTGTTAGTGTGCTCAATGTAGCTGTATGATTTGATAGCGGGTGCAAGAGATCTAGAAATAAATCGTTTGTTTTCCTAAATCTTTTTAGAAAAACAAATTCTATTGTCTTTAGGTTCCTGTATTCTGACGCAAACAAGGCATTCAAGCAATTATGTTATGCAATATAAAACAAATAGACAATTATAAAGGCCTGGCTTTTGGTTAAACTTTTTTTTTTGGGAAATTGTCCATTTTTTAGGTCTTATGTGCTGTAAGTTCAGAAGTACTTACAGAACACTTTAGAGCGTTTCTTAGCCCACCCCCAGTTCAGTTTCGAATACGCTTCACCTAATGTTTCCGTTGCTGAACTAGAAGCACCTATTACAATGCTAGAGTTGGTAGAAGCCCTGAAGGTTTTTCTAAAATCAGTAGTTTTTGTTATTATCAAAAAAGGTGGCACTAGCCTACCAGAGAACTACAGAGGTATTCACGCAAATAGCAACCATAGGTTGATAACTTGGGTGTAAGCGAATAACCGCCTTACGAGTAGTATTATTCATGTCGCCTTTAATTCTGGGTTTTCTACGATCAATTAAATGTTTATACTGAAAGTATGGTTGGACGGTTCACATCGAATACATCTGCTTGTATCTGGAACGGTAGTGTTCTGTCGAATTACTTTAGTTCAGAAATAGGTTTATCCCAAAGTCAGAACCTTTATGTTGATGATGAATCTGCCTTCTTATCTAGTGGTGTTAAGGCAGGTAATGTAGAAATAAAGTTCGTTTTATGCGGATGACTCAGTCATCCTGGCAAAAAAGCCTCATACTCTTCAAATGCAATTCTTCACTAATAAACAAATTGAAAGTGCTTCTAAATTTGAAGTATTCAACACTACTATAACCTTATGTCTTTGCTACCAATACTTTGAAGAATTGGAGGTGGTCCAAGGGTTTTCCTTCAAGCGCGTTTTTAGACACTTCTCAACAACGCCAACAAAGTGATGCGTAGGTCTATGACAATCTTCCAAAGCGACTAATGAAATTTGCGCGAGAACACAATTTATCACCTTTTATAGAATGTCATGAGCTCGCTTCCTCGTATAACATGGACAATGTTCTATGACAATGTTCTATGAGAGGAAGTCGACGAATGTATGTACCAAGAATGTGTAAACATCATCAATCTGGCTTCTTCTCTAGATTATTCACTGGATCCAAGTAGCTGCATTATAAGTGAACTAAAAATCGATCAGATAAAGCAAGGACTGAGCTTTCAGGACTCAGTAATATGGCACATAGGCAGAATATTCGGTCCATATGCAGTCTTTGTAATCGCAACACCAGTTGAAAACATCTATCACTTTGTCGCAGTTTGTCCAATTTTCCTGGAACTACGTGTGCTAACTCTCACACTTAAATCTGCGTTTTAGCTTCTATAATCATACCTTGAACTACCGTAACCTGTAAGGTAGCCTTAATGTGTTATGGGCATCGATTATTACATTTTTTTCATTTTTATTCTTATACTCGTATATTATAATTCATTTTCTTATTATATATTATAAAGTAAAGTTAAAGTATGTTAACTTATCTTTTTACAATATTTAACATTTGATTGTAAACTTAAATTGTGCTAATAAAGAATGAATAATATTAACATAGGAAAGGTGCTTACACCTGTACTGCCTAGGATTATACAAAGCTTTTGTATGAAGTTTCACCGTTTTAGCTTAAAATTTAAGGCACAGAAAGTGGTGGCATACAGACAAACGAACGGACGGACATAGCTGTTATAGATCGACGCAACTTTCGGTGCTGATTACAAATATTTACCGTTATCATTTTTCTAAGTTGCAAACTATGAGTCAAAATCAATATACCTTACACAATAGGGTATAAAAATAATAATTTTGTTAACAATATAAAGATCTGATCTTCTGTTGATAAAGGGATATAATACTCGTAGCTTGATAGTTGAATTTATTTACTGCATTGTTTTGGACACCTCTTTTTTAAAGGTTAATATGTCATCGAGGGCTATTCCTGAATACTAGCATTCGCTGCGCCAATCAATTTCCGCAGAAGAAAGTATCAGTTTTTCTATAGGAAAAAAAAGAGAGTGTTTTCTCTGGTGGGTGAAAAATACTGCCAGTAATTTGTTCACGTCGACTTCAATTGTGTTGTGGCTGTGCGCCGCACGAATGATTGGCACCTACAATTTTATGCCGTTTCCGAAGGGCAATTTTTTCGATTGAAAGAAGCTTTGTCAGACGTTCGCAAGAAGTGGGACCGTGAGAAAACTTTTTTTTTCTTTTTATGTTTTCTTGGATTCGAACCTTGAACTTCTCGCTCAGTGATCTCGCCGTACAAACAATTTTCGATTTTTTTTTTTAAATTAGTTTAAGAGTAAAAAAAAACTTTTTTTTGACGATTTTTCAAATATGGCAAATATTGCTTAGATACAAAAAAATTATTCGAGGCATATTCGGGAAATAATCAATTTTCAAAAATTCAGTAATAACGAAAGTAACTTTACAAGACTTTGTTTCCAAAAACTTCGTACGTCATCCAGTTACATAAGCATGTCCAACACAATCCAAATATGAAATTAACCCGTTTTCGAGAAAGTAGATTTTTTTTAAAAATCGGCTATTAGTAAGGTACCTTTAATTTTGGAATTGTGACCCCACAGACTCCAGATATGAAGTTTGAAAGAAAATCTGTCTTGTCATTTAGGCTGCAAGTCCACCTTTCTGTCTGTACAGACATGCAGACAGAAAGGTAGACCAACCAATAGTATTTGTAAAAATACATGTGAAAATGAGCACATTGGTAAATGAACAAGTCTACCTACATAAGTACATACATATAAGGGTAACTCGCAAGTGGGAACAAAATAATGGTCATTCTGTTTGTTTACGCAGATGGTACAAATTGAGCAAGCGATCTGCACCAAAAGGAGTCAAGAATGAATGCGAAATACAAATTTTTGTAAATATAGTATACCACAATATTTTTTGAATGGACTAATATGTCACATTTTTGTTTTCATTATTTGACTATACTTTGCAAACTAATTAAGAGCGATATCTAAATACATACGCGTATATCATAGTACTCCGAAAAATTATCCTATAACATACTAAATTTTGTTCAATATCGGTGACGATGCCCTTTTTCTAAAAAATTAGCATAGCGTTTATTAAAAAAATTTGCCGAGCTCCGGTACTTTACGTGAAATGGTAAAGATTGTTATGAGAAAATATATATTAAAAGTCCCCACTCCTAGAACTACTGTGCACTTCTCCAATCTTTTGTAGTGGGTGGGATATAATACTTCCATTTATAAGGCGAAAGTTTTTCTAAATTAAATGTTCTATCCTAGTACATTCAGTCTGTGACAAATAATTTTTATTTAATTCGTAAATTAAAAAAAAAAATAAAAAATACATTTTCCCAGGGTATACTAATTCGCCTTGCAGAATATTTATATACTTAAACTAGTATTTTATAAGCACCTTTGAAAATACAACTAATTTGGGTAACGTTAGCTGACATTTTTATTTGGCGCACGATGCCTTTTTGGAAATTGTACCAATGAGGAATCGAGCACTGCTATTTTTTGTGGTTATCGTTAATGATTATTTTTGATTCTTGTGCACAAAATTAATACGCAGTGTGAGAAATTTAATGTGGGATGAGAGCATATTTTTGGAGTATGCAGTCGCGTTTTTAACAGTCAATACAGTTTATCGACTAAATTAAAAAAAAAATATTTTATTGGAAAAGAAATAATAATTAAAAAATGTGTACCTACATAATTTTTGTGGCCTGAGTTTTTTTTAATTGTTGAATGTTTATTGTTATATGAAAAGGTCGGTATCAAACATTTATTTTCGCTATAAATTTTTAGAGTGCTAACATTATTATTTGTAGGTGTAAATTTACACAAAGTAAAACTACTTGTCATTTATGTATATGCATACTTATTGAATTTGTGAAATTACATCCCATTTTACAACAAATACAAGTAAGTAATCATCCTGAATACAAAAACATAGGAAAGAAATACAAAATATAACAGAAATTTTATACAGGATGTTTCAAGTTCTTCCGATAAAAGTTACAGTAGGAGATAAAAGTCTTTTATTATCAAGACATTTTTCATAGCAAGTCGGTACAAAAAAAAAAAGTGAGAAAAATCATACCTACTTTTTTAAAAAAAAAAAAAATTATTTCAAACATTTAATTAATTGATATTTTGTTTAAAATGATGTTCTTCTAGCTTTCAAATAACACATAAATTATCGTTGTACTCTTACAACAAATAAATGATTGACGCTAACAGCGCAATGTAGGCCCTGGCCTAACTTCTCACAACCACTCGTGCTTTGTCAAAATACGAATTTCATCCTTTAGAGCCTTAATGTTGAAAGCACGTCTTTTGGCTACACGTTTCTTTAGTTCCGCCCATAAATGTTCTACAATGTTTAAATCGTGTGATTGAGGAGGTGTGACAAGAACTTTGGGGCAATTATGAAGAAGCGACATTTTCGCAACCCAAGATGAATGTTTGGGATCATTGTCCTGACAGAAATCAAAATTATCCCTTATCCCAAGGCTTTTCAAGCTTTTTTATTTCGTTTCAAAATATCGAGATAAGGCATTTTATTCATAATCCCTTCGACAAAATGTAAATTACGAACGCCTGCCGCAGACACACTTAGGCCAAAGGAGGTTCATTTTGATGCCACGGGAGCTATTGCTATTCTAACTATCTAAAGGCTAGTTGAACCAGCTAGTTGATTTTCTGCATTGCGACTGTTGGTGTGTCTGACTGTATGTCAGTTGGTTAGTTCTTTCCTTCACGATAACTTGTGCAAAATGTACTGATTCGAATGATTCATTTTATAAAATAAATAATACAATATAAATTGTAATAGCTCAATACTATTGTGAATCTATTGCATAAAACGGATCAGCGGTTTTGACAATATACTTCATTTTATGTGATTTTTCACAATTAAAAATGTTGCCCCTATGAAGATGATTTCTAACAGGGATGAAATGGATATTTGACAGTTATTTACGATAAGGTGTAAAAATTGATTTTATGCTAAATATAAAAATGTAAAACTGTACACCACGTTGTAAATATTTTTTTATCAATGGCAAAGGTAATTCAGTATATACCATTTAACACCGATTTTCTGGCACATTCTACCTTACAACTTTGCATATCAAAAATTATTTCGGAAAATGATTTGGTTAGATGGAAGTTATATATGTTTTTTTTCCCCTTAAATTGATGATGCTACCTTTTAAGAAAATAAATTGTTTTGTTGGCAACAATACAAGTTTTAATTAAAATTTAGATTTTTAAGAACGTGCTAGGTTTTGATACTTTTTTCGTTTTTGCGGATTAATATCCTAGGCAGCATTACGTTATAGTTCACGTTTTTTTTTCATAAAAAAAACATAAAGTTTTTTTTTCTTTTATTTGTTTATTTTTTATTTTAAGTCAATTTACACAATTTTAATTAAATCTAACAGGAGAGGCCGCTGTCCAAAGCAAAAGGCTGCACCTCTCAAGTTAGTTGTCGGATTAGAACTAACTCACAAAATGATTTCGATATCTTAATGAAACCTCATGAAAATAATTGCATTGCAATTTGACGAACTATCCCACGATTTTAATGGTTAAATTCCTAAGTTTCAAATATCCGCGCGCATGTAGGGTTAACGGGAAAAATGGGTTTATCCATTTGAGATCGGTTTTTGCAATGTATGCAAAAATGGTGCGATAAACCGTTGTTGGTTTTTATGGATACCGTTAGGCGAAGGGGGGAAAGGGGGTGTATCCGTTTGGGATCGGTTTTGCAGTGTACGCAAAAATGGCGTGGGAAACCGTTGTGATTTTTATTGTGACTGTTAGACAAAGGAGGGCGTGGGGAATAACCGGTATGTAGGTTTGGGTGTAGTCTGAGACGTAACTCGCTATACTAATTTTAGGATACGGACTTTTTTTTGAAAGGGGGGAGTCGGAGAGAAAGACAGATTGGTGTAGTTCGTTTGAAACTCAAGTTGTATTAAGTTTTAAGTGAACTCCAAGGGCGGCGTCCAGATAACTAGGAAGCATTTTTTTGATTTTTGCTGTTATTGTCGTTGCTTACGATTCACAGTATTTTGTCCGTCCTCCTAATATCATCATCACGATCAAGTTGCATTTTAGCCATACGACCACCCTACTGCCAGTGTTATGCCTTCGCAGTAGAGTTGACATAAGCTTTCGCAATTGATCGACTTTTTTATTTATTTCATGCGAAATAAATAGATGATCCTTGACATCAGGATTGGAAACGTGAACCTTCAGCGTGACAAGCGATGATGTTACCACTACACCATGGCCACCCTTAGTGTTACAGTTATTAAGATGTGTCCACCTATGGTTCGCTCTTTTCCCCGCATCAGCGTGTTCGTTAGCCTAGTTCATCTGCCGCACAGTTTCCCAGGATATTTTCTCAGTAACTTTCACTTCGAAATCCATTCGAAGTTTGGATGTGGGTTTTTGAGTGATAAATTCATCGGACGGTCGGACAGAATGATCTGATCTTGTACATATATAGTGGCTGCACAATTAGCTGAATCAGACCTCACGTGGTCCGAAACTGCCATGCGCCTAGTGCCCACTAAACATTTTTATTATTTAAACAAAATCGTTAAAATGTTTGTTTTTTTCTCAAAAAAAACCTTACAATTCGAAAAAAATAATATTAAAAATTTTCCGAAACTTGGTATACCATTATCTTGCATATCTTAAAAATCGATTTGGAATAAAATCAGCCGATTTTAAAAAACCGACATTTGTGGACGGATGACTTGTCATGTAAATCTATCACCCTCAGAATACAAATTACGTGACGAGTCACTAGTTCAAGAATGCGGCAATTCGACCCCTGTTTCTGCACCACGACAGAACAACAACATCATGAAGATGCCTAATAAATATTTCCCGGTTGAACCGTCGAACTCTAAAAAACTGCTGGAGCAACCCATACCGATTCACCAAACCCAAATTATTGGACTGATACACCACTAATACATTACGAGTACTTAGTATTAATAATAACATTCCTGCTAACTATCTTACTATTAAATGAAGTTACTTCAAAATTAAGTTTATGATTGAATATGAATAATTCAATGTTATAACTACCTGTACTTTAGCAATTAAATACTCGTGTATGTACAATCATAAGGCAATATAATCATTCAAAAATTGTTACATGGAATGCAAGGAGCATTAGCCATAAAATCTTCGAGTTTATTGATTTATAAATAATGTTGATATATTTGTAGCTCTCATCACTAGTGACTATCGCTACTACACATAATACTCAAAAAAAGAATTCATTAACTGTCGAGTTAATTTTTTTAATATTTTTGTTTTTTATAGAAAACGGAAACAAAGTAACTAGTACGTTAGTTCAGTAATTGTTTTATAAAAGGAAGAACACAGATTATTTCATAAAACAATAACCTAGGAGAAGAATTCTTCATTTTCGCTTCTTCTTTCAAAATAGCACTTCCAATGGTATAAAGATGTCACGGCAAGGTCACCACCTACTCATAAAGCTTGGGAAAAGTCGCATTTACACAGATAAGTATAATAGAAAATTCATCTTTTTTCGGTTTTCTTTAATTTCTCTTTATGGTGCCTCCAGAAGTAGTTGGTACTATACAAGTGAATGAAAACAAGATGACATTGCTATACAATCAGCAGACTAGCTGCGGTAGCCAAAGTAACTCGGGTACACATGGTGTACAGGAACATTTCAGTGGGTGCAACTCAGGCATTCTGCGCACTGAGATTGATGTGCAGGCACACCGTGATAGTCAGACCGGTTATTACACACGAGGTAGTAGCTCGGGTCAGAATAACCACTCTAGGCATTATAAAAAAAAAATGCTTAAAATAAGTGGAAAGGTGCATTGCACACTAAGTGCGAGAATCTCTTTCCAAATCAGTCTTCTGTACTAGCTCTGGGACTATATGGTCTAGAGATATTGCTATGAGAAGCAACAGTATCAAATGATACACGGACAGATGAAAAAAATTCACGGGATGTGATCGAGTAGAGTCAGGCACAATACAGACTTCTTAATCGGTGGCAATTTAAGCTGCAGGCATCAATTCTGCGGTTGTTTAAGTGCGAACTGTTGAGGTAGTCATCTTTTCTCATTCAAATTCATTAACTCTTAATGTTTTATTACTAGTACTTATAATTTGTTTTCTCAACCTATCAGTCTGCCCCACTCTTAACAAAACAGCTGCAGTAAGTAATTTTTCCCGGAACTAAAAATTTGGCAGCAAATTGAAATAGTTTTCAGTTATTTAATTAATGTTATTAATGTTTCGTTATCTGGTACAAATGCTCTTCTGCAAGTTGATTCGCATATTAACATTTTCAAAGAGACCATAAAACATTAGCTGATTATATCTAAAATCTCACCTGCATCTTTCCAAATGCATTTCCTTGCACAGTATGCACATATATATACTATATACTAGTTGTGGTCACGATGTAGTGGATAGTGTGTTTACTTGTGATCCAAGCTGTGTAGGTTCGACTTTCCAACCACTACACATAAAAGGGTTTCTGACTGGTATTATAAAGAACCAAATATCGAGTCGAGTGGTGCGGGATTTGAAAATTTAATTTAAAAAAAAAAAATATATTAAATCTTATACAACTTCGAGTTAGTACTTAGATGTCGGACCGCTTGGAATACCGCGTGTTGTTGGCAATAGGCATCACAATGGATCTACATTGATCTAAGTGTGGCATAGTAGGTCTTTCAACCTCTACGTGAACACATCAAACCCAACCTATAGAACTTCGAAGTTCGGCCAGACTAAAGTGAATAAGATCTAGGCAGCAACACTTCTACAAAACTGAATTTATGTACATCCTTAAATATTCAAATTAGAAAGGAGTTTAATGTCTTTCGAAGGAGAAAATGGTATTCATTGCTATCTAGCTTCTGTAAAGGTTTAAAGCCCTGTGTTTAAGCAGCATTTCCAGCAGCTGTTCAACGGGCATGACCAAGGGAGAGTGATGGGGTATGAGGAAACCCAGCTTCAGTCGATGAAATAGTCCTTTCACCCAGTTTAAAAGAAGTCGGCACAGCTTTGAGAAGGATGAAGAACAATAAAATCGCGGGCTAGGACGGCTTGCCGCGGGTGGCGATGTTTTCGTTAGGAGCATGCACCAAATCATATGGGAGGACGAAAGCATGCTGGACGACTGGAATCTATCTGCCCCATCCACAAAAAAGGCGGTCCTATGTCTTGCAACAATTACTGAAGCATATTCTTGCTTAATGTCGCTTACAAGATCCTATCCAGTGTACTCGTACTGTGCGAACGTCTAAAGCCATTTTGAAAGACACAAATTGGCCGATATCAGTGTGGCTTCCAGCCCAGTAAATCGACAACTGACAAATGCGATGGCC
This sequence comes from Pocota personata, assembly GCA_963082735.1. NCBI lineage: Eukaryota > Metazoa > Arthropoda > Insecta > Diptera > Syrphidae > Pocota > Pocota personata. The sequence goes on from OY720430.1 coordinate 83,375,798, forward strand.
GATTTTCCAAACTCCTAACCGGAAGTATCAAAATCATACTCTACAGAACATTGATCTTGCCAGTTGTGCTTTACGGAGCCGAACGCTGGACGATAAGCAGGACGGCAAAGCAGATATTGATCTCCTTCGAAAGAAAAATCCTACTCCGGATATTTAGTCCTGACTGCGAGAAGGGCGAATGGAGGAAAAGATATAACCCCGAAATCTATGAGCAGCATAAAGATGTGGATGTAGCCCAGAAGCCTTTACTACTGTTTAGGTGTAAAGGTATCTTAATATCTAGTTGCTGTTAACAATTTTTTAAATACAAATTCAGCAAGAAAAGCCGGCGAGCTCGACAGCATTTCTCACATTGTGAAGTAGCCAAAGAATTACAAAAAAGAAGAGATCGACTTATGAAGCCGGAAAACCCACCCTCAAAACCGGTAAATAAGGAAAAGTCGAAAACTGCTGCAAGAAAGGTGACTAGAGACAACCGAGCCGACCCTGGCGCGCTTACGTACGCTCAAGCTGCGACATCAAACACCGATCAAATTCCACACCGCGTTAAGGTAAAAGCGCCTAAAGAAAAGCCATCAGATTCTGACATGCAGACGCGTGCTCAAGCATCAACATCAACAAAAACGAACACTGATAATTCGGAAAACCCCGTATCTCACGTCTTTTCCATTATCCTTGCGAGGCTTGAGGAGCAAACAAAAACAAACATGCTAATTGTCGAAAGGTTGGAGAAGCTTGAATATAAGCTTAACAATAGGAGCATTTCAAAACGAACCTGACGAAACTTCTTAAAATTGTTGCATGGAACGCCAACGGTCTCATACAAAGACTAGAAGAGCTAGAAATATTTCTACGGGAAAATGACATTGACATATGTTTGATCTGTGAAACTCACCTGACGAAACTATCGCGAGTAAACATTACTGGATACAGTACCTATCACGCTTATCACTCGTCGGAAAGAGCCAGAGGCGGATCGTCTTTAATCATAAAAGATTGCATCGAACACTCTGAAGAGATTATGATAGAGCTTGAAACAATGCAAGTGAGCAATGTACGCGTGAAAATGGACACTACTCTTTCAATGTTTCGTCTATTTATTGTCCACTGCGTTGCAGGCTTGAAAAAAATGATTTTACAAATATTTTCAACTCTCTTGGACCGAATTTTATTATTGGCGGTGATTTTAATGCAAAACAAACCTTCTGGGGTTCAAGATGTGTCTCACAAAAAGGCAGAGCACTTTACAACGCCTGCATGCAACACAGATGCGACTTTCACTCGACTAGTAAACCAACATATTGGCCGACTGATAACAACAAAATACCCGATCTGATCGATTTCTTTGTTGTAAAAGGAATACCAGACAAATGTATTAAAATTGATGAAAGTTTTGATCTCTCTTCCGATCATTCCCCTATCATTCTAACGATAAGCGAACGCCTAATTAAAAAAGATGTACCTGCTAGACTACCTAGCAGAAAAACTGATTGGGAAGGCTTTAAAAAAGACGTTGAAGAACATATCGAACTGAGAGTATCACTTAGGACGTCTTCTGAACTCGAAATCGAAATTGATCGTTTTGTTGAAGTTCTGCAGCGCGCCGCGTGGAAAAATACTCCCTATCAAAGGAAAACGCCGATCAATCATGCCCAAAAATATCCACCGGAAATAAAAGAAATGGTAAGGGAGAAGAGAAAAGCGCGTAAAAAATGGCAACAAACTCGTGCTCCGCAACATAAATCGCATTTAAATCGCTTGTGTAACTTGCTAAAAAAGGCCATTATTGATTTTAAAAACCGGACAATACAAACCAGCATTGAAAGCTTAACAGTGGACAAAGATTCCAATTATTTGCTCCGGAAAGCTATAAAAGGCATTAAAAAACCGAAAATACAAGCGGCCCCAATCAAGAAAAATGACAACGAATGGGCCAATAATGATAAAGACAAAGCAGAAGTCTTTGCCGCCCATTTAGAAGAAACATTTAAACCATTTAATGGGCAAGCGCTTGCTGAAAATGATAATGCGTCGGATATAGCATTTAGTAATCAAAGAAATTTATCACGAAGGGAGGTTTTTTTAGTGAGTAAAAATCTCACACTACTATGAGCACGCGCTATCGATCCTCATAGTGTCTTATGAAGATTTTTTACCTACCCTCGGAAAAAAAAAGAAAAAAAAAAAGCATTGTTAAAGCTTATTATGTTGTACAATTTATATTGTACTCGTATATTTTCAATTACCTGAACTACTCTCCGAACGCTTGATTATTATAAAGTTATTCCCATCGCAAAGCTACTATTAATTGTTGTGAAATTGGTAAAATTCTTGAGAAAATTATTAAACATAAACTATATATTTAACTTTACAAGTGGCCATTCTACAAGGTGTGGGAGCCGGCGCACTGTGGTTTGGCTTCCGTAGGCCCGGAAATAACTCATTATTTTAAAAGTACTGAACCAATTTTAATGAAACTTTTAACAAAATGTTTGTAAATTTTTAATATACTTATCACCACATGGTCGAAAGTTAGAAATTTGTGGCATACATTTTTTTTTTTTTTTTTGTTGACTATATTTCGAAAACTAAATACTCAGACAATGCCCTCTACAATATACAACGTTATTTTTAGGATTTATTTACTGAGCTATATGTACTTTAAAATACTGATTTGTTGGTCAAAGACTTTAAATTGAAGTGGAATTATAGCACTGCTAAACTAGTTTTAAGTGTTTTAATTAATTTGTTTGTTTTATGTCTGACATTTTTTCTTATACCTTTGTGGCAACACTGCTCTTAATAGCGCTATCTCATCGCTGTCTTCGTTGTCGCCAGCGTCACAGTTATCATCCAATAAAAAAAAATAGACGAAAGAAATAAATAAACTTTCAAAAAATCGTTTACCTATCTAGAATGCTCCGGCGTATTACAACAGTACTTTACGAGAGATACCAACTCAGTCCAAGTATCAATATACTTTATCTGCGTACGTCAGAGGAACAGATAGACAGTGTACATACACGAAATGGCAACAATAAAGCACTGATTAAAGTAAACATTAGGTGAAGGAAGTTCGCTGCTGTACTCGTATTATTACGTAGGCAACAATGACATATACATATGCAGGTCGAAATCGAAATACTCGTACTAGTACGAGTATGTATGCTATCATGAAATTCATTGAATTTTCTTTGTTGGAGAGTAATTGTCGAGTGGAATCTCCCTCCAGCATGGGAGTGAACAAAACCTAGACTTTGAATACTTCGAATGCACATGATAAAGACTGAACAAAAGTTCCTAACCACGCTTTAACTTTCATGGAAAACTAATTCGTAAAAAAACTTTGACTGCTAGCAGGTGAATTTTAATCTACCCTAATATTTAATAGCGTATCGGGCAGGGCTATTGGCACCTTTTCGTTTAATAGCAATTTTCTTAATTGCAGTACTAAGTGTCTAGGTTTTGACACTGGTACGAAAATATGATTTAAAATTCGCATAGTCTAGTGTTCTAGTTAAACGGGTAGAAAGCTGAAAGGCCGAAAGGCCGAAAGGCCGAAAGCACCTTCTTAATGCATAAATTCAAAACTTGTGATGGATGACAACACGAGTATGTATGTTCAACTTTATAAAAAAATGAATCCGCGAAGGCTTTTCACGCTACAGACATTCCGTAGCAAATAATAATTATATATTGTATTTAAATAATTATAGTTCTACGAAATAGTCTTACTGTTTTAATTTAGCTCAATTATAACAATTGGTATTTTTGGGCAATGTCCCAACTTCTTCCATATTCATTATTTAGATGGATTGAAAACAATGAAGTTATTGGTGTTGTGTATATCTCTGAAGATTCCGAGCTAAGATTTTTCGGGTTGGAATTAGAGTATCCACAATCAAAACATGATAAACACAATGACTTACCTTTTTGGGTTCTAAATAGAAAGAATCAACATTTCTCTACATAAAATATTTATAAATACGTATAAATAATTATAAATACGTTTTAAATTACAGAAATCGTCAGCAATATATTTAGAATGTTGTAAAGCTTGTTCGTATTAATAGAATTTTAGAATTAAAACAATTACAGGGTGGCTAATATAAGCTGTTACCAACTTCACGTCGTTGTGTCTGCCAAGCTACGAATGACAGCACGCTGAAAATTTGACAGTTGTTAATTCATTTCATTGTAGACAAGCGTATGTAAGGCTTTTTTTTATCGCGTGTTTAGTTTTTGTTCTATCGGCAATGGAATTCAAGCGTAATAGTTTTATTGCCCTTTTTTGGCTGGAAAATCACAACCATTTATTATTCGTGAGCTGAAACCTTTGAAAGTTAACCAAATGTTTGTGTATCATTCCATATCGCGTTACAACGAAACCGACAGCATTGCAAAACGCTATGGAGGTGGTCCGAAAAAGACAGCAACATCGTCAACAGTGATTCGGAGTGTGAAGGCCAGAATCGAAAGAAATCCTCGCCGTAGTGGAAGAAAAATGGCTTCCGAGCTAAACATATTCTGAGAACGGATGCAACACATTTTGAAAAATGTTCGGAGTCAAGGCGTTAAAGTTCCAAAAGGTGCACGATATAGAGTGGCAAGAGCACGCAAGCGGCCAATTGCCAAACATCGTCTCCTCTGATAAAGCACGATTTCCATTTGAACAACTTGTCAACAACAAAATGATCGAGTTTACCTTGCAGAGAGGTCATACGATAATTTCGACCAAAGAATGGCTACCAGGAAGCAAGCGCCACCGTTGTTGATGGTTTGATTAGATAAACGCGATGGTTTATCATGAAACTCTCTTGGAAGCTGTGTTGAAGCCATGGGAGCACACAAATTTCGGGCAAAGATTCTGGACACTCCAACAGGACTCCGTACCTTCCCACAAAGCCCGAACAAATCAAGAATGGTATCGACAAAACGTTCCGCATTCATTTCATTTCCTCGACACAATGGCTATCGAAATCTCCCGATGCGAATCCATTACACTTTTCTGTCTGGAGCATTTTGAAGGCCAAGGTTGGCATTAAAAAATATCAAACAACGGACGCGCTCAAGTTAGCGCTTGGCCGGAAATGGAAACGCATTCCACAGACACACTTGCGTGCATGTTAAATAATGAATAATTTTATATTTGTCCGATAAATTCTTAAAAGCTTCATTGAAAAACTCCTCCTTTCCGGCATATCTTTGTACATTTTTAGTTTGTCGATTAGAGTTACTCAAAATTGATTCCATAGATTCAGAAGCAGCTGATGTTGTCTTGTTTTCTATGGGTATAGCCCATGCATGCGTTGAAAATGCATCAAAAACAGTCATTAAATAGTTATGTCAATTTTTATGTTTACATGGTAGCATCTCAACCAAGTCTGCTTGCCACATATCATAGAATGCTGTAATTATTACCCTACGTCTACTGAAATTTCTTCGCGCATTCCTACGAGTATGTAACTCTTCGACAACATTCCTCTTACTCCTAATATAAAAGAATGAATAAAAAACGGAAAATGTTAATTTTAATCTTTCTACAGCAACATTACTGATAAGTTCGCGAGTTCAGATACTCAACAACTAGTCATCATCTCATTAGTGATAGCACTAACTCCGGCACTCTTTAGAAGTATAAATATCACCTCGTTTCAATAATAATCTTATTTTGTTATTATCTGTGGTAGGATAAACATTACCATGTCAGCCGAAATCGGAAATTCTCCCAATTTTGAGCACCGCGCCGTGATAGAGTACCTCGCGAAAAAAAGGAAAATCGCCTAAAGAAATTTTCGAAGACATATCATCGTATACATGGTAAAAAAAGGGCTCGCTTAATTCAACAAGGGCGAGAGAGCTGTAAAGACGACCCCCGCCCAGGGCGTCTTGTGTCAATGGTCACTGAAGAAAACGTCGAAAAAGTTGAAAAATTAGTCGAAGCTTTTGGCGACTGTTTTTTTGGGACAGCGTAGGAAACTACGATGAATGGTCAATATTACGCAATTGACCATCCAATGACTCAGACACGTGAAGCGGTCATACGGAAGCGACGTGGGAAACTTTTTTTTCGCAGGATATTATGCCTGTTCACACGGTGCGGATTTCGAGACATGCCTTAAAAGACACAGGTTTTTCAACGCACCCTACAAGCCCAGACTTGGCCCGAGCCTTTTTTCTTTTTTTTCCAATTTTAAAAATGAGTTAAGAGGCCGGTGATTTGCAGATGAGAACGAGATTAAGACGGCCTTAGAAAGTCATTTTGAAGGCAAAGAAAAAGAATATTTTTTCGGTGTATGCCCTAACTGAGAAATACATTTCACTCGAGGGAGATAATACTGAGAAATAAAAGTTTTTAATCGGATCTCTTCTTTCACTTAATGCCTTAGGCCGCGAACTTATCAGTCGCCCATCGTAATTTCCTTACTATAGTCGTAATCAGCAAATTTTCGATCATATAGCACGAGCAAGTATCGGGGCCATCTTTACACATGTTTGATGACCAACAGTAAAGAGATACGAGTATACTTCAAAATCTCCTCATAATGTTCCTGAAGTATGTTGTGTTAATTGGTTTCGATGGTGTCTCATCGAATATTAATGAAATATACATATTTAACATGATTTCGGTTTAACCCTTAAATAAAGGGTGGTTAAGTTTTAAGGGCCGATGTTGAATTTGAATAAAACACAAATTATTTAGGAAATTACTGTCATTTCTTTTTATTATGATAATATTGGTATGGTTCAATTATGTATGGAACAAAATATCGGCCAAATGGCCACCGCGACCTCGGCGATCTTAAATACCTACCTATTAGTTGAGAAAGATTTCCTAAGATTTTCCAGCACCAAAATGGGGTTCGAATTTTGTTCATCAATATACATTTTCTAGCTTTGACTGATTCTTTCTAATTTTTCATTAATCTTCGATAAACATATTTTTATTATGTCATCTGTTTGGTTATTCACATATACTCGTATCTTTGTCGCAGCATCATTATAATTGATTTTTTTGACTGATTTGTTGCTTACATCAAGATATTTGAATGCGTTATCTTTAAGGTTTTCTAGGTATCTTTATTTATTTTTTTCATAAGAGCATGCAAATTGACATAAACATATGCTCTGAGACTAATAATATTTGTATCTAGAAAATCCATATTCTCCACAACATATTCTTTAATAGTTGTTTGACGTGAGTTCTCAGGTTTACCAACATTGCTCAAACTTCTCTGCCTATATCAATATCTCCATTAAATGTTAACTTAAATCCAGCTCCGGATGAACACAATCCGAGCTCCTTCCAAACTTATCAACACTCATTCTGCAAATGATAAAATATGGTCTAATATATCATATATAATTGGATTCTCGAAGTTCTTCGATAATCGGTTTGATTTCGTTTTGATGATTGTTGTTGCTTGTATTTTGAGAGGCAATTAACAGTCTTAATCAATCCACAAGTTCAATGAGATAATTCCATTTGCTATAGTATCAGCATTACCAACTTTCCTCTTCCCCTTGTCACCTGAAGGTTGAAAAATAATTTTTATCATTTGTTTATATTTCGTTTCTTTATTACAATTGATTTGGGAGAGACTATCAAAATTGTTCTTACATGCATTCGTTCTTGACATGGTACCGTTCTAAGTAATTTCCAGTATACTCGTATTTCAGTTTTCAGAGATTATTCCGAAAAATCAATTCCAAGTCTAATGTCAATTTTGATATGATTATCATTGATTCCAAAATTCCAAAATTGTATCGACCCATTTTTGTAGAATTTGTATTCACATCGAAATAGGAACCATTAATTTTATCACGATTAGCTTGTGACACAGATATTAAAAAAAAGAGCGTGACAGCTGACAGTTCATTGTTAAGTAATATTTTAAAAATAATGAATTTTTGCCAGCTACTGTCCGCAATTTTCGTACAAAATATGGTCCGAATAACGATTTAACTTCATCAACTGTGAAGAGATTAATTCAAATATTCAGGGAGACTGGATCAATTAGTCTTCTTAGATACTAGTCGTACAACACATAATATCGAAGCAGTTCGTGAGAGTTTTGTTGAAAGTCCAGGAACATCAATTCGGCACCATGGTCAAAAATTGGACATTTCGAGAAGCTCTCTACAGCGTATTCTCACGAAAGATTTGCATCTTCTGACCACAAACAGCGAATAGAATTCGTTGAATAGATAATGGAACAGCAACAAGTGAATGCTGATTTTTCAAACAAAACCATCTAAAGTTATTCGTCAAAATTGTCGAATTCGGGGTACATAAAATCCACGAGTGGTTGTTGAGAAACAAATGCATCCACAACGTATCACTTTGGTGCGGATTTTGGGCTGGAAGCAGGACCGTTCTTCTTTAAAAATGCATCTTATCAGGCAATAACAATTGATGATGGTGTGTTTTGTACCTAAATTGCAAGTTATGGATGTGGGCGACATGTTGTTTCAACAAGACCATGCCATATGCTATACAGCCTGAGAAACAATTCAGTTACTGCATAAGTCATTTCCTGGTGGTGTAATTTCCCGTTTTGGTGATTAGAATTGGCCGCCCAGATCGTTCGATTTAACGCCGTTGGACTTTTTTCTTTGTATCTTTTTTTTACGTCTAAGGTTTATGCCAACAAGCCCACGAGCCCCCACGCCTTGAAGGAGCAAACTGAGCGCTGTATCAACGAAATTCAGCCACATTTATGCAAAACGGGAAAAAGCCGTCGAGGCCATTTACCCGATATGCTATTCCATACATAACCCTATACTGTATACTTTATGAATCAATAAAACATTTACAATTTTTAATTAAAAACCTGTGTACTTCTTGTGTGAATTTTGGGACACACTTTATCTAGGAGCTTATTAAACGATTTATTTATTTATTTATAGTAAATGTGATCTCTTGAAATGATATTCTGTATCGCTCTTTGTCTATATTGCTATCTTTATCAGTAGTCAAAAATTCATATCCATCTTTCCAACATTTGAACCATAGATTGTTGAACTGACTAAATGTCATGTCTGAATTTATATGATCATAATATAAGTTAGCATAAGACGAATCTTCATAAACAGCACGTTCATATACAAATTCATCTGGTTTACATACATACGTATGACGTCGATAGACATGCAACATAATTCAATCAGCAGAACAACCGGTAGCCCAATATCGAATTTGGAATAATTTGCTGACCTAGTGACTAGGTCGATGTCGCATTCATCTACAATACATTGTTCAGTTACGTACTCGTAGGGTTAAGCATTAAATAAAGTTTAAAAGAAGAATATAAACTATTTTCAACTTATGTATGTATATATGCTTCAAATTTAGCTCCTTCTTGAATAGAATTATATAATTTGCATTGTTCCGAGTCAATTTATTTGGAATATGAGTATACGACTGACACAAGTAGAAGTTATCTACGTCATTATATCAACCCATGCAAAAATAATCACGTATGTTGTTCTGCTTATAACATGCTAAATCGTCGAATATAAATATCAATTTATTCTTAGCTTCTGGGGTTGGAATTATTGTATTTCGCAATTATTTGAGAATTAATTATACTCCATTCCGCTGATTGATGTAATTAATTTTCGCAAATATGTATATTTAGGCTGATGTAGTGCCTTAGAGTAGATATAGATGTTTTCAAACTTTAGTCTATTGCTGTCAAGAAGCATGCTTCGCGTAATACTTGTCTTTCCACAGTCTGATTGTCCGACAATAATTCCTAGAATACTGTTTGGAAATAACGCTCCATGTTTTTTTGAATATATAACTTTAGATTCGAAATTCTTCACTTTGATGACCTTAGCCTGCTTGATAACCTTCATTATGAAAAATAAACACATTTTAAAATAAAAACAACTATTTACAGGTAAACTCATTCAGATCTATTTATACTATTGAATGGAAAGGAAGCTGTTGTTAAAAAAATCAATGTGATCGATTATCGTGTACCACCTGTTAGTCGTAATAACGTATTCCACGTCAACGGACATTAATTAGTAAATTACCTCTCGAGCCTGCCTTCATATAACTTTTGTGGCCCTGTAACTTGACTCGGAGAACGCTTGACCAGAGGTGATAGGGGAATTAATCCATTAGATGACGCTTATCGCTTGCATGACATTGCATATGTTAATACTAATGACTTAGCTGCTCGTCACACTGCAGATAAGATTATAGGAGAGCAGACTTGGCGGAGATTTAAAGCGAAAAATTAATCAGTGTTTGAGAAAATGAACGGCAAATTAGTTACAAGCGCAATGGTAGCAAAAACTAAAATTGGAATGACCCTTAGAAATAACTAAAGTCAATCGTAAAAAGTATAATGCGAGTGTTACTTTTAAAAAAAGCGGTCAAAGAGGCAAGGAATTCAATAAAAAGCATAAATATATTATAGCAATGGACATTGTTTTAAAGGCAGTTACAAATGTTATTATACTAAAACGAAATATAAACACACTACGAGTAATTCCTCTACAAAAGATTAGCGGTGGGAATAGAATAAAGCATAAAGTGGAAGTGCTACCAAAAAGCAGTGCTCATTCATGAAAAGGGGTTTTACTTGCAACTTCTTTTATGGAATAGGCCTACGAGTATACTTAAAACCTCAGAAAATATGTCATATTTTCGAGGGGTTTTTAAGAAAAACGTTCTACCAAGAAACCCATTTCAATATGAATGTGGTATAATTAACTTAGATAATGAAAGTGGAGGGGTACTAATTGGCTTAAGACTACCTATTGAAGTAATCTTACTATTTCAATAGGTAATAAAATAAGTTACAATTGCAACAACTTACAGGATATTAATTCATTCAAATGCGGCCATTAATTCTTAACATTTCTAGTCATTTACTGTCTATACTATACTAAAACGATGTGGAAAAGAGAATATTGTTTCAATTGCTTTGTAGCCGACATGTTGATTGATAACACTTACATTGAGCGCAATCAAACACCTTCTAGAAGCATATTTTCCTGCAATTGCTTTAAAATCGAATTATGTGTGCGGTTTAAATGATCTTCAAACATATAATACAATTCCCAATGTGGATATTGCAAATAATTTATTTATTTTAGTGATAAAGTAATTACGTTTCCTATTGGCTCAAATAGATGACATAAATAATTTTAATATAATTAATAAGAACAATATTAAGATTAGAGCAAGACAATACAATACAATACTTTGAAATATGAATAATTATAAAATAGTATGAAATTATTCGAAGCAAATAAACTGCATAAGTCTGATCATTATGTTGACGTAAACAGAATAAACGCTATTCGTGTTGAATAAATTTTATTGAAGTTCCCCGAAATGTTATTTATTTACCAGTGAATATCAAGACAATAACATCGCTGAGTATACATTTTCTACCTCAGACCGGAAATCAGATTAACTTTGGAGACGAAAATACTACGGGTCGACTGCATTTAAAACCACAAATATAATTATTTAAAATAACTCTTTGAATATCAACACTTATAAAAACACTGTAGGTAGTGACCATTCACTAATCAATCAATCGCTTCTCAACATCTGCCCCGAGAAGACTTTCAAAACACAGAAGTGATTTCTTACTATTACTAGGCTTTATCTTAAAAAATTTTAATATGTTGGGCATTTTCCAGGAAGCAGTATTTGATGATAAAATCTGCTCGCAGTACCTGAATAATTTCGATAAAAATTATTAGGTGCGCAACTAAGTTCTCAATAGATGGCTCCAGTAGTAAGTGCTGGTCGATTTTGACATATCCAAAACGTCATGAACCGAGCTTAGACATGGGGTAAACAAACTGTTTTGACACATTAGTGATTTTGTATTGGCGGCTGAAGCGCATCGAGAGCTCCAAAAAGTTTACCGAGATGCTGCTTTAAGTGAAACAACGTGCCGTGATCGGTTCCGTCGCTTCATAGACGGTGATTTCGACGTTGACGGCCGTCCGCGTGAAGGAAGACCAAAATCCTTTGATGACGCTGAATTGGAGGCATTGCTCGATGAGGATCCGTGCCAAACGCAAGAACAGCTTGCTTCAGAGTTAGGAGTTACCCGTCAAACCATTTCCAAGCAATTGCATGCGTTTGGAATGATTCAAAAAAAGGGAACTTGGGTTCCTTATGATTTGAAGCCAAGGGTCGTTGAGCGTCGTTTTTTCGCCTGTGAACAACTGCTCCAGCGGCAAAAAAGGAAGGGTTTTCTTCATCGCATAGTGACGGGTGATGAAAAATGGATTCATTACAGCAACCTAAAGAAAATAAAGTCATGGGAACTGCCCGGTCATGCTTTTACGTCAGCTCGGCCGAATATTCACGCTGCGAAGATTGTGCTGTGTATTTGGTGGGACCAGGTCGGTGTCATTTATTATGAACTTTTGAAACTCAACGAAACCATCACTGGAAACCGAGCACTGCGCGAAAAACGGCCACAATACGAGCAGAGGCACGAAAAAGTGATTATATAGCATGACAACGCTCGGCCTCACGTTGCCAAACCTGTTAAAACCTACCTGGAAACGCTCAAATGAGAAGTCCTACCCCACCCGCCATATTCCCCAGATATTGTGCCATTCGATTATTACTTATTCCGTTCGATGGCACATGGTCTGGCTGATCAGCAGTTCCGCTCATATGAAGACATCAAAAAATGGCTTTATTCGTGGATAGCCTGAAAAGATGAACACTTTTACCGTAACGGTATTCTAGCCCTGCCAGAAAGATGGGAAAAAGTTGTAGCTAGCGATGGGCAATACTTTGAATGATTCATTTGTAACCATTAATAGATTATTCAAATTTGCATGCAGCACCAAAATCTTAATACTCGTACATACGTAAGTATATTGCCATTAGAAAGCTGCATCTATATTGAGGGTGCTTTATCAAAAGTTTTGGAACGGCAGTCGGCAAAACGAAACTTGTAAGCAATTGTACGGGTTTCTTATTCATTTCACCGCTACGAATTGATTGTAATCGTTATGTTGGTATCACATCCACCTTTAAAAACTACATGTAACTAAAATTTAAAGTAACATGCTGCATAATAGAGACTGGTCCCCTCATTCTTCAATAAGTGTGGATGGACTCTATTTTAGAGGTAAGCAAGCTGCTGGAATTTACTGAGGATTTCAAGAAAATAATTCCAAACGCTCCGCATGATTTAATTTTAACTCGTTCCAGGATGATACGGACAAAGCAAAGATACAGATGCTCAAAATGCAATGGAAAGTTCTTCATGTTGTTTTTTGTATGAATACCCAGCATTACCTACTACCGATCACCACACTTGTAATGTTAAAGCTAGCTCACGTGTAGAAAGCCTCGACACATCATTTCCCCGCTACAAACGAACGCAAAGGCATACATCAAAATGAAATAACGAAAACGGACCTATCGATATTCGCATGGAAATTAAATCATTAAAGCCATTATTGAACAATATATGTATGTACATATCATATTGTAACATAATGTAATATGCGAGCTACGGCTCGAGTAGATAAAACGATATTTTGTGAAATATATTTCTTTATTTTCTAGTCTATAGAACAATTCAAGTTCACACTATACTATTCTTCGCAAATTCTTTTCTTACAAGGTCTCTTTCCTCTCAAATCACTTTATCTCCTTTCAATTACTTAATTCACAAATCCAAACTAATTACTTCTTCTTGTTAACTCTCAACTTTCATTTTATCACAAAATCACAACTTCGCCCATTATCACTTTTCCAATCTCTTTGTGCGGTCCAAAACCGACTGCTTGGTCTCGATCGCCAACTGTCCTTAAATACGTCTTTTCCATTATCCTTGCGAGGCTTGAGGAGCAAACAAAAACAAACATGCTAATTGTCGAAAGGTTGGAGAAGCTTGAATATAAGCTTAACAACAGAAACATTTCAAAACGAACATGTCTGTGAAACTCACCTGACGAAACTATCGCGTGTAAACATTACTGGATACAGTGCGTATCACGCTTATCACCCGTCGGAAAGGGCCAGGGGCGGATCCTCTTTAATCATAAAAGATTGCATCGAACACTCTGAAGAGATTATGATAGAGCTTGAAACAATGCAAGTGAGCACTGTACGCGTGAAAAATGGACATTACTCTTTCAATGTCTCGTCTATTTATTGTCCACTGCGTTGCAGGCTTGAAAAAAATGATTTTACAAATATTTTCAGCTCTCTTGGACCGAATTTTATTATTGGCGGTGATTTTAATGCTTTAATTTTAATGCTTTAATGCACTTAGGACGTCTTCTGAACTGGAAATCGAAGTTGATCGTTTTGTTGAAGTTCTGCAGCGTGTCGCGTGGAAAAATACTCGAAATAAAAGAAATGGCCAATCAAAAAAAATGACAACGAATGGGCCAAGAATGATAAAGACAAAGCAGAAGTCTTTGCCGCCCATTTAGAAGAAACATTTAAACCATTTGATGGACAAGCGCTTGCGGAAAATAATAATGCGTCGACACAGTAGGAAATGCAAGGCTGACCTATCTTCAACAAGAAATAAAGAAACTGAAACCGAATAAAGCTCCTGGATACGACTTAATCACAGGAGAGCTTCTTAAATCGTTAATTAGAAAAGCGTTAGTTAAGTTCCTCTACATTATATACGCAGCGATAAGACTAGAATATGTTCCGAGTCAATGGAAAGTCGCGGAAGTAATAATGATACTGAAGCCAGGAAAACCGCCGAATGATAAAAAATCGTATAGACCTATTTCGCTGCTGCCGATTATGTTTAAAGTTTTCGAAAGAATAGTACTTAAGCGATTACAGCCGGTTATAGAAGAAAGATCTCTTATTCCCAATCATCAATTTGGGTTTAGAACCAAGCACTCAACAATAGACCAAGTGCATAGAATAACTGATTTAATTGAGAAAGCTTACGAAGAAAAAAAATTTGTTGGAGTACGCTCCAATGTTGATGTTGATGTTTCTCAAGCTTTTGACAAGGTCTGGCATGAAGGATTGAAATATAAATTACGACAAGTTCTGCCGGAACACTTACATAATATTGTGGAAAAATAATTGACGAATCGACTTTTCGGAGTCAGACACGGAAATGAATATTCAGAATTTAAAGAAATAAGGGCTGGAGTGCCGCAGGGAAGAGTCCTTGGACCGCTTTTGTACCTATTATATACTCGCGATATACCGCAAGAAGAAGGAACCGTATTAGCCACATTTGCCGATGAAACTGCCATCCTGGCAACGGGTAAAACGATCGAAGAAACGACTGAAAAATTGCAAGAAGCATTGAATAAAGTAAATGAATGAACAGAGATTTGGCGACTAGCTTTAAACGAAAACAATCTGTTCATGTCAATTTAAATAATTTGCCGATCTTTTCAAACTCGGTTCAAATTCCGTTTGCAAATGAGGCTAAGTATCTTGGAATGACACTTGATGCTAAGCTGAGGTGGAAATCACACGTGAAGAAAAAACGTTTAGAACTAGAAACCAAATACAGGGAAATGTACTGGTTACTTGGAAAACATTCCAAGTTTAATATAGAGAACAAACTGCTTTTATGCAAGCAAGTGCTAAAGCCGGTATGGACATATGGAATACAACTATGGGGTTGTACCAAAATAAGTAATTTCAATATTTTACAAACATTTGAAAATAAAGTGTGCTAAGATCAATAGTTAATGCACCGTGGTTTATTAGAAATAGCGATATCCATAGAGATTTAGGAATTGCAACAGTCGAACATGAAATCAGAAACTTCGCGCGTAAGCATAAAGACAGATTACAAGGACACGTTAACAATGAAGTCCTTCGAATTATAGATGAGAGGAATCTACTGCGTTGTCTACAAAGGACTAAACCTTTCGACTTAACGCGATAGCAAGAAACCGCGTCTAATTTGCGGAACAAGCAGGAACTTTCAATGGAAAGGGACCTGCCAAACGATCTCAATACATGGAAGAAAAACTGCTGGGTAAGTCAAAACTTAGTTGTAGTAATCAAAGAAATTTATCACGAAGGAAGGTTTTTTTTAGTGAGTAAAAATCTCACACTACTATGAGCACGCGCTATCGATCCTCATATGTAGTGTCTTCATGAAGATTTTTAAAAAAAAAAATTCCCGCTGCTTGGAAAAGAAAGAACATTAGATGTTTTTTTTTTTGCAAAAAAGCATTTCGCAGTGAGATTGTCAAAAGTAGAAATGAAGGCAATAACAGAAGAGCACACCACAATAGAAAATTGGTCCTCTTTAATTTCCAGTAGTAAAATGTCTCTTCAAGAAGTGCGCGCCGTGAGGAAGGCAACAGCCACACTCCACGAGAAAAATACTGAATCCACCCTTAATCTTCAGTAGTAAAATGTACTCTTCAGCAATAAGTGCTCTCTTCAAATCATCGCCCCTGATACATTTCGAGTGAGTGAATTTAAATCGAATTTCAATTTCATCCGAAATGAAATTCATCGTTCTACATTCCGAGCAAATTCGAATTTTTTGAATCCACTTCGAATTCTTGTTTGAAATGTCAAAATCAGTTGTAAATTTAAAATTATTTCATATTGTCAGTTAAAAACTTAATTTTTCTTGTGAAAGTGAATTAAAAATTTATATTTAACAAAACCGAATGGAGAGAGTTCACAGGAAGATTTTGCGATATAAGTCTAACAAATTGGACATTCCCGAAACAGTTTAAGTAGAAGGTCGACAACTGAAGGAAAGTAATTAATATTATGATTGTTTGCAGTTTTAAAAACAGTTTTATTAAGTAAAGAAATATTTGTTGACATTTCGCGAGAAGTGGAGTCAGATATGATGCCCTTCAATTCCTCCGACACACAAACTCAGAGAAACACTCCGTTTTTTGGCTGAAGGAAGTCACCATGGTCATTGGGGAAGGATTTTGATATTGGCCTTGGTAGATCCAAGGAAGAAGAATTTTTTTTAATATTGAATTAAATGAGTAATAGGTTGTTTGGATGGTACACAAATCGAATTATTAAGCCCCATCAGAACCCCAATCTTTGTTTAATGGAAAAGGGTATTTTAGCATTCTTGCTTTGATCGTAAGTGCTTTTTAGATTGATTTTAACAGTTTCGGGTAATTTATAATTAAAGTAACTATTTATAAATTTGCGACTGCAAGATGATAATTAGAGCTATTGATGCGACATACCCTGGGTCAAGTCATGATGCTCTAATATGGCTAATAAGCGATGTCTGAAATTATTTCGCCGAAAAATCGTAAAATGGTTAACTCGATGCATAGCTCCTTGGGGATGCAGACTAAAGTCTAGATCCATTCGTTTTAACACCATGCAAGTCTGCGCAAACAGGAACTATGCAGTCTGATTTCAACAAAAATCACTCAGCTGCTCGGAATGTTAGCGAAAGAACTATTGACAACTTATAAACGCGG
The DNA here is from genome assembly GCA_963082735.1 of Pocota personata. Taxonomy (NCBI): domain Eukaryota; kingdom Metazoa; phylum Arthropoda; class Insecta; order Diptera; family Syrphidae; genus Pocota; species Pocota personata. The sequence goes on from OY720430.1 coordinate 83,393,225, forward strand.
TTTAGGTGTTTGCTGAATACTTTGAACTATGAGCCAGTTAATATTGCCAAGATCATCAACGTTTGCTGTGCCCTCCATAATATGTGCAGAAACCATAATTTAAAAGTCGAAGAAGGGCAACAGTTAAGAGAGGAAATTGAGCATCATTTTGAAAGTTATGAATATAGAGAGTAATTTGAGAAAGCCAGAAGCATAAGATATTCAATTGCCCAAAATCTTGCTGAATAAAAAATTAATTTTAAGAAAACAATAAACATGTTTTATTTCATTTATCATATATTAAAGCAATTCATTTAGTTAATTAAAATAAGATACATAATTAATTTTTTTATAGTTGGACACAAAAAACAATTTAATTAAAATGATGATTCAACTTTATTTCCTATATTTCCAGTCTTCTTTTCTTTATTTCATTCTTATCCATTAAAAGGTGTTGGATTCTTAAATTATGACGCTTTATTCCATTACCTTGCTCCTATCCGAAATTTGGTCTAAAGAACGATATATTCTTTTTAAAAGGGTTGGCCACAACATCCCGACTCACAAAATCCCGTTTACAAAATCAATTACTCAAAATCCCGGAAACCAGAATCCCGGAAATCAAAATGCCGGAAACCAAAAACCCGAAATACGGAATCCTGACTCGTTGTGCAATTCTTTGTGTAAACATTTTTTTTTTTATTTAAAATTTTTTTTTTTGGAAAAAAAATCGTGAATAAAATCTCTCTAGTGAAACAATTAGTCGTTGTGGAAAGAACGTTTCGCCACTGTGGAAGCAGTATACTAATCCTAAAATGAACTCACTATTTAAATCCACAGGAAATCACTATCAAGACGACTTAATTTATTTGTTAAGTGCTTAACATGAGGATCTAAAAGCATATGCTTTCAGATTCTCATGGATTTGAGTGACCTGAGTAGCTATTAGCTGGACTACAGATTTGAATGACCTGAGTAACTATTAGGTGGACTACATGAGAATCTGAAAGCATATGCTTTCAGATTTCATAATCTCATGGATTTGAATGGCTTATATACTGTGACCAGATAAGAACGATAGTGAAAGAAATTTAAATAAAACAACAACTGTGTGAGACATCAAATTGATTCTGACTTTATTTTGAAGCTATATATGGAATATCTGATGTGAAGTTGCTTGTGAACCCAGAGTTGGATTAACTTGTAATTTATGAACGCATTTCTTTCTTTAATTTTATCTCAAATTGTTTTACCTTGTTGCTCGTTATTTTGGTGTCAGATTGATTTAAAAAACGTTCTTTTGAGAGCGATAGAAGTGTTCCTTAAAGGGATACTTGTAGCATTTCAAGTTTATTTCGAGGAGGTCCAAAGTTCTATTTGATTAAGACTAGAGGCTCTGGGAATTTTCGTCATATGAAAATACTCCAAAATTTTATTTTATACGCCATTATTCCATAATTCGGTTTCCCACTACTTTGCCGAAATTAGTTTCACTTTTAATTTGGAGTTCTGTCTTGCAGACTAATGTATCTTAACAGTACTTGGGTGGCCATCTTCGCGGGATAAAAGTATTTCAAACTATGGGACATCTCTTCGACTCATACACCGGACGGCCTTCAGCTTCACATGCAGGCGCTCAGGGCGCCGCTACGCGGCGTGTAACCAAATTTGTATATGCACTTTTCATTTTTTAAAAACACATGCCTAAAGATAATAGTTTGTGGAAACATATTTCCAAAAAAATCAAAAATCAATCAAAATCAAAATATAATGATTTTAATCAGCAATCTCAAAGGCATTCGGTATTTCTAAAGCGTCAGTCATCAAAATCCGTTCTAAATACCTTTTAACAGAACCAAATAATAGTTCTAAAAATAACATTTTCCTTTTTTTCGCTCTCTAAATTTACTTAACATAAAACTAACCCTCCCCAAATCACTATCAATAGAATGAACACATTCCTTAAGTACAATTCATGAGAATTATGGAAAAAGTGCCTTCTTCATGATTCTCATATAGAGAACTTAACCAATTGAGTATTTTCATTTTTCAGTGTTACCCTTGGTGTGAGGGTTGGTGAAGTGGGGTGGTTGAGTGAGATTGGGGCGGGTTCGCAAACGTTCTTTTAAGAACGATAAATTTTTCTCTAAGACATTTTATTATGGATTTTCAATAATTTCTACCCACCAACAAAATGTAAAAAAAAATTAAAATCCCGAAAATTTTAAAAATTTCCGGGATGTTTTTCAATGTTCAATTTCCGGGATTTTTGAAATTTACAGTTTTTTTTCCGGGATTTTGGTTAGTCGGGACTTTGGAATACGGGAAATCGTGTCGTTCCCTTTTTTAACCTGACCTATTTTCCTTATTTATTTCTACGGATTCTGCCAATTTCTCGGATATATGTACATTTCAGTGTCACTTCCTGCACATCCATATATTTATTTATGTTCTTATCCTAAATTGGTCTTTACACTTCTGTTTTCCATGCTGATTGAAACTGGCAAAGTATAGATGGTTGGCTGGGGATTTGTTCCAGGTTTTCGGCGATGATCTGCACCGAAAAGCAGTTGTACCCTGGATTCCATCAATAACGCTGTAGATACCCGTAATTTTAACGATGGTGTCTTCTGTTGCTGAAATTGGTTGAATATTGTTGGGTTCACCTCCGGTAATCTTTAGTTCATTCTTGTTGTCAGCAAGTTTTTTGCTAATATTTATCTTCCCGTCCACCCACATCTACAAAAAGTGTAAAAATGTGTTATTTCGTTAATTAAAATCAAATTTACAACTTCTTGCCTTTTTCCATTCAGTTACATCCAACTTGCTCCACAAACCCTCAGTTACACACTAATCACAGCTAACACGCGAGTTCACATCACAAAGGCATGTGAATTTAATTCACAACACAAAACTGAAGTGAATTCTATTCACATGAAAACAAAGATTTTTCGAAATGCAGAACACCAATTTCCATGTTCGAAAAACGAATTTACTGTTATCATTTAGAGTGAAATGCAGAACACCAATATATTCACTTTGGAACATACAATCCACAATTCATAATTTCGTTCGGAATGCAGAATACCTAATTCCGCTTTTGGTGGTTGAATTCATAAAAAGTGGAATGCAGAACAATAATTTTGAATAATAAAACAGTTTTGTTCTTTTTGGGCAGGTGCACACTGGTTCAATTTTCCCCCGAGGTAAGACCGGGGTATCTTTTACTTCAATCGCACACTGGATGAATAATGCGGGAGAGAATTGTGTTATAGTATATGAACCGATTTTCATTGTAGTGGTATTTCTGAGTATTCTACCCCTCGAAATTGACAACTTCTGTATGTATTGGTTTTCCCCGATGTTCAACCACTTCATCGCTGGATGAACATTTTACCCCGTTTCTTACTTTACACTTCATCTCCCTCTTCTATAAAGTGAGTTTTACCCCGGGGGAAATGAAGGGGGTTATGTTATGCATAACTCGAGTACCTAATAATTACATATAAGGACTGAAACATGACAAATTTAACCTAAACCAAAACTATAGGAGATGTGGCTCTTTACCTTGTTGTACAGTGGTGGCATATCTCCTTAATCGACTCGCAATAAATATTTACTTTTTGGCTTGGACAAAGCCGGAAGGTTTAACTGATATACAAGGATATTTGCGACTAATTTCGTTGCCTTTAAGAACTAAATAAATATACATACATACATATGTACCTACCTTACCTAACCTAAAGTAGTGTGGAATTCTGCTTTTGCTATACTTTCTCTTCGCAAGGAATTATAAGATAGATCCATATTTACACACGCAGATGAAAATGCTTAAGAGAGCTTTTTTCATTGCAGACTACATGCAATGAAAACTAATTTCAAAACCAAGAAATAATTTCCGTCTTAAGCAAGTTGATTTTAACACCTTTTAGAGATGTCTTCTACTACTGAACTGTTCAGAACAGAGTCATAAAACAAAACACTTTACCTACAATATATAATCGTGAGCTTATGTAATCGAAAGACAAATCGAGTATTTTCCTATTACAAACTATTTAGGCCAGACCCAACAGAAACAACAAGTTTCTCTCTTTATTTGAAAAGCGACATATTGCGATGGGGTTTTAATCGAAAACTGAGGTCACCAAAAGAACAGACTTTCTCCACAATGTTGTGAAGTTATGACCCGTTAAATTATGGATATAAAACTCTTTTTGTTCACAACCAAATTGTGGTATTATGGCACACTCAAGTGTTGATGTCTTACTAACCCGCACTTGGCTCTGGAGCAAAACTTTGGAAAAATGGAATAACAATTAAGTTATATTATATATTTTTTGTTTGTTTGTACAAATACAAATACAAATGAAAGGTAACGATGCGCCAAAAACATACATATATATATGTATATCTACTATTCTTATTCTATCATATTTCGAGATAGATCCAATCTTTTATCTCTAAAACTACTGAACCCAAACAATTTTTATAAATTCATAAGTATGTATCATCTTCCGAACATGACAAGAAAATTTTTTTGATTTTGATACATATTTTGTTTTTCAAAAAACTTATACAAATGTGAGAGATGGACAAAATGGCACCTACCGTCCGTTATCTTATTTTTTCCGAACATCCGAATATTTATTCTCACTTCTGATAAAAAGACGAATCGTTTGCTATCCTCTTTATAAAAATTGGCCCAGCCATATAGGCTGTATATTATACATATTATATAATATATATAAAATATACAAATTCTTCCGACTTGGCCATTGTTTATTAAAATAATAGAAAATTGAGAACGTTTAAAATTGTATGCATAGTATAAAATGTAATAACTGTAACAAAAGCAGGTTAACACTATTTGTTTGATATTTTGTAAAATACTTATTTATTGTAACTGTTCTGGAACCGTCGACATACGAAGCCTTTTTATACTTGACCATTTTTCTTTAAAGAAGTTTCTCTGGTTTGTTATGTTTCGGGTTATGTTTTGTAAACTTTTCTTATGTTTAAAATAAATAAATACATATATTTCGATTTTATGTAACATTTACATTTTTTTCCCATACTATTTCAAATCCCGGGATTCCGGAATCGTTCTGAATTACTGTAACCCGAAATTAATGGAACGTTACGAATGACCGCTTTTGAAAAAAAAATTCATTTTCTCGAAAACGTCTCTTACGATTTTGATCAATTTAATACTTGGGTTTTGGTGGACATATGCGATCGGATGGTATATCAGATTTCTGGCAAAAAAATCGTATAATCGTATCTACTTATTATCTGGCTTTGGAAAATTGGCTATTTCTGTTCCAATGAATGTAAACAATACTTATTATGGTATATCAAGTTTTGAAAAATCGCAAAATTCTATTCGACAAAACCAACATTTTAAACGGTTGTTGATATGATGGCACTCCAAACAAATCGCAGTCTACCGATTCCAACATGCATACAGTGCATCAAATAAGTGTTGCACACTACTATTTTACGTATTATTTTTTTATATTAGCTTTTATTAATTAGCACAGCATAAGATCAAATTTTCCGAGAAAAATGCAGAAAACCGTTACGTGATTGACGAAAACTAAAAAATGCTCTCAAAAAAGTATTTGTACACTCCTTTCCAAGTTTCTGATTTGTCTGGAATTTCAATACGACGCATTTGTATTCTATACAAGGTTGTGTTTCGTAACCTAGCCACCGTATCGGTGTTTTCTGTGCGATCGTTAGTCAGATATTTGCAAGATGTGTCCAAAGAAGAGTGAAATACTGCCATCGACACGCGAAAGAATTGTTGCTTTGAGTGAGGCTGGCAAAAGTTTCATTTTTAGCAGTTCGCTATGTAATAACAAGATTTCAAGAGACTGGGAAAACAGAAAATAAGCCACGTTCAGGAAGACCAAGAAAGCTAACTCTAAGAGAACTAAGGGGTGTGATTAGAGAAGCTGAAAACAACGTTTTGTTAGTGCTCAAAATTTGGCTGATCATGTGGCAACAACAACAGGTAACAATCAGAAATGCGTTGTATTCTGCGAACATCTATGACAGAGCGGGAAGGAAGAAACCATTAATTTCTGAGAGAAACCATCAAAAACCGTTAGAATTCGCTAAATTGTACATTGACAAGCCTTTAGATTTTTGGAAAAGTGTAATATTCTTCGACGAGAGTGAATTTAATATTTTTGGTTACGATGGGAAATCGAAAACCTACAGTAAAGTACTGAGGCGGGAACGTTATGGTATGGGGCTACATGGCATTTAACAGAGTTGGAAATCTAGCGTTTATTGATGGAACAATGACAGCTAAAGGTTAAATCCAAGTGCTGCGAAATAATTTAAACCAGATTGCTGTCAAATTAAATATGGTAGGGTCATATTATTTCCAGCAGGGCAATGATCCTAAGCATTCTGCGAGAAAAACTCAAGAATGGTTCTTGTATAACGTTCCAAAACGACTTGTCACTCCTCCACAATCCCTGGACATCAACCCGAGAGAAAATTTGTGGAATTCTCTCGACACCCAGATCAGAAAAAGAAAGATATCCAACAAAAACGATTTGAAATCAGCTCTGGTTGACGAATGGTTAAAATTTGGACCCGAAATTACGCAGAGTCTAATTGAATACATGCCAAGGAGAATAAGGGCCATCGACGATGAGAAAGGGATGCATACTAAATATTAAAAATTAAGTGATCAAATATTAAATTCTCTTTTTAATGTATAAAGTTGTGTGTGCAAATACTTTTTTGATGTCAATTTCACAAATTTTTGGTAATCATGAATTATTTTTGTTTTGTTTTCATATAACTATTTTTTATGTTGTGTTACTTATCCTTAAACTACTAGATAATTACATTTTTAAGATTGAATTCCCTTAATAATTGAAAATACTACGTATGTACAGTTGATGTGTGCAAATACTTTTTTATTCACTGTATGTATTTTCAAGTGATTATTATTATTGTAATAACTTCGCTACTTTTTTCATCATCAATTTCTGAGCTTTAATTCTTTGATTTTGTTTGTTGACATCTGAGAAATTTAAAAAGAAAAGTATGTGAGTGTATAGCATAACCAGGTAAGAACGATAGGAAAAGGAATTTAAATAAAACAACAACGGTGTCAGATATCAAACTGATTTGGGCCTTATTTTGAAGCTACATTCATGCCATTATATATGGAATAGCACATCATTTAAATGGCCTCCTTGACTTCGCTGCCAGTGCTTCAAGTGGTAGGTCCAATTTTTTATGACTCGGTAAAATATGTGCGGCGTTATTCCGGCAATAGCGTCTCGAATGTTGACCTCGAGCTCGTCCAGAGTGGTTGGGTTATTAGCGTAGACTAAGGACTTGACGTAGCCCCAGAGAAGATAATCGAGGGGTGTCAAGTCGCATGATCGCAGTGGCCAATTGATGAACGCTCGCCGTGAGATGAATCAGTCGCCAAATTTCTCCTTCACCACTTCGAGCGTTGTGTCGATTGTATGGCATGTAGCGCCATCTTGTTGGAACCACAGCTCGGATATATGTATCTATGCTGTCGATCTCTGGGCACAAAAGTCGCTTAACATCGCTCTATACCGAGGACCATTGATGGTAAAGGTGTCTCTTTCCTCATTTCGAAAGAAATAAGGTCCGATGATGCCGCTGCGCCGTAAACCACACCAAACAGTCAATCTTTGTGGATGCATTGATGCTTGGTCGAACACTTGTAGATTGTGGTCGGTCCAATAACGGCAATTTTGCTTGTTGACATAGCCTCTGAGCCAACAATGGGTCTCGTCCGAGAAGATGATTTTTTGGCCAAAATCCGGATTTCCGGCCAACATTCAAAACGCCCAATTAGCGAACTCAAGGTCTATGTTCGGCTTCAATTCTTGCGTCAGCACAATCTTATACGGATGTAGGCCCAAGTCCAACCGCAAAATAAGCCTGGTTGACTCTCTGGCGATGCCCAATTCAGCTGATCGGCGCTGAATCGACATTTCTGGGTCTTCTTCGATACCGGCCGCTACGGCGGCTATGTTTTCTTCACTTCGCATCGATCTCTGTCTGGTTGGTGGCTTAAGGTCCAAGAGTGTACTCACGCTCAAACTTTTCCAAATTTTTCACGACGAAATTCACGTTGAGTATTTACAACTGAGCCGGAGTTTCGATAATATTTGTTTAATAATTTCCACACGTTAAACGATGCATGATGAAATGGCAAACCTTACTGAATATTTTGACAGTTGAATGTCATTGGTAACTTTGACAGCTGCTGAAACATAAGAATTGGAAAAACTATCATTGCTATCTGGTCACCCTATACTAGGCATCTATGAGATACAATGACTTTTGGGTTTGTTCGACCAAATAACTTTTAAGCTACTCGTTAGTGAAAGGCAAAATTGTATTTTGTTGAACAAAAAAAATTTAATTTCTAAATAGAGTGGGTCTAATTCACTATTCGTTGTTTTGATTTTTCAAGAGTAAATGTTTTTGTCTTGTTTAAATTATGTGAAGACTCTCTATTTTCAACAAACAATTTTACTTTTTCTTTTCTTTCCTTTTCTTTCTTTCATAATTTCTCTTTAGAAATTGTGTGCTTGAATACGGACTTCACATATGTATCTAAGGAACATGTGCAATGTAGCTGATATCCTAGGATACTAAGTCTTAAAGTGGGTGGCCAGTCATTTCCTCACAATTTGGCCTCTAAAAAATGCCTTACCGAATTTTACATGCATATATACATATAAGTACGATGATGGTGCTACGTTATTCTCGAGAATATATACAATTTTCCTTTAAAATGGAGTTTTTACATACGGGTATGGCGTGTATATTTAAACAAAGTGAACATTTTTGCTAATATCCTAAGACACAAGGCTTTACAAGTTGAATGCATGTTAGGTTTTTTTAAAAAAAACTTCAACAGTTTTTAAAGAAGTGGACACTCTAAAGACGATTTTTATGTCAAAAGTGTTGTCCATCTTAGAATGCTGTTGTGTCATTCGGTTTCCATTTTATAAGAATGCTGTTATAAAAAACATTCAAAGCCAACATGCACAGGCTCCTCTGCCCCCCCCCTCCCCTTTTCCTAACACCCGTTCCCTTAAACAGTTTAAGGGTATCCATATCCATTCATAAAAAAAAATAAGAATAGAGAAAATTCAAAGAAAATTCACGCGTTTTGCTTTGCGAATTCTAAAATGGTTCCACAGAATATCTGACTATTTTTCAAGCCGCAGACAAACTCAATACGTTATTTTTATAAAAGATATCTTAAGTGATACTATTAAAACAGCCGAGTTACTTGCGCTGATTTCTTTATATATTCCAGAAAGAAACATAAGAAACAGGTACTATGTACTTTATGTTCCCAATCTTATGGTCTAAATAGAATGACTCGTTCTAAAATGTTCTGAGTTCGATCTAGCAATGAGATATGTACGAGTATTTAAAAACAAAAATGTTAAAAATTTCTTTAATTTTTAAGTTGAGCAAGTACATATATAAAATGTAAATTTAATGAACTTAATAAACGTTTGTAATCAACACATTGTTCAATCCATTGATGAATAAATAAATAAATAAACACATAAAAAAGTATACATAATCATGTACACATTATGGATGGACGATGTCATCAAAAACATTGGTATCGATAGAACAAGGCAAATCGATACATCGATGCATCCAACTCAAATACATCAATACTTTCAACATCAATTTTTTAACGTTTTGTTTAAAAACTTCTTTCTTCTGTTACCCAAATCGACATTCTTAATAAAAGTGAAAATGAAATAAACTAATTCCAACTCCTCAAATTCTGGTTCATGATTGATTTTCCACACATTGATTTCTATAATCTGAGGTACATAGTTAACTAGACCTATCCAGTTTCCACCGTTTAGAATATAAGTTACTCTTGCAGCGATAATATGCTTCGGATCTAGTGAAGCCTTCTTAATTCCTGTAGAATTAGACACCTGTCTATAAAGTGAAACTTATTTTTTTGTTCCTTCCAGTTGCATAATTAACAAACAATTTGCAGGTCGTTTTGTGGGTCTATAGTTCAGCAGTAATAACTCTCCCCTTGACTTGAAGATCACAATTATTTGTTGAATAGTGTACTCCTCATTAATATAGTTCCTTTGGCTCTATTAACGAACTCAGCTTGAATTTTTTCATCCATTCTACATGGTATATAGGTACTTTTCAATGCAGTACTTCATCTGAGCCTATCTTAACATCTCAGCGACAGTTCGATTCCGCACACCTCACAGAATTGTTCCCATTCTTGGAAAATGACGTTCCTACTTAGCAGATAGCGCAGTGCTATCTTTGGAAGGCGATGATTTGGAAGGTCCAATATTTTTAGAATGCACCTGAAGTGTAGCTTTAGTGTACATATATACTCGTACCTAAAGTCGGAGAAGAGGAATACCTATTTTTCATACATAACATGTAAGAGTACGTAGTTACATTTGGTGTCAATCTAAAAATAAGTCTAAGGAAATATTTGTGCAACCTTTCAACTGCTTCATACTCATAGCAACCCCATACCTGACAAGCATAGTACATGACTGACCTAACAGTTGCTTCGTAATGTTCATACTTGGATTTCACTACAAATTGCTTCTACTGAACACTTTCTTCCATGTATTATTTATGCTTTTTTGCTTCACTTAATTTCTCCTGTAAATGAGCGCAATAGTTAAATTTTTGGCGTAAGGATTATTCCTAAGTATCGGATTTGCTTTACCACCTCCAATCATCGCTGACCAAAACTTAGTTTTTCTCCTCTAGTATACCTCCCAGAACTATTTCGAAATACCATTATTTTCGATTTGGCTGTATTGACTCGGAGATTCCAAAGTGTACAGTATTGTTTCACCATATACGAATAAAGAAGAACAAGAGGCTCAATTTACAGACTTGGTTTACTCCAAAGGTAGTACTAAACTAATCTGATAGAGATTATCCATCCCATTTTCGTAGATACTTTGAAAGACTTCTAGTATTTTAGATGAAACTAATGAGCCCTTTTGTCCACTGAATCGAAAGCTGCTCTATAATTCATAAAAAAAAGGCATACAGCTTTTTCCCACTATTCAGGTAAAGCTTTTCAATATTAAAACGAAGACTTTGTCTACCGTCGAGTAATTTGTGCGATATCCTGTCTGAAATCCGTTTAAAAGTTCTGTAGATTCGACCCACGAAGAAAGACGCTGAAGTAGTATACTCATGAAAAATGTCAGCTACCAAGCGTATGTGGTCTGGGCAAATTTGGAGCTTAAACTTTAAGTCCACAGCATGAGTAAACTAATCACGGTTAATCAAACACAAATCTATTGTAGAGCTACTGGTGCATCTGATGAATGAGAAAGAACCATCGTTGTCACTTTCACTGCAGCCATTTGGAAGGACAAATTCGAAAGAGTCGCACATACTCCTATTACCATAAGGTTTCTGGCATTAAGCGCAAGCAGTACGCTATAAAGAAGACCAAAATCAACTGCCTACTTAGAGCCGTTAATGAATACTGGAATAATGAACAACTTGCTGAAACAGCATGCAACTATCACTTTTTTGGCAGTATTGACATATCTACAGATTTTTCTGTTAACAAGCTTCCTCTTAGTACCATAAATGCAGCCTTCACTAGCTCTTCCTCTCATATGCGTTTATATTGCTGCAACCCAGTGTAGTTGAAAATTCTGGAATTTATGTTTAAACAAAGTTAAATAATAAATAAATAAATATTTCGAAAAGGAAAAATATTTCATTACTCGTGACAAATTCAATAGCTGACGGCAATATTATTAGATATAGTTTTTCGAATTTTCAACAAAAGTTTTACATTCTTTAAAGGCTGTGTCACCCGGTTTTTTTTTTAAATTGCCATAAGATAAAAAAAAATAATATTCTTCAAAATATGTTGCTTTATACATTATATGTTGCTAGTACACTTTCCGATTATTTATGGAAAATAATTTCATTTAAATGGCTGCCACGGTTGGCTTGACAGTAGCCCATCCTATCAACCCAATTTTGCAGTACACTTTCGATGGGTATTGTGCTTAAGTGTCTGAATCGTTTCTCGATTGTCAGTATAACATCGATCCTTAATGTCATCCCACAACAAAAAAGTCCAAAGGCATCAAATCGCAGCTCCGCGGAGGCCAAGCAATATCATCAAAACGGCTAATTTCAGAGAAGTTCGTAGAAAATCGATTGTTGGACGGTTTGTATGGTACGTAGCGCCGCAACAGCAGCTATATTCTCGGCTGTGAGCACAGAACGAAATTAGCATGCCAACCTCACGAACTTTCTTCACAAGATTTCGTACAGCAGATACGGTCAGAGCATCATTTCGACCAAAATTTCTTTTCAAAACTCGCATTGTTTCAGGAACACAGAGTCACTTTGGAGATAAGTTTTCAATTTTTTCCAACCTTGTTCAAACGTAAATCGATTCAATTCGTACTGCGGAGATATTATAATATATTTCTGTCAGTTTTTTGAGCACCAAAGAGTTATCAGTGTCAAAATAACATGTAATTTAAGACGAACCAGTTTGAGAAGCCCTGGGAGTATCAGATGTATACTTTTTTTTTTGATCTAACAAAAAAAATCGATGAAAAACTATTTTTTTAGATGAAAACATAGATGAATCGAAAATGGATTTATAACCGCCCATCTCTAATACTCATTCGCTTCCAAGATTTCCAGGCATACGTCGACATACAATTCGCTGTCAGAAAGAAGCCAGTTGCTGAGAAACTAAAAAAAAAAAATAAGAAATACAACGAGGAACTGCTCCATTTCTTCTAAAATCTGCTGGCCTTTAAATAATTCAATTAGTATTTCAATATTCAAAATGAGTTAGAAAAGTTATAATCCGCCTGGAACAGATTGTATGATGCCCTTGCCTGATAAAGTGGGCGTGACGTGAAGACATTTATATCTTCTGTTATAGCGATATTTTCTTGTAACCGAAATTCGCTGATTCTAATGAGGTATTCACAATGAAATGTTTCATTAACAACACCGTATGTAGCTTTGAGAAAGTAAAGCATGGCTTTTGAAGAAAACGCACCAAACGTGGGCGTGGCTCTGTATAACATATTGTAATATGCGAACTACGGCTCGAGTAGATAAAACGATATTCTGTGAAATTTATTTCTTTATTTTCGAGTCTATAGAACAATTCAAGTTCACACTATACTATTCTTCGCAAATTCTTTTCTTACAAGGTCTCTTTCCTCTCAAATCCCTTTATCTCCTTTCTTTTACTTAATTCACAAATCCAAACTAATTACTTCTTCTTGTTAACTCTCAACTTTCATTTTATCACAAAATCACAACTTCGCCCATTATCACTTTTCCAATCTCTTCGCCGCGGTTCTTAACCAACTGCCTGCTCTCGATCGCCATCTGTCCTTAAATAGCCGCATTTCTAATAGCCAGAAACTTCTAGCAAATTCTTCGACCACTGGAATAAGAAAATTCTGATGTAATAATTCCAGGATGACAGCTGCAGCCAATAATCTCTTGTTCTCTCTTATCCGTGATATTATCCGAACTCTGGAGACTAATTGCAGACACGAACCTCGAATGAAAAGACACTTCGGACCAAAATTCTGCCAGAATGAAAAGATACTTCGGAATTTGTTGCATTATGCTACATTATGCTACAATATGGACGAATTGTATAGAAATCTGGGGCCTCAGAATTTGTCAGTTTCTACTAAAAATATTCAAAATGTTTTGTTTGAAAAGTGTGCGTATTTGTTTTGGACAGCTTCGGGTTCTAGAATGCTTTCCATCTTCGTAGCTTAAAATGTAAGCCTAAAAAGTGGTGACATACAGACAGACGGGAATCAACATAATTTTCTATAATGATTACTTGAGATAAGTACTATTCACACGACCAAAAACTTCGTCGATGAACAGCGTCGATGAAGTAGTTCGACGAGTGAAAATGTGGTAATTGAACAGGGAGAAAAAATAATTTGTATTCTGCTAATATTAATTTTTTTTAGTATAAAAACTTGTGACAAACATAAATAATTTATTTTTATAGTTTTAATAAAATGTCGGGGTTGAATGGGTAAATTTAACGAACACACCCGAGATGTTTGTAACACAACATTTTTCTCAAAACAAACGTGGCTAGCTAACACACTCGGACTGTCAATTTTGTTGTCACAAAGTTTACATATAATATCTTTTGACAAATTTAGTTTTATTTTACCGGGAAAGGCAACAGATTCGACAAAAATGGGTACAACTCTGGTCTCTAGCCGTGTTTTCGAAGCAATGCAGAATCTAAACATACAAGAACTCTCCTCTTATACACAGAATGAAATTCGTCCAATACTTCCTTCACTTGTGCGAATGAGCCTACTATCCCCATTGGACAATACAAAATCATCAATGGACTCACGAAAACAAATACTTGCACTACTCGTGGGCATCGAAGTTGTTAATAATATCGTTGCGTTCCTTCAAGTTAACTATCATGAACTAGAAACCGATTTAAAAAAAGAACAACAAACTCGGCAGAAGGGGGGATTAGTCTCAGAAAGTCTACACTCATTCGGCTTACAAAGTGGCATTGCTCTAGGATTCGAGCGCGCCGACGTAACCAGGAAAGTAAGAGTAGTTCTCTCCGAAATATTCTACATCCAAGCGCAACTGATGGAGTATACTTTATCAAATAATCGTCCATCAGGCGAATTCGTCATCAAGCAGTCTGAACTGTTTGAGGACGGCATCTACATGGAAGAGATTATCGATATAATCTGTATCTCATTGGCTGAGTTACCATCTCTGTTAACTGTCCAAGAACTTATTGATGTTTTACTGTATGTGAACAATGGTCCACGCATTATATGCTCAGTTGTGGCGAACTTTCCGGACTGTTACCGGGACGTTGTCTCGAATTTGATCACAAATTGTGATGAAGACAATCCAGATGGGAAGCTTAAACTCGCCGTTCTAAACGCTTTGAGTGAAATGAATTCAAAGCAAGCGTTGTCGACAAGGGCGCTATGTGTGGATTTGATGAAAGTTCCGTCACTGATGTTGAAGCTAAGTTTGAAGTATCCACAGGATTTGGTAAGAGCAAGTTAGTTTTGTGTCTTACGCGTTGCAGATTAGATTCGATTTATATTTTAGATCGCATTCATATCTGGAATGTTATTGGGGAATGACCAAGCAGTTCGCAGTTGGTTTGCAGTATTTGTGCGCTCAAGTCAGAAGCGGAAAGGTGATACTTTGCATCTAGTAAGGGAAGAGCTATTGCAACAATTGCAGCAGTTGGTTAATGTATCTCATAATACAAAGAGTGCTGAAGATTATACTGTCCAAGCGGCCGCTCTACTTCGATTATATTGCGCACTAAGAGGAATTGCTGGCATCAAGTAAGTCTCACATTGAAATGTTCCTTATTTTGTTTAAAAGACACCTCTCGGTTGTTCATCCCAATTCTACAAACGATACTAAACACCTTATTATGAATATGTAATGAACGCTGGTGGCTTGTGATGCAAATGCTCTACTGTGTAATAAGAAAATATTACTAATTTGTTATTATAACTTCTTCCGAAAACATATTTTCTTTCTTTCTGACACAAATAGCTTATGGCCTAAGGTACATACATATATACATATACCCCATCTCATTTGTTTTAAAAAAATACTTCGGCATTTCGTATGATTAAGAAAATTTGATCGTGCATATCGAAAGAAGTCTTCAATACGATAACAGTACAAAAATGGTGTGGAAAGATTACAGATGAGTGTATTTCAATTTTCGAACTCGAATCTCGAATATTTAATATTGACTTGTGGCTTTATTTTGTACAGCTTTCTCTACTTGTCAAGAGGGAACGTTCCGAATTCGATTTTGTAATAAATGTTGGAAATCAAACTCGGAACGTTCCACCTAGACAAGTCGAGAAAGCCGTACAAAATCAAGCTGCAGAACTCGAATACCCCAAAGAGTTATAAAATGTAAATGATATTTACATATCTATCCAACAATTAGTACTATACTTGCACCAACCGTTTTTGGCAACGATATTTGCCTATATTTCCATAAACTATCACTGGATAGCTGTCCTTAGGAGATTAGATGTTTACTGTACACAGTGGACATAGCCCACTTTCTCTGCGAATGCCCCAGCCTCAGCAGAACCAGAAGGACGGCCCTTGGCAAATACTTCTTCAACGATTTGGGAGAACTGTCGCAAATCCACCGAAAACCACTCTAAAATTCATTTTGGACTCAAATTGGTTTAGAGAGGCCGAAAACCTTTAAAGTTACTAAACTTTCCTTTCTTCCTGATTCATTCATTTTTTATAGATTAGATTCTTTATTAGTAATCATGTTTGCTTTTGCTTATAATAAGTAAACAATATTCTATCTAGTAATTCTAATACAAATAATAAAAACAGATATTTATAATTATAACAAACATTACACTTTCAAAATATTAAAAATATAATTGATAACCAGTAGGAAGCGAGGAAGTTGGTTAAATTTCTGGAAGCTTTTGAACACTAAGCTATTTTGCGATGCTGCTCGGGTCACGAAATGTATTCTTGTATCCTCTTCGTTCCTCAAGAGATAAGGTTGACTCTCCGCAACCGATCCTGACAAGTACCGGGGTGTAATCCGATTTTTCATTTTGTATGCAAATACTAACACATTCAAATCCATCATCTGCCTTATATTCATCCACTGAAGCATCGAGGTAATCGTTGTCAATCTGTTGCACCTAAGAATTTCATGGCCCTGTTTTGCATCTTCTGTAGTCTTACTATCGAACCCTTGCAGCAAAGGAACAAAATCGTAGCGCAGTATTCGAAGTAGGGTTTTATTATATTATATTATATATTTTGATTAAACACAATGTGGATACTTAAGCATCAAGTTAAGCGGTCTGAATGTGTTGCACCTAAGAATGACTTCCATGGTCCTGTTTTGCATCTTCTCTAGCCTCACTTTCGAATCCTGACAGCAAAGGAACAAAATCGTAGCGCTGTACTCGAAGTGGGGTTTTATTATGTCATTATATATTTTAATTAAACATAATGTAGATACCTTATTCCTGATTCGCCTTAGGCACCCAATTTTCTCGGCCACTTTTTTACATACATATTCTGCATGCTTATTAAATTACAGCTCGTTATAGATTATTACTTTTTTTATTTTTATTTTTGTTTTGCTGGCGTTCAACTTCAATTTATTTTGTATTAGCCAATTTTCGATCGAGCTTAGATCCTCTTGTAGAAGTCTCCTACATTTCTCTGGATTACTACCTGATATATACAAAAGAGTATCATCTGCGAACAGAATCACCCGGCTATGTTTTACCACGAATTTGATTTCATTAATGCATACCAAAAAGAGAACAGCGCCCAGCACTGATCCTTGTGGTACGCCTTTTTCGCCTCAGAGTAATGAACTTTGATTATAATTATTTGTCTCCTCGCTGTTAGATAACTTTTAAACCATCTTAGCTCTGCATTATTTATTTCGTATCTTGACATTTTTTTTAAATAATATTCTTGCATGAGTAAGATGTATATTGGCCTAAACTGCTTACATTTTATTGTCCTAGAGAGGTTTGGAACAGGCACCACTACAGCCTCCTCCCAACATCCCGGAAAAGATCCTTGAAGCTTTGGAAGTTATGTTTCATCAGCTGCATTTCAGCAATTTGTGAATTAGTACATGAAAAACAACTATTTACGTGCATACATACATATGCATGTACTATCTTAAATTTTAAAAAAATAAGTTACATATTTTGAACTAACGACTTAGAAATATTTGACATCATGAAACTTTAAATCCCTCGTCAAATTTGCGAGTGGATTGAATACTTTTTTTTACTTTAATGAACTTCTCTTTTTACTAATGATTTTGTTTAGCCGGAAATATGACTTTGTTTTAGAATAGGATGAAATTTCTTTGGTAGCTCATAGGTGCTATAGTGAACACATCGGGTATCTTAGGAATAACGGGATTGTTCCCGGTATTCAACTTTTGGTACAACTCAATTTTGTTTGCCGCTGGCAACTACATATGTTAGCGTTGTCGACTATACTTTAAACTGTATAAACACACATTGTTTATACAGTTTAAAGTATAGTCAAGTTTTTACGCAATAGAGACACTTTCCAACAATATTTTACAGTACACATATCCTGAATTTACTGAAGAAGAAGGAGAATTTTTGACGTTTTGTATTTGACATTTGTCATTTGACAATGAACCGAAGTTGGCTGCATTAGGCGTGTTCCACTTATTGATCTTTCAGAGACCTCTGAGGGATTCGCTGTTTCACTTAATAACACAGCTGAGGAATCGGTAAGTTTTTTTTTCGAATTTTCTGAAATTAAATTTTTTTTTCTTCGTCTCCTCACTATCTCTCAATAATCCAGAGATCTGTATTTTGACGTTTAAAAATGACAAATGAAAGGGTTTAGTGGTGGAAAAGGTTCTTGCAATTACACATAATTCAGAAACATTTTTACTTTCTATTTTATTTTATAATTGGCATACAACAGAATGCGCTTTTGCTTTTTTAAAGCATAAAATAAAAGAAATCAGAAAGCAAGAGTATATATTTTTTTTTACAGCTAAGTTTCTCAGCGGAGAATTCTGAGTTCCATTTATAATATAAGATTAAATTGGTTGTGAAATCGATTTATGAACAGTATAAACAAACGGGCCTTAATGTTTTATTTTTATTTATTTTTTTTTGCAAAAATCCGTTTAAAATCTAAAAAAAAAATATTCTAAAGCGTGGTATGCCATGACCTTGTGATATATTATTCATATATTGATTTTAAACAAAATCGCCCGAGTCATATTTGAGTCAATTTTAAAAAACCGGCCAATAAATAAAGTACCTATACTGTTATATGTATTAAGTACCGTTATACGCATTAAGATAAAACCTGGTACGCAATTGTCGACTCCGATTCAAATATGAAATTAGATCAAAATCGTTGGAGCCGTTTACGAGAAGTACCGTTGATTTTGCAGTTAGTATAGAAATTCAGATTTCTCCCAAGCGGTTATGCGTGCATACAGAAGAAACTGCGAGACTCACTTTTTTGAGATTTTCTTTACTTATACCAAGATTGATCAAAATTATTATTATTTAATTATTAAGTGCATCGTGTCTGTCTGTCCATGTGTCTGTCACACGCTTTTAACTTTTGAATTGTTTAAATTAGTGTGCTTAAATTTTGCACAAAAATAGTATGCGGTGGCCAAAAAAAAAGTGTAAAAATTATTTTTGGGAGTATTTTTATTTTTTGGGTATTTTTATACCCGACCATGTGACATATCAAATTAAAGCTAAACTTCCTGGAAGTCGAAACATATTTTTTTTGGATAAAGTTTCTTGAATAAACAAACTCCAAAGCTAAGGCATTTTCGATTGTTTTAAACCAAATTTCATCGAAATCTGTTTAAGAGTTTTTGAGTTAGTCGGCTAACAAAGATGACAAATTAAGATTCAGTTAAAATAACGGTACGCAACACTAACTGAGGTGGCCCGACTCGCGCTTGACGGACTTTTATTATTAATAATCATATCAACAAATCAGCCATACAAACCATTCTTTTAACAATTTTCAAGAAACCAATCCTTTCACATATGTACATATATATGTATATATACATATATATATTTTACTCTATTCAAAGCGGTTGAATTGTTCAAGGGGCGGAATGCAACTGGTTATTTCATTGATTAGAGCACTGCTTATTAAAGAAACGATGGAACAGAGAAGTATTTGTGCCTCCTATTAGATTTAACGCGCGGCTTTCAGTAAGTGCAATGAGGTGTTTGCTGCTCCAGACCAGATAAGAGCGTTATACTCAAGTTTGGGGCGAATGAACGCCTTATAGATTACAGCCAGATTAGTCAGAGTGAAGTATTTCTTGCATCGTTTGAGAAAACTTAGAAATTTCACAGCGTTCTTGGATTCTTCGAATATGTGGTCATTGCAACGAAGGTTGTCATTAACACCATTCATGGATAATGGCTAAAGATTTAGGTTGCGCTTTACTGACAGTAGTCAGCATTGTGTTGTCGAAACATTAAATGTCATTGATGGTATCCCAATGATGGTACCCCAACGTACAACGTGTAACGCTGTCAAGGTCAGAATTCAATGAACTTAACATATGTACGTTGCCGTTCTAGTTTCACGACCGAAAATTAGGGACATGAGTCCATTCATACAATATGGTGTCTATTATTGCCTATGTATAATGGCCTGGCATTTTCTGCAGCAACTTTCGCGAATGATTTTAATGGCCCGAATAAGTTGTATAGTATTATTTTTTTTTTACTTTTAAGGCCAAACATTTTCAATAGGGTTGGCATCTGGGCTCTGCGACGGCCGGTCTGAAGTTGTTACACCATTTTCTTCTTTCCAGGACGTGCGGGGTTTGGGGTGTATAATTTCAGAATAAATTTAGCATCGAGGTTTTGAGCAAACGAAATTCATTTTCCAAATCAGACTGTGCGTTGTAACAACTTTTCACCTTCTTTCATTCATGCGTTCGTCTAGTTAGTATTGATGACAAAAATAGATTGATCGGTATTACATTGCTTCGATAACGGTCCAAATTTTCCTTTGCCCAACTTAGACTTTTTTGGACTTATTTTTCGATCAGCGACGGGTTTATGTTTGTCTTCGGGTTTTCACACCAAATTCTTCAAGTCTGTGTTTGATTGTACTGACTGAGACCCGTATTCGTTTTTTTATTTTAAGTTTTTCTCGCTTGTTTCAAAGCTATTGTATGAAATTTATCGAACAGTTGGCAGATAACTTCATCATCCATTTTTGATGTGCCCTTATTATAGCGTCTACCTGACTCATCGTCCACATTACCACGCTCATTAGGACAGAAATTTATGTTCGTTTGTGCTTTACCGACTGTTTGACGCTCATTTTTGGATGTGTCACCAAAAATATATAGAAATTCTAACACTGTTTTTCTTGTTTTAACTTATGTCTTTGAATCAAATGAGGATGTTCAATACACTGGTAAAGAACATTATTGTATTTAGCTCCTAAGATTTGATAAATTATTGTAAAACTCTAGTAAGATTGATTGAATAAATAAATATGTAATACAAAAAAAGAAAAAGAAAAAACACTATCTACGGTTCGAGCACAATGTAAGAATGGCAGTCAACAACAAAAATTTCAATTGAATTCGAAATATAAAAATGATGCCCGTTTATCTTAAAATGTAATGCAATTATTATTTCAAAACAAAAGATAACCCTTTTCCTTTCCATTTCACCAGACGAATCTTATGTATTGGTGAGTTCTGGGAAATTCTCTCAATAAATCTCGAGCGTTTCTTTCGTGTTGATAATTGATCTAGAAGTGTTCCTTCCACTTATTCCTTAAAACATAGCTCATAGCCATTAGAATAGCACAAAACACCGCTTGAAAGACAGACGCATATTTGCTTAACGAGAAGTGAAATCTAATGTTGTCGTCCTCTACGAAAACACCAGTACCAGACCCTCGATTGGTTTTGGAGATATTCGTGAAAATTCGACTACATTTCCTTCCTGACTCAGATTCCGGCCAGTTTGCTATCCAGGATGTTTGGTTAGTTGAAATTCGGATAGCGACTGGCTGAATCAGACCGATTAACTTTCTCATTCCTCATTTCCTAGTGTTTAGTTACACACGTATAGTTAGACTCAGAATACGATCGCCGTTAGTTCACTATTAGATAGCTATCCAGCAGGCTGTCGCACCTATTTGCAAATCAATCAGTTTAAAATTTAAGTAAAATCGTTAAAATATTTTTATATCTTTTTGTTTTTTTTAAAAAAAAAAAAAATTAAAAATCGAAAAAATATATTTTAATAATTTTATCATTGAGGCCCATTTCCCGTAAATCTGTATCATAACCAATTTTGTCTTATATTATAAATGGAACTTAATTTATTTTCGATAGCTCCCAAATATTAAGATGATAATGATGATCAGGAAAGGCACACTTAAATGCAATACGTCCAAATTCAGTTCATTGTCAAATGTCAAGAGCAAAACGTCAAAAATTCTCCATTTTCTTCATTAATTTAAAATATTGCTGGGAAGTGTCTTACCGTTAAAACTCGGTTATAGTTAAAACTGTAGAGTCATACATATGTACATTCCCCTAAAATAAACAATGTAAAAAACCGAGATCTACTAAAAGTTGATTTTCGGGACCAATCAGGTTATTCCTTAGATACCCGATACCAAACAAATTGTATCTAGAGTTCATCTAGCAATTTTTTTTTAAGTTTAAAAAGAGATATGTACCTAATAAAATGTTTTCTCATAATAATTCACAAATCGCTGAAATGCATTATAACTGATGGAACATAACCTCCAAAGCTTCCTAAGTAATACTTAAATGCTCTATGATCTACTATATCTTCCCCATAAGTTAAGTTCAAATTAGTGACACTTCGTTTTCGCGCAAACCGTTAAGTGGAACTTACGCCTTTAACCCTATTTCTGCCACGCTGTGACTGTGAGTCACTATTCGATTTCGAACCAATATAAATGATTTAAACCATGTTTAAACGCGAAATCAGTTTAATGTATTGTAACATAATAATAACTACGCTCCCTAAAAGTATAATGCAACAAATTCCGAAGTGTCTTTTCATTCTGGCAGAATTTTGGTCCGAAGTGTCCTTTCATTCGAGGTTCGTGTCTGCGGTTAGTCTCCACAGTTCATGTCTACGAAAGAGACGGATAATATCACGGATTAGAAAGAATTATAACTGCAAGAAATGATTGTCATCTTGGAATTATTACATCAGAATTTTTCTTGTTCCAGTGGTCGAAGAATTTGCTAGAAGTTTCTGGCTATCAGAAACTTCTGCTATATAAGGACAGATGGCGATCGAAAGGAGGCAGTTGGTTTAGAACCGTGGTGAAGAGATTGGAAAAGTGATAATGGGCGAAGTTGTAATTTTGTGATAAAATGAAAGTTGAGAGTTAACAAGAAGAAGTAATTAGTTTGGATTTGTGAATTAACTAATTGAAAGGAGATAAAGTGATTTGAGAGGAAAGAGACCTTGTAAGAAAAGAATTTGCGAAGAATAGTATAGTGTGAACTTGAATTGTTCTATAGACTAGAAAATAAAGAAATAAATTTCATAGAATATCGTTTTATCTACTCGAGCCGTAGCACGCATATTACAGTATTTTATTATTGGTCATTACATACAATTAATTGTTTTTTTATGTTTTGATAATGTTTACTTATTACACAAAATATTCAAAAAGAACATAAACTGTTATGTAGTGACTCTAAGACACTGCAACGTATTGTGAATTTACAGTTCGTTTACAGGTCAATAGTAGTAGTAGTAACTTGACAATAGATGAACAACTAGTCCCCTTCAGAGGTAGGGTATCATTCCGCCAATATATGCCTTCTAAGCCGGATAAATATGGAATGAAAATTTGGTGGATTTGCGATTCCACCACCAGTTATCCTCTATGGCATTCCGTACCTCGGTAAAGAAGGGGCGAGCCGCGCAATCAATCTCTGTACTCAAGTTGTCGAGATGCTTTGTGAACCTTTTGAAAGGACAAACAGGAACGTGACGTTCGACAATTATTTTACTAGCTTTGAGCTAGCACAAACTTTGCTATCGAAGGGACTAACATGTGTCGGCACATTACGAAAAAATAAAAGATGCATTCCAGCAAACTTTCTACCTCATAGAATAAGTATGACAATTATTAGCTACGTTCCGAAGAAACGCAGAGCCGTTATACTTCTGTCATCGATGCATCGTACCAATGCAAGAGATGTCCAAAATAAAAACAAATCCGAAATAAATTTGTACTATAACCGTACAGAGGGAGGAGTAGACACGCTAGATCAAATGTGTCACGCTTTTACTGTAAAGCGAAAAACGTGTAGATGGCCTCTTGCACAATTTTGTAACATCGTTGACGTGTGTGGTATTGCGGCAAAAGTTATTTGGCTAAATTTATACTCTAACTGGAACCAGGTGAAGCAAAATTCTCGCCGAAAACTTTTTTTGAAAAAACTCGCCAAAGCCTTAGTCATTCCAAATATACAGCGCCGCAGTAAGCTATTTTCGTCGAAATCGAACGTTGCTGCGATAGACGAGGTATTGGGAAACTCATCATTAAATCCAGCTCCGACTGTATCAGCTCTGCAATCATATAAGAGACGACGCTGTTACTGCTGCGCTTATGAAAAAGGACGATCTTCTAAGCAATGCTGTGGTGTTTGTCAGAAACCCGAACATTCACAGAAAACTGTAGTTTGTCTAACATGTATAAATAAATAGTTAAATAAGAATCGCCACATTATTTGTATTAAATTTCCTTTTTTTCAATAAAATAAATGAATTCTCTTTGTATTTTGTATTAGTGTCTCTAAGTCACACCCTGGCAGTTTACGTTAGTCAGATAGCATGGCAGTAATAGAGTTAAGTGGAACTTAAATAGTTATGACTCGTATTAGCAAAAGGGACTAAAAGGATTTTCTCTAAATTTAGAACTGAGTAATTTGAAAATAAACATAATATACTTAAGGCCGCTATTATGTATAATGGTATGATAGAAATAAATATATGTTCAAAAATTGCACAAAGAGGAAATCATAGGTACATAGGCTTAATCAGCTACAACCACTAGCAAGGGGCAAACACATGATAGCAAAATAGTGATGTTAAAGAATTGACCATGGAGGAAGACGTACATGGATAGCTCAGTTGGTAGACCAATGGTGGTCAAAAACCAAGTCTATCTCAGGTTCGGTTCTTCCCCTATATACCTGTTTTCCTCTTTGTGCAATCCTTCAACAAATAGTTTTTCTATCATTCGGGCAAAAATTCAATTGAAAAGAGCTTGTTCCGTACTGCTAATTGAAAAATTAATAAAAAAATAAATTAAAATAAACACACCCTTCCCCGATAAAAAACGTATTTGGGTCGTTGCCGCAGCCCATCAGCCATCTCGGCCACGGATGTGTTGTCGTTGGGGAAGTCAAAGCAATACTTGTTCTCCGCATGCGTATGCTTTAATTCATTATATATTATAATGGTATCCAAAACCACTTTGGCCCGAAGAGTCTACAAATCCACCCCGGTGTGCCAACGCAGCACCTTAGGTGGAGCGCACGGCTGGAAATGGACCTCACCCAAATTGGCGTGTGAAACTGGAATCAGCTAGGTTTCCATCCAAAGGAAAGTAAAAAGTATTATTCTTAGGAACCGAGTTAGATGGTGGTTAAAAGTGCCCTAAGTTTTTTCGTGCAAATAAGATGGTAGTGCACAAGTTGCTTGAGAACTACCGCGCATTATGATAGTATTTTGTTTTCGCCCTAAAATTATTTAGGTATTGAACTAATGTATGTATGGATGTATAAAATTACAAAAAAACATGTCTTTGAACAAAATTTGAACATTGTCTGTCATGAAAGGGTTCATGTGTTATTTGAATTTGTGACTGCTATAACAAATTTGGTTTCTAATGCCCATTAGCGAAATTCTACTGTTTCCCGTATTTAAATTCAAACTACAATCACCAACCTCTTTTCTTCTTTCAGATTCAATGAAGAAGAAGTCGCTTTAATAATACAACTAATCACCACACGACCTTCGCCCACTCAAGCTGGAATTCGTTTCGTTTCACTCGGTCTTTGCATGCTGATCGCATGCCCATCTCTCATTTCCAACTCGATTTTGGAAGCAAAAGCCATCGAATGGATGCAATGGTTAATCAAAGAGGAGTCCTACTTGAGCAACAATTCAGGCACTTCGTCATCCTTCGGAGAAATGCTTCTCCTGATGGCCATTCACTTCCAAAGCAGTCAAATATCAGCAGTGGGAGAACTTATTTGTTCCACACTCTCCATGAAGATACCCATTCGCCCAAATAGCACCAGTCGAATGAAGCAAATTTTATTCACCGATTTATTCACCGAACAAGTTGTTGCTGCCCATGCAGTCAAAGTTCCTGTGACTCCTAATTTGAATGCCAACATTCCTGGCTATCTGCCCGTGCACTGCATTCATCAACTTCTCAAATCCAGGGCATTCCTTAAACACAAAGTGACGATCAAGTCATGGATATACAGACAAATCTGTAATTGCCAGAAACCACTGCATCCAGTGATGCCTGCCCTTATTGAAGTCTATGTGAATTCACTGATCTTACCGAACCAGGGCAGTGGTAGTGGAAAATTCACTGGTGATCACCTCCACAAACCTCTTTCTGAAAAGGAGATTCTCAAGATATTTAAAAACTCGGCTACACAGTCTCTAAAGCTAAACTTTGATTCAATTTCTAGTCATTACGAATATGGCGACGCAAAAAATGCCGACGGTGATCCAATAGATGAAGATACTCATATAAAAATCAGTTGCAGTCTAACATCTCAATTGCTGATCCTTTACTATTTGGTGTTGTATGAGGACACCCGTTTATCCAACACGTCCATGATCGTTTTGAATGGACGGAAAGCCAAAGCGTATTCAAATGAATTTCTCTCCGAGCTGCCAATGAAGTACCTGCTCCAAAAGGCACAGAAATATCAGCATGAGTATGTGGGGTTATTTCATCCCCTCCTTCGTTTATTGATATCCAACTTTCCTCATCTCAGTATGGTTGATGATTGGATCGAAGAAAGCACAAATTTGGTTTCCCTATCGTCCTCAACCTGGCTCATGGGCGTGGAAATAAATGAACAGCATTTAATAGACGCATTCGAGGAGTTGGAAGTAAACCCATCGAAGATCATGAAGATCCTTAGGGCGATGTTAAAACGTCCACCGACGGAGATTTGGAAGTTTGCCAGGGTCTTCGTGCAAAATATTAACAAAATGCTGGAGAATAATGTACCTCGCCAAATACAGGAGCTCTACAGGAAAGTGTGGCTACGGCTAAATTCAGTTCTGCCCAAACGATTGTGGACAGTAACGGTAAATGCCGTAATGCCACAGATGACAGTGATGCATACACATAACTTTGTACATGAAAATTCTTTGTTGGATCCATTGCATGTTTTAAGGAAAGTTTTTGAATTTTGAGTTTTTTGAATTTCGTATAGCCTAACCATTAATTTTACTTTTACAGATGTAACGAAAAGGTATTTCGTTGTCCTGACGTTCTTATTATAATCCTTCGTATCCTTCAAGCCAGTTTAGCTGCTTCTAAAGCCCAGCTAAATCGCCACGTCCAGGACAAACCAATGTTTGACAAGAACGGTCAGCTGCAGAGTGAAATGGAACGTGATGAACTCAAAACTGCACTGATTGCGTCACAAGAGAGCGCAGCAGTCCACATACTCCTCGAGGCAAGTATGACAAAGAAGGACGATATCGTAAAATTGGGAACATCATGGACCTTGCGAGAGATTCGCGGCATTGTTTGCTCCTATATCCACCAGGCTTTTATTTCAGAGCCCTCACTCGCAAAACTTGTACACTTTCAAACATATCCGCGCGATCTTCTTAGCATGACTGTACGAGGAGTACCTTCCATGCACATCTGCATAGACTTCCTCCATGAAATCCTCGGTATGCCCGAAATGGAACGACAAATTTTCACTATCGATCTGACATCTTATCTTGTTTTAAGATATTCCATCCCGAAGAGTCTAAGTGTAGCCAAACTGTGCGTGAGTACGGTCATAACGTTGTTAGGTCTCCTATCGAATGACTCTAAAGTGGAGATGTTCAGCAAAATTTTACCTGCCATTGTGAGGTTTTCTAAGGCATTTCCCGTACTCTTAGATGATTGTATTAACTTCTTAATGCAAGCTGGTCGCAGTTTATATTCGCGGGATACTCTTGGCAGGGATGCATCTTGCATGGCCCTATTGCCCTTGCAAACATCGTCCAAGTCGATATCAAATCTAAGGAATGCACAAGGCACAAAGAGATTTGTTACCGCAGTAGAACAGTCTTTTTCGAGTTTAGTAGATCAGGCTGTATCCCAAGTGGAGTTGTATTGAATAGTGAAGAGGGGTGAAAGGTGCAAGCGGCAGTGTACATTTAGGTTAAGGAGTGTAAAAAAGTGTTTTTTATTCTAGAAATAAATGTATGTTTCCAAAACAAGTTATAACTTCATTTCCACTATCAGTCATTCGTGACTCGTTTCATAGTTATGTGAGGGACAGACTGCTGGTATCAGTGTTACCAGATTATTTTTATGAAAGCTAAAGATATTGTCGACACTGTCAGAGTGATAAGAAGGCAAAAGAAAAATCTCCTAGTTTATTGTAATTAAACGTAAGACAGAAGTGCATTTAAGAGAGGTGATTAATCACAACTCTGAGTGCAAAATCGAAACAGACCAACAAGGGGTTTGGTTGAAAGTCGTGAGAAAAAATGTATGCATATTAGTTTTTTTTATTTTCCTTCTTATTACAAAGAACAAAGAAATGCTGCCCTCAAAACTACGGAACCTGTGACAGTGGAGTGGAGTATGGGTATTAACAGCTTTCGAAAACTAGTATACGAACCTGTTTCTTCAAATGAAAATATATGCTGAGCGATACAGTATGGAACTGCGAAGAACCCCACCGAGGCATTGAGGGGAAAGCAGTCAAGTCTAAGCAAATATCGATCATAAATCGAAGTCTAAAAAAAGAGGAGAAAACAATTACAAAATGCTATACCACAGCAGAACAGTATGTCGGCTAAGCAGAACTGTGTTAGGACTCAAGAAGAATAAATAAATTACAATTAATAGCAGAAAGCCATTAATAAGAACAAACAGTTGAACCAAATATTAAGTACTTTAGAAGGATAAATAAATCATTTGAAAAAGAAAATGCTAACCTTAAAAAGAACTACAAATGATAATAGACCATATAATATCAGCCAAATTGAATAGCACACTGATGAGAATAGGCAAAATATACTGAAAGGGAAAAACAGAACCAACAAAAAAGAAAATTAGATAAATTATTAACCCCACCACAATCAAAAAACATACAATCTAAAACATCACAACAAACAGCCCACAAAGCACTGGCACCAACACCAATAATACTGGATGGAATATCTAACTATGTCGAACTCTGTGGGAAAGTTAAAATCGTATCTAAAGAATATGTTAATACAAAACTGTTGATCAGAAACAGCATGAAAATTAATGTGCTAGAAGGTCAAGAGTACACACCACTTCTTCTTTTCCTTACGGCGAGGTTATGATCTGGAGTAGAAGGATCACAACCTTCCCACTTTACTGCATCGTTACTGGTCCGTCTATAGGTGTTTGCCGGTTTGACCTCAGGAAGTATCGGCAGACTTCCCGGTTTCGGATCACTTCGTCACTGAGGCCAATCAAATGCTGGTGTTTTTGCATTTGTGTGATCCAGTTGTTTTTTGGTCTGCCTTTTTTGCGCGATTGTGTAGGAACGTTGATTGATATTGCCTTTTTGACGGGGTTCGAAGGATCTCTCCTTTGGACATGACAATACCAACTGAGCCGGTCGTGCTCTACCTTGCTTATGATGAGTTCTTTTACATGAAGGCTTCCTCGAATCTTCGAACTTCTTATTCTATCAAGCTGCTGTCATGCGAAACATCTTCATCTTAGCTGCCGTTAATTTCCCCTCATACTTTTTGTACATTGTCCAGCAGTGTGAACCGTATGTGAGCGCCGAACGAACAACTGCGGTGTAGAGCCTTCCTTTCTGCTTTGGGGGCATTACAGAAGATAGCAGAGTTTTCCCGCCACTTCATTCACCCTACGCTTACACGATGATTGATGTCATGCATTTTCTATTTTGTATGCGACGCGCTAGAATATTGTAAATAGTTTCATAATTTTTTCAGAACAGATATTTACTATTTATAAAAAAATAATAGGTAGAAGCTTTAAATCAAAATTGGAAATTTTAATTTCGATGCTAAGTTCTGTTTTATTCTGTTAAGGCTTTGCTATGAAAATGCTACTACCTGAGATGAAGATACTGCTAGTTTTGGACCGTCAAAGTGGATTGACATTTCAAAAGCTGCCGCAAAAATGTGGATTTGTGGGGTAAGGAAGATATGCCTTAACTTTGGAAAACGAGGGTCAATTGCCAGTTTCAAGAGTTCTTGCGGAAGGAAGCGGAAGACCACAGCAACCGAAGTCCAACGAATCAAAACTGTGGCCAGGAAAAACTCAATTTCTTCGATAAGGGGTATTAAAGAAGATTAACAATTAAGTATAACACCAAGAACAGTGCAAAGGTGACTCCCAGAATGCGGATTAAACAACTTTTTTGCGAAGCAATGCCTATGCTTCGTACAGTCAACATCCGAAAACGCCTAGCCTTCGCAAAATAAGTATTTATTTAAGCCGCAAACATGCTGGCAAAGTATAATTCGGTCCGATGAGTCCAAATTTGAGCTAAAATATCCCAAAACCAAAAAGCAAGTTTTGTGCAGACCCTCTGAAAGACTTACACAAAGGTGCATACAGAAAACTATAAAACACGGAGGAGGGTCAGTAATGGTCTGGGGTTGTTGCTCCTTTAGCGGCGTTGGAAATCCGGTCAAAATCGATACCAAAATGACGAGTCCAACTTTCGTTAACATTTTCAGAGAAAATTTAGTTTTTTCTGCCTCTAGAATGTCCTTGTGAAGTTATATTTTTCAACAAGGTAACGACCCAAAGCATACGAGCAAAGCAGCTAACCAGTTTTTTACACAAAAAAAATTGATGTACGAGGGCAAGGTGAAAAGTTCTCGGCCTGACAATGAAAGACTGCGATTTTTATTTTTCTACATGGTCCACCGTTTCTCCAACATCAGTATTCCTTCTCGGAAGTGAGAGTCTGGAAGGTTGTGAAAATAATCATCTACGGCCCTCTCAACTTCTGCATTGGATGCGATGTCTGAGTGTACCAAATCAGGTGAATAGGGGGGATGGCAAATCGTACCCCAAATCCCGCAGTTTTCCCATCGCCAATGCACACTTCGCCTTCTTTGCCGCTGAACCACCGGCTTCCACCCACTGCTTCGACTACTGTTTCATTTCTGGCGTGTAGTGGTGGACCCATGTCTTATCCATGGTGACAAATAGTTTCACAAAATCGGTCGGATCCCTACTGATTCGGTCCAAAGATTGCCGCGAAAATCGTTTGCGCATTTGCTTTTGATCGGCATTCACCAAATGCGGCACCCATCTTGCGCAGAGCTTTCGCATCCCTAAGTTTTTGTGCAAGATGTTTCGCACCCTCTCTTCTGATATAAATTAAATTACGGTTAATTCATTTACTTTAAAAAAATTATATTTATTTCTTAAACTGGCAGAGGTTCTGCCTCTTAAAATGAACTGAACGACATGAATAACTTATCTCTACCTTAAATACCTAATAAACGCTGTCACTGCAATTTGGCACCTTGATGTGAGGAGCGCGTCGATCGTGGGAACGTTGCTGACGTTGGCATTTGATGACCGGTGTGGCGGTGTTTAGTTCAGCAGACTTGCTGACCCGATGACTTGAATGCGGCATGTGTTGGATTTGCCTGCATATTATGTTGCGTTAACTCCTCCGCCCTTAAGAGTAAACGTCCTCGTTTACTTAGAAGAATGGTATCTGGCTTATGCGGGAAGTTGTAGCCCTTGGAACAGGTGATGGTGAAGGTGCTGGTAAAGGTGATGGTGGAGATGTTGGTGGGGATTTGGTCTGTGAGTCTGCGTTGATGGTGCTGAGCGTTGATTTGGTACTTGCTACTGTTTTTCTGAAGACTATGGCTATGATGATGACGAGTGCGAATAGTAGACAGACTCCAATGCTCATTACTGTCCTATTTTCCACTTTTGTCCTCAAGAGTTGAATGTAGCGGGTGTTGTTTGCATGTAATTCTTTTATAAGCTCCAGCGATAACGTTTCTTCCACTTCGTGGTGCTGTGCTGACGTTTGTTGCAGGATGGCTGGGAGAGGGTTGAGATGCGTTGACTCGAAAGATTTGAATGTTTTTTTTCCAATTTGTAGGCTGCTGTTGTAGTATTTAATCAGGAATGTGCCATTGAGGGCAACCGGTTCATCGTCGATTATGATTTCTCCATCGTACTGGTTTAGAAAAATTATGTCAGATGATATTTCTTCAAGGTCTGGGATGTGTTGGCCATTAATTGCAGTACAGTTCGCTATTTTGCTGTTTAATAAATTTGGTATACAACTAGTGTTACTTAAATTAATTACATTGTTTTTGTTACAGATTGAAAACTTATTTATTGTCCTACAATTGACATTTATACCATATATTTCATTTTCACATTTTAAAATTTCATTAAATTCAACTTTGATTGCTTTATTTTCTTTCTTTACTGGTTTAATATTTAACTTATTACATATTTTTTCATTAACTGTAGGTAGGCTTACAATGTATAATAGTACAGAATTATTAAAAGCTACTTTTATTTCTGAGAAGTCCATTGCTTCTTCTATATCTTTGAATAATATACCTTTATTATTTATTATTTTTTCGATTACATTTACTTCATTTCTTGATAAAATATAAGAGTTTATAATATTGGCTTTTGCCCAATGTAAAGCGTACATAATATTTTTTATTTCATCTTTTACTATATCTAATCTGTATTTTATACTGAAAACAATTTCCTCTATTACATTTGTATTTTCTTTTACAACTTTACTTATGGAATTTGTTTTATTTATTATATCTTCGATTTTATTGACTAAAAGGTTATTTATAACAGTTTGTTTATTATTATTTTCAAGTGCGTTATTTATTTTTTCCTTGATTATCTCGAAGTCGTGATTATCGGGAGTGCCTGCTATGAACTTCCAAGCGCTTCCAATGAAGTCAAGCGATCTTTTAGCTTTATGCTGATTGGGGATTAAACGTTAAAGGATTGATCTAATAGATGAGATTTCTTGAGATTGAAGATAGAAACTGGGATGGGAAGTTATAAGGTTTTCTCTCATGTACGATTCTATGTTACTTAAGGCTTGCGGATATACGGATAAGTCTATTTCATGAATTAGTTTGTAAGTTCCGGTTTGTATTCTAGATGTTCCGGTGTTAATAGCCACTAGTCTTGCGTTCGTGTAGTCCAGTATTTGCACGTCTCCTAAACAGTCAGTCAGTAAAAGTCTGGAAAGAAAGTTTGAGATTAGGATTTTATGTGAGATTTGTGAACTACCTTTCCTGATTGGGTGAGAACGGTAGTTTTATTGTTTTCTTTAACAACTTCTTTTGAATATCTTGGAGAGAGTTTTGATCCTACTCTCTTATTTTTTCTGACATAAATTATTTCTCCTGTTGAGTAATCTTTGATTGGGGGTTTCCCTTTATTGTGATAGGTCAAGTCATGTTGTTGTTTGTCTTCTAGTTTGGCTTTCACTTCCGAACGAATCTTGTCAATTTGAGGGGGGTCTATGTTCCTACTGAAAAATATGTCCACTGGTTTCTTACGTGTTACCGAATGTATCGTGAAATTATAGGCATTAACTGCAGTTTCAAGTAATTCCGTGAAGGATCTATGTACTTGTTCCTTTCCAATGCAACGCATAAGTTCAGCAAGAGTCGAATGAAATCGTTCGACTTGGCCGTTCGATGTGCTCGTATATGGGGGTGTTGTGAATACTTCCATGCCAAATTCGTTCTTAAGCATGAATATAATTGGTGAGGAATTGAAAGACTTCTCATTATCGAATACTATAGTCTTCGGTATTCCATAGGCGAATATGAGTTCTCTTAGCGGTTGCCTAACATCCTCAATAGCTTTAGATTGTATTTTCTTGACTTGGGCGTATTTAGAAAATTTATCAAGTGATGTTAACACTAAATTGCCTTCGGTTGAGAAAATGTCAACATGAATAATCTGTCCAGGATAAGTCGGAATTGGAGTTGCCTGAATTTCAATTTTATCGGGGTGACGGTCATATTTGTTTTCTTTGCAAATAGAGCAGAGTTTGATTATTCTTTTTAATTTTCGCGACATTCCGGGAAAATAGAATTTTTCGAGAATTTGCTGTTTATTCTCTCGTTCATTCCTATGAGCACGTTGATGGGTGGTAATGATGATTTCTTCTTGTCTAGTTTCACTTGTTACGTCTTCTACAATTGCTTGGGAGAATCTTACACGATAATTCGCAAAATTATTTCTGTAAATTTCTTGGATCATTCCCTGGATTCGTTCTTCCGTCTTTATGCAGTTGGTAACTGTAGGGTTCAGTCTGGCCTTAAGAATTTCAATAAGTTTATCAGTTGTGTAGGATTGTTCAGTTATAATATGCCTGTGATATGTGGGAAAAACTATGCGAAACTCGTAATTGCTTGTATTACCCGTATTGAGGAATATTTGATTTTTGAATACATTGATAGGCGATTCAACGCTGAATATCAGCCCATGTGATGAACTCTCATCACTATGTATTGTTGGAGTAAGGGAGTTTATTTCGGTTCCGGTGGGAAGTCTGGAAAGTGCGTCTGCAACTACGTTTGTTTTGCCAGGTTTATATTTTAATTCGTAGTTGTACTCTTCCAAAATAGCTTTCCATCTTTTCAGTTTAGAGTTATTGTTTTTATTGCTCAGGGAATAGGTGAGGGGTTGGTGGTCAGTATGAATTATCACTTTTGCTGTCCCGTAGAGATAATTTCTGAAGTTGTTAAGTGCCCATATTATAGCTAGCATTTCTTTTTCGTTGGCTGCGTAGCTTTCTTCTGTTTTACTTAATGTTCTAGATATGAACATAATGGGCTTATCTCCTTGTGACAATACAGCACCAAAGGCATAGTTAGAAGCATCAGTTACTAATTCGAACGGTTTTGTGAAGTCTGGGTAAGCGAGTACAACTTCTTCCGATGTTAATGTGTTTTTGATTTTTTTAAAAGCTGTTTTGGCGGATTTGTCTAAATGGATAAGTTTCTTGCTTGAAATGTTTTTGGACAATCGTCCATCCTCCCCCCTTAAGAGGGCTGTTAGGGGTTTGGCCAGCTTGGCGTAGTCCCTAATGAAGCGGCGATAGTACCCTGACAGGCCAAGGAAAGAGCGAAGTTCCTTCAGGGTATTCGGATATGGAAAGTCTTGGATTGCTTTGATTTTTACCGGATTGGTTTTAATGCCGTTAGGCGAAATGACGAAACCCAGGAATTCTACTTCTTGTTTGTAGAATTCGCACTTATCCAGTTGAACTTTCATATTTGCATCATGTAATGTTTGAAAAACTTTCCGAATATTTTGTTCATGCGTAGCTTCGTCCTTGCTGTAAATGACTATGTCATCTACGTAGACATCGCATATTTTACCGATGAGGTTACGAAGAATGTCGTCAAGCGTCCTTTGAAATATGGCCGGTGCATTCTTGAGACCGAATGGAAGCCTAAGAAACTCGAATTTTCCATTATTGATAGAGAATGCTGTTTTTTCGATATCAGATTCTTTTAAGGGGATCTGATGGAACCCACTTTTCAAGTCTATAACAGAAAAAAATTTATTATCGCCGAGATGTGCAAGGATTTCGTTAATTTGGGGAATCGGGTATCGATCCGGGATAGTAATGCTGTTTAGCTTCCTATAATCTATTACGACCCGATATTTCTTCTTACCAGAAGCATCAGCTTTTTTTGGCACTATCCATACTGGTGAATTGTATGGGGACCGTGAAGGCCTAATTATTCCATCATTGAGAAGCTGCTTTATTTGTTCTTCAACCTCGCTTTTAAGGGACATAGGATATGGGTAAAATTTGGTGTACACAGGTGAATCAGATGTTGTTCTGATTTCGCCTTTTACTCTTGTTGTGTAAGCGAGTTTTTCCTCTGGTTCTTCGAAAAGTTTGGGAAAGTCGTGCACGATTTTATCAATAGAAGCTTTTTGTTTTGAAGACATATGATCGGTTCGGATATTTATAGTATTCACAGATTGCGAAGCCATCTGTTTAATGCGTATTTTTAACTGATTATTAACAAGCATGTAGTTATCCTTTGCGTGAATGACAGCCGAGAGATTCTTCAAGCTATCATTTCCAAGGATCGCATGGAAAGATTTTAATTTTGGCATGAGAAAGAATTTGTGTTTAATATTTTCGAGACCAAAAAGACTAATAAAAGTATGGTGAGTTACTTGAACGTTACCACCAATGGAATTACAACAGAATGGTTTTTCGTTTGGTAAGGGTTTATTTATTAAAGACGGCTGTATATAATTTTTATTGGATCCTGTGTCAATCAAGATTTTCAGAATGTCTCCACTCTTCGTTGCACATTCGAAATACGGCAGCGAAGAGTCACTTAGTCTAAAAAATGTATGTCGCTTAGTTCCGTGACATTATTTGAGCTGGTGATTTCCGGTTGAGTCATTTCGATATACTCCTGGAAAGACTCGTCATATTCAGTCACGTTGTTCATGTCGGCTTGTGCTTCTTCATATTGGTTGAATTCCGCATCTTCTGTCATAGTACCCAGATGAAAGTTTCTTTGCATCTTGGTAGGATGGACTTGATGAGATTGAGGAGCTGATGGTCGTTTTGGTGCCGGAGGCCAATTCTCCATTCGCGGTCTGTTTATGTAATTGACCTTGTTCGTACGGATTGTTTCTGCATCCATAGGCTCTGGTGGTGGTTGCCTTGGAGTAGCAAAGAATTGTGGACGTTGCTGTTGATATTGTTGTTGCTGATGTTGATGTGGTGCAAACTGTCTCTGGGGCCTCGGAGGTGGAATGGGCCTTGCATTGTATTGGGGTGCCACTTGTTGTCTCTGTGGTTGTACAAAATGAGTCAATTCTGGGTAAAATGGTTGACGATTTTGGACTGGATTGGAGATTACTCGTCTTGCTGGAATTGGTGGTGGTTCCGGATGATTTATCCTCCTATTATGGCTGCTTGCAATGGCGTACTGCGAGCGGTAGTTTTGGTTTTATAACCTCAAACACAAGTGCAATGCTTGGGGTAGATCTACAGGTTCTCGCATTCCCAAAAGTCTGGGAAGGTCGCCTTTCAGTCCTCGAATGAAGGTGTCAAGGGCTTTATCTCTATAGGTTTGCATGAGCAAATTTAGAGATTCGGCACTGACATCCATGCATGCAATTTTATTAAGTATGAGTGAAAGGTGCGAATACACCGATTGGTAGAATTCTTGAATGGACGTGTTACCTTGTACCAACGCCGTCATTTGGTACTCTAGAGTACCCAAATCACGCTTGTCTGCATAATGCAGAGTTAAGCATCGGGATATGCAGTTCCAGTCTAATGGAGTATTGTAAGACTCCAGGACGTGGTCTGCATTTCCAATTATTTTGTTTCTAATAGTGTTTAATATACCAAAATACTTTGCCGATCCTTTGATGGAATCGTAGATTTTTAAAATACGTTCTACGCTTTTACGCCATGAGCTAAATTCACCTGGATTACCAGAGAATTCGCGTAGGCTACGTACTACATCCGGGATTT
The DNA here is from genome assembly GCA_963082735.1 of Pocota personata. Lineage (NCBI taxonomy): Eukaryota > Metazoa > Arthropoda > Insecta > Diptera > Syrphidae > Pocota > Pocota personata. The sequence continues at coordinate 83,430,675 of OY720430.1, forward strand.
TATCGAGATCATTAATATTCTGGTTTGGTGAAATGGTTTGATCAATTCCCGTGAATTGATCCGCGTACGGGTTTAAGATTGAATGAATTAGAGCGCGGCCCTCAGTATTCAGAGCTTCGCGTATCATAGAACTAATGAGAGATTGGAGTGGGGGATTCATGATAGGATTTTCGTTGGGTCTTCCAGAAGAAATTGAGGCTTGATTCGCTTGAGCAGCATGTGCAGCTTGAGCGACTTGAGCAGCCTGAGCGGCAGCTTGTTCGAGAACGGAAGGTCTTACGATATTTTCGTTAGTCATTTTAACGAGATGTCAAGATAGTCAGGATAAATTTAAGACAAATCAAGATAATTAAGGTAAATTCAAGATATTTTCACTACAGAACAATATAATTTAAAGTATTTTCACGTCAAATTAAGAAAATTTAATATTATATAATATGTTATTAATATTTGCAATAATTAGATCTTACAATAATAGGATGATCCTCATCTTTTGGGTGGTGGCGGCTAGCTGCTGCTTCCCGTTTGTTTTCACTACTAGGGGGCCCTTGAATTTTCCACACCCCTGTTGTCTTACACTACACCTTACTGCTACCTTGCTTTTCAACTAAGTCGTTCGCGACACTACTTAAGGGTCTCTTTTTTTTCGACACTACTTGAGGGTCTCTTTTTCTTTTCGACACTACTTGAGGGTCTTCTTCCTTTTTTTTTCTTTCGACGCTACTTGAGGGTCTTTTTTTTCGACACTGAATGTTTTGGCACTACTTAAGGGCACTATAATCACTCTGCGTTTGCGACGGGTTCCGGGACATAGGCAGTATACGATTTTTTTTGCACTACTTAAGGGCTTAATCGATTTTAAACTCACGAATGAAAATTGCGCTACTTTAGGGCTTCTACTTTCAAACGCGATACCTATGTCCCTATTCGGGCGCCAATTAAATTACTGTTAATTCATTTACTTTAAAAAAATTATATTTATTTCTTAAACTGGCAGAGGTTCTGCCTCTTAAAATGAACTGAACGACATGAATAACTTATCTCTACCTTAAATACCTAATAAACGCTGTCACTGCAATTTGGCACCTTGATGTGAGGAGCGCGTCGATCGTGGGAACGTTGCTGACGTTGGCATTTGATGACCGGTGTGGCGGTGTTTAGTTCAGCAGACTTGCTGACCCGATGACTTGAATGCGGCATGTGTTGGATTTGCCTGCATATTATGTTGCGTTAACTCATATTATGTTGCGTTAACTTATACACACAGCTTCAGCTATCTCACTCACCTTCACTCGCCTATCGTCCATCGACGATATCATGCACTTTTTCGATGGTTTCGGGTGTGGTTGCGGTTCGTGGGTCGTCTTCGAGGGACGTGCGACCACGTTTAAATTCAGCTGCCCACTTTTTAACGGTTGACATGGAAGGACCCGAGTCCCCGTAAACTTTTGTCAACTTTGGATGAATTTCCTTAGGGGTTAATCCATCCAAAACGAAGAATTTTATCACCGCACGATATTCAAGTTTATCCATTTTAACGAAAAACACGCAAGACGTCTACTGCAAAAATTCGTGAAAAGAAACTACATGAGATAACAAGTTGAAACTTGCCATACGAACTAATGAGAAGTGCACCCAGGCAGAAAACATAAATTTTTGCTGATTGGAATGCCATCTCTGGGTCAGGCCGAGAACTTTTCACCTTGCCCTCGTATTGGGCTGGCCACCTCAATCCCTAGACCTTAGCCCAATTGAGCACCTTTGGTCCATTTTGGATGAGAAGATTCCATTAGATAAGCGTCGAAACTAATGCTCTTTTTGGGAAAGCCTTCAAAATGAATGGGAGAAAATTCTAAGCGACACGCTGAAAAATCCAGTTTGTAAAATACAAACTAATAATTAAACTCATCATCACAGCATTGTAGTCCCCATACTACAAACCAAATATTATGTTCATTCTCTTAAAAAAAAAAAAAAAAAACATGAATCTATCTCGGCCCATTTTAGTCGGATATGCAAATAAATTGTGTTTTTCTGCAGGATTAATTTAATTTTGCCAGCGCCAACAGTGAAAATTCAATTAAAATCAGTAGTCTAAGAATAAAGTACAAATGGCTAAAGCATTGAAAGCCCAATTGACCATTGCAAAAAAAAACCTCCTAGAAGGAGAAAAAAAAAAATTGAGCCTAGGGTTGTGTTATCGACAAAATTATTCTTTTTGCTGCTAACGATGCTGAACGAACTGAAATTCTCTCGCATGTGACATTACTATGCTGGGAGAAGAAGGTTCATGAGTCGTTCAGAGGCCTCACGAGAGAACAGACGTGTTTCGGCTTCTTTGCGAATCGAGAGTGTTATTTAAGTAGTGTCTCAGAGTAACAATTCCAAATAACCAGCGTGCTGCAGTGAAAGTAGTAGGTAAATCGGCCCGTGGCAGGCCCTGGTTCGATCCCTGGCCGGGGAGTAAGACTTTTATGTTTTATTTTTTTTTTTAAATTTTAAAATAAATTAAATAAATAAAAAACAGTGAGTGACGTGGGAGAATCACAACATGTGATGAAAAGCTGACAGTTGAGGTGGGGGAGGGGGCGCCAGCGATGAACAATACGTCAGAAGCATATGGCGAAGAATTCCCATGCGTCTCCGACGGTGAGGAAGGAAAATATACGGGGGCGAGCAACAGCTTCGCTTCCCTCATACAATCGGACTCGGACGACGAAGACGATGAGCTGGAGTGCCTTAACACCAGTATAAGGCAGCTCCAGCAAAAAGTATTGGACATAAAAGCCAAGCAAATTGCAAGGCGGGAGAGGGAGGGACAGGATGAGCAAGAGCAACCAAGAGCAACAGCAACAAAAAACAACAACAAAAGATAAAGCAACCGCAGCAGCAGAAAAAAACAGCAGCAACAGCCGAAACAGCACCAATAACAGCAGCAGCCGAATCAGGAGCAGCAACAACAGCAGACTCAACACTAGCAGAACAAGCCAGTGAAGGTGCCAGTTCCGCCTATCAACACCTACAAGATGGGATGGGGTGGCAGATAAGAGCCAGCTGACATGTTTGTTATGCAAGAACTCGGGACACACCGGAAACTATCGGAGTTGTCCAGAGTTTCAAAGCATTAAAATAGCAAATCTGGCTCGTAAGCAGAAAAGTGCAGACCCACCAGGTCCAACTCAAAAAGCAATCGTGACTCCAAATCACCTACATACTACCGTACATGTTGATTAATATGCTTACCAGTAAAAAGTACGTTGTGAAAAATGGCAATGTGACTTCCGCTGGGACGTTTGAAATTAAAAATTATCTGCAGCAGGGTGCGGTCAATTCGCCGATATTTTTCAATATTTACACGGCTGATCTGAAAGGATCTCTTCAGCACGCGATAGTGTAAGCGGACAATTTGATTGCGTGCAGATCAGGACCTAAGATCGACGCCATTGCAACACTCTTGCAGCGTGACTTCTATAAGATTCAGCGATATTGCGACGACTGGAATTTGAAGATCAACCTTCATAAGTCTGAAACCATTCTATTCAGAACGTACCATAAGAGGGTGCGCCCAATGGCTTTGTCCCCCCAGAAGCATTCCTCTATTTCGAGTGGCGTTAAACGCCTCGTCAAAAAACGATAGTGCTAACTCGGCATTATAGCTAGCGTTACACCAGTCGTTTAACTTCATTTCTAACAGCTGCCATTTTATGTTTTATGGAACGTAATTCTTGTTCGATAGTTGACATTTAAATCTCCTTATCAGTATTCTAACCGTCGTTTACTCGTATGTGTGGCAAAACGCTTAGTTAAACGCCTGTTTTTGGCGTAGAGGAATTGGTAAACTCCAGGCATTAAAAATTAGTTCGAAATATAAGTTTTATTGAATTTCTCCATATATTTAGTTTAATTTAAGGGTAAAAGTAACAAATAATAAGCAAATGAAGCGGCTAGTCGAGCTGATGGAACAAAATGTAAGCTTGGCAACCAATTTCAAAAGAGGTGTGCCACAAACGGCTTCTCAGAAAACTGGGTGGGAAGAGGTAGCTTCTATATTAAATGGCTTAGGACTACCATTACGGGACGATAAAGAATTGCAAAAAACACGTATACAAAATGTAAAGTTAGACAAAACCACTAACCATTATATAATTATAGCTTTGGTTCGATGTCAAATTCAAAGTGAAAAAGAAGCTTATATTCAACAAAAAAGAACTAAGAGCCTCAGGGGGAGGACCGTTCAGGCAAAAGTACTTGAACGAAATAGACGAAGCAATAGTAAAACTTCTTGCCCTGAATGAACTAGTCGACCCTGTGGGGAAAGTGTTTGGCGGCATGAAAACTACACAGAGTGCGCAAAGTACATCTATATTAGGATCGGCACCATTAACACCAACAGCACTTCCATCAACATCCACAGCCATAGCAGACACATCAAATCTTTCTTTTTTTCCGCACACGCAAACAACAAACGCCGAAATAGAGCCATCATTGGTGCATCCGATCTAACAGTAATTTCATCCCCTGCGTTGCATTTTAAAGAACGAAGACAGTTTCAAAAGGCAGAAGAAAATCAAAAGCCTGTAATAAAGAAATTTTCGAAAATATGCTAGAGAAGCAAATAAAAATACAAGAAAATTTGTACAACGAGGTGAAAGACTCTTTAAACCGCATTGAGATCCATTTGAAAGAAAGTTCCCGATATAATAAAAAGCGTTTCTATTTGGAAGAGAAACGCCTTAAATTGTACGAAGTGTAATTGGAACGGGAGGAAAAACAGCGAGTAGAGGAAAATAAATTAAAAATGATGGATCTAGAAATCAGAAAGAGATAACTAGATATTGGAAAACAGAAAATGTGCCTCAGGGAAGAAAGCAAAGAGAACAGGAATCCAAAGGTATAAATTTATTTTTACCTTTATTTTAAAACTTAATAAGTAATACTTTATTTACCTTATTAAAATTTATGTTTAACAAATATTTCTTCAGGTTTTCAGGTTGTTTCGAATAGTTGCAGCCACTTGGGCATCATGTGTGCCCTCATATACCTCTCTAAATGCATCGGTTGAGTTGTTAGATTTTTAGGGCTGTAGTGCAACTGTCTTGCCCCAAGTAAACATCGGAATCGATTTTTTAGAAGTCCAGTTGTTCTTTCTTTCTACTATATTCCGTGTTTTTGAATGAACTACATTGAAATTTACCTTATTGCTGTTTTCCTCTGGTGACCTATACGGAGTCATTAGAAATGTCTCAAGGGGGTAACCAGCATCACTTGAAAAATTTTTTTCAGGAAAAATTAAAAGAAGAAAAAAACATACTAACCCAACCACCAAGTATTTCGTTCGCCTTTGTCAAAGCACCTTTGCAATATTCGCCTGAGCTCACTTGAATTTCAAACATTTGACAGTTTGAAGTTTTGTTGTTATTACAATCATAGAATTTATACTAAAGAAACCTTTCCTATTGTAGTACCTATGTATGTATGTTGTTCTGATTTTTTTGGTGCCAAAATCCGTATGTGAGTACCGTCGACGCATCCAATTACCCCTGGAACTCCAGCTTTCGGATAAAAGTCCACTTTGGCTTGATTTTTTTCTTCCTCCGTGCTTTGGAATTGTTTCCATTGCGGACAAATGAATGTCTCCATTGCGACAATTACTTCATTCAAAATCTTACTTACGGTAGGTTATGCTAAACCTAAAACAAAATCGTTGCCTACACCCTTTTGGTAGCTACCCTCAGCAAAGATCTTCAAGGTTGCGGCAAGTTTAAGTATTTCTGGCACGAAAACGGTATTGTTGCTTTAGGAAGCCTTTCCTGCACTTCATTAAGAACATAAACAAATGCCTCTTTGTTTAGACGAAAGAACATTTTGGTTTGCTTTCCATTTTGAAATTTACCCTTCTATGTACATACTTATCATCTGGTAAATCCAATGGATTGGACTTCAATCTAATATTTTTCCGTGCTCGCCTTAGATCCGTTTTCCGTGCTTCCTCTTGGTCTTCATTTTCGCTACTCTCCAACAAAATGCTGCCCACATTTTGTTTCACCAAATTTTACGTTTCACTAAAACCGATGAAGGGTGAATAATAAAAGATGTAAGCAGACAACTGTCAATGTAATTTTTTTCTGTGGAACGTATGTAAGTAAAACGACACTCAAGGCGCTTCGCTCCCGTAATACCGACACTAAAACGCCACTAAACCGCCACGACTCAAAAAATGACATAAGTCGATCAACTTAAAAGCCTGTCGTAATAAGGGTAATTAAAGATGTCAGAAAGCAGCACCAGCAATTCTGGTGGTTACTAGAGGGAGCTCCCTTGTCGATCCCTTTTGATGCGGGGTGGATCCAGTACGACAAAGTTGACCGCCATATTTTTGCCTTGGCCGCTTACATAGTTGTTTAGGTGTCTAGGTTTAGGTAGTTTAAGATAAGATAGTTACGTAAGGCATAGCTCTTGGATAAAATGTCTAGCATGTAAGTATAAATGAATTAAAATTAATAAAAAGCTATAAAAAAACAAGAAGGTTCGTCCGTTCCACGTTTATTTAAGACATATCAAAGTCTTAAAGGAAATCGATTTTTTTTTTAATATATTTGAATGCAATTTATTTATGCTTTAAAAAGTTAATTACAGTTTGCCTCTGCATTGAATAGTAAATAAATAATAACTAAAGATCATTCTCTGAAATGGTGTTGAATATTTTTCTATAAGAGTAGAAAGGAACAACTGCAAAGAAAGAATACAAAAATACTCTCGTTTTTTCTTCCATTTTCATTGTTCTCCTTTAAATATATGTACCTATTTCTGCAAATTTAAAATACTTAAAATAATGAAATTCCCCTATTATCTATAAATGAGGACGTTCAATGTGCATATTTAGTGAAGAAATTCAAAGTGCAAACATACGTTCGAAAGAATTATAAAAATAGGCAAAAGACTTCATTTAATACGGAGTAAATCTATTCCTATCACAGTTAAAGTGGTAGCGTTGGTATGAGTGCGTTCGATGCTAATTTTTAAAATACGTAAATACAACGGAAATATTGAGTGGCAGTTTGTCATTAATACTTCAGCTTTTAAAAGCGTTTCTTTGTAGGATAGATGAAGTAAATATTGAATATACTATTGTGAAACATTTTGGGAAACCAAGGTCTTTTAAGAAAATATCTTGGTGTTGGCAATATGGTAAAATATTGGTCTGGTATAAGAGTGATCAAAAATAAATTTTTATACATTTACAAAGATGTTTCAACATAGGTATGTACATATATGTTCTAGCTTTCCATAGCAGTGTTTTCGAGGAGCTCAAATTTGCATCTTGTTGATTTAGAAACAAGTATCCTCGAAAACATAATCTTATGTAAATAGCTAATTGCTTCGGATTCACTGGTATTATGAGTTCAACGAGTTTGAATTATTATTAGTATATGTAAGTGTATGTAAGTGTTTATCTTCATGTAAACTATAAAACATACGGAAATGTATCTATAAAAACGTTTAAATTAAGTTTTTTTTGTTATCAAATCTCCTTAGCTTTAGCCTCCCTGCAGTGGCAGCATTGATGTAAATACAATTGTTACAACCAGTACAACAAAATGAAATAATACACTTCTGTAAATAAAAACCATACATTTCGATATAAAATAAGGTAAGATAAAACAAATGGATAACAACTCTTTATTATCAATCTCAGTATACAGTTTCGCATCTATGGAAGAAATTGTAGCGGCGGGAAATACATCAATGACTTCGAGATCACGCTATTTCCATTTCCCAGCTCTATAATTAATATCTTGTATTTTAACCGTTAAACAAAAACACAAACAATCATTTAAACTAACCTTTTATCAATTTCTGTATCCGGTTAACAACATCTGAACGCTGAATATCTTTCCGATCTAACATTCTCTTAGAAATTGTATATAGCTGCCTCTGTGGAGAGGCGGTGGACAATTTGTTGAGGTCTTCAATCATTTTTTCTGTGTAGCCCTATCAAGTTCTTACTTGATCAATCTGATCTGGGAATTATTGCATTACGTACTCACCTCATATTTGCTTAAATTCGCTGCTTTGGCGTCACGTTTGAGCAGGTCATATATAAGTAGGAACTCCACATATGTCTTGGTTGGGGGTATTCTTTTCTTACCTGTTGTCGGGAGTCGTGCGCTGTATTTTCCATATTTATCATCGTAGTTTCGAAGAAAATTATCCAAATTTTCTACTACGGTGCGGTGATTCTGTTCGTCGAGTTCCTTATCGATATCTCGTGTGAGCGACAGTGGAAGAAAATCTAGGAGATTGTTACCAATTTCTTTCGCCAATTGATACAAATTTAGTATATAATACAGGTTAACGCATATATCTCATACCTTCATCAATACTGTCCTCTCTGGGTTTTTGCCTCCTCAACCACCTGATGAATTCTGTAACGGAATTGAACGGGAACTTCGCAATGGGTTCTGCTTCCTTTGGTGTCTCTGATTCGTTTAGAGGATTCTTGTCCTTGTTGGAATAGAACATTTCAGCAGAATACGGCGCGTATAGCCCCGGTTTGTGTTTATGCGTAGGGAGAGGTTTCAAAGTCGTTGTTGTAGAGCCTGGCACTTGAGTTGTAGACGACCACCAACTTGGTGATTGGAACCATGATGAAGTTGACTTTCTTGTCGTAGATTTTGCAGTTGTTGTGGGTAAAGGAGTTGTGGTCCTTTCCATTACATCATCTTCTGCGAAAAAAGGTGGTTCAACTGTTGTCATTGCCACCGGTTCATACTGAAGGAGATCAATGTAGTAGGCTAAGGCTTGCATAGCAGCTGGAAGGTAATTATCCAGTAAATTTTCTTCAGCTCCATTAACCGGATTCACCTGAAAAATGTAGATCCATTAAATTGGTAATAGTAATATTAATCAGATTGTAGAAGAAGCAGAGCATTATGTTACCAAAAATCCGGCTTCAAATACAGCGTGGTAAAACAAAGCAAAGGTGAATATTAGCAAAACAAATTCGAAACCAGGACCATCCAATAGGCCCACAAATTCCTGCTCCTGAATTTAGAATATATTTTAGCTATCTCCTTAACCCACACCAAACAGCGAAACAATAATAATACGCTCCTAATCTAATTGAAGATCGTGACTTGTATAAATCAATATCTATAGAAGTAACGTATGCATATAGTGAAATAAAGCACTATAGGACGGTCAAGTTTTTATAAATACCATAAATGAGTACCTGAAGCAACTAGCGACTGGGTCAATCAATCCCCACTCCAAAACGAAAGGAACACCAGGAAGAACACCACCAAAGTCCGTCTACGAAATCGGTATCAGACAAGCTTAAACGCCCTGAAACTAAAACTGTAGCCGTTGGGCCTACAATTTTGACAGGCTGGAATAATTCCTTCGCATACTGAATCCGGAATTCTCGAATAACGACTGGAAGGTTTGCGAGATGTTAGGGCTCCCAGAAGGGGCCAATAAGCCCTCGTCAAGTTCTACTCTTACATGATAGTTATGCTGAAATCTAAAGGGTTCAAAATGAGAATCGGATTGAATATGGTCATGGTAAGACCAATGACAGATGAAAAACATGTTGTCTGAACGTCGGTGAAAAACTCAAATTATATAAAGTAATCCAAATTAACTTTCATAATAGTAAAGTGGCCAGTACCAACAACAAATACTTGTGGCGGCGATACACCTGGAAGAAATAGAGGACATTTGTAATAAATGTATCCGAAAAGTGAGGCGGTGGATGACAGCAGTTGTGTTAGAACTCGCAGAACACAAGACAGGAGCTGTACTAGTAAGTAGTCGCATAAAAAGATAAACAATCACCATCATGGTAGGCGATCATAATACAAAGTAAAAACCGGTAAATTCAAGCGTATCTGAATCGGTTCGGGTTCAATGAATCTCCCAATTGTTTAAATTGCGGAGAAGCCAGAGAAGATGTGCGGCACGTATTTTTTCAGCGCCCAAATTTTGATTTGTTTTTGTTTTAGAGCGTAGAGAACTAGAGGAAGGGATTGGAGAAATACACCACCAAAGTCCGTCTACAAAATCGGTATCAGACAAGCTTAAACGCCCTGAAATTAAAACTGTAGCCGTTGGGCCTACAATTTTGACAGGCTGGAATAATTCCTTCGCATACTGAATCCGGAATTCTCGAATAACGACTGGAAGGTTTGGGAGATGTAAGGGCTCCCAGAAGGGGCCAATAAGCCGTCGTCAAGTTCTACTCTTACATAATAGTTATGCTGAAATCTAAAGGGTTCAAAATGAGAATCGGATTGAATATGGTCTTGGTAAGACCAGTGACAGATGAAAAACATGCTGCCTCAACGTCGGTGAAAAACTTAAATTATGAAAGTAATCCAAATTAACTTTCATCATAGTAAAGTGGCCAGTACCAACAACCAATACTTGTGGCGGCGATACACCTGGAAGAAATAGAGGACATTTGTAATAAATGTACCCGAAAAGTGAGGCGGTGGATGACAGCAGTTGTGTTAGAACTCGCAGAACACAAGACAGGAGCTGTACTAGTAAGTAGTATGTGGGTGGCCGTGGTGTAGTGGTTACATCATCGCTTGTCACGCTACAGGTTCACGGTTCGAATCTTGATGTCAATAATCATCTATTTATTTCGCATGAAATAAATAAAAAGTCGATCAATTGCGAAAGCTTATGTCAACTCTACTGCGAAGGCATAACACTGGCAGTAGGGCGGTCATATGGATAAAATGCGACTTGATCGTTTTGATGACATCAGGAGGACGGAAAAAAATACTGTGAATCATGAGCAACGACAAAAGCAAAATCAAACAAGCTCCCCAGTTATCTGGACAGCCACCCTTGAAGTTCACTGAAACTTAATACCACTAATCTGTCTTATATCTATCTCTCCCCCCTTCCTCAAAAACGCCCATGTCCTAAAATTAATATAAGGGTATTCATAACCCCTTTCACACGTGCAAATTATAAAAAAAAAGTCGCATAAAAAGATAAACAATCACCATCAAGGTAGGCGATCATAATACAAAGTAAAAACCGGTAAATTCAAGCGTATCTGAATCGGTTCGGGTTCAATGAATCTTCCAATCGTTTAAATTGCGGAGAAGCCAGAGAAGATGTGCGGCACGTATTTTTTCAGTGCTCAAATTTAGATTTTTTTTTTTTTTGTTTTAGAGCGTAGAGAACTAGAGGAAGGGATTGGAGAAATACCAACTCCAGAGAATATTGTAAACCTTATGAAAGCATCGAGCACTATATGGGATGCGGTGAAACAAGTTACAGCAGTAATTATGAAGAAACTTCGGCGGTTGGAAAAAGTCAGGAAAAGCAACAGTGAAAATGAATCCCAGGCGGCATCTCCCATGGAGCAAATAATGGCAAACGCTGGACCCATTTTTGAAGCAGCAAACTGGAAAAGAAGAGCATAAATTGCTAACCGGCCCCGCGAAGTAATACCTGGCGGTAGTCGCGTGGGTGAGTGGTTGAAGTGTGAAGGGTGTGGTTTAGTATGTGCGCGTATTCCTGGCATCGAGTATTCAGATTTGCCAATCATGCATGCCATTACCCCTGGCTACTGGTACTGGAAGATTACACATCTCTTGGCGCAATAAAAAAAAAACCAACATGCTCACCTATATGAATAAGAAATATATTGATATCGGCCTCATATATGTATGGCCAAAACAGGGAAGCAGTGACACCGATTTAAGAGTTAAGTTTTAGATGTGACATGAACATTAAACTTACTGCAAATCAGGTACTGGAGAGTGTCTGATACTGCCACTCTTTCAGACCACATATTAATCTGTTTCAACATTAAAGAGAAAGTAAAACCTTATCGTAATTCCAAGAGAACTGACTGGGATATTTTCAACAGCGTTCTAGGCTTAGGGACTACAATAGCTGCCTGGGAAAAGTTATTCCGCGAAATTGAATGAACCCTCAAAAGACAGGACAGACTCTTGCACTAAAGCGTTAAAAACACTTATTAGCACAAATCACAATTAATGGTACCTCAAATGTATTTGGGTACCTTATTGTCAACGAAAAGGAAGTGGCGTGGCCTTTGACTTTCTTCTCATACAAGACGTCAGGATCTAAAGGAATAATCTCTATCATACATATATATAATATAAGGCTGTCTACTACACTACTCTCGGAATGGGGTACAATGCATTCTCAGAACGAAAAACATCACCTTTGAGCTGGGAGAGTGCTAAGCTCATGCTCTGGCCTGTGGAGTTACCACTTAGAGAGGGGCCCTATACCTACTAATTTGGATCATGTTATAGCATACGCTGACGATATAGTTATACTGGCCAGCACTAAATTTCTAGCGACTATATTAAAATTGTTATAATCGGCTCTAACTACACTTTCTTGCGTATCTACAAGAAATTGCGAATTGAGTGCCAACCTACAAAAATCGTCATTTTGACACGCATGCCACACAGCTGGTGAAACAATTGATCTGTTGAAGGAGAAGTTCGGTAATCGTGTAATCTCGAGAAATGATCCCGTCGAATGGCTAGCTCGCTCATTCGATTTAACGCCGATGGATTTCTTTCTATGGGGTTACGTTAAGTCGTTTGTTTATGCCAACAAGCCAACAAAGTTAGAGAAGCTCAGGAACTATATCGAAATTACCAACGTTCCGGCCGATATGGTGGGAAATTGGCTCCAAAGAATCGATCGCTGCAAACGTGCTTCTCGATGGTAATAGGAACAAGGTCGAATTGCATACTTAAATTTAACATTTGTACTACACCTGGAATAAATTTCAGCCCGATATCTTAATTATTCTGTGTTTTATTTAAATACAAAATTGTTATGTCCTTATTGAAAAAACCTTTATATTTGTATCACCCACTATCACCAGTTCCTTCACTATAGAGCTGTCTCGATATTGGGCGCTTTCGAATTCCAAGGTCCACGTTAGCTATACCTAACTAGTGTTCTCTTAATTTCTGAACACCTGCCTACGAGTAGCAGACGTGTAAAATAGTGCATTCATTTGAGACAGCATAATAATTAATTCATTCATTGACTTAATTTTTGAATGGTGACTTACAAGTATAAATCACCATTCACTTTGATGTCCTTGACTGAGCAATAAACTTTTGACATTCAGAAGAGTAAAATCAGAAGACAAGTTGAGCTTCGAAAAAGATCAAAGAAATTCTTCATAAAAGGTCCAGCCGCTTAAGCTGAAGTCCCCTTATGCAAACAGACTTTTGTGAACTTCGCTATAATAATAATGTCGTTAGTCGTTACCTATTGATCAATATCTCCGGTTCGAATTTTTTTATAAAACCAATATTTGCCTTATACGAGCAAGTAAAAATATAATTAAAAAAGTAGAGAAGAGTTAAGAATCACTAGAAAAAAATCATCCACTGAATATAACTACAAAAAATAACACTTTTATACGACAATGTTTTAAATGTCAATGTTAATGTTTTAAAAATAAAAAAAAAGAGAGTCAGACATTCTAAAGAAAGTCTGCACTCAATGATAGAAATACACTCTGTTAATGATAATTTTCTGGAAAGTTTTTTTAAAATCATTAAACTGGTATGGACATGTATATATTGATACGTTTTTTTTTCGAAAAAAATTACAGAAAACAAAATTAAAGATCTTTAATTCATAAAAGCAGAGATTAAAGTAATATACCGTTGAAAAGAAGATCGAACTGGCTTTTCGGCTAAAGAGTAAAAATGCTTTAAGTGATTACAGCTAGTACTACCACCCCCTGCAATGTTTCTGTTAAAAACTGAATTACCCTATATACTTGTACTTGGTCAGTAATCAGACAATAAATTATAATTATTATAGTTGAACACCTGTTGGAAATTCAAAGTTAAAAATACACGAGTCTGAATTTAATGACGTTTATTCTAAGATTAAACTATTTATACAAAATGTGGGCTAGTGTAAGTTAATATAAGGTAGCAAGTATATAAGTTCATATAAAGTGTAATTGCAATTAAGAATTGCCAGTAATACATTTCCAACAACACCCCACTGTGTTCTTACAGACAAATCAATCATCATCATTAAACAATATAATAATTGTCCACCCAAAAATATCCCAAGAACTATGTATAAGGCAGGAAGGTAGATCACTTAAAAAATAGGGGAAATTTATGAGATATTCCCACTCACACATCTACACCATCGTCCGTTTCCAATTTCCCCTCTCGTGCAAACGTTTTCAAGGTTCGCACACTTATGACAGAATTAATGACATGATTTCTTGGATGAAATCCATGTTCAGTTTGACTTAAACTGTAACAATGTTGTAGCGACTGTAAGGACAATGGTGCTAATTTTGTTAAGGTATTTAAGAAGTTTGGAATTAGTAAATCCCTTATAAATTATAATGTTGGTGATGTGCAGAAAAAGGAGAACTTAGAAAGCGACGAGTTCGAGACTCCTGAGTTTGAGAACCATCTTTTTGGATACTCATTACCCAAACATATTAGATGTGTTACACTTTAACCTACTGGCGTCAACGGACTTCCCACGTATTCTGAAAAAAAATGTTTCGACATACAACAAACACAAAGCTGAAAGTATTTATATTTCGATTTTACAATACAGGAAATGGTGTAAAACTAAATATTAATTTGCCAAAAAGATATTACAAATATGTTCAAACATTTGGAGCAAGGTCAACAGGCCAAAAAAGTTGGAGCAGATTGTAGAGCCTTTAGATTCACAAATAAAATACCCAGTTGTGACCAGGTGGAACTCAACATAGGACTCCATCAAAGATATACTTTCACACAAAGTAGAGATTAATAATCTGTGATAGTTGGATGTCACAAAATTTTAATTTCCTCCAGGATTATGTGCATCTATTTACACCTGTTTCGGAAGCCATTGACTTTTTGCAAAAAGAAAAGGATATGTACTTTAAACATTGGCAACTATTAATTCAAAATACCGGAAAATCAGACTAAATAATTGCTTAAAAACAGTTGACTTGGGAATAGTTTAAATGTTGGAAAGTGCATTAGTGAAGAGATTTCAGCCATATTTCAATTTATCACAAGAAGTGAATGATGCTATTTTTGCATCAGTGTTTTGCCCATCTATTAAATTTAAATGAATATCAGCACTTAATCCATCTTTTAATGATGACAAAATAGGCGAAATAAGAAAAATGCAATCCAAGCTCTGTATAACATGAAACCGAGTACATATGAAGTAAATCACCAAGAGGAAAACGTTGACACAGTCGCAGATACACACTGTATGTGTACCTGCTGTATGTAAGATACATAATTTTTTGGTGAGAGTAACAATAACATGATAGATTTGTATATGGAATTGCGTTTGCATAACATGAACGTGATATGTTTCGATATTAGAAAAGTAGGGTAACAATTTAAGGTACGTATGATTTGTTGCACTTATTTTTATCTTTTTAGCTCAAATTTTTAAACAATCTCCTAGTTATTTCAATTGACATAGTAATTCGATTTTTGAAACACTAAACGTTTTTTTGTTGCACCCAGTTTATAATTGTTGAGAACAAAATTCAAAATGAACTGCGGAGTAGGGGCGGGAATCTCTTCTGAATCCCTCAATATCTCTAGTTCATCCCATCTACCCAATTCATGCAGCGTATTCTAGGCGGAAGTTCTTGCTGTACGAGAGGCATGCCGTCTCCTCAAACATACATCGATACAACTTAACACCATAGCCATTTTCATTGACAGCCAGGCCGCTATCAAAGCCATCGTATCTGCGGCTTCCTCCTCCAAACTTGTTGAACAATGCAAGTAGGAGCTTGCCGCACTCGGTCATCGGTCTAGGATTAGCCTCATCTGCGTGCCTGGCCATAGTAATATTGACGGAAACGAAAGGGCTGATGAATTAGCGAGGAAGGGATCTGCCCTTGACTGCTCCCGTGCGGAGGATGTCAATATTCCGTTAGGGGCCCTTAAGAGTAAATTCTTTGCTCATTTTCTTGCAGATGCTGGTAATAGATGGCGAGGGTTGCAGAACTGTGTCATATCCAGGCAGATGTGGCCCAAATATAACTGGCGCAGAACACAAGAGCTATTAAATAGAAACCGGGTAGATATTGCTAGAGTTCTGGCAATTAGCACTGGCCATTGTCCCGTATGGGTCCACGCAGTCAGACTGGGAATAACTTTTAATGCACTTTGTCGTAGCTGCAATATGGCCAACGAGCCTGAAACAATCCTTCACTTCCTTTGTAAGTGTCCGGCCCTTAGTAAGGTCAGACACCGTATACTTGGCAGACACCTTTTTGATAATATTAGTGAGTTAGCGGAGACAAGCATCGGAGACGTTATCAGTTTCCTCAATGCCACGGGATGGATTTAAATAATCTTTTCTCACCTTTCCCACAAGTCCAACGTCAGTTTTTACAACAATTTATGTCACTTGGGTTGTGGTATTAAAACGGCGCCTTTGTGCTAATTATGTTTCAGCATAGTATGCTGTCACAACCACACCTACCTACACTGCATCAAAAAATTGCACATACACCAAATCATTTACCAATGCAACCGTATTTTCTTTCCAAAATACAACGCCATCGTTAATCAGGATTAAAAAAAGAAAAATTTAAAAAAAAGTTTTTTTTGACGAACACACCCAAAGGTTGTGCTTACAGCCTAAAATTCGACTCAATTAATTGCACATACTCTGTTTTTGTCGTAAATACTCGGTTAGCGGTACACTGCTGTGTACAGTCAATAGAAGTTTAAGATATTTAGTAGTATACACTCGCATTTGGTGGTCTTTTATTTTATCCTTTGAAAACTAAATAAACAAAAAAGAAAGTAATGGAAGGCAATCATAAGAAAGTGCCTATAGATGTAAAAAAAATAATTGTAAAGTTAAAAGCTGAGGGAAAAAGTTACGGAGAAATTAGTAAAACAGTTAGTAGACCTCGTGCCACAATCCAATCCGTAGTAAAAAATTTTGAAAAAAATAATTCATATGAAATGGGTATAGGAAGAGGCAGAAAAAAAATCCTAACTGAGCGAGATGAACGAGTTATTGAGCGAATGGTCAAGGCTGATCCAAAAATTGGGGCACCTCAAATAGCTACAAATCTTGAAGTATCTGGGGGACCAGCGGAAAATCCTCAAACCATTCGCAATTTGTTACATACTAAGGGTTACAAAGGGTTCTTAGCTCGTAGAAAACCTTTCATATCAAAGCAAAATGCCATCAAGCGCTTGGAGTATGCCAAAGAGTATATCAACCAACGAGAGGAGTTCTTGAAACAAGTAATTTTTGTCGATGAGAGTAAATACAATATATTTGGTTCAAATGGTCGACGTTTTGTGTGGCGAAAACCCAATATTTCCATGAATAAGGAAAACTTAACCCCGACTGTTAAACATGGCGGTGGAAATGTCATGGTTTAGGGTTCCATGGCAGCTAACGGCTTTGGAAACATCACTTTTGTTGAATGCACAATGGATAGATTCCAGTATTTGTCAATATTAAAAGATAACCTTAAAGCCAGTGCTCAAAAATTGGGAATAGGAGACGGATTTATGCTGACCCCAAACATAGTTCCGAATTAATAAGAACTTGGTTGATCTACAATTGCAAATCAACTCTCCCACACCCCCCTCAATCACCCGATCTCAATTCAATTGAGCATCTGTGGGATTTATTGGAACGAAAAGTCCGGCAGCATAATATAACAAATAGACAGCAGTTGAAGCAGATTATACTAGAGGAGTGGCACAACATATCTCCTGATGAAACTAAAAAATTGGTGGAATCAATGAAAAATCATTTGAGGGAAGACATTTTAGCCAAAGGATACCATACATCCTATTAATGCTCATTTAAAGCCTTTAAAGTAACAATAAATTTATGTTTATATGTACTGTATGTGCAATTATTTGAGGTGAATTTATGAAGTTGAATTTTGATTTTTGTTTTTTTTTATCCTACAAGTAAAATATTTAAATAAAAAAAGTTAATTACTGTGCATTATAAATGAAAGAAATGATATTTAATAAAATTTTCTAAAATAAACATTTATTTTTAAAAATAAGCCTTTTTATGTGCGAAATTATTTGCTGTATGTGCAATTTTTTGATGCAGTGTACCTACCTACATGTTCCAATCGACCAATCAGAAGAAAGTGCCCTAGCTGTGCCTAATTATGGGCTTGCAATCCGAACGCTCCCATTGTTACGATACAGTCATAGTCACAGCTTATTAACTGTTCCTGTTACTAAATATCTAAAGCCACTGCGGTCGTGATTGTCAAAGATTTCACTCCATGCGAAGTAGAATCACAGAATACGTAAATACTACATACTATGCTTTACTTGTGTAGCAAATTATTCGACGCAACTGCTGACGTCTCTCCCCTTTCATTATGTTTACTCGTAGAGCTCCTCTGAGCAGAAATATTAACACGAATCCTTTTTTCCATTTTCTTATTGCGTTTTACAAAAATTGTTACAATGATGCAAATAATATATACTCGTATATATACATATAATTATGCTATATAATTATAATTACTAATTCTATAGTTACAAAACTGATAACATGTATTTTTTTTTTATGAATTTCTAACATTTGTATTTTACTCATGTTTTTATATTGATTTAACTGAATTTCTTCGAAAATGAGCTTTATATTTATATTGGTTATATTGGTATACCTGGGAACAGTTGTGGTTTGTTCAAATACTTCCATATTGTTTTTTAATTCTCTTTCGTTTATGTTAACAATGCAATTGAGAGATTTAATTAAATAATTTCCATTTAATATTTATGTTTGGTTATTACATGTGTTTTTCACACACCATTATTATTAACAAGATAAATACCAGTAGGCAATTCCAAAATTGCATGTTTCTTGTTCATCTTTTTATTTCAGTAAATTGTTTCTTCGAAAAGACTTAGTATATTTATTTTAATCAATTGTTTATTTATATAATGGTCTTTAAGGTATATTTTGTCATCCTTGGGTATGTCATTTAAAATCCCTAAGATTTTAGTTCGATCATTTATAATCACATTTTTCAGATTATCTGTATTCTGATTGGTAATTTTGTTGATTTGTATCTGTTTATTTAGGTTTTCTATTATACGTAGGGACTAACAAAAGTAAAATAATTTTAACTTTAGATATTTAATCTTCATCTTTTTTTTAATTTCTCCACATAATTCCCATTTATTTCAATATATTTCTTAAGCCGATAGATCCATCTCTCAAAACAGCTTTCAAAATCCTGTTTTTGGAGCTTTGCGATTTCGACATTGACTACATTAATAATCTCCTCATTAGATGTGAAGATTTTTCCCCTCAAATCCAAAGCCAAAGCCAAAAGTCACTCGGCTCTAGATCCGGAGAATAAGGTGCTGGGCGAATTTCATTGATGCCCGAGAGCGCAAGAAAGTTGTTGGTTTTTTCAGCAGTGTGCGCAGGCGCATTGTCGTGGTGCAAAAAGTAACGGCACAGCTCCTCTTTTTGTCGGTGTCCTAGTAAATTTCGGAAAACTTGTGGTAAGCAAGTTTCAGTATACCAATTAGCAGTGACCAGTTATAAGCGGGATGACGGCGACCGTTTTCGCCCTGGTGAAGTACATCGACATCATAACTTTTGTCGCTGACTTTTGTTGTTTGGCATTTACTGGAGGATTTGCTCCAGTATGCTGGGCTCCATACCATGTAAAACCAAGGTTCATCACCTGTAACGATCTTTTTGAAGCAGCTTGACTCTCCATTTTCAAACTTATCCAGGAAATATTGAGCAAAACGAACACGAGCCTCTTTTTGCTCTCCATTCAAAATTTGTGGAACCCATCGAGCTGACTTCTTCGGATATTTCAGGTGATAATTTAGAATTCGTGACACAGCCATGGCATTCAAGCCCAGTTCATCCGCTATCATCTCCTGTGTCATCCTGGCATCTTCGTCAATTTTAGTCTTCACCAGGGCCACATTTGTATCGTCAGTCGAAGATTTGGGCCGACCTTCACGAGATTCGTCCTCCACAGAAAAATGGCCAGTCTGGAATCTTCGAAACCACTTTGAAATAGTAACAAGAGATGGTGCATTTATTCCGTATGCATTTTGGAATACGTGCAGAATTTTGACTGGCGTGAGTTGACGTCGAAATCCAAAGAGATATTTAGATGACCCGGTGAACTTCGTACTACATAAAATTGATTTGATTGTAACTCTTCATAAGCGATTATGAATCCCAATCAACCTTCCAACTCCAATTCATTGATATTTCGTTTGGTGATTAAATGAAACTCGTTCGTAATTCAAATGAATTCAATTTCTTTTATTTGCATGGAAAATAAATGAGGTTAACATTCAATGCAACGCTACTACTTCATCCTGGTTGATAACTGTGTCAACCGATTTGAAGGAAAACAACTGTCCCAGAATGAAATTTTGAATGGTCGTGTTGAGATCATCGACATCTTTATTTTCCGCCGACAAAATGGCTCGTTCGCTCAGTCAATTATGGTTTTTGAAGTTTTGCACAAATGGTCGAAAAAACATGTCGAATGGGCTCTTCCTTCGATTTGGTCAACTGGTAGAAATCAGTGAGCAATGTGATGAATCCGATCGAGTCAACGTCAACTGCGATTTTCCCATTACCAATGTCCAACAATTGCTTCGAAATACAACTGCAGTTCGATCTTGTTGCAAAAACACTTGCATGTTAGTCATCAATCGGTGGGTCTTCACATGCCGCCACAAATTTGATGATTTTAAGCACACGTTTAGTTGAACGTGGAATAACAGGAAGAGTCTGTCTATAATCACCGAACAGAATCATAGCTCCACCAAAAATGCAGCGCCTCCAGTGACCTTTTGTGGGGCATCAGGCATTCGTCCCAAACGATCAATTTGCATCTCTGTAGAATCTTCGCCATTGCGCTGTTTTTGGCGGTGTTGCAAATTGGTGTCTCGGTGATTTGCATGTTCAGTGGCAATCTGAGTGCAGAATGTGCAGTTCATCCGCCTTCTAACAAAGTCGCTGTTATTCCAGATGATGCCAATGCCAGAGCAACTTCATGCTGCGATCGAATCGACGCCAAAAGCAATGAAATTAAGAATGTTTTTCCAGTCCCTCCGGGAGCATCCAGGAAGTAAATGCCACCAGTTCCATTGTTCACAGCTTCCATCAAATAACATTCGTCGTTATTTGGATGCACAGTGTAGATGCAACCCAGAGCGTCTGAAGCAAATACATTTGAATGTCCTTCAACTGGTGTTCCTTGGCCATACACACGGTGCTTTATGATGAAATCCACCAGAGATTTTAATTTTTGTTTAAAAACTCTGGCAGTGATGTCATGTCTATCAACTGGTGTTTAGCTGGGTAGCAGTTCCTTCTTGATTACGATCAATTGAGTGTTACAGGTGAATGTTATGAATAGGTCTGGGCAGCCATATTGTCTAACATACGACATCGCATCTTACGCGTACTCGTGCATGTGGCGAGAGCTTCCGATGTAAGTGACCGGCAAAATTGTGATTCTTCCCACGTTTTTTGCATCGCCGTCGGCATTAACCGAATGGCGGAGATGAATGTATTCTTCAGATCGGAGCTGCTTTTGGATGAAACGAATATATGTCTGAACTGATGCGGTCATCAGTGTCGAATATAAATATTCATATTTTTCTAAGTTACGATTTGCCTTATACACGTACATATGTATTTAGGTTCATGTTTATAACTAAGTGCTTTGTAATTTTTTATAAGATTTTTATTTTCTTTTCTCTCTGGTTCATTTTGTCTACCTATATTTATTTTATTTTTTTCTATGTTTTTTTTCGGTCGCTAACAATTCTTCAATTCTTTTTTTGCCTGATTTGCGAGTACAAAATCTATAGATTTTCAATCCCAACGCTTCTTGTATAACTATTCCGTTTGGTCAGATGGTATTACATTCCCTTTTATTTAAGAATTCTTTCACTATGAATCCACCGAATTCATTGTCGCAGATATACATTTTAGGTTTTCTTAATATAGCGTACTCGTATTTTTCAACGATTCTATCACTGTGATTAGATTTCTATAACTTAAATGAAAAATCATAGCGTGTTTTGAGAACCTATCTATGCTGGTTAAAAATCTTTGTCCTTTCATTCTCCAAGTGTTTGATGGTGTGTCAGTTATTTTAAATTTAACCTTGATTGGGTTCTTAACGTACTTGGTTTGTTGAGAAATGCTGCAGATATATCTTTGTATTAACTCTTTCCGTTTAGGTCAATATTCTTTGGATTCTTAGTCATGCACATTTTTTACATATCTAAATACTTTTCCTCACTCCGTAGGTCTTCTGCTAAGTGTATGCATTAAAACAACCTTATTAATTTCTGTTGTACTTAATTGTACAAATGATTTTCTAGTTCAGTATATATTCTTGTTACTCTTTATAAATCTTCTTAATACATATGCAAGCCTATGCATTTCCATATTTTCTCTTGAAATACATTTTTTTTATATTTTTGTTTACTATCTCAAACTCCTTAGTTTTAGCCTCAGTTAATACAATAGTGGTCATCTAAGTTTTCTTCTTGACTATGGACAGTTGCCATTCCAATACTGTCTATGCATTAATTTGATGTTTGTCCGTAGAACTAATATCCCTTCGTTCCTTTGTCGTATATACATATGTCAAATTCTGTTCCATATTAAGTATGGTTTAAAGTAATAAGTTGCTCAAACGCTCGGCAACAACTCATTTTCTATAGTGCAGTACATTATTTCATGTTGGTTTAGTGTTTGACTAGCATAACATAAAGGATGTTTGTCTTGACAGTACTGTACCGATTACGAAGATACTTGCGTATGTTGTCAACTTAATATTTTGTTTAAAATAGGATAATGTAAAATTGGATCATTGGTTATCGATTCTTTGAGTTTCTCGAAAGCATCTAAGTATTGAGTATCCGATATATTAATTTCAGCTTCCTTTTTTTTTTTTTAGATATTTGGTCATATGTTGGGCTACCTTTGCGTAAATTTTTATTAACTTCATATAGTATCCTAAAACTACAAAGCTTTTAACCTGTTTTGAAGTCTTTGGCAATTTAAAGTTTTGTATTACTTCTACCTCTTTGAGATATGGTTTTATACCTTGGTCTGTTAATTATTACTTATTTATTTGTACCTTCAAATTATTTTCTATTATTAAAGTCATTGTAAAATCGTATTTATACTATCTTTATATTCTTCTAAACTGGTACTGAATACACAGATTTTATTAATTAAACATTTTAATACCTCGTTCATCATTCTTTGGAATGTTGCCTGTGCATTCTTCAAACCGAAAGCCATTCGTAAGTATTCGTAGACCCCTTGTGGTGTAGAAAATGCAGTTTTCGCTATATCCTTTTCATTTAGCATCGCTTTCGCTAAATCCAGAGTGGTAAATTATTGTGCCTTGCCTAACTTATCGAATATGTCATCAATATTCGGAATTGGGAATTTATCGCTTACCGTAACTGCGTTGAATTTTCGATAATCAACAACTAATCCCCATTTCCGTTACTGTGAATTCTCCAGTTTTTTTGGGACTATCCATATAGGACTAACGCAGAGTTACTTTCTTGAATTATATTTAGAGAGAGCATTTCTTTGATCTGTTTTTCTACTTCTGAACAGGCGGAAATCTATAAATTCTAGAATGTATTGGTTTGTCGGAAGTCGTAATTATTTTATATTTAAACTCAGGGTACCTCATTGACAATAGTGAACTGTTGTCCTTCAATAAAAAAAATAAGTCTTGATTGTGTTGAAGTATTTTCCTAAGAATGTTAATTTCTTCTAAGTTTAACTTTGAAGAATTTACTGTTTTTATTATATTTTCGTATTATTCTCTCGGTTCTAAGATGGACAATCATGACCTTTGAATCATGACCCTTGAATTGGATTTGTTCTTTATTTATTTCTATACTATGGCTATCGAAATTAATTTTTGCTCCTATGATTGCGTCAAATTTTCTGTTCCCTATGTAGGTCCATCAATTTCGAAGAAATTCTTTTAAAATTCCCTTGAAAGTGTTTTTCACATATGTATCACCGTATTGATTTTTAAAAGTTTGATTTTGTTTTTTCTTATTTGTGACAGCAGATTTTTATGTAAAATCGATATGGATGATCCAGTATCGTTTAAACAATCAATCTTTCAGTTAAGTATTGTTACTTCAATTATGAGAAGTGGGTTGATTCCGATGCGGTCGCAGGAAAATTGTGTACGGTTCCCTTGGATTGCCTGTTAATGTTGTCAACGTACTTTAGTCCCACCTGTCTATTGTTTCTGATTCGGCTCGGAAATGGTCTTAAAATGTTATTCCTAAAATTTCTCGAATAATTAAGCTGTCTAAATAATTTGAAATTATTATTCATATGAAGCTTTGTTTCTCTAGGCTGTTCTATCCTGTTATTATGCCTATAGTTCTGAGGGTGATTCCTATTGTATTGATTCTTATCGTTATGTATGAAATTAGACCTATACTCAACTTTTCGTTTAAACCAGTGGCTAATAATGCATGATATGCTTCTTCTAATTCTGCTCTTCTCTTAGCTCTGAAATACATTTCCTCTTTTCTTGGTATTTTGAATAAAAATTGTTCGAATATCCTTTTTTTTATTATACCCAGGCTTAAAATTTAATGGCGGATCGGAATCTAGCTGATATTTTATGTTAATTCTATCCTGTATACATTTTAATTCTTTATAAAACTGAGTTACATGATTGTACTTAATATTACCAGCTTTCTCCTTCAATGCTGCATCTTCATGAACACCTTACGTTTTGCTCAGTTGGAATTTCACTTGTATCTTGCTGCTGTCCAGGGGTAGTTTCCTGGTGAATTTTAATACTTCTTCTTGAATTTTTGACAATATTCTTCGTTGTAGGTACGAGTAAGTTATATATACGAGTACTTGGTCTTCCACCAATGATAGCATATAATCAGCTTCAGAGAAGAATGATAAGAGGGCGTAAGAGTCATTTTCCTCAAACTGTGGGACAGATCTTGCCTCCTTGATTAAATCGGTAAAGTTGAAATTCATTGTTTCTCGTTATTGAGAGTTAGAGTTTTTTGGCTTCTTTCTTTCCTTAATTGCTTGTCTCTTTTAGCTTGTTTTTGTGCAAGCTGCTCACTAGGCATACCGCAGTCACTATATACCTACATATCACTATATGCATACACGTTTTACTTCGGGTTTTTAAACTATCATACTTAACTAGACACGAACAATACCAACTACAAAATACAGAACACAGCCCAGTCGACGAATAAAAAACAAATATGTTTTACCTGAATTTCGTTGTACTCATATGAGTGTGTGTATTCTTGCTGATATTACTACCCAAATTGCATACTTTGTGACTTTTGTTTTTTCAATACACTATTAGAGGAGATGAAGCGATTTAGTTTAATTGGAAAAATATATGTTTTACAAAAAAGTGTCAAAAAGTCTCACCAGAGCTTAAAAGGGTCAATTGCGAGGTTTTTTTTTTTTAAGTCGGGTCGTAGTATTTTTTCGTCAAAAAGAGGTTAATTGCGACCAAAGTCCCCCAGTGGCAACATAGCTTCGAAAAGCAGGGTTTTATACAAAATGTTAGCATCGATTACAATGAAACGTTTGCTCTTGTAGATAGCTAGAATTAGATCTATTTGAATGTTAATGACACTTGCTGTAGAAATGAAACTTGAAGCGGATCAGCTAAAGTTTGTTAGCGCTTACTTAAACGGTGCCAACAATCCTAAAAAATATTCCTTTATATCAAATTTGTCTTCGTTCCAGTCTAGTACTCGAATGGCTAAGACAACTACTTATATATGTCAAGATTTTAAATTGATTGCGTTTTAATAAAATAGTTTTGAATGCCTTCCCTTAAATATTTATTCTAAGCTCTTGATTTTGAATTCATCTGAGCTAAAACGAAATCGAATTTACCCACTGCTTCCACTAGATTTACCGAAATACCATTATCTTGTTCGGAGAGCATGCCTGATTTTCTCCTGAACGCGTAGGACTACGAATCTAGGAATAGTACTGAAATTATCAGGTGCTTCAGAACTTTTTTTTTTTTTTTTTTATTTATTCATTATTCATTTAATACATTGAGATATACATTATTCATTATGATTGACTTAAAATTGACAAGGACTATTAACAAACAATTTAATTTGCAGAATAATTAAAAGAAAATGAAAATGAAATCAAATATATAAAAAAAAACTTTAGTTATTATAGTATGTAAATTTTAAGTGTTTTCCATGGGAGAATGAATAAGTAGATACATTCTACAGTTAGTAAAACTAGTGGCGAATGTATCGAGTTAGATTGCAAAGAAAATTTAAGTTTGAATTCAAATTTTAATACTGTAGTGAGGTGAATTTAATTTCATGGTGAGTATATATCACTAGATAATTAACTTAGATAGATCATCTATCTCATTAAGGTCATAGTTAAACAGCCACTTCTTTACCTTACTGATGAACGAAAAGATATTTCGACAACATCTTAGTTCAATGGGTAGTTTATTAAATATACGAGTAGCTATAGAAGAATAATAACTTAAGAAGAGATGAGTATTATGTGGAGGAATAACAGCAAGATTACCAGCTGAGCTGCGAAGATTATAGGCATTCGGATCATGATTTAATGAATACCCGCTTCTCAAGAAAAATATTTTTAAAACTTTATAAAAGTAAAGATGTTTTAGAGGCAGTATGAAGGAATTCATAAATACTGGGAAACTATGCTCATGGCGTCTTTTTTTCCAGATGATTCTAAGTATATGTTTTTGAACTACTAGCAAAGGTTGCATTTTGTTTTTGTGTGTGCCGCCCCAACAAGTCAAACCATATTGCAATTTGGATTGGACCAGACCATAATAAACTGTTTCTAAGAATTTCCTCGTGCAAAATAGTCTGAAATGGTATAATATTTTAGTTGTTTTTTGTAGGTACTTTCTTAGGGAAGTGGTATGAGAGCTCCAGTTTAGTCTATTGTCGATTTCAAGACCCAGATACTTAAAAACTTTTACATTACCAATAACAAAACAATTCGGTGAACAACTTTTAGTATTATTAAATGTCATTAGAGATTGTGATACACAACAAGTATAAGAACTTACCAATAAGTTGTTGCAGAACGAACTATGAAACGTGAAATCTGGAAGTTGTAAATTCAGACCAGACGTATTAAAAAGCATGATTTTGGTTTTATCGCTGATAACTAACTTGTGTAAACGGAACCAATGTCTCAATATTTCTAAGTCATGACAGATATCAGCAGTCAGGTCTAAGAGAGAATTGCTGGAGTATGAACAACCTACGTCATCAGCAAATCCCGTAAGTATGCCTTTGACATTTAGAGTAAAGATGGAGTTTATAAATACTAAGAACAGTATTGGCCCAAGAACAGAGCCCTGGGGAACACCAATTTTTATATCACAGCATTCACTAAATGTACCTGATATTCTAACCCTTTGTTTTCTGTTCGTGAGATAAGATTCAAACCACTTAAGTATAAACCCCCTGAATCCAGCTTTGTTTAATTTATTTAGTAAGATGGTATGATCAACAGTATCAAAGGCTTTAATTATATCAATAAAGAGAGCAGCGGTTAACTTCTTTCTATTGATGCTATCATATATATTGTTGCAGAAACTTAGAAGTGCATGCTCAGTTGATCTACCAGCTCTGAAGCCATACTGTCTGTGGCGAAGAAATGAAATAGAGTTAAGATATGACACAACTCTCTTTTTGATGAGTTTTTCGAATACTTTGGAAAATACTGGAAGAAGCGAGATAGGCCTATAATTGTTTAATATTTTATTGTCACCTTTTTTGAAGATAGGTATTACTTCAGCAATTT
Organism: Pocota personata; assembly: GCA_963082735.1. Classification (NCBI taxonomy): domain Eukaryota; kingdom Metazoa; phylum Arthropoda; class Insecta; order Diptera; family Syrphidae; genus Pocota; species Pocota personata. The sequence goes on from OY720430.1 coordinate 83,458,584, forward strand.
TTAGCATATCGGGAAACTTACCACAGAGGATGCTTTTGTTAAAGATATGGGCCAAAACATATACAATATTATAAGCAATACTCTTAATAAAAGCATTCGAATAAGAATTATGAGTAGAGGAATTCGATTTGTTTAAGGACATGATAGTTTTATATATCTCCACTGATGAAATAGATTCATAGAAAAAGCTCTGAGCAACTGCTCTTTCCCTATTGAAACAACCAGTCATACAACAATTTGAACTAGAGTTGAGTCCTGCCTCAGATATTGTAATATCCGCAACACTAGTAAAGTATAAGTTGAAGGAATTGGCTATTTCAGTACAGTTTAAAATATCGCGATTATTGTGCCTTATACAAGATGGTATACCCGTAGGAACGTTTCTATTAAAAAGCTCATTGACGATACCCCATTCCTTTTTTGCTTTACCTTTTACACTGTGGAATTTGTTGATGTAATAATTTTCTTTACATATAGGAGTTTCAACGGCAACTTCTTTACTAATTTTATCATAAACATTTCGAAGATGAACATTATTAGGGTGCCTTTTACATTTTACTCTTAAGATATTTTTCTTGTTTATTTTATTTACTAAATAGCTTGATATCCAAGGCTTGAGTTTATTTAGTTTTTTACATTTTTTACGAACCGTCACAGAACACATTTCAACATGTTTTTGAAGAATGTTAGAAAATAACTCAAAAGCAATATTAGGATCGTTTAATGTCCATACGTCTGACCAGCTTTCCTGTAGTAACCGAAAATTTAGATATGTGTAGTTCAAAGTATTCGAATAATGAAATGGATTTTGTTTATTAATGTTTTGCACCTTATCAAATTGAAAGAATAAACAGATCATGGAATGGTCAGAAATTCTAAAGTCAGCAGTGCTGCTAACTAGAGATAATTTAGAATTACAATCAAGCCTAGCGAAAATATGATCAATACAAGTATTGGAGGGTTGCCTAGTCGGAACATTAATACATGATTCAAGACCATTAGCACACATTAAAGACTGGTACCTTAAAACGGCTGGAGATTCACTTAAGATATCCAGATTTATATCACCGATAATAATAAGATTCCTTACATTTTCATCAATTAATAAGGAGCGTAGCTAATCAATAAACGCATCTTTATTCATATTATGAAGTCTATAGCAACCAATAAAAACTACATTTTGAGCATCAATAGTGCAACTAACTTGTATCATATCTGAACACCTAAGATTCAGGTTATCACATCCACTTATATATTTACTAGAGTTATCATTCACATAAACAATAATACCACCTGCAGCGTATGAGTTATTACATTTTGTAAAGCTCTTGTACCCTGGTATTTCGTAAGTATTCTTTTCATAATCAAAGATCCATATTTCGGAGAGAAAAATCAGATCAGGCTTATTTAAAAATGACTCTAAGTGAGATAAAAAAGATCAAAATTTTTTCGTAAGCTACGAATATTCTGATGAATTATAAAAAAGTCATTGACTGATTGCTCACAATGAAAAACACTTCTACAACGCTCACTATCAAATTGGCAAAAGGGAGTAACTAGGTAGTTATTATAAGAATCATCAATAAGGTTGTTTAAATCAAGCATCTTAAAATTACAAAGTTAAAGTAGTTAAATCCTCAAATGAACAAATTTTTATGACCTTTTCAAAATGTTTCTCTTTTTGGATTTGTTTGGCTCTTTTAAATAATGCTCTATTTATTGAAATGTGTAAGACTATCATTGATGAAAATTGGTTTATTTACATTTGCTTCGCCGAATATACACGATGTTAATTTCGTCTTCCTCTTCTTGGTTAAAATGCTCCGCTTTAGCTCCAGTGATTTTAACTTTACACAAACAATTTTCAATGGATTAGTTCTAGTTGTAGAAACAGTTGTGTTATTGTTTTTGCTTCCAGCTGATGCACTTTTGATGGATTTCACATAGCATGATTTAATTTCATCATGCGTTATGTTTACATTCAAACCTTCTTGCAAGATCTTGATAGTAGAGCTGAGTGCATTAGCACTGTGGACATTCGGTATACCAATTATATCAATGCATTTGTTCAAAGGTTTCTGCTGGAGAACATTAACATCGAGTTGAAGATCATTGACCTTAGCCAGCAGAGATTTGTTTTCAATTTTAAGTGCATTGATTTCTTCCAAAGCATTGCGATTTATTTGCTGGAGAGCGATGATCTCTTTGTGCACAACGTCCAGTGTGATGGTTATAGGAGAGTTGTTTTGGGCACATACCGTTGGTGATGGAGAGAAAGAAGAAGAATGTAACATATCATCCGCTGTTGTTTGGGTGGAGAGCAGTGTATTCTTCTCATGGTAATAGCTGAGAGGCGGTGAGCGTAGAGAATTACGCCTGTGCTTTTCACAAGAATTACATCGATATGGTAAATTGTTCTTCTTCATGTAGGCCAAATCACAGGCTTGTATATTCACACAATTCAAGTGGAAGTAAACTTTACACTTTTCGCACTGAATTTTCGAACTGAGACGATCAACTTTTAATTCACATTTACATGGCATTTTGGAAACAAAACAAACTAGCACTCTAGAGATAAATGAAAGATTACTTATTACTATTGTAGAACGGGAAGAAGACTTTCAACCGTCACCACTGATTGCGAATCTGAGACTTTCCTCCAGTGCTCTGTCTCCCTTTAGATTTGTGCAAGGCAGAGTCTATTATTTTTCCTGTATGTATACCTAACTCAAAATCTTTCCAGCCCGATTTCATGTGAAAAAGTGGGTCTCATGATCTTTAATCGTGCTCGATAAGTGGCTCTAGTCTTTACAACCAGTACTGAAAAAGCAATGATTATCTTTGGCAGTTGAAAATAAGAGAAACAAAATACAGAATCTGTTGACTTGGAGTAAATTATCCATAACCTGGGAGCTTTGTCAGCGTTCGTTAAGGATCTCTGGTAATACAGTGTATTAAATCATCTACTTTTACTGACAGGGAAATCGAAATCTAATATCTGAACAATATCTTACCTCTACAATAAATTGCATTGTTTCCCATTAAATATTGGCCGTAAGTTACGACCATCTAAACGTGAATCTATTTTACTAGCAACTGTACTAAATTGCACTCATACCTACAGGTACTGATGGAGAAGGGCACGCATCATTTGTAAGAGGTTTCTTAAAATATTGTAGCATAATAATAACTACGCCCCTAAAAGTATGATGCAACAAATTCCGAAGTGTCTTTTCATTCTGGCAGAATTTTGGTTCGAAGTGTCCTTTCATTCGAGGTTCGTGTCTGCGGTTTCCACAGTTCATGTCTACGAAAGAGACGGATAATATCACGGATGAGAGGGAATTATAACTGCAAGAATGATTGTCATCTTGGAATTTCTCTTGTTCCAGTGGTCGAAGAATTTGCTAGAAGTTTCTGGCTATCAGAAACTTCTGCTATATAAGGACAGATGGCGATCAAAAAGGGGGCAGTAGTTTCTAAACTGTGGCGAAAAGATTAGAAAAGTGATAGTGGGAGAAGTTGTAATTTTGTGATAAATTGAAAGTTGAAATTTAACAAGAAGAAGTAATTAGTTTGGATTTGTGAATTAAGTAATAGAAAGGAGATAAAGTGATTTGAGAGGACAGAGACCTTGTAAGAAAAGAATTGCGAAGAATAGTATAGTGTGAACCTGAATTGTTCTATAGACTAGAAAATAAAGAAATAATTTCACAGAATATTGTTTTATCTACTCGAGCCGTAGCTCGCATATTACAGTATTTTGGATGCTTAGAATATTCTATCACTATAATATTTCTTTAATTTCTATTTACGCTGCCCGATAATTTTTTTTTTATTGGAACACATTTTTGCAACTTAATCACAATTACTAAACTGAAGTGATATATAGATGTTGCAAAGGTCTCGCGAAAAAGAAGTGCGCCCAATTTCAAGCAAACAGTATGGAAGGCCTCTATCGAGAGTTGGAGGAAAGATCGTCTTCGGCGTTTGATAGGAACCAGGCTATCCAGGAGCTTCGACAAAACAACTTGAACAAGGGAATAACTATCTTCAAAATAGCCGCCCATAGAAGAAGAAATGTTCAGGAAATTCGTTCCCCAAAGTTTATTAACAATGTTCAAGGCCACCTTCTTGAGGAAGACGACAAAATTCTCCACAGATGGCGACAGTATTGTGAAAGACTTCTGAACGAACAGTTTCCCCGGGTATACTTTCCAAGAGCCGCTCCTAACCATGACGAAGTATCCGATATTACTGTTGAAGAAGTTAGGAATGCGGTCAAATACTCAAAAAAAATTAAAGTGGTTGGGCCAGACGAAATAGCCTCTGAGTTCTGGAAAAAGATGGGAGACATCGGGTCTAGATGGCTCATGATTCTTATCTCCAAACTTATGAGCGGTGATCCAATGCCCAAAGAATGGAGGAAAAGTTATTTTTTTCCTTTGCACAAAGAAAAGGGCGACACGCGAAACTGCGATAACTACCGTTCTGTCAAGCTGATATCACAAACCATGAAGGTCGTTGAGCGGGTATTAGATGGCTCACTGCGGAAAATAATACGGCTATCTGATGACCAGTGCGGGTTTGTCTCGGGTAAATCAACAACAGATGCAATGCAAAGTATAAGGATCATAATGGAAAAACATCGTGATTCCTTAAAGTACTTGCATATGGTGTTGTTTGAATTTGAAAAAGCCTTTGATAGACAACCAAGAGATTTCTTATGGGTGGCGCTAACACAACGAGGAGTTCCAGATACCTACGTGCGCATGATCATGGACATGTATGAGGGAGCAAGGACAAGAGTAAGATGTCCCACAGGAGTCACAGACGAGTTCCCAATCAAAGTCGGTGTACACCAGGGAAGCGTCCCATTTGCTATTTATTGCAGTCCTTGATTATCTGCTTGAAGGAAAAGTGACGGACCCCAAAGTGCATCAGTGATTCTTTGCTGATGATGGAGCTATCATAAGTGATGACCAAACGTCTCTGCAACTAGCACTTAATGTATGGATGGATGTTTTGGAGGGAAATGGGTACCGTATTAGTTCAAAAAAGAGAGAGTATCTGTGCTGCTTGTTTTCTGATCCATACCGACCTATTCCAGACATTTACTTGAATGGAAAAGTGCTCCCAAGTGCGAAAAGTTCAAATATCTGGGATGTATGATCAATAGCGAAGCAACTTGTGATGATGACATCAATCATCGCGTAAGTGTAGGGTAGATGAAGTGGCGGGAATACTCCGCTAACTTCTGTGATCGAAAAATGCCCCCTTAGCTGAAAGGAAGGCTCTACACCGCAGTTGTACGTCCGGTGCTCACATACGGTACACAATGCTGGACTATGTACAAAAGAATGAGGGAAAATTAACTTCAGCTGAGATGAAAATGCTTCGCATGACAGCAGGAGTAACAAAGCTTGATAGAATAAGAAGTTCAAAGATCTGAGGACGCCTTCATGTAAAAGAAACCATCACAAGAAAGATAGAGCACCACCGGCTCAGTTGGTATTGTCATGTTCAAAGGAGTGATCCTTCGAACCCAGTCAAAAAGGCAATAACAATCAATGTTCCTACACAATCGCGCAAAAAAAGCAGACCAAAAAACAACTGGATCACATAAATGCGAAAACACCAGCTTTTTATCGGCCTCAGTGACGAAGTGATCCGAAACCGGGAAGCCTGACGGTACTTCCTGTGATCAAACCGACAAACCCCACAGGCGGGCCAATAGGGATGGAGTAAAGTGGGGTTGTGATCCTTCTACTCCGGACCATAACTACGCCGTAAGGAAAAGAAGAAGAATCACAATTACTAAACTCCTTTCCAAATCTACATATTTGCATCATTCTCAGTGACCTAAAAACTACAAGTACCTACGCAATTTGATCATGAATGAATGAGTACAAAAACACTTTCATTAGAGGCGCAATGCTGACTTGAAATTTCATTCTGCGCTAAAGCAAAGGTAAAAATATGATTTCCGAAGTCCGAAATGATTTTGTGAATTTAAATTTTTTAATTTTTTAATTTTGGTGGGGGCGAAAGCCCCCATTTATTTGGCTTATTACAAGCTGCATCTAACTTAAGGCTAAAACTTAAAACTAAGACTTAAAGCTAAGGAGAATGGTGAAGGAGTTCGGTTTTGAGGCAGGGAGTGATGAGGTTAAAATCAAACTGAGTGAGGTTCATTAGATCCATATGAATTGCGGTGGGACGGTAGATACAAAAGACGAGGGCATCGTAAATTTCGTGGGTTGGTATTGAAGAAAATTGAATTATAAAGAGATGCGCAATCGACAGAGCCTGAAAGAATGAAGAGAATGTCTGCAACATCTGTGCGTTTTCTAGAATAGATAGGGAGGCAAGATAAATGGATCGTTCCTCGAAGGGCAAACCGAAGAAATCGACGTTGAACATTCTTGATTCTGAAAGGGTGACCACGCTTGACTGGCGTATTTAAGGAGGGGCGCACAAAGGTAATGTAGAGGGATCTTGTCACGTAAGGGTCGGAGAATTCTTTGGACCATCGTTTGACAAAGCCAAGTGATGATGTTAGCTTTACGAATTATCTCAGGAATATGTGAACGGAAATTTAGTTCCTTACGACCATGGAGAAGGTAAAGGCGGGCGGAGGACACGTGGTGCTTATGTGATAAGGTAATGGATTGAAATTTGGCGATATTGAGCTCTGAACGATTTTGTAGGCACCAGTTCGAATAATTATCAAGGTCCTGTTGAAGGAGACAGTAGTGATGTGGTGAAGAGATGGCTTTGAAAAATTTGGTATCATCATCGTACAGAGAGAGGAAGGAGTGTTTGATAACCCTCTCAACATCGTTTATGGTTTGAATGAAGAGATGGGGACCTAGATGGCTGCCTTGCGGGTCACCAGAGGTGGCCAAGAAAGGAGTCGATAAAACGTATTTAAAGCGAACTCTGTAAGAACGGTTTTACAGGTAAGAAGATATCCATTTTAACAATATGGGTTCGAAGCCGAGGGCAGACAATTTGAAGAGTATTAAGTTATAAGATATCTAATCAAAAGCCTTACTAAAATCAGTTGCAATAACGTCGACTTCTTTGCCATACTCTAAGGCAGAAGGACACGAATTCGACTAAATTAGTGGTAGTTGAACTACCTTTCAGAAAGCCGTGTTGGGTGGGAGAGATAAAAGACTTGCACTGAAAGCTTTAAGGCTTCGTATAAAATACTTTCGAAAAGTTTGGGTAGATGAGAAAGTTTAGCAATGGTTCGATAGTGTCATAGGGGGTGTGAAGATGAAGTTTTATGACGCGAAAAGGCGACATTAAGAGAAATAGAATTAAACATTTCTCTGTAAAAAATTGTGAGGGATAAGTTAGCAAACTCAAAGGAGCATCTACTCACATAGGCATTTATTTTGCGGAAATTAGCTTTATGGAAGTCGTAAGAAGTGCGAAATGCAGGATTGAAGTAGTGAATTGAGGAAAAGTAAAAGAAGAAGGGGGGGATAAAAGTTATCAATAGTCGATACAGTTAGGGGACAAAGCGAGACTGAGGAGTTAATGGGATAAGGTCTAATTGCCTTCCCATGTAATATAAGACATTACTATCTTGACATAGACTTGAATCAGTTAGCCGATCTATGAAGCGATGGAAAAGCATTCATCATCGGAAGGACTCCACTGCAGCAGAGGTAGATTAAAGTCGCCAAAAATAAGGATGTCATCGAGGGAATCAGATAGGTCAATTATTTGATCAATCGCGTCTATAGCAAGTTGGTAAGATTCGATAGATTGATTTGGTAGAATGTAACAACACATAACGTACAGGGATCGCTGTAAAAATTAATGAATAAGTTTATTTACATAAAATACTTTCTTTTATCGATTGGACCTTTATTACAGCTATTATCTTGTTTGATTTTTTTTTCTCATAAGCAGTAGCTCCGGCCTCGTCATCAGCTGCATTGTCGACGCTGGTTGACTTAAAAGTCAAAGATTCCAAGGTTCTTCAAAGATCCCAGGTAAAACATCGAACTAAGGGTTGATGGCGCCTTAACTGTGGCGAAAAACATGTTAAACTACAGCAAGTCGGAATAACTTACTGATTTAACTACTCGTGGTACCCGCGAAAGCGATAATCCACTCGTAGACTATTCGACTGCGGATGGGTCACAGATTCTGGAGGCCTCACACAACATGCTCCCACCCCTCGCCTTTTCAGGCGATAATACAAAATCTGCAGCGATGCTTGCTTCTGAAGATTGGTGCTACTGATTGCTGCTACTGATTACTCGATATGTCCAATCTCCCACATGATGGACAGGCAACTGATCGAAGAGCTGCTGGAGAAATATTGGCTCGGGAAGTCAACAAGGCTCCTGAGACGGCGCACTCCGCTGGTTTCCTGACCAAGAGTTAGCGGAAGAGGAAATGAAGGAGGGCGGCGCAATGATGCTGTTAACACAGCTGAAGGGGCTAGTACTGCAAGTAGCTTTCCTTTGGCGGCGACGGGGACAAGAAATAAGTCGGCAGAAGGTGCTGGAATCGATCAATCTCTTGAACACAACGCTGCCTCCCGTTCCGTTGGCTCGAATCAACCGAAACAGAAGAAATGGGCCTCGCGCGTGTGACATGCGCCTTTCTGACAAGAAACTTCAAACGGGTGACACATAACCTGGCGGATGCGGGTGCAGATAACTCTAAAGATGACAGCACTAGTGTACAGAGATTGGCTGATGTGGATAACGAAGCAGCAAAGGGAAGCCTTCCTTTAAGGAAGTTGCAGCTTCTTCTCTGACGATTCGCATCGGAAAGGCTGGCAATGACCACAGTATGACCGTCGCAGAGTGCAAACACTGCGATAATCAATGGTGGAAGCTAGCTTCGGCAGCTAATGTTTGCATTCAAATGGAGGGCTGTGCGTTAATGAGGGGAACCTTTGTGGTGAAGTGCTCCTCCTCCTCGGATCCCAGGGGAACCCAGGAAAACGGCGGAAGTGCTCCGTCCCCAGAATCCTTAATTTGACACGAGCGAATGGATTATTCACTCCCACAGTAAGAGCAAGAATCGGAAAAACGAGGAAGCTCTTCTCTCATTGTGGGCCTGGATAAAGGCTCTGTCTATAACATGAGAACCATGCATGGCATGCGTTCTTATTTAAGGGTTCAATTTCACTTACACTTACGCTTCTATATGCTACCGCTCTTCTACATTCTTGCTGTCCCTCAGCAGAAAAGACTGCAGACTACTTATAGGCGTTCTCACGGCGGTACTTTTACTAAACACCTCAGTGTGGTAGGCTTAGGTGATACAACAGTCTTCCTCACCTGTGGAGAGAGCGACGATACTGCGGAACACTTCCTCTGTGATTGTCCTGACTTTGCTCTTATTAGGTCGCACATTTTCGGCGCTGATGTGGTGAGTGCTGATACCGTAAGCTTCTCATCACTGAAGCGTTTAGTCGACTTTATCTGGACGAGGAAAATCCATTAAAATGGGTAAAAGAGGGTTTGCTTCTTGGCACGAATACAAGCAGTAAAAATAAAAACAAGCAGCGACCATATAACGGCAGCCGCAGTATATTGTTTTCTTAGCCAAAGATTGAAACAAAATGATTTCAACAACATCTTCCGTATATTATATGTATTCGGAAATAAATTCATAGTAGGAGGAGCTTTCAATGCTAAGAACAAATTTTAGGGATCAAGATTAACAAAGAGGAAGAGAACTTTTTGAATCTATTGAAAAACAACGCTAAATTCCACTCAAAGGGAAACCTACCTACTGCCCTACAAATAGGAATAAAATCCCGGATGATCCCTGGAGTTTTTTCAGACAATTGCTGAAAGAATGCATTAAACTATCTTAAACAATATACACAAAATAGAGCCATTAGATAGTGAAGTACAGACTTTCATCCCGCGAACTTATATCTGAAAAGAGAAAAGTTCGTAAACGCTGGCAACTATCGAGAGCGGCGAGTGATAAAACAAGACATAATAATTTAACTAATAAGCTTAGAAAAGGGATTAGAGAATTGAAAAACTCGTCGGTGGGAAGATACCTTATTAATCTAACAAACGATACTAGTACAGAATACTCACTGTGGAAGGCTGCAAAGAAAATGAAAAGATCAACGGCATATATTCCACCAGTTAAGAACGGAAGTAGAAACTGGGTAAAAACAAACAAACAAAAAGCAGATTTATTCGCTGAATATCTTGAAAACGTCTTTCAGTCATATGAAGATAAAGACTACTCTCAACAAACTGAAGAAATGTGCGAAGACGATAGATTAATAGAACCAGTAAAGGAAATAGCGAAAGAAATAAGGAAAAGATCAACTCGAAAAAAGCTCCGGAATTTGATTGGCGAAATTCTAAAAAAAACTTCCTAAAAAAGGTAAGAAAAAACTAGCACATGAATGCAGCATTTAGATTAAGTCATGTCCCACGAATGTGGAAAGTTGTGGAAGTAATTATGGTACCAAAATCCGGCAAACGACCTACTACAAAATGAGGAAACTACTGTTGCCACATTTGCAGGCAACACTGCTGTTCTTGTTGTTGGTAAAACCACGAAGGAAGTAAGTGAATGGACCAAAAATGGCAAATACCGAAAACTAAATGAACTGAAGTCAGTTCATGTTAACTTAACAAATAAAAATAAACAACACATACCTGTGTACATAAATAACAATGCAGTTCGAACTCAGCTAAATACTTAGGTATATGACTCTTGACGCTAAATTGCGCTGAAAGGCTCTTGTCAAAAAAAAACTTGACGAATTAAATATTAGCTATAAAAAAATGTATTGGCTCCTAGGGAGATACTCGTATTCAAGCTACTGCTTTATAAGTAAATATTAAAGCCGATGTGGAGTTTTGAGGATGCACAAATAGACAAACAAAAAGTACACAATGTTTTCAAAATAAAGTACTACGCAATATTGTTAATGCGCCATGGTACTTAAGGAACGCTTATCTATATAGAGATCTAAAAGTAGAAATGGTAAAGGACGAGGTCAGGAAGGTTGCAAGAAAACATGAAGTTAGACTTCGCAACCACGCCAATTTAGAAGTAGCTGAACTACTTAATAATAACAAATTTAGTTAGAAGTTTGAGAAGGATAAAACCTTTTGAACTGGTTAACTAGGGATAACATGATAGCATAACGTCATCACACGACATGAGTGATATAACATGCCTACGAAGGTACTCCTTAAGAAGGGGTAACTGACGAAAGGCAGTTCCTCAAGATATATACCCTCAAGTGATAACAAAAAACTGCTGGTTAGTTTGACGACTAGATGTGATAATTGGAAGGATGACATAAATCATACCTTTTTCAGGTGGTTTTAGTGGATTAAAGTCCCACACTATCGCAAAGCTCGTATGCGATGTCTTTCGACGATTTTTCACCCAACTACTCGGAAAAAAAATTGGTTCAGATCCATTTTTTTTATACAAAACAGTAACAACAAAGACTGAGCTGATTGAAATAATATGAACCCGATGGATCAATTCTAAACTTGCCTAATATTCAGATGACATTCATACTTTTAATTGCAAATCTAAAGGTAGGATAGAATTTTCTTTAGAAAGTCTTTTCTTGTTTTGCACCGATTTCAAAAGCATTTCTTGTGTTTCATTAATTTCAGCTGTTAGACATTTTTTTTTTAATTTTCTGTGATCTGAACCAATTCGGTTCATTAACAAAACGCAGCTAGTAATTAATTTCCACGGATGCCAATTTTGGCCTTTCGGGGCTAGATTTAGACTTTTTCAGTTAGCTTGTTCGCAAGGATAGACCTTCCTGGCTATTTTCAGCCCCAATTTAACCCCCAACGATGAAGTTTAAGTAACGGAACAAAGTGTAAGGAACAGAAATAAGTTACAATCATTTTTTTTGGTTTTATATCATTTAGAGTTAATCCTAGTTTAAAGTAACGATTTGGCCAACACACTCCAGAATGGAATAATACTTTTCTAACATCTAATTGCAGATATTATATGTAAACATAAATATCTACCCGTAATCAGCTTTTTGTTAATTTAAACCAGTGTTTGAAACATAATAACTTAAAAACAAAAATAACTTCAAAACTACAGTTGTTAAAAAAAATTGAGTACAGATTTGAATTCAACACAAAATGGCGGAAAAATATCAATTCTCTAACAATTAATAATCGAAATTGGCGAAATATCAAAAATTAGTACTTAAAACGCGTTGTAACCGGAAAAGTAGACCTACTAAAAAAATGCAGTTTCAACATTTGATTTCAGCGTTACACGCTTAATAACTTTCGGAAGCCAAAGAAAGAATCCTATTTTGTAGCCCGGTGAAATTCAAATGAAATAACATATCAAACAAATTTATTCAGCAACGAGTTTATGTACATACATACATAACTATAAGAATACCTAAACGGTTTCTGCAATATATCATATGTATGCGCTAAAAATAAAATACACAACTTAGTAACACGTAAGGGAAACATTTCTTTCAAAATTTAATAGTGTATGAGAAATATTCGCAAGATAAATGAAATGTTTTACTATATGGGGTGTTTCGAAAAATTCGGGTTGCGTATGAGTATTCTGGACAATTCTTGTTTGATTTAAGGAAAAAATCGCTCAAATCATTGCAAAACCGATTAAGACCCAAATCTATGATATATAACGGTAGCAAAACACATGAAATCCGTTACAATTTTATTACGGCAATAGTGCAGACAAAAGTTAAACAAAATTCGTTTTTCATCGATGATGGGGGCATAACTACACATATTTGTAACCAGCCTAACTTTTTGAAAATCCTATGTACGAGTACCGCAATTTGTTATTTCGTTAATTTGAAAATTATATTATATTATAATAATGATTTAATCATTCATCTAGCTGTTAGCGATAATTGAATTGGAAAAGGATATTTATTAATGCTTGAGATTTGATTTTGAAATGTGATTTCAATCTAGCCCCATTTTTAACTTAATATAACTCTGTAGTACAAAAATCCTGTAACAATTTAGCCATGAAAATGAGTGAGATGTAAAAGTAAGTCAAATTCAACTTGCTCCAATGCCTTCCCAAATAAAATTTGCCATATGTCTAATGACCGGTTTCACCTATCACATTTAGCTGGTTAACGGACTCTTAAACTAAAAGGCCATTGTCATTAAGTTACATTTTAAAAGCTCGAAAATTTAAATTAGGTACCTAATACAAATCGGGATGAACAGGTAAGACATGAAATATTGCATAATTTACTTTTGTAGGTTTGACCACTTCGAATAAAATTTGTTATTTTTTCTTTCCAAAAGGTGATTTTATTGCATCTGTTACTAAAGGGTGGTTAAATTTTAAGGGCCGATGTTGAATGTGAATCACACCTAAACGTCAAGTTTTTTTCTGCATTTCATTTGACATTTCTCAATTTCAGACTAACTCAATTTGAACCATGGAAAGATACACAATCGAGCAACACGTTAAAGTTATTCAGGCTTATTATGAAAATGGGCGTTCAAATCAAAATGCGTGATTCTTTCGGTCAATTTAATCGTCCAAATGTGCGTACAATCGAAAAAATCGTGCAAAAATTTGTGCAAACCGGGTCTGTAGGAGATGTGAAAACACCAGTGCATGCTCGTACAGCTCGTACTGCAGAAAATATTGCTGCTGTTCGCGATAGTGTGGCTGAAGAGCCGTCCACCTCAACTCGTCGTCGTGCCCAACAATTGCACCTCTCACGCTCGTCGTTGATGAACATTATGCATAAAGACTTGCATTTACGCGATTACAATGTGCAATTGACTCAAGAACTAAAGCTTGACCATTTCAAGCGTCGTCAATGGTCACAATGGTGGCAAGAAATGGCAACAGTGGATGATCAGTTTTCGAAGAAAATCATCTTCAGTGATGAGGCACATTTTCACCTCAGTGGATTCGTCAATAAGCAGAATTGCCGCATTTGGGAGAATGATAATCCAAGAGTGATTGTCGAAAAACCAATGCACCCACAAAGAGTGACTGTTTGGTGCGGTTTATGGGCTGGCGGCATCATCGGGCCGTATTTTTTCCAAAATGAGGCCGGTCAGGCAGTTACTGTGAATGGTGTTCGCTATCGTGAGATGATAACGAACTTTTTATGGCCCGAATTGGAAGATATGGATGTGGACGATATGTGGTTTCAACAGGATGGTGCCACTTGCCACACAGCTAACGAAACAATGGCTCTTTTGCGCGACAAATTCAATGGCTGTGTTATCTCACGTGGTGGCGAAGTCAATTGGCCGCCAAGATCATGTGATTTGACACCGTTGGACTTCTTTCTTCGGGGTTATTTGAAAGAAAAGGTGTATGTCGATAAGCCAGCAACAATTCAAGAGCTAAAGGATGAGATAATTCGGCACATTAACGGCATAGAACCTCAATTATGCCTCAGCATCATCGAAAATTTGGACCATCGGATGGAGGTGTGCCGCCGAGGTCGCGGCGGCCATTTGCCCGATTTTTTGTTCCATACATAATTAAACCATACCAATATTATCATAATAAAAATAAATGACAGTAATTTCCTAAATAATTTGTGTTTTATTCAAAATCAACATCGGCCCTTAAAACTTAACCACCCTTTATTTATTTACTATTCATTTTCATATTTATTTTTTTCACTTTTGGACAATAGACAATCATTTAATTTAAATTTGTTGTCACCAGTGAAAGATTGATTTGTTGATATTGAGTAAATTCTTAAAATGTATCTCTATTTCACTCTTACACATGCAAATATAACGTACAGTAAAAACAATAGTTAATGGAATGTAGGGAAAGTACAATAACATCCTGTAAGTTATAAGTTCACTGTATGGCGTCGGTGAAATAGAGTTAAATTTAAAAGGAAGATCAGTTTTAAAATGCTTGTAGCTAAAACCTCTTTCAGTATATTTAATGAAATCAGACATAAGTCTATTTACGCACATAAATATATTTTTGCTAATTGTTAATTTTTTTTTTTTTGGAAGGCAGTGGAACAGGTTAAAATTGGCACAGTTTTATATTTCACTCCTTTTTGTACTAGAAAACTAGGCCCTTTTTTAATGTGATGTGTTTGCTGAGATATGAATACTTTTTGCACATACCTATGTAATGTAGCTTCACTAAGCAATCGTTAGGTAAGACTGAGCCATTTTTACTGCAAACCTGTCTCAATTGCACAGTTTTTTTTTTTTAATAATAACTATTGAACTATGTATCCAATTGAAATAAAATAAATGGTTCTGGAATCTACTTATCAACGCCTTAAAAATGATATACCGTATGATGATATACCACAATTATTATCTAAGGGCCCCTCCCCATTTTTAGGAAAACTAAAATTTTTGGCCTTTGTCCTTTGTCTACACCCTTAGAGAAATAACATTTACAAGTTTATTTCACTGTGTTTAATCCTTTGTGTATACCCCAAGCACTACCTCTATAGCTGTTTCTTTTCAGTGCTGAATGGATTCACTTTTTGAACACAGCCCTTCAATTACTGTTTGACCACGTGAAAATTCCCGAGACATTAGTCAGTGCAACTTCAACCAACTTTCCAAACGCCTAAACACACACAAACATTTTACTGTTGAAAAAAGGTTATGTCATGTTTGATAACAATTAGATTTTTTTTTAAAAGCTTTGTTTTGATGACTTTTCTAATAAGTGTATCTGCTCTAACTAATCGCTGTCATAATTTCATCACTTACCACCACGATTAGACATACTTGATTTACAGGGATTTCAGTTAGCGATACGTTCAATTATCGTCAACAAATTTGTATGATCAATATGAACCTCATTAGAAAGTTGGTTTGTGTATTTAATATTATCCCATTTTTTTATATTGAGTAAATGTGTTACATATCAACAAAAAATTGTTTTTTAACAAGTTAAAAATAAGAAAAAAAAACAGTACAATTTGAAATTCACAATTTTATTACATTCTTGTATTTCATATGTTCTGATTGTTGGGAGTTTATTGTACCATTTGAATGTTTAGTGAGTACACAAGCCTGATGAGTATGATGAGTATAATTTACATCCAAAGCCAAGAATAATAGAATACAAGATTACGCATTGCGCATGTCCACAATTTTTTTTCCTGACAGCTGTGTGACGTCACAGGGGACCTGCCAACTTTTATTTCTCGTATTTTTCTGTGATTGGCGCGAATTTTTAAAGTTTGAACATTTTTGTTCGAATAATTGGTGAAACGATAATTTAAGAAGTAAAATTACAACTGCGATAATAATAATAAGGACAATGCAAATATCATTCGATTTTATTGCTTTCCTAAAGACAGTCTTGATGAGGCAATGGGTTAATTTTTGCCGACGAAAAGACCAATTTTACTCCGGATGATATCGAAAGGAATCCCCAATTTGAAATGGGTATGTTATTATACTTTAGTTTAAATTTATACAAATCTAAGCATGGGAAATTTACAGGACTTTGTCTGAAAAATGGGTATAGATTGAAGCCGGGAACTATTCCAACTATAGCCCCAACAGCTGAACCAGTTTTTGTTTCATCTCGCTCTAACCGTATGCATACTCGAGCTACGTAAGAGATGATTGTATGCTTGCTACAGCAAACCCCAGCTGAAAAAGAACCATCAGTTGCTGAAGAAAAGGACTTCAATAGCAATGCCTCTTTTGTGGAGAGTATGATTTCTACAGAAACTCTAAAGGACTCTAAAGGAAGTGTAATCCACATTCTGGATCAAATGGCGAAGCTGATGTCCGATATGAGAGTAATTGGAAAGATAACTTACTACCTTTTGAATATACATACATACATACGATCCACTAACTCTATTAAATACTTATTAAAATTATTTTCATTCATTATACAGTCGAACAATGCACTTAAATTGCTTCTTACGGACTTGAAAGAGTCGCTTCAAGTTCAATTACATATCGACATATCGTCTTAACCGAGATATACTAGAAAACTTCTTCGGTGTCATACGTGCCAAAGGAGGCCTTCACGACTATCCTGATCATCAGGAATTTAAGTATAGGCTGCAATCAAACATACTTGGATACAATGAAGGTACCCTATCGGATAGCGCTAATGTAGCAGTCGATGATAAGCCCGATCCAGAAGGATTGGATTATACCCTTCAGTGGCGTGGCGTCCATACAAGCCGATTCCCTCCGGCTTGCCTTTTCAAATATCAAAAATTTTTATTTTGTCACTTGCCAACCATCACATTCAATTATTTGTTCATCAAACCATTTTTCATAACTTTATACACGCTCGAAGATGAAATGCTGCGACCACTTCGGTTGTTTATTCATTTTTACTCATACACAAACTCACACACATAGGCGAGACAAGTATGAACTCCTCTAGCGAGAGAGCGTGCAATGAATTTTTTTGAGAAGCCGTTCATTTTCCGGCTTATGCATTCATTTCTACTCAGTACGAATTTTCAACTCTATTCCTTTCTGGCATATAGTAGATGTTTATTTGCGATTTCTTTGTATAACATACATTCGCTTATGAGGAAAATAACCCGAAATTTCTCGGCTTTTGTGGATGAACATTGGTGAAGGACAAAGGTTTTAGTTCGAGGGAGTTTTTTTTTTATTGTAGGCAACAAAATAAGCCGACGAAAATCGAGTTATTGGGTGATGTAGTGGTTCGAACGGCGTTTGAGGGTTTTCTTACTAGTTGGGTATTTTTTTTTTTTGCAAATTTGAAATGACGGTTGCAAATCGGTTCTGTAATTGTGCGTGATTTATTGAAAAATTGGATGCAAATTTTTGTGATTTTACATATTGGTAGTTAAGTTAGTGTTTTAAATTATTATAAAATAGTGAGTGAGCAAAGTGAAAGTTATTAGCTATATACCAAGTAAGTAATTATAAATCTACTCAAGAGGTGCCCCATTGAACATTCTTATTATTCTTAGACAAGATGTCTCTAGTTAATTTTGAGTGTTGTTTAATTGATTTTCTTCTAAAAGAAACCCACGAGTTCAGTAAGCTTTCTTTTTAGTAAAAAAAAACAAAAAGTTATAGAACTAGGTCGCTCGACACCATCAATGAAAATTGATTGTTTGCATGAATTTGGCGAATATCGCATATAGACTTCTTTAGGGAATTCTTACGAGGCTCATAATATAAAAGTTGATCGCAATCGCGATTTAATAAAGCGTTTCATAGACAGTGTAGTTCTTCTAGGAAAACAAGAGCTGGCATTCCGGGGTATCAGAGACTCGATGGCAATATCATTCGCGTATAGTGAACGTCTTATTCAATTGCAGAGAAGACATAGAGTTTGCGAAGCAAGAGATCGAGGGTTTTGAGTCATGAATTCATTCTAAATTTTTAAACTCATTTGACTCAATCTATGAGAGCGTAAGTAACTGCTCAGAACCTCCACGCAAACGCCGACTACTTAATATTGATTCAAAAACAAATTATAGCCGAATTTTTGTAGCAATTATAGATAATGTTACAAGTCAGATTAAGAATAGGTATAGTTCATTTAGTTCATATATTTTCTTTGATTTATTAAACCAATCAAAATATGAATATTTTTCTAATTCAATGCCGGATTACTTCTTTAATTACACTATTTCATGGAATTTTTAATTTTACTACTTCAAAAAAAAGCAACTCAAAGTTTTATACACTACCCCTTCACTTAAAAAGCTTGAGGTTTTTCAACTTTATAAGCATTTTAATACGGAAATGCTTAGAGTTACTTTTTCTCAAGCTCTAACATTGTGTGAAATCTTTTTAACCCTGCCTTTGACTGTGACCCCTGTCGAAAGATCTTTTTCGACTGTAAAAAGAGTCCACACTTACTTAAGAAATTCCAAAAAAGAAGAAAGATTCTCAGACCTGGCACTTTTATCTATCGAAAAGCACCTTCTTTTAGAAATTAAAAATATCTCAAATTTTTATGAAAGAGTTTTAGTAGAATTCGTAAAAAAGAATAGTAGGATAGCTTTAGAGTACAAATAGGTAGTACATAATTGTAATTGCTAAATTTTTTATATTTAACAACGCTCCGAGTTATCAATAACTTATATAGATTATTCTGCCCAGAACGCCTTCTTTCGAAGCCTCTTTTTTATGCGATAAGCTCATTGTCTACGTAAATTCCAATGACTTCAAGTATAACAAAGGTGGCTTAGATTGCATATCTTAAGTCTGTGTATCGAATAAGCACCAAAATGGTAAGTGTTGAATAAAACATTTTACTCAACATTTTTTCGGCTTCCCTCTCTTGAAATTTCACCCCACGCCACTGATACCCTTACAGGTTATTTTTCTATGTTTGATTTGAATGATATTCTATTAATTTGTTTAAATATTTGGTATAAGTACAATTCTTAAAAGCGTAACTATAAGGCCTGAAAACATTGATGTGCATCAAACGAAGGAGAAAGAACTCGAATACATAGCTCACCATGGCTTAGAAAATCTGGCTGGCTACATTTGCCACAAGTAGCGTGATAAAGTCCCATACATTCGAGTTAACCCCGAAAGGAATAATACATTTACGTTGGTAAATCACCTCAACGAAGGAAGTTTATCAAAATCAACGGCGGATTTGATGTTGCAAATCATTGAATTCGTCAACGGAGATGATTTACTCATTTCAAAGGATTTTTTGAAAACACATTTAGAGCTAGCGGCGGACATAAGTTGTGAGGGGAAAGTGAAAAAATGTTTTTTAGAGCACGAATGTTCTTTAGGATAAGAAAGCTAAATAGGGAAATTGCTGAGAATTATTATCAAAGAAAACGGAAATTTAACAAAATATTAAATTAAAAAATAAAACGAAAATCCATCATTATGAATGTACATACATATGTCTGTTTTACTATGTAACAAACACTTGATTAAATCCTTGTTGTTTTTTATTAACAACAATAATGTAATTAAACAACTAAAAATACATATTTTTACATTTCACCTCAATTATTAATGAATTTACAGCAAAAACAAACACTGCTCTCAAATCGCGGGTCCCCTGTGATGTCATGCGCAGAACGTGCGATTTTTTTTCTACCTAACTGCGCAATATTGTATTCTATCATTCTTGATCCAAAGCTCACATTTTGACGGAAGTCGTCAGAAATTATGAAGCTAATCAGTTTTGCTAAGCGATTAGTTGGAGTAGATACATCTGTCTGTATTTTTATTAAACAAATAAGTATGTAATGCTGGCATTACAAACGAATGAAAATATGTACAAACCGAACAATTTCTTGCTAAAAAAAATTCCAGCGATCAGCTGTTTTAAACATTCACTCAGAACGAGTGTACTAGATAGCGTCAGAGATAAACTATAAACTAAATATGTATATGCATACAGTTCCTCTCTGTTGGTGTCTAACAAACCGAATGACTGGATATTTTTAAAGGGAGGGACAGACATGTTTAAAGTGTTGTTGTCTTTGCTTACACTTATTCACGGACATGAAATTGTATGTATTGCAAAAACAAGAATGTAAACAATTAGTTGGGAGCAAGATGGATGAATCTTTAATATGTCCTTACTCATGGATTTCTGGTTTAAATATTAATTTCTTATAGTATCGTAGATACCGTACAAAAGCAGACAATTATAGAGTCATACAATTGTTTGAAACCTCTTAGTTCATAGCACTTTAATCAAATAACTTTAAACTCGAAGATAAATTTACAAATGCACTTAGTATGATTTTCCGCATGACAATGAAAATGTACCCATATATATGTATACGATACATAGTAGGTAGACAAAATTATGAAAAGTTCAGCTGTGTTGTAAAGTCCCTGCGGCACTTTCCAAGCCCAAAGTAATTTGAAACTGATTATCGTCACCCCCAAAAGTTTGAAGGTGGGAAGAGGATGACATCAATTTTGAAGGAGTGGGATGGAGCTAGGAGACGTCGTTTGGAATCCCATAAATTTTAACGTTCCTGTTTTAAATCGAACTTGTTAAACTGACATACTTAGGTCCCTTTTTACTAGTATGCGGAATATTTCCTCATTATCACTTTCTTTATATACACTTAATTATTTCTTATTCATTGGATACTTACTAACTTCCCAGCTAGAATCACCAGTATCGTTTGTAAACAAGTTTTGAATATTTTATTCATATTTCCATTCAAAAAGGCGGATGTTGGTTCCTTTTAACACTTGTTTTCGCTCACTATTTACACTTTCGGAACTACACTCGTAATGCTATTTTCTAAGCCGGTAAAAACACAAATTTATCTAAAATTTAATAACTCCCGTCCATTAATGAGCACCAGCATTTACTAATGAAGGCAAATATGGACTAACATTCTGAAATTACATACATTGGCATTCCGTGTCACACAAGTAGCAGCGAGTTTAGCAAACACTACCAACGAAAGGTGAATATACTTTCTCGCCATATACGACGATATTTATAAAAATACATTCAAATCCACACTTTAGGCCTCAAACAAATAAATAAGAAAATGCTTATATGTATATAAAAGTACCTGTAACTCAAATATCCATGAAACCTGTAGCAGGTGAATGATACTTTCGGTCCAAAAGCCAGGTACCATAAGCCGCGCATAAACCTAAAATAATTTTTTTTTCTCCGCTGCAATCGCGGAACAATATGCCCACGCATACTAAATACCACATCGGGTGCAGCAACCAAGTAAAATATGTGGCATTGCACACGATATATTGAAAATGTGGGATACCCTCAAAGAATGGAAGCGGGGTAAGTGGGAGTTACATCTGCTATGCCGGTTTAACTTAATTCTCACGTTAAAATGAAGATAAATTGAACTATCAATATATGTACATTATGGTAGTATGTACATTATGGTTGAGTATGTACATTATATAGTTAGATGGATAACGATTGAGATAAATGAGTTTGCGACTTAGCTCGTATTTATGTAGATACAATTCTTGAAAATTATTTTGGCAATTAATGGAAACGGGTTATTAAGATTTAAATTTATAGGTTAAAGAGAGGGTGGGCACTGAGGAGTGTGCAAGCAAAGTGGATTTGATTGTACTGGAAATGAAAAAAAAAAAAAAAAACATTCCAAACCAATTTCAGTCGCACATTATTCATCTCATCGGCAGCTATGTTAACTACGAGGTTCTAGAGGCTCATTGAACCGGTTCTTATAGTAGGTTTCAATTTTAGCAGTGGAAATAAATTATAGCCGTTAATTAACTTTTGTGTGACGTAATCGAAAACGGATACATACTCTTCAACCCTTTACGGAGATTTGTTTATATTTTTGAGATATTTGCGCATTTTTGAGTCGACAACATGATTCGGATTAGATAACCCAAAAACTCTTTCGCTCCATAATTCCGATGAACTTCAAATTTCACTATTATTTTAGCAATTAATTTTGTAGAACTTTTCAATTGGACGGTATTTGACAAGGTATCGGTTTCTGACCTCAGCACAATACCTTTCTAAGAGCAGATTGGCGGAAATTATTCGATTAAATAAAAGCTTCCGTTGAACTGCAATCCAATCAACATGCTTATTTGGAAGACCAAACACAGATAGTGGCCCGGGGAGAAGAAACGTGAAGATTGGGATTGTTGTATTCACCAGTGAATCGTCTTGCCTTAGGAAACTCTTGACCTGAGCATTAACTTGGACGAATTGTTGTTTCAAGCTTGTCATTTTAATTTCCAAATGTAGAAAATTGAATTACTAACACACTATAGGGTTACAGACCGATCTTTAATATAACCTGTGGAACTACTTGCGTACGTCGCATCGACGGCGTATTGATATAATCGACATAACCCATCCAGAGGGCTATCAGTGGTTCATTCGTGAGTATCTGTAGCGATAAGTTTTTGATTTTAAGAAAACGCCCCAAGTATATTCTCGTCGCCATGTAGAGAATGTTTATGCATCTTCTGGGTCGCAAGTACTTGCCTTATTGGTATGTCCTCTTCGTTCGTGAATTGTTCAGATTTCTTCAGAAAATGGAGACAAAATTTGAATTTTCGGAGGATGCGTTAAAAGGCTACAAAATATTGTTTTTTTCATTTGCCCAGAATTTGAATGCCATGTCCTCACATATGTCTACAATGACTTATATGTATATCAATTTTCAATAAAAGCCGTAACCGATATATGACCAAAACAAATATACGAAGTTCCGCTAATAATTATTCAATTTTTTAAGCGAAAAACTGGGTACGCAATTTTATTGCAGACGTCCTTATTACCTCAGATATACACCCCGCGCAACAAAAAAAGCCGCACATGGTAATTTTTTAAAAAATGGAAGAAATCTAATAAATGATGACTAATCACTGCGTAGTCACTTTCTATTTTTGATGTTTAACATTTAAGTCAACACATTCCCCAATTTGACAATACATTTCGTAGCCTAATTGAAAAAAAGTAATGATCGTGAAGATCATACTACAAAATATCAGATATTACCCAAGTACTATCAATATACATAAATGAAAAAAAGAGCAACAATTTGAAAAGCAAATTTCTTTTTTCAAATTTTTATTAACTAAGAAACCTTTTTATATAATTTAAGACTTTCATAATACTAAAAAATGATGTTTGGCATGGAGGCATAGAGATTACCGAGGTAATTGTTATTAATTTCATTGAACCACACTTCTTCAATGATGCTCTTTAGATGCTGCATGGTTTTTGGTTTTTTATCTTGGATCTTCTTTCCCATAAGAGCCCAGACATTTTCGATGGGGTTGAGATCTGGACTATTTCCCTGCCAAATTAGGGATTCTATTCCTAATTCTTCTTTCAAAGTTTTAATCTAAAACCTCTCCTTCTAGGTACCTATCAACCAATAGCTTTAACGTCAGTGCTATCCATCATGTTGCTTCGAAGACCACACTGCACCTATTGGATAGGATCCAGAACTATGCTATTAGGCTGTGGAATAGAAATATAGCAGAGTCTCACAACATCTCCCTGTTTCATTCCTTCTTTCACAATCGATGCTCCGGCAAAATCACAGACATTTTTCTGGTAGTCAATCCGGCAGCTAATTTCGAAAAAGCGATAAAACCTCTCCTTCTAGGTACCTATCAACCAATAACTTTAACGTCGTGCTATCCATCATGTTGCTTCGAAGACCACACTGCACATATTGGATAGGATCCAGTATCATGCTATTAGGCTGTGGAATAGAAATATAGCGGAGTCTCACAACATCTCCCTGTTTCATTCCTTCTTTCACAATCGGTGCTCCGGCAAAATCACAGACATTTTTCCGGTATCCAATTCGTCAGCTAATTTCGAAAAAGCGGTAAAACCTATCCTTCTAGGTAACTATCAAACAATAGCTTTAACGTCAGTGTTTGCCAAGGTCATGGAGAGCATTGTTAACCACCACCTTATGAGTTATCTTAAAAGAAATTATCTGTATAATGACCGCCGGTATGATTCCCGCCAACAGCGTTCCACAAGATACTTAATGTCCTACTCGTCCGAAAAAAAGCCAATACATTCATGATCATGATAAATTATGGTTATCAACATTTGAAAGGTGCAAAGTAGGACATTATTATGTGCTCGTATGTATAAAGTTAGTTTATACCGTGTGGGCCATCTGCTGGTTTCTTTTTAAATTAAATGTTACACACTTACAGGGCTCAAACAATTTAGCTGAACCACAGCATCATAACTCCGCGGTACGAAATGAATCGATCTACGCTTGAACAATGTTGGAAAATGTTGAAAACTTATTTTCAAAGCTGTGGTGACGAAACTGAAATTTCGGTCGAAATAATGCACCAACCATGCCAGCTGTATGCAAGTTGGTGAAGAATGTTAGTGAGATTGGCATGCTAGTTGATAACACAAGTTATCCTCGTATTCGGAAAACCCACAAGTAGTCGTAGAGAAGCCAATGCATCCTCAGCGTGCGACAGTTTGGTGTGGTTTGTGGAATGGTGGCATTATTGACCCATTTTTCTTAGAAGATGAAGATGGCAACAACGCTACGGTCAACGGAGAGCACTACAGAGGCATGATAACCGATTTTCATGCCTTTAATACTGTAGAACCTGTGAAAAACCTATTTTCAAGCCATCGCAAGGCGTTATGAGGGATATGAATATCCTTATACCACTCGTATTTCAGGACACGGGCGTTTTGGGGAAAAGGGGAAGAGACAGAGAGAAAAATAAAGATTAGTGTAGTGGTTTGAAACTCAGGCGGTATTAAGTTTCAATAAATTCCAAGGGTGGCCGTCCAGATAACTGGGGAGCATTTTTGATTTGCTTTTATTGTCATTGCTTATGATTCACAGTATCGATCTCCTGATGTCATCATCACGATAAAGTTGCATTTCAGCAGTAGAGTTGAAATTAGCTTTCGCAATTGAACGACTTTTTTATTTATTTCTTGCGAAATAAATAGATGATTCTTGACATCAGGATTTGAACCGTGAACCTGCAGCGTGAGAAGTGTTGATGTTACCACTGCACCATGGTTGCCCTCAGCATATTATGTCCGGCGATAACACCTACGAGTACAAGAGAAGACAAAGATTTCTTGTTCATTTGTAAGATTTTCTCGGTTTTTTGTTTTTTGTAAGTGGCCACATTTTCCTGGTTATAACACAGGACTAGAACATACTCCAACTCTCGTTTGCTGCTACTATAGTATTTGTATTTTTTTAGTTTATTATTTTGTTCCATATCGCTTGTCTAAGATTACAGGGTGGAATCATTACTGTAGTATCTGCCTGATTTATTTCAAGTGATGATCATTTTCTTCCCAACTCATCAGCTCTTTCGTTTTCCGGTACCCCCGCGTGTCTGAGAACCTAGCAGAGTCTTACGGTGTGCTGCGCGCCAAGAACCCGTAGCTCTTTACGGCAGCGACTTACCATCTTCGATTTTATTTTTAAGGCAGAAATCGCTTTTATTGCCGCTTGGCTGGTAATATCAGCGTGTGGTAATGCTATCATTGCAACCTGTTTAGCAGTTGTATCACTGCCAGGACCTCAGCTTGGAAAACGATACTGTAGTCAGGGAGTCTGATTGAACTTCGGAGTAGAATCCCGCGCCAATGCCATATCTATCTTGGAGCCATCCGTGTAGATGGGTTCAGTCGATTCGTTGACTGGTAGTAGATTTTTGTGATATTCTTCTCTACTGGAGAAAGAAGTTACGAATGGTCTTGAAAAATCCAGTCAGGGAATTGTGTAGTCTGTGCATATACCATTGCCCCTGTATTATTGCGAGCCCCGTCAGACTGGGTTTCCAGCTTCCAGTTTGGCTTCAAATTTGGGTGTACAACAAGGGTGTTGCAACAAGGGTGTACTCCTTGTACTTTAGTGTTTCTTCCATGAAGAGCTGTTTCTACAGTTTTGCCTTTGGTGTACGCATACTGATCCGGAGATATAACTTCCGGGCTAAGTTTACTCCGAATGTAAATGTCAATTAGACTTTCAAATGTTTTTAAAGTAGATGAGGTTAGGCTAATAGGTCTAAAGTCTTTTTCGGTAGTGTGACAGGGTTTACCAGCCTTAGGTATAAAAATCACTTTAACATCTCGCCGTGGTTTAGGTACGTATCCCCAAATTAGGCTACTTAGGAACATGTTTCTCAGATGTGAAGTTATATGTCTTTCACATTTTTGTAACATCTTAGGGAAGATTCCATCTATTCCCGGAGATTTGTGCGGTGCGAAGGAGTTGATGAGCCATCGCATCTTTTCTTCGGTTGTCATTTTCGTTGGTGCTGTTTGCTCCGTATTGCACCCATCTTCTAGATCATTGTTCGAATTGGAGATACATCTTGTAAATTGAATGCTGAGTAGGAGCTCCAGCGTTTAATTGCAAGATTATGTCCAGTGTGCGTTGGAATCTTTAGGAGAGCCCAAGGCGATTGATTGCTTAGCGAGGACTTTATAAGTATTCTCTACCTGATTCAGTAGTATTCTCTACCTCATTACCGACTCTCTACGAGCAATGTTTGGCTCGCTGCGTCTCTGCCTTGAATTTTCTTTGACTGGATTTATAGGCTTTCCAGTCAGTGTTCGTTCATTTAGCTGAATTGAATAGTTTTTTGGTCTCTTTCCTAATGTTGTTCAATTCTTTTGTCCATCATGGTGAGTTAGTTCAGATGGTGGTCCTTCTGTTGGATTGTATGACATGTAGCATGATGCTATAATCAGCGGCGGGAGCCGGTTGCGTTCGTACTTGACCGCTATATTACTGTAGATAGAAGAAAGAGATTAATCTGTTTTCCTCCATGAGGTAGATCAGTTTAGCTCTGACCGCTTTACTGTAATGAATGTTTATTTGCACTATCTTTATCGCAGTTTTTAGCCGCCTCCTCCTTATTATTTTTATTTGCCGAGTTGGCAATAAGCCTTGGCTTACATCTATTTATACCTTTAAAGTTGATCTTCAGTAGCGAAGTTCATTTGTAACTGAGCAGAACTACCACTTCCGTATCGGATTTAGTGAGATCCCCCATTACGATCACTTCCCAAGTATGACTCAATTGGTCGGTATTGACGGATTTTGAGGTAAGGTCCTCGTACAAATAGTACGATTTCCTTCTTGTCGATCAGACGAAGGTCGGATTTGGCCAAGGAGCTTTAGTTCTTGAGATAAACACTTGAAGCCATGTGATAGTGTGTCCGTCTTCAGAAGTCACTAGTTTGAACCCTTGCATGGTATTGAAGATACCGAAAAGCTGGATGCTGGGGCCGGTATTTTTGACGTTGGATTCGTTTATTCGATTCGATTTCAATGACTCGCCATTGAACCTCCGTAAGCTTTCATGTAGCCGACAGCGACTTGTTGACCGGTTATGGTTAGCAGAGAGAATCTGGCTTTTTTCCGGGTATTTGACCCGCTGAAGAAAGGGTGTCATTAAGCCTGGCTCTTTTGAACGCTCGATGTATCGTCTGGTTGAAGAATTTGACGCTCTGCGGAGTGGTTTTTTTTGGCGAACAGGTTGATGCGGTCAGTCCTTCCCTCAAATTGCTTTTGCCAACCCGGGAGGCGGATGGCCCATCAAACTCTTAGCGCTAGCGTTATCTATAGAAGCGGCTCCCCTCGGTGTACAAGCAGTAGGCTTATTTTCCATTATTGGCTATTCCCGCAGATATGTGATATGAATAGTCTTAGGAGATAGATCGGAACAATCGTCACTACTTCTCTGGCTCCCTCAGGTGCCCCAAACGAGGAGGCCGGGGGCGGTCAAATCAAGTGATCGAGCGGGCCAATCGATAACACCTTTGTTTAACATTATGCGGCCGTAAAAAATGTCTCACAAAATATTCATCGTATAGTTAGATGCGTTTGATGTGGCACCCTTTTGTTGGAATCACATGTGTTGTGGGCCCAATCGACCTAATTCGGGCACCAAAACGTTTTTCAATAAGTCACGATAGCGATCACCAGTAATTCGTACAGCAGTGCCTCTTGCGTCTTCAACACATTTTTTTAACGTCAACACGTTGTTGAGGCGTTAGATGCTGCATAATATATTGCTATTGACTGCTGTTCATAACCATCAAATGCGAACTGACAAATGCCAACCAAAATGGCGGTCACAACATCGACCTGGAGCATAAAAAACATCCTGTATATAAAGACAACCAGTCAACGGTTTCGGCCTGAAAAACGCTGCAATGGTGCAGAAGGTAAAATGAGTGGAATGTACAGGTCCTCCGAATAGACTCCGACACCGACTCTATCCTTGATTTTGGACCCATCTGTAAGTATTGACAGCGATTCGATGCAGAGGACAGCGCGATTGTAGAATAAGTTAAAATCTTATTCAGAGGGCACGTGACTTCGGGGACTGGTACAACCAGTGAGTTGTTCTATACATTGCTAGGAGTCTTCCAGTCTTAATGCTGAGTTGGCATCCTGTTGTTTGCCTACGATGTGTGCCGATTATGCTCCGCTGTTGGAGAGGTTCTCAACGCACCGGCGATGCTGAGACATGCTACTTGAGTTTTTCTACCAACTTTAGGTAGGAATTCCTCTTCATGTTTGGTCGTAAGCTTTCCGCCTTTTTGCGTGAGAATAGGGTAACCATGGACTTTCTGGCGCATTAAACCAGTTGAGCTTACGGTCAAGTTTTAGCAAAAAATAATTAACCCTATTCGGGAGTATATCCTCTCAGCATAGGAGGGATGAAGTAGGAAGTTTTATGTTTCCTAGTGAACAGGACTGGCTTGGTTTTTGTTGGGTTAACATTGAGACCATAGCTGTTTCTCCAATTAAACAATTTGTTTAAAAGAAATTACAGGACATCGGCAAGTACTCGTATCTGCGGATATCTGCGGGTATTTGCCTGATACTGAGATAGCGACATCGCGTGCGTAAGCCACAACCTTGCATCCTGTGTTTTCTATTTCTAAGAGAAGTTCGTTGGGAATTGGATTCCAAAACAGATGGGAAAACACACCCCCTTTAAGAGTACCCCGATGTGCTAGTCTCTTCACAGATCTGCCTCCACCCCACATGACCAACAAAGGGTTAACAACAAAGTTTTTGTTAACGGTAACGTTACCTCTCTTCTTACTTTTATTGCATTAAATTACTTGTATATACAGGTCATATAAATAACTCGTAATTGTTTTCCATTTTAATCTTCCTTTTTTCTTTTAGATAATATGTAATAATTTACAGTAGTGGTTATGTATTTTGTATATATGTATATATAATCTGTCTGTCTATTTTTTCGCCAAGGTTTTACGAAACAACAAAATTATAAAAATAATTGGAAAACACAATGCAAAGCTTTTTTTTTCATCAACAACAACAATATATAGAATAGTTCTTTAGTTTTATTTCCTCTTTCTTCTAAATTTGTTTATACAATAGCTCTACAAAAATTAATAATAACAATTAGAATGAAAAGCACTAAAGCGTTGTATCTGCGGTGAACACTGGAACAAAACTCAATCTTATTGCATATATAGTATACTTTATATACAGGGTGATCCAGCTCAGACGATCAAACATTGGGATGTGATAGGTCGACAAGGAGTGCTGCATACCGTTGGTTCAACTAGCTTTTGAAGCATACTTCACTCATAAATTTGAGCTATGCCGTTAGAGTTTAAGTCAAAACAATTTTCTAGCCCTCATAACTAGGAACGGAGGGGAAATATACCCCCTCTACATAAATTTTTTTACTTATCGTTCGCCTATTATTACCCAAAGTTTGATTGTCTGAAGTGGAGTCACGATGTATATGCTGTGTGATGGCGCACGTAAGTCGCAGTTTTGATTTGTGGATAATTTGGATGTGTGTACTGAACTTGCGTTATTTATTTTATTCCACCAGATTTTATTTCCATAACATTTCATTCCGTGATTCCTTCCCGTGTGTTTTTTTTTTAAAAGAGATCTGGGCACAGACTCCAGTCTTGTTTCATTTTATGCTCCCAGTAGTTGCCTTTGTAAATATGTACAACATTTTCAGTGTCATCCTCTTTTTGTTTAATAAACCAGATGGGTTCATAAGGCGGGTAGGGTCGTCCTTGATCAGCAGCTAGTTCCGCATCAGACTCGCGGGCTCTTCGTTTGCTACGCTGTTTCTCTTCTAATCTGTAATTAGATGTAATGCAATAAGATAATAATTAACATGCACTATGGGTAATTTCGTCTAAATAGATTATTATTATATTAAAACAGTACAGGTATCACTATACCGTCACTGTATAGATAGAACCAAATTGTCCTCAACTGGAATTTTCATTCAACAACTCTTGAAGCATTCACCGGACCATAAAACTATTTTAGTGAGTAGTTGACAATCGACCAAATAAGTATATTTTATTTAAGGCGAGAACAGAAATATTGGATGATGTGATTAAAAACAAGCTGTGGTGGATTAATTTAATTTAAACTGGCTCCCAATAAATTAAAATCTGTTTTATTAAATATATTTGTAAGGTAAGTAATTTACAAAAGAGATGCTGCTGCCGCTTACAAAACTTGATTACAACTAACACAAAACAACTAGCTAAAAGGTCTTACAAATGGTAGTACGTATGTACAATTAAAAGATCATAGATTATCATAAGACTACATACAAAAAAGAAGCAATGTGTGATTTAAATGGTAATTCAACCACAAACTTTCAGTATGGAGAACACTTATACGTGGAAAGAAAAAGTAAGATGAAAACGTGCATGTTCCCGCAGTCTAGAAGGATTCGACAAGTTTGAAATTGTCCGAGAACATCAGGAATCAATACAAGAGCGATGGCCACTCAGTTGGTGGAGTTTGGCAACAACATTTTATTAGAAAACTGATTATGGAATGTAAGGGACCTTTGAAATATTAGTTTGATTTTCACATGAAGAAAAGTCTCCAGGAAGGTGACTGATGTTTCAACGTATGGTGTTTACATAGACCTAAGGCAATTAAAACAGATGGAACTTTGTTTAACAAACGTTCTACCGGCGGATATATCAAGAAATGTAAATTATGGGCAATGATTCAGCTCATGCTGCAACTTGCATTTGGGGGAAGTTCTGATTGCATGGTATATGTTAGGTACCCTGACCTTTGTAACCGCCTTCAGAAACAAGAGTGTGCTTTAGAAGCCCAGTTGCTTCTCCATCAAGATAATTTTTAAGATAATGAAACTTTTGTGACGAAGAGTAACCCTTGTTTTAATGAACGCTACTAGTGAACAAATCATGAAATGTGACCCAGTCACAAAAATTGCTAGTAAGTCTTTATTTCTTATTCTTATTATTTCGTATCATTAGCTATGTACGTTATTTGAAAAATGCAATACCTTGTTCACTAATAATAATTTAATTTAGTAATACCTAGTTTCAAATTCTTCGGCATCTGTATTATCTGCGTTTTCTACTTTACAACATGCTAAATTGAATGTTCCGATGCTCATGCCATTCTTCATCCAGTTTTTCTATTCTCGTTTTGGAATCCCCGCAAGTACTCATAACTGGTTGGAAGGAGCAGCAAATTTATGTGTTCGATTAATTTAATCAAAAACGCATATACATATAATATGTATACATATACAGTATGTAATTTACAAGAGAGATGTTTTTGCCACTTACCAAACTTTATCATAACTAACTTAAAGCAGCTAGCTAAAAGATTTTAGAAGTGGTGTAAGTACTTACAATTGAAAGATCATAGATTATGACAAAAATATGTATGTACATAAGCGAAAAATGAATTGAGTGAGAGTTGATACAGTGTGTGCCGAATCTGAAACACAAGCATATTCTGTTACTAGTACTAGTTTTGCAACAAAATCTCAATTTTAAGTGAATAAAATTGCATAACAAATATTATTGCTTTTTTTTTAGTAACAAATACTTGAATAACCTTTTGTTGAAAAATATACAATTTGCTTCAGAATTTTGCAGCATTCTCCTATAATGCTAGTTAATAATTTACTCTGAAGATGCGGTTTATAATGGTTGTGTTTATTCGTGTTCGTGAAAAAAAAAAGTTATAGAAATTACAGAAACTGTTATAAAAACTGCTTTAAGGAGCTTTATCATGTTACAGAAAAAAATGTCTAGTGATCCCTTCTTGAAAGACACTGAAGAATGATCTAAGGTAGGAACATAATGGCGCAAATTCATAGTCAAATAAAGTCTACTTTAAAATTATTTATACATATGAATAAATAAAATCTGAAATTTTGCTATTCATAGTGCGTTCACAAAGTACTGTTTAAGCTTATACGCACGTTTTAAATTTAAAACCAGTCAAACGTCATTTAAAATATTTGAAATGGACTTTGCACTATTGTTAAGGAAGAGAGCTACTTTACATTATTTGAAGATTTTGATTTATGTAGAAAGTCAAAAATCTATAAAACCCGACTACATCCATTTAAGGAGCTAGATGTGGAGGAATTTTGTTTCAGATATATGAGTAGGTTCCAAAAAACCACCGTCCGATTTCTAATCGATATCTTTGACAGAACCCTTATATTATTCCCATATATTTGCAAGTGCTAAAAGCTTCATTATTATTATATTATTATTTTAGGAAGAAGTGTCCATCAGTGTGGTGTTGTTAGTTTACATAAGTCTATGTTTACACGTAATGTCTCAACCAAAATTAGGGGAAAATCATTAAAGATATTTCGAAACGAAAACACTTTTTACTGCCTCATTTAATAAGGTTTCCCTCATCATTGGAGGAAATCAATGAAATCAAACAAACATCTTGCAATTGCTGGATTTCCTAAGGCTATAGGACTGCACACATGTAGAAATTAACCAGCCTATTAAAACTACCTAAGACATCAATCAATAAGGGACACGATAAATTGTATACAGACTAGAATGCAAGATCATTGACACCGTTGCAAGGCCTCATGGTTTCCCATCTCATTCAAGCAAAATGAAATAACTGCTGCCTAGCACACTAGAAGAAAGCATATTTTTACATCAAAGTGTCTTTCTTACACCAGTGAGAAAAATGTCAAATAACTGAAATCAGTTCTGAAGAGACCACGTGTGGACCTGAATATATTGTAACATCGTCTAAAAGTATGCAACAATAATGTAGAATAATAACTACGCTCCTACAGCCCATTCCAAACTGTACTTTCATTCGAGGTTCGCAATAGCTGACAATGCCACGGATAAAGAGAGAATTATAACTGGAAGAAATGATTGTCATCTTGGAATTATTTCCAGTGGTCGAAGAATTTGCTAGAAGTTTCTGGCTATCTGAAACTTCTGCTATATAAGGACAGATGGCGATCAATAGGAAAGACAGTGATTTTTAAACTGTGGCGAAGAGATTAGAAAAGTGATAATAGGCGAAGTTGTAATTTTGTCATAAATTGAAAGTTGAGAGTTAACAAGAAGGAGTAATTAGTTTGGATTTGTGAATTAAGTAATAGAAAGGAGATAAAGTGATTTGAGAGGAAAGAGACATTGTAAGAAAAGAATTGCGAAGGATAGTACAGTGTGAACCTGAATTGTTCTATAGATTAGAAAATAAAGAAATAAATTTCACAGAATATTGTTTTATCTACTCGAGCCGTAGCTCGCATATTACATTGGTGTCAGAAGCGGGATAAAACTTATTCTGTGAATAACTATTTCCGTGGTGTGAAATTACACAAGCAAAAAAAAAAAAAAAACGATTTCTGTGTTGAGTTAATTAGTTGCGCAAAATGGGTCGCAAATTGGGAAAACTAACTATAACTCAACTAAAGGCAGACCTCAGTAAGCGGAACCTCGACACAACTGGGGGAAAAGATGCCCTATTGATTCGTCTGGAAGAAGCAGTAACGCAGGAAGGTGAAAATCCGCACGACGTAGAGTTTGACGTGGAAGAGGAACCAGCAAGTACAGCAGCCGACCCGGGTATAACAAGTCTGCTCATGCAACTTAAGTTAGTCATGGACGAACAAAAGAAAGCAATAGAAGATCAAAGAAATTCTCTAGAACTTAAGCTGGACGAACAAAAGAAAGCAATGGACGAACAAAAGAAAGCAATGGACGAACAAAAGAATTCTCTAGATGCTCTGGAAAGTAAACTTGATGAGCAAAACAAGAACTTGGAATCCAAATTCGAAGTGATCGAAGAGAAAATCGAGAAGGTAGAGACGCAACTCGAAAAAGTCGAAACTAGATTCGATGAAAACTTTGAGAAGCATGAAACTCAGTTCGGGAAAATAGAGACTCAGTTCGAAAAAGTAGAAAAACAAGTCGAAAATCTTACTAAGGAACTCAGCAACGTGAAGAGACAGAAAGCACGGGAATATTCCACCGACGGTCTGAGAAGAAAGGAGATGCAGCCTCCTATCTTCGATGGTCAAACATCATGGCCAATTTATAAAAGGCAATTCGAAGCGGCCGCAATGACCAATAGCTGGGACGATGAAGAGAAGTCCATTGCACTCACACTTGCACTGAGGGGTCCAGCTGCGGAGCTCTTGCAGACCATCCCGGAAGATAAACAGCAGAACTACGACTCTCTGGTTCAGGCTATCGAGATGCGGTTTGGGGATGAACACATGCAGCAGGTGTACAGGGTTCAGCTGCGTAGTCGAGTCCAGAAAAGGGGGGAAACGCTCCAACAGTTGCAAGCGGATATAGAGCGACTAGCCCATCTTTCATACCCTAAAGCCGGTGAGGAGCTTATCAACGAAATGGCGGTGGAAGCTTTTATTCAGGCCATTCGAGGCCCCCAGGACCACCATTCAAGTTTCGCAAACCAAACGGGATAACAAGAGCCTGACAGTGGAGGCACTAATCAACAAGAAGAAGTGCGTAGCCACCATCGACACAGGTGCCACTGCCTCCATTGTAAGAAGAGATATCGTCAAAAGCTCCTGGCTGCACAACACCAACAGCTACTGCCTGAAGACTGCAATAGGGGAAATGGCGAAGGTATTTGGAGAAGTTCGTCTTACGCTTACTCTGGCAGGACTGACGTTCTCCCATGCGTTTCTGGTGGCAGACATATGCGACGAGTGCATCATCGGAATAGACTTCATGAAAGCAAATGAAGTAATCTTGGACATCGGGATGCAAGTACTGAGGTATCGAAATGTGGAGATTCCGATGGTGTACGGAAACGAGAATGCCGTAACTCTCAGGACAGTCATCAGCAAAGACGAAGTTTTGCCGCCGTCTTCAGAGACAATCATTTGGACGAAGCTGGAAGGTGATCTTGGGAGCCACCGATTCTACATAGTAGAACCAGACCCGGAGAAGAATTCTCAAGACTACATCGTGGGAAAGACGTTAGTCGAACCAAAGAACACCATGGTTCCAGTGAGAGTTTTGAACGCAAGACCACACACTGTCAAACTAAGGCGAGGGGAGGTGACTGGAAAATGCACGCCGATTACCGCCGTCGCAACAATATCTGAACGTGGTCCTCCAAAACCTCTCCCATCACCTTGGACAGCGGAAACGAGAGAGACGATTCTCCAGTCCAGTGAGCTGAATCAGGAGCAGCGAACTATGGCAGAGAATCTTATCAATGAGTACGCTGATGTATTTGCCTCACAGGACGGAGAATACGGCCGAACACACCTGGTACAACATCGAATAGACACTGGTGATACTAGACCAATTCGTCAGCCTGCTAGGCGCCTTCCATTGGCAAAGCAGACAGAAGTTGCAGAGATGGTGTCGGCAATGGAGAAAGAAGGTCTGATTGAAAGTTCCAAAAGTCCGTGGGCATCACCGGTTGTACTGGTTAAGAAGAAAGATGGCAGCACGCGGTTCTGCGTGGACTATCGGCAGCTCAATTACGTCACCAAGAAAGACAGCTACCCTCTGCCACGGATTGACGACACGCTAGACACACTATCAGGAGCCCGATGGTTTTCCACTCTCGACTTGAAGAGTGGCTACTGGCAGGTACAGATCCATCCAGAAGACCGGGAGAAAACCGCCTTCACCGCAGGAAATGGGCTATGGCAATTCACGGTAATGCCATTCGGGCTGTGCAATGCTCCGGCGACTTTCGAGCGATTGATGGAATGTGTCCTGCAAGGGTTAACATGGAAAACCTGTTTGGTATACTTGGATGATGTCATCGTCGTAGGAAAATCGTTTGTGCAACACCGAGACAATCTAAGGGATGTGTTTCAAAGGCTTCGAAGTGCCCACCTGAAGCTCAACCCCAAGAAGTGCGCCCTGTTTAGAGCGGAAGTCAAGTACTTGGGGCACATAATTTCAGCGAAAGGAGTGAGAACCGATCCAGAGAAGGTCGAAGCGGTGAAAAACTGGCCAGTCCCCAAGGATAAACACCAACTAAGGAGCTTCCTGGGCCTAGCCACCTACTACAGACGGTTCGTGAAGGATTTTGCCGGGATCGCAAAGAACCTGCACCAGTTGACGGAAAAGGGAAAACAATTCAAATGGACAATTGAGTGCGAGAAGAGCTTCAAGGCACTTAAACAACGGCTATGCGATGCCCCGGTACTGGCTTACCCCACTCCCGGGGAAACGTTCATTGTGGATGCAGATGCTAGTAATGTTGGGGTAGGAGCCGTACTCTCCCAGGTGCATGACGGCCAAGAGAAGGTGGTTGCGTACTTCAGCAAGGTGCTCTCTAAGCCAGAAAGGAACTACTGTGTGACAAGGAGAGAACTTCTAGCTTTGATCTTGGCTACGAAGCATTTTCACAAATACCTCTACGGGAGGAAGTTCGTTCTTCGCACAGACCATGCAGCCTTAAAATGGCTATTACAGTTCAAGAGTCCTGAGGGTCAGGTCGCAAGATGGATCGAAAGGCTGCAAATCTACGACTACGAAATACAGCATCGTAAAG
Source organism: Pocota personata (assembly GCA_963082735.1). Classification (NCBI taxonomy): domain Eukaryota; kingdom Metazoa; phylum Arthropoda; class Insecta; order Diptera; family Syrphidae; genus Pocota; species Pocota personata. Next base: position 83,495,869 of record OY720430.1, read on the forward strand.
GAAAACTCCACTCTAATGCGGATGCACTGTCCCGGAGACCATGCAGAACGGATTGTAAACATTGTGCGCGTCAGGAAGAACGGGAGCTGGTTTCCATCCAAAGAATGAGAGCCGAACCTATCGCCGGCTGGAGCGTAGATGAGATCCGGAACGCTCAGAAGGAAGACCCGGATATCGAGCCGATTCTGGCCTGGAAGGAGAACATGGAGAAACCGGATCATCAGGACATCTCTCACAGAAGCCCGACCTTAAAGGCATATTTTGCGCAGTGGGACTCCCTCCATGTCCAAGAAGGTGTTCTGAGAAGAAAATGGGAATCCTCCGACGGAAAGTCGTTTGTAATGCAGCTTGTAGTACCGCGGACGAGGGTCAAGGAGGTGTTACAGGAAATGCATGGCGGGGCGTCCGGAGGCCACTTGGGAGTGAATAAGACGCTAGAAAAGGTACGAGAACGTTTTTATTGGTTAAAAGCGAAGGAAGATATCGAAGACTGGTGCAGAGAATGCGACGTGTGTGCAGCTAGTAAGGGTCCGAGAACCAAAACTCGAGGTAAGATGCACCAATACAACGTGGGAGCACCTTTCGAACGAATCGCCATTGACATCGCAGGGCCCTTTCCGGAAACCGACAATGGTAATCGGTATATACTCGTAGTGATGGACTACTTCAGTAAGTGGCCGGAAGCGTTTCCGATCCCTAACCAGGAAGCCAGAACCGTGGCGGAGCAGATCGTCTACAATTGGGTTAGCAGATTCGGTGTGCCCTTGGAATTGCATTCTGACCAAGGGAGGAACTTCGAGTCAAGAATCTTCCAAGAGATGTGTCAACTACTCGGAATCAAAAAGACAAGGACAACCCCGCTTCATCCACAGTCGGACGGTATGGTGGAGCGTTTCAATAGGACTTTGGACGAACATCTCTCGAAGGTCGTAGGTGACTACCAACGGGATTGGGACCGGCAGATTCCCTTGTTTTTGATGGCCTATAGAAGTGCCGTGCATAGCACTACTCGACATACGCCGTTCGAAATCTTATTTGGTGGAATAGCTCGTTTACCCAGTGAGGTGAAATTTGGATCTCCTACCAATGAGCCCAGAAATGAAGAAGAGTACGTGGCGGACCTTAGGGAAAGGCTTAGGGACATACACCAAAGGACCAGAAGCCAGATTAAGATAACGAGCGACCGCATGAAGACCAGGTATGATGCCAAGGCAACAACGTGAGGATTCCAGGAAGGAGATCTAGTGTGGCTGTATAATCCCCATCGCCAAAAGGGGAAATCACCAAAATTACAGCGGAACTGGGAAGGTCCCTACAGAATAGTAACCCGCATCAACGATGTTGTCTACCGCATCCAGCGAGGACCAAGGGCCAAAATGAAAGTGGTTCATGTGGACCGACTGAGTCGATACAATGGCCGAAGTGAGGACGCACTTGTTCGGGACGAACAAGTCTAAGAGGGGGGCAGTGTAACATCGTCTAAAAGTATGCAACAATAATGTAGAATAATAACTACGCTCCTACAGCCCATTCCAAACTGTACTTTCATTCGAGGTTCGCAATAGCTGACAATGCCACGGATAAAGAGAGAATTATAACTGGAAGAAATGATTGTCATCTTGGAATTATTTCCAGTGGTCGAAGAATTTGCTAGAAGTTTCTGGCTATCTGAAACTTCTGCTATATAAGGACAGATGGCGATCAATAGGAAAGACAGTGATTTTTAAACTGTGGCGAAGAGATTAGAAAAGTGATAATAGGCGAAGTTGTAATTTTGTCATAAATTGAAAGTTGAGAGTTAACAAGAAGGAGTAATTAGTTTGGATTTGTGAATTAAGTAATAGAAAGGAGATAAAGTGATTTGAGAGGAAAGAGACATTGTAAGAAAAGAATTGCGAAGGATAGTACAGTGTGAACCTGAATTGTTCTATAGACTAGAAAATAAAGAAATAAATTTCACAGAATATTGTTTTATCTACTCGAGCCGTAGCTCGCATATTACAATATATATGACAGTTTTAATATTTTTCGTGGGGCTGGAAATCCTCTGAAAGAAAACTACTCAAAAATGAACCAGGGAAAGATATGTCTCTCAATTTCGTTAAGTCTCTCAGTACGGTTTGCAGATGTTTTCAGACGTAATATAACGTTTGCATACATTTCCATATGAGTACCCGAACGAACCTTATATAATATAACATTGATTATACAAAGCCAGAGCTGTAACATTTCAGGTACAAGTACCAGCACCAGTACCAGTACCGGGACTTGTACTTGTATTTCAGTACTCGGATATTGGTACTTGAAAAAGTCAAGTACCAGTATTTTTCAAGTACTTCGTCGCAAGTATCACGTACTTAAGTACCAAAGTACTTGAGCAGTACTTCCATGTACTTGACCAGTACTTAAAAGTACTTGACCAGTACTTTCAAGTACTTAAACAGTTCTTCGATTCAAAGTACTTTATTTTAGGCATTTGCAGAATTTTTAAAGACAGAAATGTTAATATTTTTTGACGAATTCGGGAAAAAAACATAAGATATAAAATAATATGAAAATACATACACATATGTAAAATAAATATAAAAATACATATACAGTGTTTTGCAAAAGTATAACCGCACCCCGTAAAAGGCCTTTTCCAGGAAACTCTAAACGGTAGATGTCCTTTATTTTTTTTTTATTTTATGTCATCAATTAACAAGTAATTAGAGCAAAAAAGGAGTCCCCGATGTTTTCTTTTGGGATTTCGTGCAATAAAAAACTGTTTTGTCTAGCTTGCAGAAGTATAGCCGCAAGATATAAAAACTGCAATTTCTCTGCAATTTTCATTCAGTTTTTATTGTGATTTTGACAAATAAGAATGCTATGTGGTACGCATTTAAAGGAAGTAGAAAAGGGAAAAATTCTGGCTTTTCGCGAGGATGGTTTGGGCTTTAGAGCAATCGCGAAGAAAATATCAAGATCGGACCGTGTCATTCGAAATTTTTTACAACGGAGTCTTATGGCACAGCAATCCGACCTGGCCGTCCACAGAAGCTTACAAGTCGCGATCAAAGGCGAATAATAAAGGCTTCGTCCAATTCGGTGCCTTCATTGTCAAAAATTCGGAGTTAATTATATTAAGATGTTTCGGTTTCGACGGTTTCGCGTACTATAAAACGCAGTGGATTAATCGTCTGAAGCAAAATGGCGACTGCTTCATGTCTAACAGCAGCCCACAAGGAAAAGAGAGAGGAATTCGCTCGTAACAACATGGATCGTAATTGGAAAACCCGTAAGTAACATTGTGTTCATTTCCACTTTTTTTTCAATTTGAAATGTCTTAATCTAATACAATATTATTTTGTTAAAGATTATTTTTAATGAGGAAAAGAAGTTTAATCTTGACGGATCAGACGGCTTTAATGGACATTGGCACGATTTACGGAAGGAACCAAGGTTTTTTTTTCGAAGAGTAACTTCGGCGGTGGAAGTTGTATCGTATGGGGGCTTTCTGCGCTCGCAGCAAGGTTTCACCTGCCATCAGAAATTGGGTAAGATTCACTTCCCTCGCTGACTTAAGGGTTTTAAAATTTCGAATAGATTATTTTCCGACAAGTCGCTCGCTTATGATTGCTATAACAACAACTGGACTTACAGTTTCTGGTCTACTGATAAATTGACGTTGAAACAAACATTACTCAATAGGCTAGAAAGTACTTGAAAGTACTGGTCAAGTACTTGAAGTACTGGTCAAATATTTGAAAGTACTGCTCAAGTACTTTGGTACTTAAGTACGTGATACTTGGTACTTGTACCCATAAACTTTTTCAAGTACCAGTACCAGGGTACTGAAGAACAAGTATCAGTACCTAGTACTTGTACTTGAGAGAACTGAAGTCCTCTGTACAAAGCCAATCATACATAAATGAAACTACTACAAGTCAAAATGCTTATTTGCTGCTTGAACTGTTTGAATGCCAGTGCAGGAAAAGCGAGAGACATATTTTTAAAGTTATGAAAACTGTAAAATTTAGATGCGAAAAGTATCATATTTATGAAACAATTGTGCATTTTTTATTTGCACAAATATTGGTTTCCTTAAAATGTTGGAACTTTTTAACGATTTTTTTCCAATTTTAAATATGAGTGATTTGCAATTAAACAATATATGCATACTGGTATGTACATATGTAGATGGAAGTACGTACACTTTGTTTTACAGATAATACTGTAAAAATAGAAAATATGGTCGGTCATGATGCAGACAACACAAGCGTAATGATGGGACGTATAAATGGCAATAAAACAAGTCTTAAGAAAGAAAATCACAGGCTACGCAAACGGAGATACCTAGAAAGCAACCTCCAAATACAAACTTTCGTCGTCAGAAAGAATCAACGGCTACGCCACCACCAGCAAAGTCATCCAGACCGATAGAGATGGGCTCAGCCGAAAGAAGAAGGGAACTCTCGGACGATACCGCAGGACAGACATTAAAGAAGGAAAAAACAAGACCACAGTACCAATAAATAAATAAAAAAGTGCGACCTCGGTCACTTAAGAAGGTTGATAAGTCTCTAGGAGATAAACACAAACAGACTCCCGTCCAGTGGTCAAAGATCGCCAGAAGGAAGGCCAAACATCACAATCATGCAGAAGAGCACAAAGTAATAAGTGTGCAGAGACAGAAACAGGATGCCATCGTAATAGCAACAAGAGGGGACAAGTCATACGCGGGTATCCTGCGACAAATGAAAACCGATGTTAACCTTAAGTTTTTGACAAAAACCTGCAATACGATCTGATAGCATATGCCTACAATAACTCAAATATCGAATTTGATCGCAATCGTTAGAGCCGTTTTCGAGAAAATGTATTTTTTTTTTTTCAAAATCGGCCATTAGTAATGTACTGTCAATTTTGGGGTTAGAATGAAAATTCCGACTTCGCCTCGAATTGTGTTTGAGGTTTCCGTCCAGCCGTTTAGGCCACTTTATTGCTATGATACAATTTCAAATTCGAATTTCTCGAAAACGGCTGTAACGATTTTGATCAAATTTGATATTTGAGTTTTGGAAAATCTTAAAATTTTGTATTTTTATTTTAAGGCATTTTTTTTTTAGTCGTACGCAGTTTTTGTATTATATTTATCTCTAGACTTTATAAAGTGAAAAAAAATTGTTTATTCGACTTTGACTCTAACCTTCTAAACCTTTCATTTTTCCAAATTTTACTTGAGAATGTTTGCATTTTAGTAAAATTCAATTTAAATATCACTTGAGTTTTATATATGCACATAGGTACAGAAAATGCGCACAGTGAGTAATTTAATCGAGGCCAAGAGCATGTGTTTCGAGTCTGAATTCGCGTATTAAATGTTAATTTTCAATTTTGTTGAAAGAAATAATTAAAGAAAATAATAATTTTCGCAACCTAAATTTGTTTTGTTGATCTTTTAAGAAAACATTTATCATAAATTAATATTGTGATTGAATAAAATCGCGGCTCTAACCTCATCTTCTCAGCATTACTTTCATCCCATTGGCCGTCTTCCATTAATCGTTGATCTGGCCGCAGTCTAGAATCTGTTGGGGCAATACCTTCTTCCATTTCATTTAATTGACTGGCCAATACCGTAAAATTGTAATACCTAAAAATAAAAACAGGTTTCACCATCTTTCAAAATAATATTTATCAATTAGTATACTTTTCACTGTCTTCTGGCGGTGGTCTTCTAGTCCAAACTGTCCTATAATTTCCCGTTTTATAGACAGCACTCTCTGACGAACCTGAAGTTGATAGAACGTGTGCGATTTCTATTTTATTATCCCAAATGCCACGTAGAACCCATTTTACATCATTATTCTCATCCATGATAACTCCCTTAACCTTCCGTTGTGCATCTCTAGTGAAATATGAGTATGGAATATATTTCAAATGACACTTGATACCTTTGGCCTTGTTTTGGCCAACAATTTCCGTCTCTCCATGATTATCTATCCAAAGTTTACCAACTATAATGTTATGGACTGTAGTGGTGACCTGAAATCAAGATCATACAAAATTGGTCATTGGATTAGTTGATTTACTATATAAATTTACCTTTCTCCATGAATATTTATGGCCGGAAGCAAAATCCACATACGCATTACCCAATGGAATTACTTGTAGGTACTTTCCTCTAAATTTACTAGTCATAGTAAATTCCTGCCAGCAATTCCATGTTCTGCCCTCACAGTGGATCGCTGCCATCGGTGGGTGATGAGAGACTTGTTCAGCTATTACGCGCCATCCCAAATCATCCATACGATCACATTCGTAAGTTTCTCCGAGCAGTGGATTGAACGGTTTTCCGGTTCGATTTGCTGTTGTGGAATAACTGGATATCGAAAATGCTGCAACATATGCTAACTGCTCATAGGGATCACTACATTGAGCTGCTTTGTCTAACAAGTCGGCATATTCGTAGTCTTCTGCAAGCCTAAATAGAAGAATACAAAATTCAAGAGATGCAGAATATGTATTGTATATAACAGAAAAGTCTGGAAAGATTACCTTTGTAACATGGAAAGAGGTTCGTTGAAATTTACTGGCATCGGTATTTTAGAGAGCTCTTTGCCAATACAATTCTTCATGATGGACCATAGATTAAGAGGATAATTTGGTTTATCAGGAACTCTAGTTCGTCGGTTTTTAATTACACGATTTAAGCTGACCGTACTGCCGAATCTTCCCGGCAATACCACATTTGGGTGATAGTCCATATTATCAACAATGTCTGTACCTTGAATGTTCTGAGGCACAACTAGGACCTGGGAAATAAGTTTAAAGAATCCATGAAATTGGTATACCTTTTAACGCTCCAAAGATAATATAAATGGATAGACATTTGTCTAATCATAACCATTGCAATTAATCAGAATAAGAAATAAAGGGCACGACTGGATCGCACGTATTTATTCCATATAATAGAGTAACTCAAAAAGTGAGTCTCGCAATTGTTTTTTTTTTTTTTTTTTTTTGTATTTATTCACTAAAACCACATTCAGTGATCATGGAAATTGATCGCCATTCATTCCTGGTTCATAGCACTCAGAGACCTTGTGGGAGAAACGGTATGACCTTTACTGTTCATTACTTATAGTGTGAACGTGCCCTAAATTAATGCTATTGTTCCGTTTTTTGTAACAGCTCATTTGTAACAGTTATTTTAATCTTAACTCTATGTAATTTTATGACAGTTCATTAAATCACTTTTTTGTGCCTCTAACAGGTTATGGGCAACACGTTTTATTTCCTTAAGCATTAGTTGCTAATAAAATTGTTCTTTAGTTTTGTTTTTCTTATAAAAAAAAAAATAAAAATATTTGTTTTTTTGTAGACATTAGTGCTGCTGTGTGTAGTCTAAAAAAAAGACAAAGAAAATGGAAAGATTTTTTAATAGAGGAACTGAGAGGAGTTGAAAACTACCACGATTGGAGTTTCGCAATGGAAAATTTTCTGGAATCGAAATCGCTTCTCAACTCTATTGTATATTCCAAGGACGACGAAAAGAAGGCTGTGGAAACCGACACGGGCAATTTAAGCAAGACAAAGGCTTATTTTGTTTTGAGCATAGAGTCATCTCTATTCGTTCACATTCGTTCTTTCAAAACAGCAAACAAATTTGGTTAAAATTAAAATCAATATATCAGGACCACGGACTAATTCCATCATATTTAACAAAAAAAAAAAAACTTTCCAAATATATTCTCTTATATAAAATATTCATGTAATAGATTAAGTAGCCATTAATATAGGTTTTTTAAAAAAAAAAAAAAACCTTAGCAAACTAGCCAGTAGATATACGTTGGGCCCCTATTGTTGAGCCAACATTAAATTTATAGTAATAAGTCTAGTTTTAAGCCAATTTGTAAATAGAACGACTAAACAATAAAAACCTTAATCTGAATCTGAATCCATCATATTGGACTTCTGGAAAAATTGATGTCGGTGAAGTTAGAAAATTGTGACTCGATGCAGAACTATGTATATGTAACATAACCTCAATTGTGTCCAAATTGCAAAGTATCAATTTTACCGTCGATGATATTTGGTACCAGTCAATTTTATAAGCTGGAATATCGACCACTAATCATGAGTCTTGTTGCACAGGGAGCTAATTTAACTGCAGATGACGTTAGATTAAAATCGAGAAAGATACTGCATTCTTCGCGAAAAAGAAGCCAAAGTCACAGAAAAGAAATTACAAGAAAAGTATCAAATGTTATTCTTGTGGCGGTAAAAATCACATTAGAGTCAACTGTACACAAAATTCGAAGGAAATGGGTTCACAATCGGCTAAAAGAGCATTAGTTGCAAACTTGATGGTGAAAAGTACTTCGAACGACTGGTTTGTGGACAGTGGAGCACTAAGTCACATGACACCGAACGCAGGTATTTTGTCCAATTGTAAAGGGTGGTTAAGTTTTAAGGGCCGATGTTGATTTTGAATAAAACACAAATTATTTAGGAAATTACTGTCATTTCTTTTTATTATGATAATATTGGTATGGTTCAATTATGTATGGAACAAAATATCGGCCAAATGGCCGCCGCGACCTCGGCGGCACACCTCCATCCGATGGTCCAAATTTTCGATGACGCTGAGGCATAATTGAGGTTCTATGCCGTTAATGTGCCGAATTATCTCATCCTTTAGCTCTTGAATTGTTGCTGGCTTATCGACGTACACCTTTTCTTTCAACCAAACTTTTCTTTCAACCAAACCCCAAAGAAAGAAGTCCAACGGTGTCAAATCACATGATCTTGGCGGCCAATTGACATCGCCACCACGTGAGATAACACGGCCATTGAATTTGTCGCGCAAAAGAGCCATTGTTTCGTTAGCTGTGTGGCAATTGGCACCATCCTGTTGAAACCACATATCGTCCACATCCATATCTTCCAATTCGGGCCATAAAAAGTTCGTTATCATCTCACGATAGCGAACACCATTCACAGTAACTGGCTGACCGGCCTCATTTTGGAAAAAATACGGCCCGATGATGCCGCCAGCCAATAAACCGCACCAAACAGTCACTCTTTGTGGGTGCATTGGTTTTTCGACAATCACTCTTGGATTATCATTCGCCCAAATGCGGCAATTCTGCTTATTGACGAATCCACTGAGGTGAAAATGTGCCTCATCACTGAAGATGATTTTCTTCGAAAATTGATCATCCACTGTTGCCATTTCTTGCCACCATTGTGACCATTGACGACGCTTGAAATGGTCAAGAGGCTTTAGTTGTTGAGTCAATTGCACCTTGTAAGCGCGTAAATGCAAGTCTTTATGCATAATGTTCATCAACGACGAGCGTGAGAGGTGCAATTGTTGGGCACGACGACGAGTTGAGGTGGACGGCTCTTCAGCCACACTATCGCGAATAGCAGCAATATTTTCTGCAGTACGAGCTGTACGAGCATGCACTGGTGTTTTCACATCTCCTACAGACCCGGTTTGCACACATTTTTGCACGATTTTTCCGATTGTACGCACATTTGGACGATTAAATTGACCGAAAGAATCACGAAATGCACGCTATGCATTTTGATTTGAACGCCCATTTTCATAATAAGCCTGAATAACTTTAACGTGTTGCTCGATTGTGTATCTTTCCATGGTTCAAATTGAGTTAGTCTGAAATTGAGAAATGTCAAATGAAATGCAGAAAAAAACTTGACGTTTAGGTGTGGTTCACATTCAACATCGGCCCTTAAAATTTAACCACCCTTTATAATAGAATTCCTCCGGTAACTAAAATACTCACAGCAAACGATGACACGATGGATGTTAGATGCAGCGGCGAAACAAATATAAAACTGAAATCCGGAGAAGAACCAGGCAACAAAGTCGTCTTCGATAGTAACGGGTGCACGGTATATGACAGCAAAAATATTCCATTTGCAAATTGCAAACCGAAGGACGGTGTCTATAAATTTCAACACTTCGACACTTGTTTGTTGTCAAAACAAGAGGAAGCGTTTACCTGGCATCGCAGATTTGGTCACATCAATTTTCAAAGCCTCAAAATCAGGAAAATGAGAGACGGCGTAGTGACGGGGATGAAATTCAGCGACAAAAACACAGCGACTGATTGTGAGGTATGAGCAGACGAGAAAACCTTTCAAACCAAGTACAACAGAGACTAAAGATTAGTTAGAAATTATTCATTCGGATCTTGTTGGACCAATTGGAGACGTTCCATTGGCGGAGCTAAGTATTCATTGACTTTAATCGATGACTACAGTCACAAGGATTTTTGCCTATTTTCTAAAGGAAAAATCGCAGGTTCTGGACATCTTTACCGATTTTAACGTGTTTGTTGAAAACCAAACCGATCGAAAAATCAAAATTTTACGCACTGACAGAGGAACCGGTTACTGCAATAGAAATTTTGATCGCTACTGCCGCCTTAATGGTATTCAGCACCAACGCACGGATGTTTATACGCCACAACAGAATGGTGTGGCAGAGAGAATGAATCGGACAATAGTCGAACGAGCCAGGTGCATGATTTACGATTCTAATCTGGATGATTCATTCTGGGCCTAAGCGTGCAACCGAAGCGTGGCCGTACACATAATCAATCGATCTGTTTGTGCATCGCTAGTCAACAAAACACCTGAAAAGGTATGGACAGGTTCAAAAGTCGATTTTTGGTACTCCAGTAATGGTCCATATACTAAAGCAACGATGCAATAAATGGAGTCCTAAGTCGTTAAAAATGTTATTCGTTGGTTAGCGATAAAAAGGGTTTTCGTTGCATGGATTTGAAACAAATATACAAGAAAATAACTATAAGTCGTGATGTCATTTTTCACGAAACGAAAACTTCGTCGAAGACTATTTTCAACATCGGTTTGATTAATGATTCGAATCAAGTGAGGGAAGTAGCCAGTGATAGTGATTCGAACCATTTTGTACAGGACGATATTGAAGAAACTACAATGCCAATAAAAGAATCGATGGATTCGAGTGATAATTTAACATTTAAAATTGAAGACGATGCGACGAGTTTTATATCAGCGATTGGAGAATCAAATGATGAGACTTTTAGCGAGATAAGAAAATCATCTCGTCAACCGAAACCAAGGAACTCTGAAGGAATGGTAACACATTTGGCATATACTAACCCCAATATTTCTGACCCTATTATAGTAAAAGAAGTGCTTTCAAGACAACATGGCAAAAAATGGCAACAAGCCGTGCATGACGAGCTACAATCTCATTTTGAGAATGAAACTTGGACAGTCACCAATCTACCGAAGGGCCGCAAGGCGAACAAAACAAAATGGGTGTTCAAGACCAAGAAAGATGAAAATGGAAATGTTCTAGGTGCCAAGGATTGCGCTCAGACATATGGTTTAGATTACCACGAAACATTTTCCACTTTCGTGCGTTACTCGACCATACGATTTTTAGTCACACTTGCTGAAATTGATCAAATGGACGCGGTCACGGCATTTCTGCAAGGGGATCTGAGTGAAGACATTTACATAGAATTACCGGTACAAGTCGCCGATGGGAAAACCAAGTTCCGAAAATTAAAAAAAAAATTAAATTGCTATGTATGGCCTCAAATAGGCTGGACGTGCATGGAATCGTAAGTTAGTGGGAGCTTTAAAATCATTTGGTCTTTTACAGTTAAAACTCGATCCATACGTTTTTTACAATCATACTTTGGACTTGATTATAGGGATATATGTTGATGACACACTAATATTTTGGCGTGATCGAAAAATCTAATCTAAAGTTAAATCGTCATTGAGTTCAACATTTAAGATGAAAGACATGGGACCAGCCAAATGTTGTTTTGGAATTCATTCAAACGGATGAATACGTTGAATTGGATCAATCAGAGTATATCAGCGAAATTCTTGACCGTTTCGGCATGGAGAACTGCAAGCCAATTTCAACCCCAAGTGACACCAACGTCAAATTGTCGAAACATATGGGTGCAGAGAACAACTGGATCGGATTCCATATTAAGCTGTTATTGGCTGTTTGCTGTACCTCACTTAAGGAACAAGACCTGATATAGCTTTTTCCGTAAACAATGTAAGTAGATTTAATTTTAATTTCGTTTACATTATTGGCAGGCCGTCAAAAGAATTCAGCGCTACCTAAAAGGGACTATCGAGCTGAAGTTGCGCTAAACCAAGAATAGTGACAATGGACTCCTCGGTTATTACGACGCCGACTATGCTTCTGATGTGGATAACCGCCGTTCATGCACAGGTTATTTGTTCAAGCTTTCAAACGGAACTATTTCATGATACAGCAAACGTCAATCGACTGTAGCCCAATCAACGACTGAGGCGGATTATTTATCGATGTCAACTGTAGTCAAGGAGGCAGTTTGGCTTAGACAAATTGCCCATGAGCTCGACAAAAGTTTGGCCAATACAATCAAAATCAACTGCGACAACAAAGGTTCAATTGATCTAGCTGAATCGGACGGGTTTAGCTTTTGTACAAAACACATCGACGTGAGACATCATCATATCAGGGATATTATGAAGAAGAAATACGTCGAACTCAACTTTATTCCAACCGAAGAAATGGCTGCCGATAGCCTTACCAAAGCCGTTACTAAGGAGAAGCACCATTTTTGTGCTAAGAAGTTTGGATTGTGTTGAAATCTTTAAAAATATTAACTCTTACAAATTGATTTATTAAATGAATTAATTATTTAAAATCTTTCAACAAGTGAGAGTATTGTGTGAACGTGCCCTACATTCATGGTATTGTTCTGTTTTTTGAAATAGCTCATTTGTAACAGTTCTTTTTATCTCTTCTTTTAACTCTATTTAATTTTATGACAGTTAAAATAAATCACTTTTTTTATGCCTTTAACGTTACTTCAAGAATCACTACACTGGCAGGAAACTTGGTGTGCATCACACGGGGGACACCTGAAGGCTCTGTCGTACCTTCGACTGACCATCTGGTCCTGGTCGAATTTTTTTCATCGGAAAAAAAACCAAAGAAAGCCTGGAATATTAGGAGCCGCCGGCCTCGAAGCACACGTGGTTATTGTTTCCTCCGAAATAAACTGCCCATTTCTCGGCATGAGACTTATATCGGAGGTTTTCATGAACCATACCACGAATTGGTCGCCCGTACACTTGAAGGTCCCTTGCAATTGACCTCATCGATGTTGCAGGGTCCTGATGAATACGATGTTGAACTTGTTGAACAAATTCCGGGCCTTTCTTAGTGTCCGAACGTGTTGAATGCTTTTTACGTATCGAAACAGGCGAAACATCGTCGCCAGAACCCTCCGACTCAACGCAAACCTTGTGAACGAACAACTTTCAAAAAGCCCTATATTTCGATATCAGTGTAGTCTGCATTGCTTTTCTGCTTTTCATTGTTTGTGTTAGGTTTATGTGACACTGTACCCGGGAAAAACTTAAATGTCTGCTATCAACGCAATCAATACTGCGACGGAACAAAAACATGTCCTCAAATAGCCCCCGCACCTGGTACTTTCACGACTTTTAAGAAATGGCTTCTTCTTATAATAGAGTGGGCTACACCCATAACAATTTTTTGCCAAAGTTCATGGATTCTGGTGAAATCCTGAAAATAAGGCTTATCCAACACGGTAAGTAGCATTCAAAAGCAAACAGATTTTTTGAAGAAAAAGTAGGCATCCCTATGGGATAGGGTGTAGTAACAACATTACTACTTGTAATGCAGATAGGTTTGCAGCAGAAATAACTCAACAAACTTGTTTTAGCTTGTTTTAGTCACTAAATTATTACATTACATAAATTATTACGGTAAAAAGGGGCCAAGTTCTCTAGTACAAAAATCCTGTAACATTCAGCCGCGATAAGGAGTGAAATATGAAAGTGTGCCAAGTTCAACGTGTTCCATTATTTTTTAAAATTCGCGCGCGCCAAAAGGAATATGAATACCTTTATACTGTTAAAGGGCATGGGCTCTAATGCCTTTCCAAATAAAATTTGACACTTGGCAAAAGTCTATTTATGTCCGTAAATAGACTTAGACAGGTCTATATACATACATATATGATAAAGGAGTACTTCCTTAAATAATGTGACCCCTCGTGGGGCATAGGGCGCCTAGAACGCCTGTCATGTCCGACATTTGGTGTAGGTCCAAAATCCTACCTGAGAGTAGACATCTTATGACTACCAGAAATAACAGTGATAAAAATACGTATGCAAAATCTTTCGCACATTTAACGAAACTTTCCCCTCACACTTCTGACAGTTGATGACTTAATGAGATACTCGTACGTATCAAAAGTAATACATAAGTACAAACTAAATGTCATCAAAATGTATTTGTTGGTTTTAGAGCGAGCACTGTGATGACAAACATACATTTAAAATAACGGTACGGGACTCTAACTGCTCGAGGTCCCCACTTGACGATTTTTTTTACATTTTGATGGTTCTAGATATCTAGGCGCGAGTACTGCATATTATGTTATTAAAATATAAATGGAGAAGTCTAAGTGCTATAGGAAAAAAAAAAAACTCGCACACAGATCGGTACGCTCCTAGAACCTGTATGTGAGTTTGTTCTACCATGTGGCAGAAGACATCCATTTCGTGCTTAGGGAAAGATTATTTAGATATCATCAAACGCAATAAACTGGCATTGATAGAATTCATTTCTGGTCTGAACACTGACAGAAAATAGTTCTGCAACGTACAAGGGTCCCCTCATTGTTGAAAGCATTATATTTAGGTAAAGACTTTTGGCAATGGTTTCAAGTAGTCCCACGCCTCGAATTTAAGCTTTCATTTATTGATTTTACGCATCATGCCATACCCCGATCTTAATGAAGACCAACAGCGCTCGCTTAAAGCTGTTATAAGCAAATCTCTATCTTTCTCTGAGGGACACAGTGTCTGCAAAACAACGGCAATATTCGATTTCACCAGTCATCCAGAGATTAATATAGAAGTAACTGTATCGCATTATTTTTTTGGAAGTGATTCAGGAAAGTCAAAGTGCATGGAGTTCTCCGGTTGTACTCATAAGTAAATCGGAGAAAAAACGCATTTGTCTTGACTTCCGAAAGGTTAATTCACTAACAAAGAAGGATGCCCTCTTATGGAGCCGGCTAAAAGATGCACACTATATTTCGAATGAGGATCTCAAGGACGCGTTTTGATAACCTTTTGAGATACCTCAAGTGCAAAGATGTATTTTTATTTCAGTACGTCGACGACGACCAAGAATGACCAATCGCTTTCTACTCATAAAAGTTTAACTCATACCACGTCAACTATAGTATAATGGAACAGGAATGTTTGGCAGTAGTTCAAGCCGTCGAGGAATTTCGACCTTTCGTGGAAGAATCGTTACAATTCCTTCAAGCTTGAAGTGGCTGATGAGTTTAAAAGATTTGAGTGGGCGATAGGCAAGATGATGGTTGAAACTGCAAACCTTTGACTTTGAAGTATAACTCCGGAAAAGTTCAGCGAATGTTGAGCCCGAAGCGTTGTCACGAGCGTTCCTTGAAAACTTGGAAGGCGGCACAGATTGTAACCACCTGGATATGGATTTAAATTCAGTACATAGAATATACCTATATACCACTAATGAAAATGACACAAGGAAACTTCCGGATCTAAAAGTATGCGACCTTTTAGATTTTAAAAGTTTCTATTCATCTCACTCCGATGTTGATAATAGTGACCTGCAGTGGCATTGTGGTCTAACTCAAGAGCTCTTAGTGGAATCGCAAAAACCAGACTTCGGTAATTTAAATTTCCGCCTAAGATGGCTAAAGAGATAAGGCAATACTTAAAGCATTACATTTGTAAGGAGAGCAAAGGTATCCATAAAGCTCTAATACCTCCAATGAACACCTTCACTACCTGTGAGAGGCTTTTCCAAAAATGTAACATTAATTTGATCGGTCTTTATGTAAGATCCAGAAAGGGAAATTTATATTAACTTGTGCTTCCACACCACTTTACAAAATTCGTGATGTTGAAAACCATGCAAAAGCGAACACATAGTCTGTGTTCAACTGCCAGTTGTTTGTACTTTTGGTGTACCGGAATACATTTACAATATCTCGAAAAACTGGGTATACGGCACATTAAACTAGTCTGCACTCACCCCAATCAAACGCATCCGAACGAGCAAACGAATCCGTTTTATCTGGCTTTTGATCCCATCAAATGTTGTCAGATTGTTGCTTTGAAAAAATCAATATTCAACAGGGAAAAACCCCAATTTAACCATGTACTTAATCAAAAACCCACGAAGAAAAAACTTGAAAATTAAATTCAAGAATAACTTGAAGCACAAAAAAAAAGACGAAGATCCACATGCATTATATGCCATTGTATGTATATATGTCATATTTGATGGGAAGCACCCAGATTTTGTAATTCACCAATTGTCTTGAAATTTAGTGTTGTTGTTTGAATCTCTTTAAATTTTACTGAAATTTAAATGCATGATGTAATCCACAACCCAATTTGGTCAAAGTTGAGTAGCTTTTATTGGTTATATTATTATTATTTTTTTTATTTTATTTATCAACATGCCATGTTGATTTACCATTTTACTAAAAAAAATTGTAAATATGTTGTAAATAATGCAGGAAAAACGCATTGTAATGTCATCAATTTCATTGACTTTCAAAACTTAATATTGAATTTCAGTTCAACCACATTGGAGATCTATCAATTAGTTCACTACTGGCTTCACAAGTTGGTCACCGATTTGACAATTTTCGATTTTTGCTCAACTTCTGGACAGAGGTTAAGTAAAAACAACTGCCACACACCAAAATTGTACCCAGCGGTACTATCAGTTTGCACCTTCATATGCGTACATACTCGTCCACATTTTCGGATATCAACATAACATCTCATAGGATTCATAAAGCATTATCATCTACAGCAAGTGTTCGGACATCGGCATATACATACATATGTAATCATGAGTAGTTTCCATATATTCTTACTTTTGTGCTTACATAAACTAACCTACGACAATCAAATAAAAGTTTGACTTAATCGGGGGAATCTTAAGATCCAATTGCGGCCACCTGAATCTATATAACTCGGTCAGCCACAATAATAAAACTAGAGAAGTATTTTTTCTTTCCATTTATTCGCAAAGCTTGTTTCCAGATTAGGTGCAGTTCAAATTACGCAACCCTATCCAACCCCCTCGAAAAATTTACAGTTAAATATGTAATAACCAAGTCAGCTAAATGACTTCTTCTTCTTATGGCGAAGTTATGATCCGGAGTAGAAGAATCACAACCCTCCCACTTTACTGCATCCCTACTGTGGGGTTTGCCGATCAGCTAAATGACATCCATGTATAATGGAAAAATCATTAAAACCTCGTGGGAAGTTCCACCGACCCTTCCGCAAAGTCCAGTGTATCGCCCGGTTATCTTCCCCCAAAGACCCTACGGGAGTAACATACAAGATCTCAGTGCTCAAAACACTTCTTTGTATATGAGTATATATTTAGGTATATGGACGTGAACTTTCAGTCAACTTCTAAAATCGGAAGTTTCCCTTTTTTCATCAATACTATAAATCAAACACATACATGGAAGTTACAATCCGCCTGCAATGGATATTATGATACCCTACCCCTCATCTTTTAACCCATCCCTAATAAAGTCTATATATTTTGTTAAGGCTACATTTTTCAGTTTCTAGTAAAAATAGTGATAAAAAAATTCTTTAAAAAGTAGGCGTGTCTGTAGGCGGATTTAAAAATGTGCAGACTTATACTGCTTCAGATTCTAAAAAGCTTATATATTAAATTTCATCTTTTTAGCTCAAAATTTAAGGTCCAAAAACTGGTGACATACAGACGGTGGAACGGACATGGTTTTCTTTTTTTTTTTTAAAAAAAAACAAAAAGGCAGAACTCCTTTTTGTGTAGTTGTTAGAGAAACTTAGATTTCATTCGTTTCTCTTTTGTGCTCGGTTGGCTGTGGTTGCTGTTCCCCGTCCGGGCTCGAACCTGCACATTTGGGGTCACAAGTGAACGCACTGATTCATTTTTTTTTTTAGTTTTTAGTGCATTTTTATTGGTTTAATTCAGTATTACTTACATGCTAGACAGAAAAACGCTTAAAACTACATTATCTTCATACAGTAACGGACATAGAAATCCGGACATAGAATAATTTTGGAGGTTTTAAAGATAATCAAGATCAATCTTTACCGAACGTTAATTTGTTGAAATAGATTTCAGATTCGAAAAACAATAAACAATTTCCGAAAAAAACATTACATTACAAACATTTTCAAATTGTTTTAGGATTACATTTTTTTTTTTATAATTTGCACGTGTGAAAGGGGATATGAATACCCTTATACTAATTTTAGGAAAGGGAAAGATACAGAGAGAAAACAGATTGGTGTAGTTTGTTTGAAACTCAGATATTATTAAGTTTCAGTGAACTCCAAGGGTGGCGTCCAGATAAATGGGGAGTATTTTTGTATTGTCGTTGCTTATAATTCACAGTATTTTTTTTCCATCCTCCTGATGTCATAATCACGATCCAGTTGCATTTTACCTACTGCCATTGTTATGCCATACATACATATATACTCCAAATCATAATTAAGCCTCCTTGTTTCATGGTTGTTGTCACACACTCATCATTGAATCTTTCTCCAGTTCTTCGCCTCACGTACTGTATATTCCGTCAGAGCCGAATATGTCGAACTTGGACTCATCTGAGAAGATCACATTTTTCCAATCCGTTATGGTCCAGTTTTCATGATCTTTGGCCCACTAGAGATGTTTAAGGCGCATTCATTTATTTAGAAGTGGTCTTTTGGCAGGTCTTCTTGTGTTCAAGCCAGCTTTTTGAAGCCTTCCTCTTACAGTCCGTGAGGTTATCTATGATCCTCCAGCCTCTACAAAGTCTGTCCTTAAATCTTCAGCAGTTTTGAATCGATCACGCAGACTTATTCGTTTTAAAAGGTGATCTTCAGCGCTGGTGGTGTTTCTTCTGCGACTCGTCCCCTTTTTTATTTGCAATGAGTCCGTTGCCTCGAATTTTTTGATGTATTTAGCCACTCCCAACTTGCTGAATGCACTATATCACGAACACTTAATTCTTCATTTTTTAAAGTCATTATTTCGACTTTTGTTTTTTCACTATTTTTTTTTTATTTTCAATATTAATAAAATTATTTCCACTTTCACTCAAACTATTAGGTGCGCAACTAAGTTCTCGCTGTTTGTCAATAGATGACTCCAGCAGTAAGTACTGGTCGATTTTGACATATCCAAAATTTCTTCTTTCATTCGAAGAAAACGGCGGCTGAAGCGCATCGAGAGCTCCAAAAAGTTTACGGAGATGCTGCTCTAAGTGAAACAACGTGCCGTGATTGGTTTCGTCACTTCAAAGACGGTGATTTCGATGTTGACGACCGTCCGCGTGAAGGAAGGCCACAATCGTTCGAGACGCTGAATTGGAGGCATTGCTCGATGAGGATCCGTGCCAAACGCAAGAACAGCTTGCTTCAGCATTAAGAGTTACCCGTCAAGCCATTTCCAAGCGATTGCATGCGTTTGGAATGATTCAAAAACAAGGAACTTGGGTTCCTTATAATTTGAAGCCAAGAGACGTTGAGCGTCGTTTTTTCGCCTGTGAACAACTGCTCCAGCGTCAAAAAAAGAAGGGTTCTCTTTATCGCATCGTGACGGGTGGAGGCACGAAAAAGTGATTCTACAGCATGACAGCGCTCGGCCTCACTTTGCCAAACCCGTTAAAACCTACCTGAAAACACTCAAATGAGAAGTCCTCCACCCGCCATATTCCCCAGATATTGCGTCATCCGATTATTACTTGTTCCGTTCGATGGCACATGGTCTGGCTGATCAGCAGTTCCGCTAATAAGAAGACATCAAAAAATGGCTTGATTCGTGGATAGCCTCAAAAGATGAACACTTTTACCGTAACGGTATTCGAGCTCTGCCAGAAAGATGTGAAAAAGCTGTAGCTAGCGATGGGCAATACTTTGAATGATTCATTTGTAACCATTTTTTCACAATAAAGTTGCATTTTCATAAAAAAAAAAACAAAGAGAACTTAGTAGTTGCACACCTAATACTTTTTTTCAATGAACTATTACAAAGTGAACTAGATTCACGTCATCAAAGCCTTTTTTATGCAAAATCCTAAAAAACTACCTGCTAGTTCTCAAGTTGAAGAATTTTTTTACCCTGACCGGATTTCTATGTCCGTTACTGTATATTATTCTAACTTATTATCCCCATGCTGGAGCTCTAAGCTAAATATAATACTTAAACTGTGTCTTTCGATTTAACCTAACTTAAGTTCTTTATTTATTTCATGTAATTGTAAATACTATAACTAAGAAAAATATTTAAAAACAAAAAAAAAAAAACTTAGTAAACAAGCGACGAACACACTACCCACTACACCGTTCGATGCTGGATAAAAATTCAGTCGGTGCTCATATTATTAGAGCCACCCTAAGAAAAATATTTTTTGAGCTGCTCAGAAATGAAGTATGAAGGTCAAGGATTTCACTTAAAATTAAAATTTTGTTAAGAATTGTTCTCTTGATGGAAATATAAACTAATAAAGGGTGGTTAAATTTTAAGGACCGATGTTGAATGTGAACCACACCTAAACGTCAAGTTTTTTTCTGCATTTCATTTGACATTTCTCAATTTCAGACTAACTCAATTTGAACCATGGAAAGATACACAATCGAGCAACGCGTTAAAGTTATTCAGGCTTATTATGAAAATGGGCGTTCAAATGAAAATGCATATCGTGCATTTTGTGATTCTTTCGGTCAATTTAATCGTCCAAATGTGCGTACAATCGGAAAAATCGTGCAAAAATGTGTGCAAACCGGGTCTGTAGGAGATGTGAAAACACCAGTGCATGCTCGTACAGCTCGTACTGCAGAAAATATTGCTGCTATTCGCGATAGTGTGGCTGAAGAGCCGTCCACCTCAACTCGTCGTCGTGCCCAACAATTGCACCTCTCACGCTCGTCGTTGATGAACATTATGCATAAAGACTTGCATTTACGCGCTTACAAGGTGCAATTGACTCAACAACTAAAGCCTCTTGACCATTTCAAGCGTCGTCAATGGTCACAATGGTGGCAAGAAATGGCAACAGTGGATGATCAATTTTCGAAGAAAATCATCTTCAGTGATGAGGCACATTTTCACCTCAGTGGATTCGTCAATAAGCAGAATTGCCGCATTTGGGCGAATGATAATCCAAGAGTGATTGTCGAAAAACCAATGCACCCACAAAGAGTGACTGTTTGGTGCGGTTTATGGGCTGACGGCATCATCGGGCCGTATTTTTTTCCAAAATGAGGCCGGTCAGGCAGTTACTGTGAATGGTGTTCGCTATCGTGAGATGATAACGAACTTTTTATGGCCCGAATTGGAGGATATGGATGTGGACGATATGTGGTTTCAACAGCAATTAAAGCAGACCTTTGGCTTTAATTGCTACCGCTATTCTTTTCGGCATTGAAGCTTACTAGCCTGTAGCACTCGTCTGAACTAATTTCGTTCCGCTATTGCTTCAAAACGATTTTAATTGAGTCCTCCCGGATCTTAAGAATATCCCAAAGGTGGCAGGGGATGCGTACTCTTACTGGAATTTGACCCTTTGCGTGTTCGTGTCACTGAAAATCTTTCCAAAAGATGGCTGCAGCATGTTTTTCAATACGTTTATGAACTTTTTAGAGTCCATACACACGAACATTTCCATGCCATGCAGCCCCAGATCATAATGCTACCTCCGTGTTTTACAGTTGGCACTACGTATTCTGAGTTGTACTCTTCACCGCCCTTTCGTCTCACAAAAGAAACACCCGGGGTACAAAACATCTTTGATTTCAAAAAAAACATATTAAAAAAAATTATAATACAAAATTGCACGACATCGAAATTGGATAAAACTGTTGGTGTTAACAGCTTCGAATATGACACTTACCTCAAAGTCTTATTCATCTGACCACAATACGAGTACGATACACCAATCTTCCTCAGTGAAATGTTGGTGTAGAACCATGGCTTTTTTTCTCGCGTTGCATCTTTTAAGTCTAGCCCCTTCTTATGGTTCTGGAGGAGATTTTTTGTTCATGCTTCTTCGATTTTCTTTCAGTTTTTTTTTCAGTTTTTTTTTTTTTAAGAAGATCGTATTATTGTATAATTCTTACTTCCCGAAGTGTGGTAAGTTTTTTTCTGCCTGTTCCTCTGCGATTATGGTCTGATCAAGGCTGTTGGAACCATTTTATATCATTTTGTACGGAACAACGCGAACATTTCACTTCTTTGTTTTGACCATTTTTGGAAATGAAAATAATAAACTTTAAAACCACGATAAAAGAATACAAAATTAACTCCCGGTATATTCACCTCAAGCAATATTCGTGCACTGATAGCGTATTACAGAATGCGTCTAAAATTACAAAAGCAATATTTGCATTAATTAGTGGATTTTCCCAGACGAATCCTTTTTTTTTAAACTTCGTTGGGTAATTCCATGGAACAGAAAATACAAGGGTGGCCGTGGTGTAGTGGTAACATCATCGCTTATCACGCTGTTGGTTCACGGTTTAAATCTTGATGTCAAGAATAATCTATTTATGATGACTGAACTCCTTGTTCCCTCGGAAGTTTATATTAAAAGTGTAATGGGATTTTCAGTTGAAGTTCAGACACTCCTTTGACCAGTTTGATAACAATAAATCCATATGAATACATGCGGGAATATAATTTTTAGGATGCATTCAGTGCTTTACACAATTCAGTCATAATTTAAAGTTACAGTTTTTCTTTATGATTATGTACCTACATATGTAAATAGGTATGATTGCGATAGTACATTGAGCCATATTAGAACGTGGTGAACATTATTAAAACTTTGTTTTGATGCTTATTTTTCCTTTTTTCGTTTTTTTATTTAAGATTTGTTTGATTGCTATTTCCCCTCTTTTTCGTCAATGACAACATGATAAAGCAAAGTTAGGTATAGTAAGTCAAACATTTTTTTTTCATGTTTGTTATAAAAGACATAACCATAAACAAGTTTTGAGTCTCGTTTTTCCTTTTTACTTGGTCCTATGATTATGGTTATGGTCTCTGTGAAAATTTTCGATCTTGAGATTCTAATCAATTTTGGTATTACTATTGTAGAGGAACACGAAAAAGTAGGTCTTGCATCAATGATTTCGATAAAATTTTATATCTGAAATAGCAGTGACGTTTGCAATAAACTACATAATCAGTTTCTCCAATAACTTCACTACTACTTCACTTATTAGCGGATTTGCGAAAATTGGCTATTTATCGAATTTATCGTATATGGCTATGACGATTTTATTCAAAATTGATATCTAAGTCATCTTGGAGGGGCTGCTGATAAGTTCGCGGCCTGAGATACTCAACAACGAGTCATCTTCTCATTAATGATAGCACTAACTGCGGCACTCTTTAGTAGTATAAATATCACATCGTTTCAATAATAATCTCATTTTGTTATTATCTGTAGTAGGGTAAACATCACCGTTTTAGCCGAAATCGGAAAATTAGCACCGCGTCGTGATAAACTACCTCGCTTATTTAAATAAAGGCGAGATAACTGTGAAGACGACCCCCGCCCAGGGCAGTGGAGTTAACCGGGGACAATCTCGACGAAATTTGTAACCGATGCGCCTTAGGCCGCAAACTACTTATCAGCCGCCCCTGGTATGATCAAAAAACTTTTTTTAGAAACTACAGTGACAAATTTGTATTTGAATTTCATATCTGAGATCTGTAGGGTCACAATTCGAGTCGAAATCGTAATTTTTATTCTAATTTCAAAATTAGCGATACTTAACTAATGCCCGATTTAGAAAAAAAAAAAAAAAAACAATTTTCTCGAAAACTGCTCTAATGATTTTGATAAAATATCATATTTCGGTTGAGGTGGGATGCTATAGGATTAGTAGCTTACCAGGTTTTTGCCAAAAAAAAAAGTGTATAATGCTACTTTATCCATTGACCAGTTTTGGAAAACTGGCTATTTTGTTGAAATTCGACAGTATTTGATATATGCATAGAAGGTCATGGAATAGAAAGTTTTGCAAAATTGTGAAAATATTTTTGTTTTTCGAATTTTAACGCATTTGTTGAAAAATAAAATAAAATGTTTTAGCGACCCGGTCATGCACTTATTTTTAATCCCATACCGTTTTTTTTTTTTTTTGTATAGAGCTATGAACATTCGGCATAAAACACGTACGGTAGTCCGGCGACTGGCATAATACCCTACTCCGCTGACGAGCTTTGGACGTGCCTGCCAAGCCCTTCGGCGACCGGACACCCTTATATTGATGGCGCTAGATTTATAGCTCCCCAAATCTGTTAGTATTTAAAAGTTTTACCAGTTATTCTCCTTATTAAATTTTACTTTTCAATTTTTATATTTTCATCGTAATTTTTTTTTTTTATTGAATGTTGTCATCCCCTATGATATGTTATAAAGGTCTTCAGCGAAACACCCGCATTTTTGCGTAAATAAGCGTCCTCATGTGTACGTTCGGTTTCGGCTTAAAAAGGCGTTAAAACCGAAATGATAGTCCAGGTTTGTAAATAACGGTAGGCCATCTAATGGTTTTTTTTTTTTAAATTGCATGTTATTTTGAAGATGGCAGCTCTTTCACGCTCAAAAAATAATATCATATCTCCGCGGTATGAAGTGGATCGATTTACGCTTGAACAACGTTGTTGGGAAATATTGAAAACTTTTTTCCAAATTGATTGCTGTATAACCGAAACAGTGTGAATTTTAAAAAAGCAATTTCGGTCAAAATAATTCACCAAACATGTCTGCTGTACGTGTGAAGAAAGTACGTCCGATTAGCATGCTATTGATAACACAAGTCAGTATTAACATACAGTTGGGTAGCCAAGGTGTAGTGGGTAGTGTGCTTGCTTGTGACCCAAACTGTACAGGTTCAAGTCTAAACGAAGAACAGCAAACAACAGCCACCCGCAACATAAAATAGAAACGAATAAGATCTAAGTTTCTCCAACCACTTCAACTTTTCTGCCTGGTAGTACAATGGTTCCTATTAAATATAAGCTTATGGATTTGAAACTGTTCTTCATATAATTTCGGGATTAAGTGTAATTTTAGTTTTTAAGAAATACGTAAGGTTCTTCTTGTATTCTTTTCCCTTAAATACAAAATTATTTAATATTCTTTCATTTTATAAGAACATTTGTAACATAGATATAAATAAATTTATTCTGTATCTCTAAAATTACGCTTGCAAGATACCTGTAAAATATCGAACAATAAATAAATAAAAAAAGCTAACGTACATTCAAGTCTGAACTTTGAAACTTCGCCTGGGGTGCTAATCAATCAATTGATTGGAGACAGAATTATTAACACAAAACTTGGAGGACTTATAAGCCGCGGAACACCTCAGGGTGGCGTCTTTCCCCCTCTTCTTTAGAATCTGGTGGTTAATAAAATACTAATTGACCTGGAAAGCTTGATTTTTTGATTGCATCAATGCCACAGTTGAGTTCAGTTGACATTCGCTGCCACTGAGATTCGACGATTTGGGGCAATTGCCGTAGTGTTTTTAGCGAATAAGCGAAGTCGAGAGTATGTAATTTGTTCAAGAACAATCTGCTCGGCTTCATTTATTGTGTGCTCCCGCTTGCACTCATTTGACTGAAATTAAGAAAAGCTCCTTTCGTATAACATGAACTTATTTTCTTAACACCACCAAAAAATGCATACAAACGACCTTCAACACGTGACAAGTTCCATTACCCACTCCAATTGTAGTTATTTATATACAAACATGTATACTGCGGCAACACCATTACAATGTAGTGCAACAGCTCCATTAAGCTCATCTCTTCTTCTCTTACCTGCTGCGTTTCAGCTTTAACTTCTTCACTTTCCGACGAACTACCCGTTCGGTCACGAGCAAAACAACGTCTTGTCTGTATCTTCAATATGAACGAGCTCTCTTGGCTTGTATCGTCTACTTGTGAATGATCTTCCTGTGCATCATAGAATTCAATATCATCGTCGTCTGACGTCGCTGAATCTGAAAAAAAAAAAAAAACATACAAACAAATTAACACTTGTTAATAAAAATGCATATCGGATGAAAACAAAAACTTTGTATATTCGGGTATTGTATTGTATGATACTCTTACTTTAAGTCCTTTTCTAATTCGTGGTTAATCAATTCTGGTGCAAGTTTACATAAACAATATTTAATGGAATATTAAATAAAAAAGAATTCACTGTCTCAAGATAATCAGACACGATTTGAATCATTCGGACACGTCACGGTGTGTAATCGCAAGTTGTGTTGCTCACCTTTCCGGGGAATTAAACACGTTATCGTATTTATTTTAATTTTATTTTTTTCATTTGGCTATCAAATTTGGTAACAATGACCGACTATGCAAACCATTTAAGGTAGTCAAATGAAAACCACACTAGTGCATGTTGTCATAACTCGATCACTTATTTGACACTTGCATCTTTAGTTTATCATACCATTGATTGAGAAACAGAGGAAACGACCTTAATTTTTCACAATCTCATACAGTGAAGAATTCCACTAATATTTATTTCTCCACATCTGTCAAGCAAGCTGTAAATTGTAACAAAATCGAACTTGCAAATCAACTGAAAGCACCCAAGCGCGCCGTTAGATATTAGTCAACCACGAAGGGTATATGCAAATTCAGAATCTACACGAATTGAATGATATTAAATAATTTTGATATGTATAAAAATAAAATTAAAAAAAAAAAAAAATATCTTTGAACAATCAGCTGAACGACTAGCTGACGCGATTCTTTAATATGTGTGAGAGCGAAAATTGCGAAACGTACTAAATGTCATCGCTTGAATAGTAGACGGACCAATGTATAGTGTGTGTTGATTGAGTTTGATTTTGACTTGCCTCCGGATGATAATTAAACGATAGACGGACAATCAAAACTCATGTGTGAAACAATTACGCGACTCAGAGTGAGGCAATCAGCATTATTCTTGTTTCTTTATGTGAAATAATAACACCAATTGACAGGTTTTGCTGATTTCGCGTTTTTGTTGTTGTCGTACCGTTAGTTGGTCGAAACAAGTGCACTTGACTGGTTGAAAAGGAAGGAGAAGAGATTGCTTGCAAAGCAGAGAAATCTATACGATGTGTGAAGCTTCAGGAAAGCTTTTCTCATTTACTCTCGTTGGTAGATTCTCCCGCTCTTATTTTTTAGACTAAATGGAGATTTCGGATATGAACGATGGGAACAGTGTAGCTGAGCTGAATTTATTTTTAAATTCAAGCAACGTTATTGAATAGGCACAAAACAAAATTGCTCCTATATGTATACATACATATATGTTGTTTATCTGCGAAAATTCAGATTTGAAATATTTTTTTTTACCTCAGAACTCGAAAAAAAATCTTTTGAAAATTTTCCAAAACTTTAAATATTTTTAAGACATTAATTACCAACAAAATCGATAAAGCCATTGCCGCGAAATAGCCAATTTTTTAGAACTAGTTAATAAGTAAAGTACCGTTATACGTATTTTTGAGGAAATCCTAGCATATGTAAGTCAACCGCAGCTCAAGTATCAGATTTGGTCCAAATCGTTGGTACCGTTAATTATGAGGTTTGCAGTAACGTAAATTTCGTTTCGAATTGTGAACGGCACTGATTCCTGTTATGAATTTTGAAGAAAATCCTTACAAACGTTTAGACTGCAGCCGATGGGACATAAAGACAGACAGAATAGTGAGACCCACTTTTCTGAGATTCTCTGTTGTAGTAATGTTTGATCAAAACCATTTTCACGAAACTTGAACTTAAGGGTAATACTTACCCTTAAAACGGCGGGTCGTACGTACTTACTTGCACCTACTATATGTTTATAACTTATCCGAGGTAAATATAGTATGTATATCAATTTTGATACAAACGGGTCGTTTGTAACCTAGAGAAAAAATAACGGTAAACACCAAAAAGTATATATCTACATATATTTGTGATCGGCATCAATAGCTATGTCGATCAAGCCAAATTTGGACCTTAAATTTTGAGCTAGGAACATGAAATTTGGTATAAAAGTTTTCGCAGCAGCACATTTTTGAAATTCGCCCACAGACACGCCCACTTTAAAAAAAAAAATGTTTTTTCTGGTAATTTTTGCTAGAAACTGAAAAATATTGTCCAGGTAAAATACGTAGACGTTGACCTCTTCATTTCGTCCATACATTACACATGAACACTTTTTGGGGCCGTTTTCTTAAAAAAAACACACATTATTATTAAAAACATATTTACGGTGATGGTTATTGTGAATATCTCATCTTCGGTTACAAATTTTGGAAGTAACAACAGATTTGTGATGAAATTTCTTAAAAATAGCGGAATGTTTTAAAAATGTCGCAACTCCACGCTCACTTTATTAGGGGTGGGTTAGAAGGTGGGACAAAGGTTCGTCCTGGATAGATTGTAACTTTCCTGAATGTTCTTTTATTTGCAAATGACTTAAAATTTACATTTTTTTTTTTAACCGCAAAAAATCCATGACCTTGTACATATATGTCAGATGTTACTTAGATACTAGGTTTGTGCAATACATTTTGCAACGGCAACATAATTCGCGTATGCCTGATCGTAAGTAATATGAAAGTTTCGTATGAGTTAATCTATACATACATATAAAATAGAAAGTTAAAATTAGTAACTGCCTTTCCAAATATTACCTTGTAGAAAAATCGTGGTATTTAAATGAAACAAATTCTCTTATGCAAAAATTCGTCTACTGCAGGCACTGTTTCCAGTTGGAGGTGAATTTACCTAAAAGAAGAATTGTCCGACGATTTTTTGATAAAGAAATAAAAAAGTAAATTTTTGTTTTACAAGAGATAAATTTTGCACGAACATTTCAAAATTTTAAATTTTACGAATTGGACAAAATATCGGAAAAATATTCATCAAAAGTCACTTTCCTATATCGTGTGAGTCGTTTAAATCGAAACAACTCAATATCTCTGAAAAGGTTAGATATAAAATAAAGTGCACGACTGGATCGGGTGTATTTTCACCTGCAGTAGTGGTCAGAGAATTAGCACATTATGTCCCTACTCACTTTCAATCACGTTAAATCAATGCAAAGCAACTATTCCCGAATACCCATGTACACTATAAAAGTACGATTACAAATTCTTGTTGATCATTTTCTTATTGCGCAACTTTGATCGATCAGTGAAGTTAATGTGGACAAAGAATTAGCACATGGTACGAAATGGTATTTTTTGACTGAATAATTTATTGAGAATCGTTTAAATCAATTACAGAGGAAATTTTTTAAACAATGATTTTTCAAAAATATGTGATTAGATGGGCCCGCAGCAGTCGTGTACACTTGAGCTCAGGCAAATAATCATTAACATGTAAAATAGATTCCAAATGATGTGGGACGTTCAAAAAAATTAGTGATGAACGCAAGTGCTGCTGCAGATCGAATAATTGCGGCTTGTGCTCAAAAAAATCTTTTCATTATTTTAGAAGAAGTTCGATCTGAAATAAATCGAGTTCATGTGATAGCGATTAGCAGGAGAAGGCTAAATGAAAACAATTTTATTGGATATGTAGCCCAACATATGCCATTGGTATCGAAAAAAAAAAATATCGCACCCAGACTCCAATTTGCTACAACCTATGGAAGCAAGCCAATGTCATTTTGGAAAAACGTCTTATGGAATAACGAATCAAAACTCAATCGATTCGGTTCTAACGGGAAGCGATATGTGTGGCGTCCTCCAAAGCAAGAGTTTAGCCCACGCTATACAGTCAAAACTGTGAAGTAAGGTGGTGGTTGTAATATGGTGTGCGCTGAGTTTTCATGACATGGTATAGGTCCAATTGTAAAAATAGACGCTAAAATGGATCAGCATATAAGAGTATATTGGAAAACAATATGGAGCCTTTTACTGACGAAAATTTGCCATTAAATTGGACTTTCATGCATGATACTGATCCCAAACACATGTCGCGGCTTGTGAAACAGTGCATTAGTGATCATCACAGAGTCCCGATCTTAGTCCAATCGAGAATCTGTGGAACGATGTGGAGTACCAGATTTGATTAAGAAAACCCAAAAACTTAGCGGAACTCTGGGAAGCTGCTAGAGATGGATGGAACTCCATTCCTACCCACCGATGTCAATCCTTAGTTGAAAGTGTTCCCCGGAGGAAAGAGGCAGTCATAAGGCAAAAAATTAATACAAAGTATTAATTAAATTTAGATTTCGAACGTAAAATATGTTTTTTGTTTTTATTATTTGCTAATTCTGTGAGCACAAAACAAGTGTAAGCTTTGAAGAAAAACTGTAAATACATTCGAATATTTTTTTTTGTTTGGGTTTGGGAACTTTTTTCTTTGTTTAATATGGTTGAAATCAAAACCTTTCAATAAAGATAATTAAATAAATTTTGCAAAATTCATCACTATGGTTGTGTTTTGTTGAGCGATAGTTTGAATATATACAGTAACGGATACAGAAATCCGGACATAGTGAAAAAACTGATTTTAGTAGAATAATTTAGGAGGTTATAATCAAGATCCATCTTTACCGAACGTTCATTTGTTGAAATACATTTCAGATTCAGAAAACAATAAACCAATTTCCGAAAAAAAGACTTAAATACAAACATTTTCAAATTGTTTTAAGTTTCATTAAAAAAAAAAAAAAGTGCATATTTAATTTTAATTTAATTAATACTTTCTTAGTCATAGGTAATTGTTATTCAAATAAAATAGTAATAAGTAATAGATGAGTCGAAAGACATAGATAAGGAGTTAAGCTAGTTTTAAGCGTTTTTGTCTAGCATGTAAGTATAAATGAATTAAATTAATAAAAACTTATAAATAAAAAAAAAAGATGTCTCAAGCATACAATATTTCTCATAAGGGAATAGCTGATGTAAAATTGTCCAAAAGTCATCGAAACAGGGCTTAAGTCACCGAATTAACATGTAATATAAAATTTGAGTCATATATTGGAAATTAACATCAGGGAAATAACATCACCAACAAGGACTGCTTAAAGAACGCACTACCTGTGGAATGGCTAAAAATCGTGAATACATCGAGGCCAAGTGAGATCATTGAAATCAATTCCCAAAAAATGTCACCAAACAATTAAGGTTACACACTTGGTGATACATCGAATTTGTCTCACCGTTTAATAAAATTTCCAAGACTGTATGAGTTTCATTATGAACTTAAAATACTAAAAATTGTTTTTTTTTTAACATTTATTTAATTTTTCTTACGTTTATAGTTTTCTATGTGCAACTTAACTTTGTTAATATATGTATATAAATGATTTATTGAAGTGGTTCAACCGTTGATTTTGTATTTCTAATTGAAATCAAATATCTACTGCAAAATTATATACTTTATCTCCTAACTCTCCAGATATTGCACATACTCGTATATCTTTATCGAATCTCCCACCGTTGAAACAAATATCATTTCTCCCTTTTCTTCATTTCCCTACCTACGAGTATGTCCTTTTATTGAAAATGATCAATCCGTGGTCCTTGCAAAGATCGATAAATTATTTCCACTTACGATTTATTATTATAATCTTAGACGACCTTTTTTTAAAAATCTTATTTTTGATTTCCGGATATACTCGTATATGTAATTGTCCAGATCTTGTGATTCTTCCCCAAATCTTATATTCATGTCACCACACGGTACGAGTAAGTTTCAATTTTCAAAATTTGAGTTGTAGTAAACGGAAAAGTTGTCACAGAACTAGCCCTGTAGTGATTTAATTTACTATTGACCAATCACTATCATCAAACTTCCTTTCGATCAAAACGGTTGGAGTGCGAACTAAATGTTGTACTATACCAGTATACGGACATACGGACAGGCACAAATTAATACAGGTTTCTTATATACAGGCTTTTGTTTACACAGAGTTTTGTGGATATCACAATGCAAATACATGGTCAAAGAAGCGACCAAATCAACTCACCATAGCAAAAAATCTTACAGTGGCGAAAATCAAACTTAGTAAACTTTAATGCGACGAAAATTCAATTAACCGCCTTTTCCAGAAAAAAAAAAAAAAAAACATTTACTGTACCACAGGTCCGCAGCTTTAAATCGATGACGAAATTATTCAAACCAAGGAACCATTACAGTCAATTTGTACAGCATTGACCATAAATGAAAAACACCAGCTATAAAATCCGTTTTATAAAAAAAACTACTGCAGGTAGGTGAATATTTTTGACTTCCCATGATCCGTTACCCATTAGTGGCTAAATTATGGAGAATTCCAGTGATTTTAAACTCTGGATTTTTTGTGTACGGTAAAAATAGTAGTTTTTATGGGTATCTTATTATTCATTCATAGTTGTTGGCGTTTAAATAATAAAAGTAATCAACCTAAGGATGGCTAAGCCAAAAAAAACACGAATTAAGTGAAGTTGAAAGAACCCAAATTTTCCTGTCGGCCTCTCAAGGCATGTCCCAGTGAAAACTCTTAAGCATTCGCGTGCAGCCGTTCAATATGCCTTCTAAGCAGCGCCCAGGTTAAAAATAAAGCCTTCGGCTCGTGAAAATCGGTTTCTTGCCCGGGAGTCTTAAAAATAGTCAAAAGACTTCTTCTGAACTAACTGCTTCGCTTCAGGAACGCCAGAATGTTACTCTATCTGCGAGAACGGTTAGAAGAAGGCTAACAGGACCCGGCCTTAGAGGTTGCAAGGTAAAAAAAAGAGCCTGGCTTTCTGAGAAGAACAAGAAACCACGTCTTAAGTGGACCGAATTACACAAAACGACATGATTGGAGCAATTTCTTGTGGTCAGACGAGGTAAATTTTGAGGTATGTAAATTGCATAATTCTAAAAACAAAATCAAAAGCGGATTTACGAAAACATTGGATATTTTTTTTAATAAAAATGGGTCCGAACTGATTGTGTGGTACCCACAGTAAAGTGTGGGGATGCATGGTGTGGGGATGCATGTCGGCAGGAGGCATAGTAGAGGGAAGGGTGAATAGCGACATATGTATTGATGTTTTAGGGACCTCCTTAAAGATATCCTTTCGTAAAATATTTGGAAACAAGTTTCACCGAAGGATAACTTTTCAGCAAGATAATTCTCCATGCCATAAATCCCGAAAAACGATGAAATGGTTTTCAAATCAAAACATTCAGGTCTTGGAGTGGGTAGCTCAATCTCCAGACCTGAACCCGATTGAACACCTGTGGCCACTTCTAAAAAGGAGGATAAAGAACAATAATCCGACATCCTTAGCCAACTAAATATTAAATTATAAAAAAATAATAAAAGTTTTTTTTTTATTTATAATCATTGAATTTGCGCAGGGTGGTTTTCATTTATGACCAAGTATGTATATAACATGTATAGCAAGGCACAACCTCTGATTAAACATCGCAAAATCGACGTCCATGAAGTTAAGGTACCTGCTCCTCTTGGGGTCATAATGTACCCATTCAAAAAGGAGTTTCACATCATCATGCGACATATCAAATTAAAGCTGAATTTTCAGGGAGTGCAAAAATATATATACGAGTATAAAAAAAATCAAAAACCATGACATAAGCGAACAAAAGTCACTCCACCATATATTACCCGTCTTCATCCTATTTTGATGATTTTTAGAAAAACGTATTATTTACACGTCCGACATAACTCTAAACTCTTCCTAGTTTAACATTTAATGCCCAAAAAGTGGACGGACGGACGGGCATGGATAGATCGACTAAACTTCCGACGCTAATTACAAGTCAATACATATATATGTACTCGTATATACACTTTTGTTATAAGCTTCAAAAATGATATAGGGTATAAATACTGGAGCAACTGGAGATTTTTGATTTTAGGTAACCTAGTGTCAAAAGAATCCTGTGAGCATATTATTTGAAAGTGTTAATGTACTAGTGAATTGAATTTGAAGAATGAATATAATGACTTGAGTGAGAATGAAAGGTAACTCATTTGGGGGATGAAAATTATGTGAAAGCTAAATGAAAGGTAAGTGATGAATTGGTAGAAATTGGAAATATCGGAGGAGCATTACGTGAGTGGTAATAAAAAGGTTATCAGTTTTATTCTCTCATACATATTGCTGCAGCGGAAACGCTACAGATAAAAGTTCAATGTTCAAACATTACGATGACATTGAACAAATAAAATGAAAATATGTATTTGTATAAAAAAAAATTACGGTCAAGCATTAAAGTAATTCATGCGACGAGGGTTCCAGAAAAATTGCAATAAATATATTATTATACTAAATATCAAACAAATTGTACTTGTTTTAACCAGCTATAGCCAAATTCTTTTAATTGGTATCTTTTATAATATTTTACCTTCTAGTGCCCAAACGGCTGGGGCAATTTTTATAAAAATTGTATCAAACGATTCGCATTTTTATCAGAAGGGCAAACATTCGGATAGCAAAAAAAAAACATTTTTGTATGTACATATAAGTTAGACAAAGCACAGTTTTGTCTAGTCTTTTTGTTTATTCACGTGAATACATAAGTGACGCAGTCGGGTTCGAACGGTTATCTAATTTCACAATGGGCGATGCAACTCAAGCAAATAGAATAAAAACAAAGAACGTCCAAAGATAAAAAGAAAACACGTAAACTTAAGTATCAACCAGAACCAAAACAATGTACATATACACAGCTCAAGGAAAATCTTTCCAAAACTCAAGAATTTGAAGAAGATACAATTATAACAATTCCGGCCAATTTAGGCAAAACAATTCTGCACAATTTAGACAAAATTAATATAACAATTTCAGCCAATTTAGGGAAAAGATTTCGGCACCATTTAGACAAAATTAATTTAGCAACTATCAAATAGAACACATGAAAATTGGAAACACAACAAATCGAGATCAATTTTCAAAACGTGCCTCGGAACAAAGCCCCCCGAGGATTTATTTAAATATAGGAAATCAAGCAATAAAATGTTTTGTCGACACAGGTTCGATCACAAGCATTATTCGACAAGGTAATGAATGAAATAGTTACCTCTATTTCAAAAATTTAACACGGGATTATAATTTAATATTTAATAGGGATTATAATGCAATCATAGGACTAACACCTTTAAATGCAAAAGTAAATTTAAAACATACACAGATATGTACTTCTACATATGTACATACGTTGAAATCAAAGGAAATAAATTATATCCATTCGACATACATATCATTTATACTCTTGGACAAGTTAAAAGTCAAGTCATCTGTAAAGATGGAAAGAAGGGAAATTGTACAACTCTTAAGAGATTACAAACATTTATGTATTTTACAAGGAGAGAGACCAACTAACCTTTACACATGAAATAAATCACGAAATAGTGACCAACGCAAGTAATCCCATATATTAAGAAATATATACGTACGCAAAGGTACACAAACTTGATATAGCAGGGAATAATGGCTAGATGATGTGGAAATAGGGTAGACACTGACTGGCTTTAATCTGGCATAGCCAATTGTTCTTATAGTATTTTACCTACAAGTGATAACCATCAGATACTGCCCGTTTTCTACCCGGACTCGGCTTGCCAAACTTATACGAGTAAGCGCGAGTGTTGATCACGAGAAAATATCAGCACTATAAACACATCAGCAGACAATTTCCTACGATAGAAACAATGGTGGTGTCAAACTTTACAGAGCGGAAACAATACCTTATCTGGGCTACTTCGACATACTCGAAGCTCAGGTCGATAGGGATTCTCCAAGTACTAGTCAGGGTCTTGGAAAAGACTTCACATATCTCCCCTACCACGTAAAAAAAAAACTATAGTTACGAAACAAAAACAAGCCAAGTACGGAAGTTTTACCAAAAGACAAAAAGAACGTGTATAAAGAAGGAAACATCGTAGTGATAAAGAAGGAAACATCGTAGCAGAGTTACAATCGGTGCTGAGAATATGGAAAAACTTTTTCTGCAGATTGCATAACGTCGACGAAGACCAGCATACCGCATACCAACATCAGGCAGAATGGAACATTTAACCGTCCAGCTGACCAAAACGAAGTGAGGATAGCAATATCCAAGCTTAAAACCAACAAGGCCTACCGGCAGAGTTGTTCAAAGCGGCCGGAGATGACTTGGTAGAGAGCATACACCAACTTATTTCAAAAAATTGGTCAGACGAGCGTACGAGTATGCCTGATGAATGGAATCTCAGCATCGTTTGCCCGATCCACAAGAAAGGAGACCCCCTCAACTGCGCCAATTACAGAAGTATCAGCCTCCTTAAAATGGCGTACAAGATATTATCTGCCATATTGTGTGAACGCCTGAAACCCCTTGTTAACAATCTGATTAGCCCCTATCTGTGTGGTTTTAGTCCAGGAAAGGCCACAGTCGATCAAATCTGAACACTTGGGCAGACCCTGGAGAAAACCCAAGATCCAAATCGATACCCACCATCTTTTTATCGATTTTAAGGACGCATATGACAGCATTTATAGAGGCGAGCTATATAGAGCCATGCCTAGTTTTGGCATCCCTGCCAAACTCGTCCGTCTGCGCAGGATGACGGTGGACAATGCTCGTTGCTCCACCAAAGTCCGTAACGATCTTACCGAGACCTTCGATGTCAAAAAAGACAAGGTGATGCGCTGTCATGTGACTTCTTTAACAAGAAGTGTGCGAAACTCGCAAGCCATCACCGGAGGCACAATCTTTCAAAAATCTGTGCAACTACTAGCGTACGCAGACGATATTAACATAATTGGACGAAATCATCGGGCTCTCGCTGGTGCGTTCGCTAGCATTGAAACAGAAGATGCCAAAATGGGTTTAGCGGTATATGAGGACAAAACCAAATGCATGCTTTTAACAAAAAGGGACATACAACATTGACGAATTGGACAGAACGTCACAATCGGCAGCTATAACTTCGAGGTGTAAGGGACTTTGTCTACCTTGGTTCTGCTATAAATTCTGACAATGGCACCTCAGTAGAAATCAAACGAAGAATAACTCTTGCCAATCGCTATTTCTTTGGACTGAGAGGGCAATTGAGTAGTAAGGCCCTATCCCGAACAACTAATAATCATCCCAGTCCTGCTTTACGGCGCTTAATCATGGATACTGTCCAAAGCGGATGAAGATATCGTCGGTCGTTTCGAAAGAAAAATTCTTCGTAATATATTCGGTCCAGGTTGCGTTGACGGGATTTAGATGAGAAGATTCAACGACGAAATATACGAACTGTACAGCGACATTGACCTAGTCAAAAAACTGCGCATCAGTCGCGTAAGATGGCTAGGACATGTAGAGCGAATGAACACCAATGCTCCAGCAAACAGAGTCTTCGAATTGAACCCGGAGGGACAACGCAGTAGAGAAAGACCTCTGCTTAGGTGGCGCGTACAAGTAGAAGGGGACCTCAACCGACTTGGAGTGCACAACTGGAGACAGTTAGCTAAGGACCTGACTAACTGGAGAGGCTTGTTGCTCAAGGTCCAGGTTCATCCCGAACTGTAAACCCAAGTAAGAAAATAAGCAGGGAATAATAATCGAAAGCACTGCAGTCCGCTTTACATAGTGCCGAAGAGAAAAGATAGCTCAGAGTAATCGATTACAGAATATTAAACGAGGTGACTGTGAGCGACAAATTTCCAATTCCTAATATTGAAGGTATGTGTCTTATATATTATTATGATACATAAATTGGGAAAGTCGTAATATTTTTCAACACTAGTCTTACATAGCTGAGAATTTTCACCAGATCTTAGTTAAACCCGAGGATACAAAAAAAAAAAAAAACATTCTCCACCCCTTTCCTTTAAGTATATTCGAATGCTTTTCGAGCTTAAGAATTCTCTTTCAACTTCTCAGAGGCTCATGAATTCAATTTTAAAAGAATTTATCAACAAAAATTATGTTCTCTACTTGGACGACATTCTCGCTTTCTTACTTCATTGGAAGAACATTTAACTAATTTAAATAAAATATTTTAAGCATTAAGGAAGGCAGAAATTAAGTTACAAATTGACAAGTGTCACTTCCTAAATAAAGAGACTAATATCTAGAGCATATTCTAACACACAAGGCGTCAAACTAAATCCCGAAAAAAAAAAATGTCAAATTACCTAATACGCAAAAACAGATTATATAATTTCTTGGTACAATTGGGTATTATCGAAAATTTATAAAAGACTAGCGGACTAAATTTTAATATTCTGTTCTCTATTTTCAAGATTCGTGGCTTGACTTTTGATTCCGGTAGATCAAGTCCCGAAGAATTGAACGGTTCTAAACACCCGACCCGTATCTGAATATAATGTGAGGGGGGAGATATAATAAAGACATCGGAATAAATCATCGTGGCAACAAAATCGTATAACTGTCGAACAAATGAAGAATGACCCTCCACAGGGTCGCAGTGATTCCAGAAGAAGGCACGGCTACGGTAATATTCCGGCCTTCTCTCACCTTAGCTAGCAAGAGATGATCAAAAAAGACTTTCCTGTCCCGTCTGAAGGGTCTCAGAAACAAATATTACCATTTTCTCATTCGATGCTTTCAGAGATTTTATTATAAGTCTTCTTTTGATCACAATTGAGAAGTGGT
This sequence comes from Pocota personata, assembly GCA_963082735.1. Taxonomy (NCBI): domain Eukaryota; kingdom Metazoa; phylum Arthropoda; class Insecta; order Diptera; family Syrphidae; genus Pocota; species Pocota personata. Next base: position 83,534,600 of record OY720430.1, read on the forward strand.
TCGTTCTCTGAAATGATCGAGATAACTCGTTGATATTATAAGATATGTATCTCCCTCAAGTTATTACGTTTAGCTTTGACTTCACTTGACCCTGATGGCTGAAGCAAACCGTAATGTTGTGGTAACTAGCTTCCTCTCCGATGATACGAGTAATCCTGACGCTGAACCCTGAACGTTGGCATAAATATGGCTTCATTTGGAAGCAGCCGCTATACCGCAGTGAGGAAATGTTCGAAATGAGGATGCTGACTGGTGATGAGCGTATTTTGACACTGCCGCCCTATGCACATGAAGATTTTTTGGGTATATTTTGAAACAGCTGCCATATGCACTTGAGGATTTTTCTGAGTGTATTTACGTAGAAACCGCTTTTTTTTTAACCTCTGGCTTACTTCACGATAGATTTTCTGCGTACGGAATTAATTACCTCCAAACTGCGCAAGTAAAATATCACCCATGTACACCTAAAACTGGAAGAAAAAACGTCTTCTGTAGCCACCAGCTCGCGGGTAGTATAAATGTCTCAGGTAAAGACATATCTCCGAGCTACTCCTCCTTGATTGTGTAATTGTCACCAATCGGCTTTGCTGAGATCACTTAAAACCTATCCCAATTGGTTGAGACATACTCAACAACTTGCTCTCACACCACAATCGCCATCGCCTCGGTATAATATTATGCACGATACTGAGTAGAAAAGGCAACCACCATCTCTTCTCATTCGCATGACATGCTGACGCATCTCCATTCTGTTAATCAATTCATTTTCTAGATTCATATTCATAGGTGATTTAAAATCTGTTTCGTAGCAAAATGAATAACAAATATGTAACTATAAGATAGTTTTTTTAATAATAATTAGCTTTCTCAATGAAAGAACTCAGGAGCAAATTAACTGCAATGAATCTATGCAAATTTCGACGGTTCATTCTCAAGAAGAAACTCTTACCAAATACATACCAATATTAGACACTATAGTAAATCGTTTTAAAACTCATAGTAATAGTTGAGCAGAAGGAAAAATAAGTCGAAAAAGTATTTAATATTATAATAATAGCAAGAAAAGACATACCTGATAATATGTATGTATATCTCTTATTGTGCGACGACATATAAGTTACTACGTACAGTCTATCAAAAAAGTCTCCGTACACCTCCTACTTACAAAGAAAATACGAAATAACTTTTTTAATTATTTCAATTCATCGATGAAATTTGGCGAAACTGTACTTCATATATTTTCAAGTGATATGTATTAATTTATTATTATATAATAAGTATAAAAGAAAAAAACAAAATAAAATAAAACATAACTTTACACTATACTTCAAAAAAGTCTCCGTACACGTTGAGTTATTCTTCGAAATAGCAATGCATTGCAATAAATCGTTCGCGTTAGTACTTGGTAGGATAGCCTTTAGCCTCGATCACTGATTGCATGCGGCATTGCATCGAATTCACCAAGTTTGATGTTGTGACAGAATCTATTCGGTTCCATTCTTCTTTTAGTTTTTCTATGAGCACTTTCTTGTTCGTTATTTCGTATTTCCGAATTTTTCTGTCTAATTCATCCCAAAGATGCTCAATGGGGTTTAAATCTGGCGATTGCGGAGGACTATGTAACTGTTTGGGCACTCTATACAATAACCACTCCCTAACAATGTGGGATGTGTGTTTAGGATCGTAATCCTGTTGAAACACAAATGATCCAAGTAGTCCCAATTTGTCTGCACTTTTATGAAGATTTTGTTTCAAAATGTCAAGGTACATAAATCTATTCACACCATCACATTACCTACACCATGCTTTACAGTAGGTGCAAGATTCTCTTTTTGCAGTGCTTTATTGTGTTGGCGCCATACTTTGCCCTTCCATTTGTCTGGAAAACTTGATATTTGCTCTTATCTGTAAAAATTACAGAATTCCAGAAGCTTTGAGGCTTGTCCAAATGCTCCCTGGCAAATGTCAGCCTTTTAACACGATTTTTTTGGGAAATGAATGGTTTTTTAGTAGCTATGCGACCGTTGTAATTATTTTTTCGAAGCATATTTCTTACGGTTTCATCACACACTTCAATGGAAAACTCATTTCTCATGTCATTCGCGATTTTAGGTGCACTTAATTTTATTTTTTTTATTTTACGCACTATGGCTCGCTCCATGTGGTCGTTGAAAATCCTCGGTCGTCCACTTCGCCTCTTAGATGTTACCGATCCCGTACTTTTAAAATTTTGTATTATATATTGAACCGTTGAATGGCTTTTTCCAACGATTTGTCCAATTTGCCGTAGTGACTTTCCTTCTTCGCTAAGTTTTACGACGAGTTTTCTTGTATCAACGGGGATTTCCTTGTTATTGGACTCCATTTCACTAACAATAACACACGCAACACTATTACAGCAAAGTTAATCCTACGTTAGCTAAAGAACGACTGATGGCAGAAAAACCCAGGCAGTTGCTTACAAGACGCGATAAAATGTTTACAATTGTTACTGTACGGAGACTTTTTTGTCCTGTTATTTGAACTTACGGTGGTTTTGGAATCGTTGCTGTTTTCAGTATTAGCCTGTTTATATTTGCATTGAAACAACTGTTTCGGGAATATATGAGGAATATTTGTGCAAAATTACATCAAGATATTTTAATAATAAAAAAAGTTATTTGTGTTTCTTGGAAGGTAGGAGGTGTGTACGGAGACTTTTTTGATTGACTGTATACATATGTATATGCAGAGTTGTACTTAGGTTGAACTCGGGTCGAAATGCATATATACGCGGGTCGAGTCGAAACCCAGTCGACTGGACTCGACTTCATATACTACCTGGATCGAGGAGTCGAACTGACAGATGGTGGTTGTTTTTTTTTTTTTTTGCAGAGGAAAAACCAGTTTGTTTTATTTGCGTCCGATTGGCGTCCGGATGGTGTGCAGGTCATTTAATATATTCTTCAGTTTGCTTCCGTTTATTCCAATGAAACACATTCTACCCAGCTAAAAATCGAATGAATGGCGGTAATGCTCTGTCAGTTCAACTATTTTTCAATCCAATTTTGACTGAATCTTTCAACTCGGTGTGTGCAACTACCCAGGTGGAAATCCCAACTCAGTTTCCACTCGACCTTTCAATCCTGCATACACACGGGTTAAATGAAGGGAAAGTAGCAATTTACTCAGAATTGAATGATCCATTATCTATACTAGTATACAAGGTGGCGCAAAAGTCATCACCCTATCGAAGACGCTTTCATTTTTGCAAATGGCGTCTTATGACATAAACAGAAGCCGAATACACGTAGACAAACCATGGATTTCTATACTCTTCAAGAATGCGGAATAAATGTATCAACGTTTTTGACAAATTATCCAGTGTTTTGACTCAACGTAAATTTCGTCGTCCCTGATCATGTGGCACCAATTAGATACAGTGCGAAGTTTAGCCGTTCGCCTCGAGGAGACTGGCTTAACACGGGACAGTATTAGGCATGGCCCGCCCCGGAGCAGCCATTAAGTCAAGAATATCGCTGCTCTGGCTGCAGACATCCAAGAGGACCCTCAAACATCAACCAGGCGACGGGTGTAAATTACAGCCAACAGCCAAGCCTTCAATATGCAATAATATTTTTTTTTTTTTTGAGGACAGAAACCATAAAACATTAATGGAAAAACTAAGGCAATTTATTACTAATTTGTCACAATGAATTTAATAACATTAACATCAAACAATTTTGTAAGGATGAAGGTATAGAAGTCCACTTTGTCAAACCAAATAATCACACAGGAAACACCGACGCGGAAAGAATGATGAATGCACTAACACTTCATTAGATAGCAGATGTTTAAAGACGTAGAATAAATACTTTAGGGTCATCCAACAAGAGGTGTCATTTTAAATTTCGTGCCATTGTTGAACCGTCAACATTCAACTATCACAGGAGGTTATTAAATATGGCTCGATACACACTCGCACAACGTGTTGATAAATAAATTTTATTGATATGAAAATTCACTACAAAAACGGTGGAAATATAGCGGAAACGTTTCGAAAAGTTCGCACTGCTTTTAGTCATCATCAAGCGTCTTCTCGCACACCTATAGTGAATTTAATCAATAAAATTGAACGCCTCGGACAGGTTAGTAATGTGAGGACTCCAACTCGTGTTCGTCCGGCAAGGCCAGCTGAAATTATTTCCGCCGTAGCTGAGAGTGTGACTGAAAACCCAAGTATGTCCATTTCGAGACGATCATAGGAATTGGGGCTATCCGCAACTACTTTGCAATGCATTTTGCACAAAGATCTTGGCCTAAATGCTTATAATCGTCCAGTCCAGTTGATAGAAGAATTAAAGCCAGCAGACCACGCACAACACCATACTTTCGCTGATTGGGTGCTGGAAACAATGAAAGAACAAGATCATGATTTTTTACACAAAATTATTCTGAGTGATGAGGCTCATTTCCATTTGTCTGGGTAGGAAATAGTGGAACAACCTCTCCATCCACAACGAGTGACAGTTTGGTGCGGTTTTTGGACTGGCGGTGTCATTGGGCAAAAATTACAACGGTGTGAAATCGAATGATGTTAGCCGCTAATTCACATCAGCTTTTCGTGAGATTATTCGATCATCGAATTTAGTGCGCAACAATTCGATGTTTGAAATGTTATGTGGCTCGTTGCGCCATCTTGTTGAAACCAAAGCTCATTCACATTCAATTCATTCAATTTGCACGATCATTTTCTAAAAAAAAGAAAGGTCTAATGATCCAAGCAGGCCAATAACCTTACCAAATAGTTACTTTTTTAGGATGCATCGATTTTTCGTGAATCACATGAAGGTTTTCCGCGCCCCAAGATCGACAATTTTGTTTGCTAACGTAGCCGTTGATGTACATCAACATCAAATTTATTTCGTCGCTAAAAATGACTCAGGTCTTTTAACCATCTTATTTTTTTTATATAATTTGCACGTGTGAAAGGGGTTATGAATACCCTTATACTAATTTTAGGACACGGGCGTTTTTGAGGAAAGGGGAAGAGACAGAGAGAAAGACAGATTAGTGTAGTTGGTTTGAAACTCAGCTAGTATTAAGATTCAGTGCCAAGGGTGGCTGTCCGGACAACTGGGGAGCTTGTTTGTTTTTGCTTTTGTCGTTGCTCATGATTCACAGTATTTTTTTCCGTCCTCCTGATGTCATCATCACGATCAAGTTGCATTTTAGCCATATGACCGCCCTACTGCCAGTCTTATGCCTTCGCAGTAGAGTTGACATAAGCTTTCGCAATTGATCGACTTTTTATCTATTTCATGCGAAATAAATAGATGATTATTTACATCAGGATTCGAACCGTGAACCTGTAGCTTCACAAGCGATGATGTTACCACTACACCACAGCCATCCATGACGAATGTTCTACGTTGTACATGGTCCAGTGGCTTCAATTGTTGAGTAATTTGGATCGTGTGCGGATGCTGATGAACACAAAATTATGACATTTATGTTTTGTTAGATATTTCGAAAGATTAAAAAAAAAAAAACAACAGATGGACCACCTTATATATAACGTATTGTAGAATTAAAAGCTACACTTAGTTTTCTTTTGCTGTCATAGTTGCACTTACAAAAGCTTATCCAGGGTTAAGTTACGGTTGAAGGTCATACCAAAGTTCTTAACTGATTCAACATCATTATTTAGTGTAATGGAAGGAAAATATGACAGATCGAAAGAAATTTTTTTTTTTTTTTTTTATAATTTACACGTGTTAAAGGGAATATGAATACCCTTATACTAATTTTTAGAACACGTGCGTTTTTGTGGAAAGGAAGAGACAGAGAGAAAGACAGAGTGGTGTGGTTTGAAACTCAGGTGGTATTAAGTTTCTGTAAACTCCAAGGGTGACTGTCCAGATAACTGGGGAGTATTTTGTTTTTTATTTTTCGCTATTAATGTCGTTGCTTATGATTCACTGTATTTCTTTCCGTCCTCCTGATGTCATCATCACGATCAAGTTGCATTTTGGCCATATGACCACCCTACTGCAAGTGTTATGCCTTCACAGTAGAGTTGTCTTAGCTTTCGCAAGTGATCGACTTTTTTATTTATTTCATGCGAAATAAATAGATGATTCTTGACATCAGGATTCGAACCGTGAATCAACAGCGTGACAAGCGATGATGTTACCACTACACCACGGCCACCCTCTTGAGATTACTCGTACATTTACTTTTTACTATAAATTCCAAATTCGCAATATTTTTCAAATAGGACGAAATTAGTTTGGCAGTACAAGGTGAAAAATTATAAAGCCGAAAGAGCTTATTACACATGATGGAATGGCCTGTGTTAAAAGTCTTAGAAAAATCGAGAATGATTAAAAACGTCACTTTTCCTTCCTTACACCAGGCATCACAATGAGTAGGATAAGCTTTAGGAACTTTGGATGTACATATGTCATCGAGCCCAACAGCATTAGATTTAATAGAAAGTAAGCCTTCAGAGTGGTCTGCTGCTGTAAAAGTGAAGCTACGACCAGTAGGCGATGTGTGTTGGATGTCAAACAGACTACAAAAGTCATCAGGAGGCTGTGTCGGCGTGGATACGAATTAAGTAAATTGGGATCAACACACTAAATATGGTTAAGCTTCGGGTTATTAATGCGAGGAATAGAGATCGGATTCTGCTGTTCCTATCTTCATTACAACTTTATTGTGTAAGCGAGCAGTAAATACGTCCATGCTCGTTTGAGCGCAATCATTTCGAATATTTATAAGCTTGATCACGGTTTCGTATCTGTATATGGATTTAGCTGGTGAATCAATGTGTATTACTTGGAATAAACGTTTTTGTTATGAGAGTCACACATACAATAACGGACATATATAGAAATCCGGACATAGTGAAAAAAATAATTTTAGTAGAATAATTTTGGAGGTTTTAAAGATAATAAATATCCATCTTTACCGAAAGTTAATTTGTTGAAATACATTTCAGATTCAGAAAACAATAAACCAACTTCCGAAAAAAGGGCTTTAACACAAACATTTTCAAATTGTTTTAAGTTTCATTGAAAAAAACAAGTGAGTAAATGTGTAAGCATAATGATAGTTTTTATTTCTATTCGAGTTTATGATTTTTATTACAGGAAACAGGCTTCTCAAACTTCCGAAAACTGAAGATGTTAATACTTTGTAGTTCCTCTTTTTTTTATTACGGTTTTTATCTGGTCGGGCATTGATGTAATCAGGCTGTGTAAAGTATCCAGTGTGATTTCCTCATACCACACTTTTTGGCTTCTTCTTCGCTACCTGAGCCTTAATTATGGACCAAAGGTTCTCAATCGGGTTCAGGTCAGGACTGTTTCCAGGCCACTCCAATGTTGCAATACTATTCTCGGTTAGAAAATTTTTGACCTGGAATGAAAAAATGCATTTACAATAATAAAACTTTACGAACGTTTTGCTAATATTTTGTGGAAGGTAACAAAAAAATGGTACTTACCAATTTCGCGTGATGACAAGGCGCAGAATCGTCTTGGAAAATCAGCTTACCTGAGTATGATAAGTGTTTTCTAAAGATGGTAGCAGATTGTCTTCCAATGTTTTTTTATATTTTTCTGCGTTCACCATTTACTAGAGCCAGCCGTACAACGCCGTGATAGGAAAAGCATCCTGGAGCCTCCTTGTTTCACGGTTGTTGTGACGCACTCATCATTGAATCTTTCTCCAGTTCTTCGCCTCACGTACTGTATTCCGTCAGAGCCGAATATGTTGAACTTGGACTCATCTGAGAAGATCACATTTTTCCAATCCATTATGGTCCAGTTTTCATGATCTTTGGCCCACTGGAGAAGTTTTAGGCACATTCGTTTATTTAGAAATGGTTTTTTTGGCAGGTATTCTTGCATTCAAACAAGCTTCTTGAAGCCTTCGTTTTACAGTCCGTGAGCTTATCTCTGATCTTCCAGCCTCTACAAAGTCTGTCCTTAAATCTTCAGCAGTTTTGAATCGATCACGCAGACTTATTCGTTTTAAAAGCCGATTTTCAGCGCTGGTGGTCTTTCTTCTGCGACCCGTCCCCTTTTTTCTTTGCAATGTTGCCTCAAATTTTTTGATGAATTCAGCCACTGACGACTTGCTGAATCCCACTTTTCGCACTATATCATGAACACTTAATTTTTCATTTTTTAAAGTCATTATTTCGGCTTTTGTTTTTCTACTCATTTTCTTTTTATTTTCCATATTAATAAAATTATTTCCACTTTCACTCAAACTACTTTTTTTTCTTCAATGAACTATTACTATTACTGCTATTTCTCAAGATAATTGAACTTAAAGAATTTTTTTACCATGTCCGAATTTCTATGTCCGTTAGTGTATATTATAAAGATGTATAATGTTTGAATCTAAGTAGTCTACCGTGTTCCTCTAAAAAAGAAATATCAATTCTGTTAAAATCTCTATATTGAATTGTTCTGACAATGGTTGCAATACTGAAGTCGAACGTTAGGGAGATAAGGTCATGCTTCGAGAACCAGGTGCAGGTGGAGCCCCAGAAAAGAGTTGGAGTAGAGATCAGGGTGTAGATTAAGTTCACTCATATGATCAATAAGATGGTTATCTTTTAATAAGTTGCTTTCGAAGTCTCCACACAAGATTATATTTTGGGCAGGTAGTAAAAATTTCTGTCAGTATTGTTAAAAAATGGAAAATATTAATGTTCCAGCTAAGTCGGTAAGCAGTACCAATAAGGAGTTTAGTTTCGGCGTTTACCAGCTCAACATAAGCATATTCTATTTCACTACCATCTTCTGAACGTTAACAAAGTTTGCACCTAACACTTTCTCTGAATCCAATAAGATGACACATTAATTCAACATAATTTCGAAACTCATCAATCTTCTGTAATAGACTCTATACAGTAATGTGACAAACATGGAGACTATTTACTTGGCTAATTAAGATTTTAACCATATTACAATAGATTCACGACATCAGAAACTGTAAAATCTATAAAACATTAAAGTCATAATAATTATAATAACAAATAAATGAATAAATAAATAAGTCAAATAAATTAAATTTACAATAGTTTGAAACAAAAGAGAGAATTATTTTTAATTAATTTATGTAATTTTTAATTTTTCTAACTAATTTTCTTCATTTAATCTGGCAGTTCGGTTTAAGCTTTCGATGCAGTCGACCAATACAGCTGATTCATTCGAATGACGTTTAACAAAAACAGCACAAGTTGTTTAAATTGTTTTAATCTCAAAGCATTGCGAAGAATTAATTGGTTATGCTTTGCTAAGCATTCCCGCAGGTGAATAGTGTCTATACAGTTAAATCTCACATAATGTTCGGTGAACGAAGCTTCTTCGGTATGATAACTGTAATTATTGAAGAAGAAACAAAGAATAGCTCTGAAGATTAAGAGCATACGAGTAAAACAGAAGTTTTGTCTCGTCTTTTTGTTTACACACGGGAACTGATTTAAAAATCAATTCATATAAGATGCGTGTGTTGTACAATAATATTTCATGACCTCTCTATTGACCGTACTTCGCAGGTAGTAATTGCGATACTTCGAGTGGAAATTATTATTAATTATTATATAGTAATATAGTATATATGATTAATTATTATAATCATGATCATGGTTACTTTAGATAAATATTTCTAAATAGAAACTTCGGGATCACGGTGAAAAAGTAACAGTGACAAGTACAGTGGCGAGCAAAACTGAACACAAATTTAATTAAAATTCATGTATTATTATGTAGGACTGAAAATTGGTACGGTATGCATATATTTTTTTTAATATTATTTAAAAAAGGATGTATTCTATCAAATAATACAAAAATCTACTCAGTTAACCGACTTTCTTCATGTGATATATAACGAATAAATTGGGAACTCTGAAGTACTCAGTTTTGCACGATCTTGTCTTGTTTTGTTTTTAGCTTTATTCTGAAAATTTGTTCACAGTTGTAGGTACGCAATATTAGTTTTCAGTTATTTAGTGCTCGAAGTGATATTTTAAGGTATTATTAAAAAAAAATAGAACAAAATATTTGTTTTAATAGGACCTTTTATAGGACAATGGGAAATGTTACAAAAGATATTGAAAATAACATTGTTCTGTTGTCTAATAATGGCTGCAGTTCTAGAAAAATTGCAAAACTCTGTAACGTGTGTCAGACAACAGTAATTAAGGTCCAAAAGAAGAAAAACTCCAATCCCCAACAAAATGTAGGCGGAAGACCAAGGTTGCTAACGGATAGCGATGCTCGTGTCATGGAAAGGATGCTTAGAGCGAATAAAGTAAAGACACCAAAGGCTGCCTCTAGGGCTATAAATAAAAACGTTAGTGAATGGACTGCCAGGAGAGCACTTAGACAAATCGGTCTTGTATCGGCAATCAAGCACGGCTAAAGTTCTGCAAAGACCACACAAATTGGACGGTTGAAGACTGGAAGAGAGTAATATGGTCTGACGAAACAAAAATCAATCGCTACCAGTCAGGTGGCAAAGAATACTTCTGGCACAGACCTAACGAAAGAGTCCTCAAACACCAAGTTAAGGAGACTGTAAAGCACGGCGGAGGTAGCCTAATGGTTTGGGGGTGTTTTACTTGGTGGCATGTCGGACCCTTGGTGAAAATCGATGGCATAATGAAAAAAGAGGATTATCTTCAAATACTCCAGACAAATTTGTCGGATTTTGTTGAGGAATGTGCGTATCCCACTGAAGAGATTATCTTCCAGCAGGACGGCGACCCCAAACACACCGCCAAAATTGTCAAAAACTGGCTCGGTAACCAACTTTTTTCAAAATTACAATGGCCCGCACAAAGTCCGGATTTGAATCCGATAGAAAATTTGTGGGCCATTGTTAAACGGCAACTTCTGGGATACGAAAGTCCACCCACAAACCTAAACGAACTTTGGACTAGGGTTCAGGCGGAATGGGAAAAGATTCCAGACGAAATTATCCAGAAATTGGTAGAATCAATGCCGAAGAGGATAAAAAGTGTGATAATAAACAAAGGGCTATGGACAAAGTATTAGAAGCTACTTTTTACCTGCAAGTATTAAAACGTGCAAAAGTGAATACTTTGGACTATGAACTATTTTTTATTTTTTTGTTTGTTAAGCTAATGGAAACTAAATTATTTTTTACGTTTAAAACAAAGTTATTAAAGCCGTCTAAACAAATAAAATGAGTTAAATTAAAATACTGCACTTCTGATTCGTAATTTATGTTATAACATTGTTTTTACATTTTTGGTACTCAGTTTTGCTCGCCACTGTATATACATAGTACCATCTCTAATTTTGGTGCACATTATACAAGAAAAGTGTACCTAAAATTAAAATTTGCGCTGATAGTCCAGCCACATTCGATTTGCAAATCTACATATATATGTACATATTTATATAGTGATACGGCGGCAAAATTAATAACTCAATTTTTTTCGTATGACAGATGTAATTCCCCTCCTCAACAGCATATTAAAGTCCTCACCAACCAGGTGGACCAGGCTGAACTTACTTCTGGTTTCACGCAGTTACTCTTTTCTTTCATACTTTTGATCTTACTTAAAAAATTATAGGGACCAAATAGAAAAATAAATAATATTTTTACGAAGTAACTGTATTCGTTTTTATTCACATCTTTTATCATTTTACGAGTATGTATTGTATTATCAATATATAGCATTTTAAAAGTGAGAGAAAAGAACCATACACAAAAGTTATAATTCGTCTGGATCGTATAATACCCTAACGCTCATCTTTCAATTCATCCCTAATAAAGTGGGCATGGTATAGTGAACTTTTAATGCAAATACATTGACATCACTCAGATGATATCTCCGCTATTTCAGAGACATTTTATTACAAAATGTTGGCGCGTTTATTTTCTTAGAAAAAAGTAGGCGTGGCTATCACCATTTGTAACCGAAGTTCACGGATTCTGGTGAGATATTCACAATAAGACTTAACCATAAGAAGAGAATGTTGTTTTTGAAGAAAATCGGGCAGAATTTATAGTATTTAAATTTTTTGCATTTCAAACATACGTAATACTTGCAATTAGCTGTTCCAGCAACTGCTTAACGCAACTCTGATGCAGAGAGTAAAAATGTTAGGAGCATTTATTTTATTTGCTGTCCAAAAGCAAATGTTTGGACTGTTCTTAGTATCTTCATTTTCAATTTAGTCTCTTTGCAAATTTGCAGCCATTTGAATAATTATCTAAACATATTAGGTAAGGCTGATTTTTTAATTTTTTTTAAATTGAGTGCATTTAGAGATAATTAAGTAGCATGCTCAGTGAGATACTTGATCAGTTGCTCAAAGATCTCTTCGATTTAGTTATTCAAATTTTATAAAGTTCTAGATAGTAGTGTCTAAGTCTATTTTCGCACATACACTGCTGTACAAAATAATAAGCACAGGCATGTCAGAAAAATGAATTCCAAATATTAAAATCAAAACGACAAGTAAATGCTTACTATTTTATTTTACTATAAAACTCCAAACATAAATATAGAATTCAAATAATACAATTAAAAAAAAAAAAAAACAAAAAATCAAATCAGTTCAACGATTTTTGCTGTGCAAAAAAATAAGCACATTTAACAAAAAATTAAAATATTTACATAAACAATAAAAATATAAAACTAAGTAAATTAGTATTAATCCATATTCATGTTTTTATTAATACTTAGGAGTGCTGCATTTTTTTTATAACAGCCTTGCATCTACGGGACCTTGAATCCACCAGTTTTTGGCACAGTAAATTTGGTATTTCATACCAATTTTTTTTGAACATTTTGCCAAAGTTCCAATTTGTTTCTTGATTTGGAACATTTACTGAGCCTCGTTTTAACATGACCCCAAACATTTTCTATCGGATTAAGGTCTGGGGACTGTGCTGGCCATTCAACAACTCGAACATTCCTATCCGCAAACCACTTTTTAATTACTTTGGCAGAATGTTTCGGATCATTGTCTTGTTGAAACTGCCAAACCAACGGCATGTTATTATCTGCAAATGGATACATTACTGTTTCGAAGATCTCTACATAATTTTCTTTTGTTAAAATATCTTGGATCCAGTGAATTGTCCTAACACCAGAATAGGAGAAACATCCCCAGACCATAATGTTTACGGCACCATGTTTAATTGTGTTTACAGTAAACCTGGGATCATATTCTTTTCCAGACTACCTTCTTATATTGGGTCAATAACTTAATTCGTGCGGTTTTCTAAGAGATGGCGTAACGTGTATTATTCCATTGTTATTATTCCATTGGAACATGCGTTGGAAAGCTACTGTCATTGTACGTCATTTCAGTATATGTCATTCATTTGAAGGGTAAACAACAATAATTTTTTTCACTCAAATATGTCGAACTTTGTGCCTGAAAAAGTGTTTTTGCGGGGAGTTCTTCTTCATTACTTTAATATGAAGAAAACTGCTGCCGAAAGTCATCGTATTTTGGTGGAAGTTTATGGTGAACATGCGCTAGCTGAGCGAATGTGTCAAAAGTGGTTTGCACGATTTAAAAGTGGTGATTTTACCTTGGAAGACGATGAACGTCCTGGGCAGCCAAAAAAATTTTGAAGATGAAGAACTGGAAGCATTACTCTATGAAGATTGTTGCCAAACACAAGAAGAGCTCGCAGAATCTTTGGGTGTCACTCAAGCAGCCATTTCAAAACGTTTAAAAGCAGCTGGATATATTCAAAAGCAAGGAAATTGGGTTCCACATGAACTCAAGCCGAGAGACGTCGAAAGGCGGTTTTGCATGTCCGAAATGCTTACTGGAATTGTTACTGGTGATGAAAAATGGATCCATTACGACAACCCCAAGTGCAAAAAATCATATGTGAAACCCGGCCAACAAGCCAAATAAACGGCAAAGCCGAATATCCATGGCGCGAAGGTAATGCTCTGTATTTGGTGGGATCAGAAGGGTGTGCTGTATTATGAGCTGCTAAAACCGGGTGAAACCATCAATGGACAACGCTACCGAACACAATTAATCCGTTTGAAGAGAGCAGTAGCCGAAAAACGCGGCAATAATTTTCCATCATGACAACGCTCGGCCCCATGTTGCTATTCTGGTTAAGAACTATTTGGAAAACAGTGGATGGGAAGTTTTACCCCACCCGCCTTATAGCCCAGACCTTGCCCCTTCTGACTACCATTTGTTCCGGTCGATGCAGAACGGGCTCACTGAAATACGGTTCACATCAGAGCAGAATATCAAAAATTAAAATTGGCTTGATTCATTCTTGGCTGCCAAGCCGGCGCAGTTCTTTTGGGATGGGATCCACAAATTTCCAGAAAGATGGGAAAAAGTCATAGCTTCAGATGGGCAATACTTTGAATAATGCTATTGTACATGTTTTTTCTTAAAAAAACGTTCAAATTTTGACAAAAAACCCCACGAATTAAGTTATAAACCCAATACAATTTTTTTTTTTGGTATCCGGTCCAAATAAATTAATTATCGTCTAGTCAGACCAAAGTACGTTTCGCCATTTCTCAGGTGGTCTATTGGAATTTGTTGTTGCAAACTTTATTCGGTCCTTAATTTTTTTTTTTATAAAGAGGACACTTTTTTTGGATGGCAATCTTTTAGGTTGTACTGTCTCCTAATTACCGAGGTATCGATGATTTAAATCGGTTTTGATCTGATTCGATGTTATAAACTAACTATACGAAGGCCCGTTTTAAGGGATGTTTTGCGCTTTCTACCCCGAGTTTCTTCAGAATATTGGTATTTCCATTCCAAAAGAGCATGAAACATTTTTGGCAATACCCCTTAGTGATTCTCCTTCGATTCTTAGCTTGTTTATTATATCCCGCAGTTGTACCGAACAATGCTTTTTCCGACCCATTTTTCTATAAAAACAATTAACAAATTCTACTGACAAATTAACCCTTCTAGCTATTTTTAATACCTATGTACAATGGAAAAACGCAAAAAAAAGTGTAGCAAGAAAATTACCGGAACTCTCTTCTGTGCCTATTATTTTGCACTCGAGAAGAGCGACTTCTTTATACAAACTCGTCCAGGCTACTGAACTCAACAATATTTAGCGGCTGTTGTCTCGTATTTTAACCGTTACTTGAGCTCAAAGAAAAATAATGCAAAATTGACTTATTTTGCTATCACTTAAAATGTAACAGATAAAATAAATATTTACAGGAACATGTGTGCTTATTATTTTGCACAGCAGTGTAAATAGACTTCTGGTAAGTGTCCAATTTTATTTAAGACACTTATGTATATACTCCTTTTCGTGCCTGAATTGTTACAGGATGCTTGCACTAGAGAACATGACCCTTTTCGAGGAAATATTTTAATATCAATACTTTTTTTGCAAAGACCGTGATGTAATGATAACATCATTGCTTGTCACTCTGCAGGTTCGCGGTTGAAATCCTGATGTCAAGAATCATCTATTTATTTCTCATGAAATAAATAAAAAAAATCGATCAATTGCGAAGCTCACGTCAACTCTGCTGCGAAGGCATAACATTGGCAGTGTGGTGGTCATATGGCTGCAAATGCAACTTGACCGTGATCATGACATCAGGAGGACTGAAAAAAAATACGGGCTTGCCTTCACTTGTACAGAACACCAGGGTCTCAGTACAAAAAATTCTATGAGAGGGTGCGCCTTAACGGCTTTGCTCCCCCAGAAGCATTCCTCTATTTAGATCAGGCAGGTCTGATCCAGCATAGATCAGCGGTGCCGCTAATAAACTACAGCCGAGACGTGGCACATAGCACTGAGGATCGTCTCCGATTCAGTAGATCGGTATCAGGGCGCGATGTTAAAGATGTGAACAAGTAATCAGCAATTCTGGTGGTTACTAGAGGAAGCTCCCTCGTCGATCCCTTTTAATTCGGGGTAGGTCTAGTACGGCAAAGTTGGCCGCCATTTTTTTTACCTTGGCTAGCTTACATAGTTTTTTAGGTGTCTAGATTTAGGTAATTTAAGTATTAATTAATTAGTATTAAGTAATTTAAGTTTTTTAAAGCACAGCACTTTGATAAAAAAAAGTGCACATTTATGCATGTAGTTAGGTTAAGTTAAGATTTATTTTTTAAGGTAGCATTTAAATTTTATATATAAGATAAAAAATAAATAGTACGGATACTAAGTTTCTTTTTTTACTTCATAATTCATTCATTTTTCTTAGTCATAATTCATTATCTCCTTTAAATAAAATAGTAATAAGTAACAGATTAAGTCGAAAGAGTTAAGGATTAAGTTTAGCTTAGAGCGCTCGCATAGAGCCAATAAGTTAGAATAAGATAGTTAAGTTAGTTAAGCTAGTTTTAACCGTTTTTGTCTAGCATGCAAGTATAAATGAATTAAAATTAATAAAAAGCTAAAGACTTTACTTACTGAAAAAAAATACTATGAATCATAAGCAAAGACAATAATAACAAAACAAAACTGATCCCCAGTTTTCTGGACGCCACCCTTGGAGTTTACTGGAACTTAATACCACCTGAGTTTCAAACCCACGACACCAATCTTTCATTCTCTCTCCCCCACTTTCTGCAAACGCCCGTGCCCCGAAATAATTTAAGGGTATTCATATCCCCTTTGGTTTTTGAGCCATTTTTACTACGAACCTATCGTCATTACAAAAAATGTTTTTTTTAACAATAACTATTGAACTATGTATCCAATTGAAATAAAAATATACCATATCCCTATCTTCTAACCCATTCCTAATAAAGTAAAAGTGGCGTTGTGAACTGTTCAAATGCAATGAAATTGTAAGTGGGCGTGGCGACGGTCAGAAATTCTGGTGAAATATTCACCACAAATAGCTTTGAGAAACGAAAGAAAATGCCGCCAAAAAGTGGGCGAGGCATTACATAATGTATGGACGAATTGTAGATAATGTGAACGCCTATATATTTCGTTAAGGCAATATTTTTCAGTTTCTAGTAAAAATATTTATAAAAGGGGTTTGTTTTTTTAAGTGAGCCTGTATTTGGACGGATTTTAAAAATGTTTACACTTATACTGCTTCGGGTCCTAAGAAGATTATAAACCAAATTCCATTTTCGAGCTCAACATCTAAGGCCGAAAAAGTGGTGACATACGGAAGGACGGACGGATATGGCTAGATCGACTTTTGATGCCCATCACATATACGAGTATATATACTATTCGGGGTCTACTGTTATTATTTCTCCATATTACAAGGTAGGTATCAAAACGAATATACCCTGGACAATGTATAATAATTAGGCTTGATGAGCCAGCACAATCCACCTCGAAAGCTGATATCCACCAAAAGAAGATTTTGTTCTCAATTTTGTGTGATTGGAAGGTGTGGTGCATTTTGAGCTGCTTCCAAGGAATCAAACGATCAATTCGGATGTGTATTGTCAACAACTGGACAAATGAAATACAGCGATCAACAAAAAACGGACAGAGTTGATCCATCGAAAAGGTGTCATTTTTCACCAGGACAACGCTAGGCCACATACATCTTTGGTCACTCGCCAAAAATTTTGGAGCTTGGTTGGGAATTGAATTGTTACATCCACCATATAGCCCTGACCTTGCTCCATCAGATTACCATTTATTTCTATCTTTGCAAAACTCTTTGGATGGTAAAACTTTCAATGACGATGACGCTGTGAAATCGCACTTGATTCAGTTTTTTGCCGATAAAGATCAGAAGTTCTACAAACGTGGAATTATGAAGTTGCCAGAAAGATGGGAAAAGGTCATCGAACAAAATGGAAAATATATCATTGATTAAGTTTATTCGTTGTATTTAAAGAAATGTGTTTTATTTATTTGAAAAAATCGGCAATTACTTAGTTGCCAACCTGATACAATAATTTTACATTGTTACAGTTAATTTTATGATACAATTAATTTTTTGTAGACTTAATGAGTTATTTTCTTAAGAAATCTTCAGTAATGAAGTCTCCATTTCAGTGGGAAATGCTTGTGCATATTCTTATTAAGAGAAAATTTAAATTCCTGAAACAATTTTTAATTAACAAACACTTGCAAGTTTATGGAGAACACTGTCGGAAACATTCTATGAATAATCTATATACACTGCAGGTCAAAAGTTTGAGGCCTACCTAAACAACTGACTTGAATTTTATGAATTTTTTTTACCTAAATTTTCTATATGAACAATACACAACACATTCAAATAATAAAAGTTGATTGGTTTATTGAGAAGTGTTTAAGTTTTCCATAATTATTAAATTTATGACTTTTGGTTGTTGATTCAGCACTTGTTTCTGACTCCTTACATCAAAAGCGTTCAAATCCCAAAATGTATCGACCCGGATTGCAAGTCTTACATAAAAGCCAAACTTTGAAGTCATAAAAATTTATTTGAGATTCTTCACGTCTTGAGTAAACAACTCATTAAAAATGGGAAAAGTCACGGAAACCACAATCCAGAAATGATCTGCAATCATCACCTTTCTTAAACAAGGCAAATCGCAGCGGGAAGTTGCTTCGCAGTTGAAGGTATCAAGGTGCTGTGTTCAACGTACTATTGGAAGACACGTTCAAAACGGAAGTCTTAAGGATAAATCACGGTCAGGACGGCCTAGAGCTACAACTAAACTTGAGGATCGGCTAATAGTCACAACAAGCAAACGAAGTAGACGAAAAACACCACCAGAAATACGCGCCGAAATAAATGAAACACGGAATAAAACACTGTCCTTGACAATGGTCAAATGAAGATTAAGACATGCTGGACTATTTGAGCGAGTTGCTATTCGAAAACCCCTGCTACGATCACAAAACAAGCAGAAAAGGTTATAATGGGCCAAAAAGCATAAAGACTTGACGGAAGAACATTTCAACAGAGTTTTATGGAGCGATGAATGCAAGTTCTAGAAATTTGACAGAAAGCGGAGAGTTTTCGTTCGACGCAGTGCAGAACAAAAGATTCTACCAGTCGGTGTGGTTCGTGCCGTCAAGCATGGAGGCGGTTCTATTATGGTCTGGGCATGTTTCTCTTCAAGTGGAGTGGGAGATCTGGCTCGAGTGATTGAAAAAAAGAATAAGGAGGAACACAAAACAATATTGGAATAGAACACTGTGACCGCTGGACTAAGATTAATTGGCGAAGGATTGGTATTTCAACAGGACAACGACCCTAAACACACGTCAAGACTTTGTCAAGACTACCTGAAAGAGAGGGAAGATGAACAAATCTAACAAATCCTGATATGGCTGCCGCAATCACTAGATTTAAACCCTATAGAGCTGTTGTGAGAGGAACTGGATAGAAGGATCCGGAATTAAAACCCATCATCAGAATCTGCGTTGAGGAATATACTATTGGATTGCTAGAACAATATACCACAGGCAACAATTCAAAAAACTAATAGCTAGAAGCCAAGATTGTGAAAAAAAGTAATCGAATGTAAAGTAAAGGTGGCTTTTTCGACGAAAAAATGGTTTAAGTAATTTTTTCTTCTTTTTAATAAATGCCTCTATGAAATGAAAATATTTTTTTTCTTATTTTGGTTTCATATATGTTCCCCGTTCATTTTACGTGATTATTATTCTATTAAAGTGTTTTTTTTTCGATGTTAGATTTTGTTTTTCCTTCGAGCACTGAGCGGCCTCAAACTTTTGGCCTGCAGTATACTCGTATATATAAATCAACGGAATGTTTGTGCCCGCTTACCACAAAGACCGTTCATGCGATTGAGATGAAGCTTTGGGAAATTGATATTCAAGTGACGGCAAATATTTATATGATACTTCCTAAAATGTACGATAAGTGTAGTAGTATGCTTTAAAGGGAATGGTAAATGCCAAATTTCGTACTACTGACTTTTTTGACTAATAAAATTAATTAAGAGGCGTTGCAACGTACGCCGATCTTTTTGTTAGCAACATATAAATAAACTAAAAAACAAGGTATTTATTTATTCTTTGGCTAAGGTGATGGCATCAAGATCAGAAAATTCACATACAGTATTGTTCGAAACCTAAGCAACTTTTTCATCTGAATTATTCAAAGTCAAATATTTAAGTATTTATTATTTTTAATAAAAATATGATATTTTTTATTTATTACATTAAGCACCTAGATGGGTATAATAAAAACAAAAATCCAAAATCAATTCATTCAAAGTAAATAAAAAACCAAATACAATTTCCTCTCAAAATGCAGCTGTTCGAAACCTAAGCAACTTTTACTGAAATACATGTGTTCAACGACAAACGGTATTAAACGGTATTTTTTGCGAATTCTCTGCAATTTTACATGCAACGCCTTTTTGATTTAGTTAACTGAGAGCATTTCTTTTGTAAAGAAGTACTAATTGACACCCTTTCTGTCAATTGATCTATTAATTAATTATGGCGCGTACACAGTATGGAAAAACGTTTACATCTAAAATTATTGTATGCTATAATAATGGCGAATCCCAGTTATCAATAGCAAAAAAGTTTAATGTCAACAAGCCCATTATTTCACGGCTTATTAAGAAATATAAAGCAACTGGAACAACCGAAAAAGTGAATTTCGATGGACGTCCTCGTAAAACATCAAGACGAACCGATAGACAAATCTTCGATTTAATCAAAAAGAATCCTTTTATGTCATCGAGAGATATTGTCAATGAATTGCAACTCAATATGAGTTCCAGCACTGTTAGAAAACGTGCACTTGAAAACGATTTAAAAAGTTATTCGCCATCTAAAAAACCATTATTGACATTTATAAAAAGGTTTATTTAAAAGAACTTTAATTAATTGTCTCAAATAATAAAATTTTAATACACTTTCAGATTAGATTTTGCAAAAGCACATATAAATTGGTCCGTAGACAAGTGGAAGACCGTTCTTTTTAGTGATAATCAAAGTTCAATATGTTTAACTCTGATGGTATCTGTCACGTTCGTAGAAGAAAGGGTCAAAAGTTGAATCCCCGGTATTGCAAAGGCACAGTAAAGCATGGAGGAGGAAGTGTAATGGTGTGGACTTATTTCTCAGCGAATGGAGTTGGACCTTTTCATCAAATAAGAACTATAATGGATCGATTTGTCTACAGAAACATCTTAAATGAGCAAATGTTACCATACGCCGAATGGAACATGCCACTTCGATGGGTGTTTCAACATGATAATGACCCGAATCATTCATCGAAGTTGGTCAAAGAGTGGTTATCAACCAATGGGATTCAAGTTTTGGAGTGGCCCCCCCAATCCCCCGACTTGAATCCCATTGAAAATTTCTTTGGCATCTTAAAGCGTAGAGTTGGGACTCAAAGATTCAAAAATAAGGATGAGCTCATGACTTGTTTGAAAACGGAATGGAAATTGATACCAACGTCCACAATAAAAAACCTAATTGAGTCTATGCCCCGTAGATGTGAGGAGGTATTCAAAAATAAAGGTTATCACACCAAATATTGAAAGTTGCTTAGGTTTCGAACAGCTGCATTTTGAGAGGAATTTGTATTTGATTTTTTATTTCTTTTGAATGAATTGATTTTGGATTTTTGTTTTTACTATACCTATCTAAGTACTTAATGTAATAAATAAAAAATATCTTATTTTTATTAAAAAGAATAAATACATAAATATTCGACTTTGAATAATTCAGAGGAAAAAGTTGCTTAGGTTTCGAACAATACTGTACTTAACCAGAGCATCAGTCCAAAGTTATCGGACAAACGGTTCATTTGTTTAACAGAAAATTTGCGCAAAAATGAAACAGTTGTATAATTTCTTTTTTCTCATTTTCGCCCATTGTCCTTCCTATTTTTGCCTTTTTAGATTTGTGTGTCCGAAATGTATGTGTAGTTCGTCACAAATTAACTGGCCTTTTGACACTTGTACGTCCGTTATATATGTGTTGTTTGTTGTAAGTTCTAGTCTGTATATTACAATCAAAATTTGTTTTGCTTGAAGGATCATCCGGATTTAGTATTATAGCAAAACAACATTTATATGACGTAGTGCGAGAGAATGAAGGGAAAGACATTTATTTATCAAAAAAAAAATCAGGTTTGGCTTCAGGGAGTTATATACCTTTAGCATCAGTGTGACCAGGGCGCCTAATGAAATCTTTCGATGAGCTAGGTCTTCTTAGCAAAAGAAGAAGAAGAACGCAAAGCCTACGTGACAATATTGATACGGAAGAGCTTGCGTACGCCACTCAGATGAAGTAGCATAGGGCTGGGAAGACAGATGCTTCGAAAGTGCTTAAGGAAGAGCCACGAAATACAAAGAAGCGTTTTGCAACAGTTTGTTATCCAAAAATACAAAATTATCTACTCTGAAAGCTCTGTCTATTTTTGTTGAAGCGGATTTATCGCGCAAGCAATTCGAGATAATGACTAGCAACATTTTTCCTGCAAAAAGAAAAAAACGAAACAATTCTACCCTGTCCCAGAGTCATATACTGTAACGGAAACTTGCAGGACTTATTAAATCACACTGCTGAAAGAATAATTTTGTATTTGGATAAAGTGTTGGAAACCTTGAGTGAAAGCGAGTTTAGTTTCTTGGAATTTATATCGAAATGGGAATGTGACGGTTCACAACAAACTCAATACAAACAAAAGTTTGAAAATAACACTAATTCGGATGCATATACATATTTCTACCGTTGAGGTTATTTTGCAGTTCAACAATAAAAATTATTTGGCAAAATCCAAAACCTTCTTCACCATGATATTGTCGTCCTATAAAGATAAGTTTTGCTAAAGAATCTATTGATTATACGCAAAGCAAAATAAGCTACATCCAGTCTAACATCAATGCACTTAGCAAAACTCGAATAGAAGGCAGAGGCATCGAAGTTAAGCACACGTTGACATTTACTATCGGTGTTAGCAAAGTTTGTAATGCCGCAACTAATGCAAAGTCAACATTAAAACATTATATTTGCGGAGCTACTTCCAAAAATGTTAATGATTTACAAATCAAAAGAAGCTAATAGAGCATTAAAGTTTGGTTTATCAATTTTGCATGCAAGAATACGTTTTTTTGAAAGCATTCTTCACCTTGCATACAAACTTCCATTAAAAAAATGGCAGCTTCGAACGCGAAGATAGAGATATTATAAAAGAGAAGAAAGCTGAAATACAGGAGAAGTTCAGAACCAAACTAGGCCTCATCGTGGATGTCCCAAAACCTGGTTTAGGCAATTCGAATGACGAATAGATCCAGGAGAAGTTGCCGAAATAAGTCATACTAGAAGTACTGCCTAGTGGATTTAGAATAAACACATCAAAGTTTACTATATTTGCACACGATACGGCTAAACTTTATATTGAGCTATACCCAACCTATGGCATCCGATGCCTCCAACTATGCACAAAATTCGTCAGCATGGATTTGAAATTATCGAAAGTGTTCTTCTACCAATCAGAGTCATCCGAAGAGGCAGCAGAAGCGCGCAATAAGCATCTTCAATTGTACCGAATAAATTTTGGTAGAAAATTGTCAAAGAGTCCCTCTTTAATAAGGATGTTCTAAACAGGTTAAATAAAAAACTGATGTCAAATAGCAAAATTTGTATACTTTTCTTTTTTCTTTATAAACAGATTACTTTTGACATCTGATCCTCTCATATTAAGTTTAAGACCTTTGCAAATGAGAAAATCACGGCAATTCAGAAAAGAGGCCCTTAAAATGCTGATATCCGAGCCTCCTGGTTCATTTGTTGGATGAAGAAGAATCTTCGGCGGAATCGTCTCAATAATTTTACCTTTTTTTTTTGCATTCCATTAAAAAGAACACAAACTATAAGAAAAAACACTTCTAACAAAGATTAAATAGCTCTTAAACTTTATAAACAATTAAATTTGGCCGCTTTTTCGATACAAATACCCATATGTGCAGCGTTAGAATTTATAACATTCAGAAGGGCAGGCGCATCAATCACACCTGTAATCAGTTGGCGTAAAAACAAGATGCCAGTCATTGTTCTCCCCTGAGCTAGTGATATTAAGTTTAAAAGCTTGATTCGTTGGCTGTAAGGAGGTAAATCAAATGGGTCATCCCATGGTAAACCACGGAGTGCAAAAGGAATAAAACTTAGTTGAACAAGCTCAATACGTGAACTTCAGAATATAGTGTCCATACCTGGCAAGTGTATTCAATATGAGGTGGTCTCACGAGAGACCTCTTTCGACCATCTTTTAATGAATTCAAGAAGTGCACATGATTTTTTAAATACATAGTTTATATTGGTAATAAATAGTACATAATTATTTTTTTTTTTTTTTTATAATTTGTGCGCGCCAAATGGGATATGAATACCATTAAATTATTTCAGGGCACGGGCGTTTGTATAAATTAAGAGAGAGAAAGATAGATTAGTGTAGTGGGTTTGAAACTTAGGTGCTATTAAGTTTCAGTAAACTCCAAGGGTGGCGTCCATATAACTGGGGAGCTTGTTTGTTTTGCTTTTTGTCGTTGCTCTTGATTCACAGTATTTTTTCCCCTCCACCTGATGTCATCATCACGATCAAGTTGCATTTAAGCCATATGACCGCCCTACTGCCAGTGTTATGCCTTCGCAGTAGAGTTGACTAAGCTTTCGCAATTGATCGACTTTTTTTTTTATTTATTTCAGACGAAATAAATAGATGACTGTTGAGATCAGGATTTGTCCTTAAATGCTAAGGTCGTCAGTCTTTCGATTACTTACCTTGTCGTGATGGGGATTCTCAGTAAGACCTAGTAAATCCAGGAGGCGATTGCAGCAGGGAAGGTCTGAAGTTGAAGAATAACCTGATTCCAGTGGTGGTGTGAACAGGTAGTAAACCGTGCTCTGGGATGCAAGGCTGAGGGTAAATCAGCTGCGAACGAGCTGCCACAAGCGCTTTGGCAGGACCTGTCGTAGTTTGTCAGTGCCCTATCATAGTTAAACTGGCTATGCTGTGATGGACTTTGTTTCTACTGGCTTACTCGTTGGAACAAAATGAACTCTAATACGACACACAAAACTGACACGACTATAGAAAACGACACAATGATGGTGCAAAATCAAACTTAAATAATGAACATCGATGATGATATTCGGACAGACAGCTTCCTCCTTTAACCGACACAGAGTCCGATTCAGTGGGAATAACTGCCTCAGAGGCGCCAATCCTAAGAGCCGCGGCCAGTCCAGAAGGCTTATAACAAAAGATATTGCCCAAGTGCTATTGCTATAAAGAAAAAGAAGACGGCCATTTTCGTCCCTGATCACCTCTTGAAGAATGGAGAAGCGAATTGGGACGAGAAGGACAAAGATTCCTTCAAATGAGCAACGGAAGTGCTCGAAATTAAAAAAGGTTTATTATAAAAATGGGGAGCCTGCCCGAAAGGGGTAGGACTATGAAGAAGAGTCAACTTGATGCAGGAGGACACGCCAATAGCGCAAAACCACTCAAAAGACCCAAGTCACAAGATGACCCATCAAAAATCCCAAAAAGGCCAACAAATCTGCATCGGGTTTCAAACCTTTTAATGAAGTCGCGAAGGAGCATAAGACCTTTGGTATCTTTAATCAGGGTAACGAGGAGTGCAAGATAAGCACCGAGAGATGGTGACTTATAAAAAATAATCTTTCACCTGCCTCCTCTCACACTCCCTTAGTAATATAAAGGCAACACCACCAAACTTCACGAATAGCAGCTGGCACTGGAGCCAAACTTGTTACGTGAAGCAACCAGGCTTCAGTAGAATTGTTTAATTCAGGTGTCCCCCGACTAGGTACAATATGGCCAGGAGCCAATTTGCCTGACGTTCATAAGGATGACATGCCAGTCCTTGAGTCTGTATTCCCCATGTCCCAGTAATATTAAGCACATACTGCGCCTCATAGGGATCTAAAGTCCAGACTTTCCGACAAGCAATTCGAAGGTCATCAATGCTGAGGTTAGGCTGGGAGACTTGTTTCTTTAATATCTTCTATGGAATGGAGGACCTCTATCTCTAACTGTACAAAAAGGAAAAGAATCCTGTTTCTGGCAAGGCTGGAATACAGGACCGCTCTTCCCTTCGAAGCTTCATAAGGATTTGTGGGAATCCATCCTCCGACTCAAAGGAAGGAAACGTCACAGTGATAGAGGCGTCTATACCTGTTAGCGATGATACTCAAAGTGGTACAGATTAATCTATGTACACCATTCAGAAGAAGCTTCTGCTAATTTGATATTCCATCTGAAAAAGGAGATGACATTGCCCTCATCCAAAAGCATTGGGTTACCAGTAACAACTAAATAGCGGGATTAAGAGCCAATAACTTTACGGTGTTCTATGCGAAAGGCATTCTGTTATCTAATTTTCTAAATGGATCTCCTCTGTGATATGTCCTATGATGGCCTTCTACAGCGATATTAACAATAAAGTTGAGTTTAAATTATTAAGAAGTCTTAGATTCCTAAACTAACAGTCAAAAACTGGAAGGTATTTAGAGAAGTGTCATTTTCAGGTCACAGTGATATATATAATTCGGTATTGACATTCAAATTCCTTCACGATTCACGGGAAGTTTCTTCCAACAATAAGAGAGCTTTTGGAATCAGCTCGTCAATTGGACAATCAAAGTTGGACTCGGAGACAACCCCTCCAAGACTCCTTACAGACACGCCCACTTTCTTATAAGAAGAAGTAATAAAATTAGTTTTTCTGACAAAATCTTTAAAAAATCGCGGAAGTACTATGAATAGAAAGATACACATAGCATTGAATTTGAATCGGTTGAAACCTTTTTTTTTTCTTGCCGGTGGTAGTTATCTTAGCATTATTAATTTAAGGGAAACGTACATTATGTTCCTACAATTTCAAGTATAGTTACTTTCCATGTAATAATGGACATTTATTGTTGAATGTTGTTCCTACAATTTCAAGTATAGTTACTTTCCATGTAATAAATGTCCATTATTACATGGAAAGTAACTATACTTGAAATTGTAGAAGTCCAAAAAAGGGGGAAAGTGGTAAAAGGACGTTAACGCATTTTATACAGTTTTCTTTTTAAAAAATAACCGTTTTCCCTTTTTCCAAAGAGATGGTTTTTGAACTAAATCACACGAAATAGGAAAAATCTTACTATATACCATCAGAGCAGTTTGGTTGGCGATTATATTAGAGCCAACTCAGAGTGTCAGCGATGTTATTTAAATTTTTAATTTTAGGATATATATTCCAACATTAAGATGCATTAAAACTTAAAGAATTGTTAATTTGGCAGCGCTAAAGTTGCCAACTTAGAGAAAGTGTCACTGACGGAGGCGCAGTAATGAATCAAAAAAGGAGTATCAAAACTTGAATTACAAATACAAATAATTTTGTAAAAGAAGCTGGTGGAGATTCGCAAATTCGATCCGAAATACACAAAGAAGCGTTCAAGAGTTACTTTGAGAAATTACTAAATTGTCCACTGCTAGCTAAACCCGTGCAGTGTGCAGAATCTCTCACGCTGAATGATTATTTAGACAAAGGAATAACAACATGTGAGATCCTTAAAATTCTCAAAAAGGTTAAAGAAAATAAAGCTCTGGGAGATGACAGGCTACCATACGAGGTATACATAAATGCTCTAGATAAATATGTACATATATCGAACTGCTAGCTAAAAGACTCACAGGTATGTTAGAAAAAGGAGAAGTTAAGGAACGTTTTTTAAAAACAATTTTTTTCCTATCTTAAAGAAAGAAAATGCCAATGAAATAAAAAACTGAAGGGGAATTTTCTGGTGAAATTGTGTGACTAATGTATTAGTGGGAATTATGCATAATAGGCTAGCACAATGAGGGAAGAAATACAAAATTTTGAACGAATTTCAAGCAGTATTCTACGGCAGATAAAAAAACAATTTATGCAGCATTTTTAAAATAAAAAATAGCAAACAAAATTAAAGTTTATGGTTCGTTGTGTGGGTTTTAAGAGTTGCATTTGATGGCATCGATCGAAGATCACTGTTTACAAGCTAAATAAGCAGTGTGGGATGGTGAAAAAATGACAAATTACTACTTATTTCTCTGGGCGTAACGCAAGGATTCTTACTTAGCCCGCAGCTGTGCTTTGCTATGGAATCGGAGGGTGGACGTTCTTTGGATGGCCTTCTTGTTCGGTTTCTGATGTATGCCGATGATATTATAATATTCACAGAAAATCTGTGCTACAACGTTATTATAAAGCTGAAAAAATTCTCTCCAAAATTTGGAACTTTAATATAAATCTCGAAAAACCAAAATTAATGATATTCAGTAAAGAATGTATAGGCATAGCATGAAATATAGTATTTCAATGACAAAAAGATAGAAATAGTAGAAGTATAAATATTTAGGCCTAATAATGACGCCGAAACTTTCAATTCTGGAGCAGATTAAAGAAAGAGAAGCGAAAGCTAAAAATCTAAACTGAAATATCACCTTGAAAAAAAGGTAGTCAAGTTATCAACTAAATTTAAACTATTCAACGCTGTAACGAGTTTGGTCTTCAGCTATGGGGTTTCTTTTCTCGCACCTCAACAAAGTAGATAAAATGCAATACAATTTCATAAAAATAATATTTAGAGTTCTATGTATATACGAGTATGTATATATGAGTATGTATATACAAGTATGTATATACAAGTATGTATATACAAGTATGTATATACAAGTATGTATAAACAAGTATGTATATACAAGTATGTATATACAAGTATTTATATGCAAGTATGTATATACAAGCATGTATATACAAGTATGGATATACAAGTATGTATATACAAGTATGTATATACAAGTATGTATATACAAGTATGTATATACGACGATAAGGCTCCACGTGGAGTATATTAGGTATTATATTACGGCAAATATTCGATATTGGTGAATGTCAAAAATCACCGGTAAATGTCGAAGAAGTGAAAGCCCGAAACATTATTTGTGTTCTAAGCACTTCAGACGAGGGGCTGATCACGGTGTATTGATTCTCTGAGCTGTGCAGATTCGAGCCCGAAGCATAAAAGCGAAATGAATAAAATCCAATTTTCTTCAATCACTACACCAAAAAAAAGCGTTTCTCCTTGGGTAGTACAATGAACCGAACATCGAGTCTGAGTGCTGGGGGATTTGGAAATTTTTGGGCATTCACTGATGATTTTCGACATACATATGTACATATATATAAATATAAGCTTTAATGAATGTTGAACAAAATACAAAGACGAAATTGAAAATTAGTACATAGCTCATTTCAAATCCCTTAAAATTATAAACCAATTTAGCATACACTGCCTGCGTAGTGTTCATGCATCAGTTATAACGGCATCCCAATTCTAGACAGTTAACGTGTGTTCATCATTCGTGTGTTTTGAGAAATTACATTTTGTTGTTAGCTTAGATAACGGAAATGGCTATTATAGCGAACCGCGCTCAAGTGCACAACTGTGTGGCGCGTATTTCTACCTAAATATATGTTGATTATTTGCAAATCAATCAGTTCAAAATTTATTTTGACAGTTTCCGAAAACCAAACCAATATACCAAATATTATTTAGTAATAAAGTACTGTTCATTTTGGGGTTAAAAAGAAAATTCCGAATATAAAGTTTGGAGAAAATCCGTTTAGTCGTTTAGGCTGCAGTTGGCCATACATACATACATACATACAGACATACATACATACAGACAGACAGAAATGGGATACCCACTTTTTTGGGATTCTCTATTATTGTAATACCAAGATTGATTAAAATCTAGAGATGGACAATTTTCGCCCTTATAGGTAAAAATTACCACACCGTTAGATTATCGGTACCCTTTGACATTCTAAAAGTGATGGATAAAAATAAATTAATTGTACCTCTGTCACCTATAAGCAAATGTTTAGAATGCTTTCCGAAACGCATGCACTCGTAAGGACATGTCATGTAGGAAGAGTATTCTGAAGGAAATACAAATAAAGTACAAGTATACAATGGATATGTAGTAGTAATGCTATATCCGAATTTGTGCATACCATGTAAGGTGAAGCAAAGCGGTCTTAAAAAAATACTGTCGTTCATCCAATGATTAGTTCTGAAAGGCGATTGCGGAGTGTAATTTGAATTTTGGAGAAGTATTTCGAACTAGGGGTAACTAAGAAAAATAAAAAAACATACAACAAAGTTACTTTTATGTCGGTATGTAAACATTGAATAACTTTGACATTTATCAACCGATTGATTTGAGTAGACATGTTTTTGAAACGTCAATTCAGTACAATTTTAAATATGAATCGCTTGAAAATAGTCGTTCAGTTGTGTTAACTCAACGTGCATATCGTCGAAAATATCGTGGCCAACAAGCACCGTCTGACAACACTATTTGTCGTTTGGTGTCGAATTTTGTTGAGCACGGGACAGTGGTAGATCGTCGATCGTTCCAATGAACTGGTTAAAGCGGTAAGAGAGAGAGTTGCCGAGAACCCACATGTGTCGTATCGTCACCTCGCGGCGCATTCTGTAGATAAATTTGCATTTATTTCCATATAAAGAAAAATTGACTCAAAGAATATTGCCAACACGTCGCTTGGAATACGGTCAAACAGTCGCTCGAATGGTTGACACAGAACCTGATTTTTGGAAGCAAATTTTGATGACCGACGAGACCCATTTCGCACTCTCTGGTGCCGTTAACAAGCAAAAATTGACGCATTTGGGGAACGGCGAAACCACACGAAATCCATAAAACAAAATTGCATGACCAAAAAGTGATGGAAAACGCAGTAAAAAGGGCACATTTTGCTTTGGTCAATAGAGGCGG
This sequence comes from Pocota personata, assembly GCA_963082735.1. NCBI lineage: Eukaryota > Metazoa > Arthropoda > Insecta > Diptera > Syrphidae > Pocota > Pocota personata. The sequence continues at coordinate 83,565,384 of OY720430.1, forward strand.
TCACTTGATTGATGTTGTATCCAAAAACTAGTCCCGATAAATTGTAAAGGACCAAATTAAATAAAAATACACAGTTTTTTGTTTTAATTTTACAATATTTTTCAAACCCTTCGCTAATCTGGGAAAAAACTAATTGCACAAGGAATGAAGGATATATTATGTTTATATTGTAAAAAAAATGGGATTAGGTTGTTAAATGCAAATTTTATGACGCTTTTCCCAAAAAAGTCACAAAATATACCTGTTTTTTTTTTTTTTGTCTCACTTGATTACGAACAATAACCGCAAAGGAAGAGTCAGCAAAGCTTTCTATTGTTCATAATAGTGAAATTTGGTAATTTTTCTTTTAAAATGCAAAAAACAAGTGAACTTACTCTGGCAAAACGTGATAAATTACAGCTTTTATTTGAGGAAGGCAAAAAACAAACTGAAATAGCAAAAGATGTGGATTTTTCACGTTGTGCAGTGCAAAACGCAATTAAGCGGTACACCGAGACTGGTTCGCACGTAAATCGTGAAAAATCCGGATTAAAAATTACCACGCTCGTGAGGACCGATTTTTAATACGATCTTCGCCGAAAAATCGAAAGAAATCCTCAGCTGAGCTTGCTTCTGAGTTGTCGAAGGATCGAGGAAAAGAAATTTCTTCAAGAACCGTTAGAAGAAGACATGGAGAAGTTGGACTTAAAGGATGCAAAGCAAGAAAAAAGCCGTGGCTCTCGGAAAAAAAAAATAAGAAGGCACGCTTGGAGTGGGCGAAAAAACATGTCTATTTCACAGAAGAAGATTGGTCCAATATACTGTGTTCAGATGAATTTAACCTTGCGGTGAGGGTGAAATGCATGTGTGTGATGGTCGGATGGACTCCCGCAAGTACATAAATGTGTTGGAAAATGTACTTAAACTTCCTTTTTCCAACATTTTAGGGGACACCAACATGGAAAATGTCAAATTCCAACAAGACAATGCACTCTGCCACAAATCAGCCCTAACTATGAGGTGGTTTGAGGAGAATAATATGGACCTGCTTGAGTGGCCTGCGCAGTTCCCTGATCTCATCCCTATAGAACATCGGTGGAGTATTCTAAAGCGTAGGATCCAGTAGCACTCGATTTCATCAAAAGAAACACTTAAAAATGTGTTACAGCAAGAGTAGAGTTATATTTCTTCGGAAGAGTGTCGCAAGCTAGTCAGCACTATGCCCAAAAGAGTCGCTGCAGTCATAAAGGCCAAAGGCGGCCCAACTACGAGGGCAAGGTGAAAAGTTATCGGCCTGACGCAGACATGGCGTTCCAATCAGCAAAAATGTATGTTTCCTGTCTGGGTGCACTTCTCATTAGTTCGTATGACAAGTTTCAACTTGTTCTCCCAAGTAGTTTCTTTTCACGAATTTTTGCAGTAGACGTCTTGCGTGTTTTCGTTAAAATGGATAAACTTGAATATCGTGCGGTGATAAAATTCTTCTCACTTCCGAGAAGGAATACTGATGTTGGACAAACGCTGAACCAAGTGTGTTGAAGTCAAGGGAGATTATGTAGAAAAATAAAAAAATTTTTTTACTTAAAATGGCAGTCTTTCATTGTCAGGCCGAGAACTTTTCACCTTGCCCTCGTATGAGTCAGAATTATTATACCCTATGGGATAGTATATACAAAATTCCTTGCTTATCGTTGTTGTAATTTTTAAAATATGGCCTTTACGCAATAATCTATATTAATTAAATTTTTAACTGCCTCTCATGTTGTGGAATAAAAATATGCACTCAAACATGTTATGACTCCATAATGGTAAGAGATTGGATATTTAGTACTTTTTAGTTGCCTTGATGAGAGAAACATCACTACATATAGCAAAAAAAAAAAATCCTTTGAAACACCCTGTATTCAAAAAATGAAATAATTTCCACTCTATATCTTTTTTTTTTCCATGGGATCGATTTTTTCTTAACAAATGACCTACGTGGCATGCTTAGTGATGTTTGGCCCAAAATTACACACTTTCCATTTAATTTTTATGAAAAAACGGCGATTTTCGTAAATACTTATGAAAACAGTCCATGTACGAATACAAGTGGGAGTAACTGTACATACATACATATGTAGCTAGGTGTACCCATGACCCCCTCACATTTTTTTTCATCTAGTACACATCATAAAATTTTCTTTGACACATTGACACCACACAGGTGAACAGCGACGACCAGCGCAAACACACGGAACGTTGAACTTTCATGACAGCAAAAAAAAAAATAAATAAATAAATAAATAAATAAAAAACAAATTAAAAATAATTAATAAATCGTATATAAATGTATTTTGTATTTGGAATGCATATCATTCAAAATACACACCTAAATATCTAAGGGTATCCTTTTATTAAGGATACATACCGTAACGAGACTCTTTTTGTATCTTCCTTTATCAGTACACAATTTAGACAATTTGACACACAAACAGAGTCCGAGTTAATCCCAGAAAAATATCACAATATAACACAGATTTTGATGAAATTTCTCTCATTTCTCCGTTTCACGTGCATTAATTTAAAAGAAAAAAACACGAAAACGATTAAATTGCTCCCCGGGTAGCAGTACGGAACAGCTGTCCAACTGGCAAAGCTGACAATTAAATCAATTCCGCAAAAGATTCAAACAATGTATATATTCTTACTTTTGTATTCACAATTATAATTTGATTTAACCGAAAATTCACGAATCACTTTTGTTTACTTAAATTAGAAGTAACTATTCTCATCTTCCAACAGAGAGGAAATTTCTATTCCAGGATAATTGTCTCATGCTCATGTCAAAAAAATATAATAATAATAAAAATCGGTGTCGTGTAGTTCTGTATTTTTTGGGCAAAATGAAAAATCAATATTCCGAGTATTATGTACAAGTATGTGTCGGCGTTGTGTGCTTGTAAGTATATCAGTGTTTCAGACTCTTTCCATTCATTACGAATACAAGATACACATTGGCAGAGCTCTGGCTGCAAAGAGATGCGGCGAAACTTTTAAAAGTTTAAATTATCATATGTATATACATAGGTATCTGCCATAAAATAAGGAGAATAATTTATATGATAAGAGCGGTGAACTTTTAATATATGAGTGTATATTGACGAATGATTTCAGTGAGAGTGGGGAGATATTTAAAACTTTCTTGGTAGAGTATAAATGACAGCTGTTGACAGTGACAATTTGATAGTGTGTAAGCAGGAGCAAAGGAAAAGTTCACCAGCAGAAGCAAATGAGAAACGAATTACGTTCAAGGAATAGTTGAATTCCATAAATTGAAGCTATCATTTGAATAACTCTGCACCTATGTGAAATGAGTACTCGTACTTCCTACATTCCGTATCCCCGTACTCCCCTATCAAATATTTCAAAATTTTCCTTAAATTTACATAAATAAAATGTAAAGGCATACTTTAGAGTTGATTCACTTTAATTAATCTTATCTAGGTTATAAAAAATCTGAAGTTAAAACACATTGAAACATTTTGGTCGAGCAATAGCAGAACCAGATTTGACCAGGTCGATTTCACGTACCTACAGTTTATTTAGTTGTCTTCACACAATGAAACAATAGTTGGCAAAAATTATCCCCTCTTTTCTTTTCACACTAATATCGTTAAATTAAAAGCAGAGTCCAGATAGAAAAAAATATCGACTACCACTTATGCCATCTGTTGTTCTGTCTTATTCTTTTCTTTTTAGTCATATAATGAACAAGATCAGAAAATACAACCAAATTGTGGTTGATTTCTGTGAAAAAAACAGTAACCAACTTAAACGCTACTAAGGTTCAAACTCAAATAGTCACGAAAAACGAGAATTAGAACACATAGTGCAATACGTGACCCAGCTCGGCAACGCTAGTTTTAGTAACTGCAACGCCAAAAGCAACATTTGTTTGTCCAGCATGTGAATTGCTTTTAAAAACGCACATATGCACAAATAAGTTATTCTTTAATATCACTTATTTTTATTAAATAATAGTTTCGTACATCGTACTCCCCCCTAAGTAAAAAATGCTCCTCGCCAAAAGATAAAAGAACTCATTTTTTTGATTTTCAAAATGACAGTCCTTGGCCCCCAAGTTTTGATTATTTTGGATTTTTGTATTGCAGTCGTTTGTACATCGTTTGCACAGCCTTTACTGTTGTTTGTACAAGCACCAGTTTTGAAAAAAAGAAAAAAAAAAGTAAGGAAAACACGCCATCTGTTGGCGTACCAGGTTTTCGTCAAAAAGAGCATAACGGTACTCTACTACCGATCGATTTTGTTCAAAATCAATATTTGACATTTACAACATTATGGCAATAGCAGGACCGGATTCAATCGCTGTTATTTCTTAAATAATTAGAAGCAAAGATCAAACCATCCACTGTCTATTAATATATCTGATCTGAACTTTTAATGGTGCTACTCTCCTTGGTAGAGTTCGGCTTCAAGTAACAAGCTGCTCTAGTCAGTACGATCCATTGACAGTTGCTTCCAATTGCGTACAGCAAGGTGGTTGAATTTTCTCTACATTTGCGAAAGTTTTTTTTACGTACGGCCCAGTCGTGCACTTTATTTCTTATTGAAATCGTTTGTACAAGCAGCAGTTTTAAAATAAATCGACAATAAATAAAGTACACGACTGAGTCGCACGTATGTATTTATGTACTTGCACCTGTACAACATATTTGCAAATGTCTATTTTTGAAAAAAATAAAATAAAAAATAAATAAATAAATAAATAAAAAATATTTTGACGTGGTGCGTCAAATGATAGCATACTCGTAAGTTTCTCCCCTTAACTCTTTCCTTCCGTGATAAGCGAAATCATGGAAAATGCTCTGAGTAAGGTAAACACCTGGGCCAATAAATGTGGTCTTGGCGTCAACTCGAGCAAAACTGAACTGATGTTCTTCACCACAAAAACCAAAATACCTGACGTCACACTTCCTCAAATAAATGGCCAACCACTCTCCTTATCACCCAGTGCCAGGTATCTATGAGTTATCTTAGATACTAAACTTAACTTGAAACTAAACATACAGCAACGGGTGAAGAAAGCATGTACAGCTTTCTATACCTGTAACAGAACCTTCAGCAAAAGAAGGGGCCTGCAACCAAAATTGACGCTATGGATGTACACAGCCGTGGTACGTCCCCTATCCTCACATATGGCTCAATAGCATGGTCGCCGGCTCTAAGAAAAGGCTACAACATAACCAAATTTAACAAGGTTCAGAGAGCAGCATGTATAGGCATCACAGGCGCCCTACGATCAACACCATCCAGGTGCTCTAGCGCTTCTTCTGCATCTCTTACTTTTAAATCTACACATAACAAACATTACAGCACATAGCGCGATCAGACTCAGAGAGTCTGGATTTTTTGGAACTCTTATCTTATCGAACTCGTATCGACTCCAACAGATTACATTACCTCCAAAATGATGTTTAGAAAACATTTTGACGTACAATTCCCCTCAAGAATAGAATGGCAAGATGGACGGGTGGTCAATGATTCTGATCTTACTATCTCCCCAGACGGTTCAAAGATGGACTGTGGCGTGTGTGCGGGTGTGTTTTCTGAATCCTTGAACATTTCAAAATCATATAGACTTCCGGATACCGCCAGTGTTTTCCAGGTGGAATTACTCGCTAACCGCGAAACCTGCCATCAGATCAAACTACACACAAATATAACGCCAAACAAAAGATCGCTATATTTATTGAGAGCCAAGCAGCTATGAAAGTTATTGCCTCCTTGACCTTAAAACTATTCTGAACATCGTTATCAAAATCGAACGAAGATCACAAGATCGATCCCTTAGTGTAAACGCTGTCAAGGCTTCAATCATACGCAGACTTATTGACAAAAAAAGGCGCGATGCGTAAAATTCTAGCGAACTGTCGAGGTTGCGAAGTGGCCAAAGAGCTCCAAAAAGGCGCAATAAGGAAAGGCAGCGAACGAAAGTAAACCTGTAAATGAAAAGAAGAAAAGTGAACAAGAAAAAGTCCCACAGCAAAATCCGCCATTTGTAAATAATAAACAAACAATCTCCGAAGTTTCCTCTATAATTCTCGCGAAACTTGAGGAGCAAAGCAAGAGAAATATTTGAAAAATTATGAAAGTTCAAGTATTAACCTCACAAAACACAAACTAATGTATGCTTAAAATATTAACATGGAACACAAACGGCCTTCTGCAAATATTTACGAACGAGAAGTATTGTTACGGAACGACAACATACTCGTCGACATATAAGTATACCTGACTTCTCAAACCCATTTGACAAAGGAATCTCATGTAAAAATAAAAGGATACTGTGCTTATCACGCATACCATCCAATCCCTCTAGAGGCGGGTCCTCCCTCTTCATTAAGGACTGTATTGACCATGTATCGACGCAAAACAGATAAGTACAGTTCGCGTAAAAAATAAACACTCATACTACAACGCCGCGCCCATTTATTGCCCTCCGCGACGCATGCTAGAAAAGAATGACTCACCTGGACCAAATTTTATTAACTCCTTTTCGGGTTCGAAATGCTATTTACCGAAAGGCAGACTATTTTACGAAGCCGGCATGCGATTCGGTGTTGACTTCTTTTCAATGGGGAAATCGACATTTTGGCTCTAAAATACAGCAAAAACGCCATTATCGTAAAAGGGATGGCTAAGAACTGTACGAACCTCGAGGAAACTTTAGATCTCTCTAATGAAATAAAGTGCACGAATGGGTCGCACGTACTTGCACCAATATATCATTCAGCTGCAAATCACTCAGATTTAAAATTCAAACAACTTTTTTTTTTTTTTTTTGAAAATTTTCCAAAACTTGGTATGCTATAATCTTAGGTATGTCAAATTTTGTTCAAATATTAATTTCGAACAAAATCGACTGAGTCAAAGCCGAGAAATAGCAAATTTTCCAAAACCAACTTATAAGAAAAGAACCGTTATATGCACTGTTTGTCAAAAACTTGCTACGCCATCTGATGGCACACAACCTCGGTCAAATGTATTAGGCACCCTTTAAAATTCGTTATATCTTCAAAAAACAAAAAATTTAATGAAATAAAAGGAATCAGATATGATAAATAAATAGTTTTATTAGAGATTATTAGAATTTAGTTGGGCTGCCTTTGGCCTTTATGATCGCAGTATGCACTTTTGGGCATAGTGCTGACTAGCTTGCGACACTCTTCCGAAGAAATATCACTCCACTCTTGATGTAACATATTTTCAAGTGTTTCTTTAGATGAAATAGAGTGCTCCAGGATCTTACGTAGATCTATATTATTTCCCTCAAACCACCTCATAGTTAGGGCTGATTTGTGGCAGGGTGCATTGTCTTGTTGGAATTTGACATTTTCCATGTTGGTGTCCCCGAAAATGTTGGAAAAAGAAAGTTGAAGTACACACATGCACTTCACCCACACCGCTGGCAGCCATGCATCCCCAGATCATTATACTGCCTCCACCGTGCTTAACAGTCGGTACCCCGCATTCTGGGTTTTACTCTTCTCCAAGCCTTCGTCTCACAAAAGTCACACCAGGGGTGCCAAATATCTGAAAATTGGGAAAAAAAGTATTTAAAAAATATAAATTCATCTAGAGAACATCAAAATTAGTTAAATTTTTTGATGTTTAAATTAAAAGTGATCCATAAATGAAACGTACCTCAAAGTTTGATTCATCTGACCACAGTATATTGGACCAATCTTCTTCAATGAAATGGACATGATTTTTCGCCCACTCCAAGCGTGCCTTCTTGTTTTTTTTCCGAGAGCCACGGCTTCTTCCTTGTTTTGCATCCTTTAAGTCCAATTTCCCAAAGAAATTTTCTTTCCTCGATCCTTCGACAACTCAGCTGAGGTGTTCTTTCGATTTTTCAGCGAAGATCGTATTAAAAATCGGTCCTCCCGAGGTGTGGTAATCTTTTTTCTTCCGGATTTTTCACGATTTATGTGCGAACCAGTCTCGCTGTACCGCTTAATTGCGTTTTGCACTGCACAACATGAACAATCCATTTGTTTTACTATTTCAGTTTGTTTTTTGCCTTCCTCAAATAAATGCTGTATTTTATAACGTTTTGCCAGACTAATTTTACTTGTTTTTGACATTTTAAAAGAAAAATTATCAAATGTTACTATTATGAACAATAGAAAGCAACTGGATTACGCGTCTCTCGATTTCGAGCAATGATCGCACAATGAAACCCGCTATTGCATCATAAAAGTGCATTGGTGACCTTTCTTAAAAAATAAAGGTTGTTTACAACCTCATATAATGCGCCATAATTCATAAAAATGATTAGGCAGGAAAGAGAATAAGAAAAGGATGCCTAATACATTTGCCCAAGTCTGTGTGTCCACTCACTCGAATTGTGACACCGACTACAGATATGAAGTTTGAAGGAAATCTGTCAAAGCGGCTTGACAGATGCAGTCGGGCATGCATACATACAGGCAGACAGAAAGACAGAGATATTTGAGTTTCTCTCTCACAGTAATGTTAAGATTGATGAAAATGTGTAGATCAAACATTTTCAGGAAACCGATACTAGCCCTTATAGGTGCAAGTAAGTAATAATCACGAGTGAAATTGTTTGTATTTGTATTGTTTGTACATCATTTGTACACGTTTGCACAGTCTTCGTTTGTGCAAGCACCCATTTTGAAATAAAATCAAGGAGGATTTTCTTTTTATTGGGATTTCTTAAGGTACCGTGAAATAAGCCAAATTTCAGGCTACCTGTATTAATTATTTCTTCTTAATTAAATTTAACTGTTAATCAAATTTTTAACTTTCTCATCTAAAAGAAAGTTTTTGCTTTCGTGAAAAATATCGATCTCGAGATTTATATGGGTCTGGGAATTTTGTCCGCCTGTGTATCGAACTGCAGCCTAAACGTCTGGACGGATTTACTCCATACTTCATATCTTCGGTCTGTGACCTAATGCCTAGCGTCGAAATCGGAATTTCCATTCTAACCTCAAAATTAACGGTACTTTACTTAGGACCAATTTAACAAAAGTGCAATTTTCTCGAAAACAGCTATATAGATTTCGATTAAAATTCATATTCAAAAATAAGACTGCGTACTCAATTTAGATATGGCCAAGCCAATTTTATTCAAAATAGATAATTAAGTCATTTTTAAAATATGTAAGGACATGACATTAAAATTGTTGACATATGTTGAAAAAAGATCGTTAAAGCCGATTTCGAGTAAATTGCAAAATTGGCCTTAAGTAAAGTACAGTTAATTTTGAGGCTAAAATTAAAATTCAGATTTAGCTTCTGGACACTACCCCACAGACCCTAGATATAAGGTTTAAGGACAATTATTTAAAGCCGTTTAGGCTGCAGTTCGATGTACAGACAAATGGGCAGACAGACAGAATTGCGATACCTACTTTTTTGAATTCCACTAGTAAAACCAAAATTGGTTAAAATCTAGAGATCGAAAATTTTCACGAAAACAATACTTGCCCTATAGGAGCAAGTAAAAACAGACATCCATTATATGTATTATAGCTAATGTTTTGAAATGATCGTCACTGTCATTATTGGGTTTATACTCAACACTATTTAAGAGAATTTGTAACAAATAACAATTTTTCATTTAATAACATTACTTACTTGGTATAATACGATGCGCAGCCTGTTCCAACTGAGTATGTTGATTTGCCAATTGTTCAACCATTTCTTCTAGCCTTTGCCTCTTTTCACGTTCGTGTTGTAGAACCTTGGACCACTTTTGTCCTTGAACTTCAGCCGTTTTTAGATAATCAGTACAAGCCTGTAAGTATCAGTTTATTAATATTTATTAAAGATCATATTTAATCTTCATTTGATATACATAGTCTTAGATATTAATTGGCGATGAATATATCAATTTCGATACATAGTTCGTAACAGAAAAATAATAACGATAAAAAGTATACATATACTATATACTCGCGATTGTGATCATCATCGAAAATTTTGTCAATCTATCCATGTCCGTCTGCTTGACCGTCCGTCCGTATTTCCGTGTGTCTGTATGTCACCAGTTTTTGGGCCTCAAATTTTGATCAAGGAGGACGACATTTTGTATATACGAGTACGCTTTCTAGGATCAGAAGCAGTACAAGTTTTTCTAAGTACAGTACAAAACATTTCTAAAATCCCCTTACAAACACAACCACTTTTAAAAAATTAGGTTTTTTCAATATTTTTACTAGAAACTGAAAACCATTTACTTAACAAAATATATAGGCGTTGCCATTCTCTGTAATTTGTCTTTGCTTTCTACAGACCCTCGCCCGCATTTTGATGTCGTTATCTTAAAAAAAAACCTTATTTTGCTTCCCGAAGCTATGAATTTACGGTGATAATTAAGTCTTGTTGTGGATATTTCTCCAGAATCCGTGCGTTTTTGAACCGAATAGAGCCACCCATTTCAAATATCTACTTAAATATCGAAGTAATTTTAGGAACAAGTATGCAAAATAGTGATCTGCATGTTGTTCGTAAATTAAAATGGTTCCACATTTCAAGTTTCCACCCCGACACCACTACAGATGCAATTATTTATCACGTTTCGTCAAAGCTAGAAGTTGCATCTCAATGCATTTCATGTTTTAAATTGAGTAAGCTTAAAGATAGTCAAAGATAGTAAAGATAGTAAGTGGCAGCACTTAAAATTTGTGAATTTTAAAATTGGTGTACCAATTCAATATGCAAAAACTGTTAATGATGGAAATTTTTGGCCGAATTCTTTCTTTTGTTCACGACCCTACAAAAAACTAAGCCCTGTTAATGCTAATGGTGGAAATATGCATCAACACCATTTGAATGTTTATTACCACAATGCGAGTGGATGCAGAACAAAGACCTCAGATTTGTTTATTGCGTCTAGCCACAAAGATTATGACGTAATTATAATTACGGAGACCTGGCTCTACAAAGATATCCTGTCAACTGAAACTTTTGACGACTCAATTTATGATGTTTTTCTGAATGATCGCTGTAAATTTGTGGAGGATCGTGGTGGTGGAGTACTGGCCGCTGTTCAGTTAACTTTTTCCACCAAAAAGATTTCATTACCAAATTTAGATGCTGACCAAATCTGCTTTTCGGTTGATGTCGGAAGTACTAAATTTATTTATATTGTTACTTATATACCATCTGGTAGTAGATTGGATATTTATGAAAATTGTATTGAGAATTTTGAATTTGTAAGCCATTATTGTTCTGAAGATAATATCTTATGTGCTCTAGGAGATTTTAATATTGGCTTGGTCTGAAGACGACAAAATCCTCATACCATATAATGTTAAAAAAGATTACGAAATAGCTCTTATTGATTGCATGTTTTCAATTAATTTATGTCAGATTAGTTCAATTGCAAATTCGCAAAACAGGCTACTAGATCTTGTCTTTATAAATGTAAACGAAGTCAAAACAAATATCTCTGAAGCTCCATTTCCTCTTTTGAATAACTCAATTTTTCATAAGCAAATAATGATAAAAATTGATTTATATTCTTATGTAAATGTTGAAACGAATTCGATTAGTTCTTTAGATTTTCTAAAATGTAATTTTGTGGGTTTAAGAGAGTATCTTCATTCTTTTAACTGGGATATGGAATTTGAAAATCTATGTCTACGTGATATGTATAATCATTTTATTTCTATAATTAATGTCGGTTTTTCCATGTTTGTTCCATGTTCTGTGAGGAAATATAAATCCAAGCCCCCATGGTATAACAGACTACTCTTGCACTTACAAAACTTAAAAAATAAAGCTTACAAACGATTTAAAAAAACGGGAAACAATACCGATAAAGAAATTTTCTGTAAACTGCGAAAAGATTTTACAATATTAAGTAAATTTTTACATAATATTTTCATAATTAATGTGGAGAACAAACTTAAATATGATTCCAAATCATTTTGGTCTTTTATGAATCAAAAAAGGTGCTCCAAAGGATTGCCGAAGCAAATGTTTTATAAAAATGCAGTGTCTAATGACGTTAAAAATTCTGTTGAACTATTTGCTCAGTTTTTTGAATCTGTCTTTTCTCCCTCTGTAATTCCTATTTTGCCTGCATCATATTCAATGCCAAAAATTGATTTAAGCAACTTAGTTCTGGAGGTTCAGGACATTGAGTCTGCTATCTGTTGCCTCGAACCGAATCCTAAGCCTGGTGCTGACGGTATTCCTGCAATTGTTTTAAAAAACTGTTGCAGCTGTATCTGTAAACCTTTACTTAAGGTATTCAATCTATCGCTATCGTCGAGTTTATTCCTTGATGATTTGAAGATCTCCTTTTTGCTGCCTATCTTTAAATCCGACTCTAAAAATGACGTTGGAAACTATAGAGGTATTTGCAAACTTTCCGCTATACTAAAGCTTTTTGAATGCATTTTAAAAAGTAAAATAGATTTTCACATTAAAGTGCATATATCAGAATTTCAACATGGTTTTGTTTCAGGTCGTTCAACAACATCTAATCTAGTCCATTTTACATCTTTTGTCATTAATGCTCTTAAAGCGGATGTCAAGTGGACCCTGTTTACACCGACTTTAGTAAGGCTTTTGATTCTGTGAACCATGTTTTGCTGATAAAGAAGCTAGAAAGTTTTGGATTTCATTCAGTAATGTTGAAGTGGATTTCATCATTTTTAATTGGTAGGTTTCAGAAGGTCTGTCTTGATAACAATTATTCAAGATTAATCTCTTGCACTTCTGGGGTTCCACAAGGAAGTCATCTAGGGCCCCTCCTTTTCATTATATTTATTGATGATATTGTTCAACAATTCAAATTTTGTCACTGCAATGTATGCTGATGATCTTAAAATATTTTTAAAAATTAAAGGCTTCGATGATTACATAAAAATCCAAATGGACCTTAACAATCTATCGACTTGGTGTGTTAATAATAGTTTAAAGTTAAATGTTGGAAAATGCTTTGCTAACTCTTTCACAAGATCTCATATGCAACATTTGTTTAATTATTGCATTGAACTCATGCCCTTAATAAGAGTTAAACAAATAAAAGATTTCGGTGTATTCATTGATACAAAACTAACCTTTGTTCCTCATATCGAAGGCTAATTCACTAGCTGGGTTTATTAAAAGAAACTCGAAAGATTTCTCTGATCCTCATACTTTTTTATCGCTCTTTATTGCCCTAGTCAGGTCAGTTCTGGAATACGCACTATTTGACCTATTCAGACCGTATTGAAAAAGTGCAGAGGCGCTTTACAAAATATATCTTTTTTAAAATGCGTTGGAATTTTGAACCATCTTATAAAGCTAGGTGTCTACTTTTAGGTTTAATGCCACTTAGTGCAAGAAGGCATGCACATGACATCATGTTTGTGAGAGACGTCCTGTGTTCCCGTATTAATAGTCCTTTACTTTTATCTATGTACTCAATTTATGCTCCGGAGAGGGTATTAAGGGATCGTCATATCTTTTATCTAATGGGGCATAGAACAAACTATGTTCGAAATGAGCCAATCTCTAGATCTCTGAATTCATTTAATGAAATTAGTAGACATATTGATTTTCATATTACGAGAGAGCGATTCAAAGACATTTTATTCAGTTTGCTTTCAAACTAAATTAGTATTGTTTAAATTTTTATTTTCATTATACTTACTGTACATTTTTATATTAAATTAATTTTACATATGATTTCTTAAATTTAATTATATATTCGTAATCTGTAAGCTAAGCTTGTTGATGAAAGAAATAAATAAAACTAAATATTTGGCCTACAATTGAAGTGCTCAATTTAAAAAGTCTACTTCGTAAGCCCTTGGAAATTAACATAATCTTCGACATATTATACTTATCCCTCTTTGACTATCAAACTATTTTACCATGACGTTTCATAAATATCGGTATATACGAGTGATACACACGTATTTACATAAATGTTACAAAATTAACTTTAAAAATAATTGTTTCAGAATTTATAGCGAACAAAACATAAACATGGGGAAATTGAAAAAAATTAACTGCATTTTCGAAATCGCTCTTTCATATTTTTTTCTCTCACAAAACGCGAACCTATAACGCGCCCCGAGATACCTGTTGTTTCAGCACCTGAATAGCTGGATATTAAAAGCTTCTAGAAATTGTGTCCTGGGAGTGAGTTCCAAAGTTTATCTTGATATGTAGAAAGAATTTTGATATAATCATGTTCATGTTTTATAGAGTTGCTGAGTCAATGGTTATGAAGTTGCTGGGTCAGTAGCATGTGGCCGCTACAAACACATTGTGTTAACTCGTATATAGTAGGTGATGGGCACTGGGCACGCTCAAATATCGTATTTCTAGAAACCATTCCGTTGTAGTATCTTTAGAACAGGCATAGATCTGCTACCAGTCTTCGATAAGCCAACAGTTGGAAATGGATGTTAGTGCGGGATCATCAATTAAACGGGCTCTTCGTCTCTGTATGCTGTCAAGTAGATGAAGAAAATATTTAGGGCAAGAGCTCCATACATGGAAGTATACTTAAGTCGAGATCAAGCTTGTGCTCCGTTGACGCCGATTTTTCCTTGGGCTGAATGGTTTGGGCGTTTATTTGAAGCTCTGGCACAATAGAAGCGATCTGGCGGTGAATTGGATTTTACTCGAACTGAAGTCTACTATGTTAATTTTCCCCACAGCAAGATTTTCTGAAGTTCTTCCTTTAATGACTTGGTTTGGTCGTATCTTTGACGATGTGGTTTAATTACATTCATCCACATATTGTTCAAGCAAGATGATATAAGGATAATATCATCAGCAAAATAAAGATCTTGTTATTTGTTGACTCTATGTATATATTAGGTAGGTGATATAACGTAGGTACAGGGTTGGCATAGATCCCTGTGGCATTCCAGTATTTACAGCAAGGCACACCATCGACCACAATAAGAATTGATCTGTCCTGATAAACACAGACACAGAGGTGTTCCGGTAGCCCCGGTAGCCCGCAGGAAACTAGTTTACCTAACGGATCAAAAGCAGGTGGGTTATATATGATAAGTCACAGGTCACTTGCTTATTAGATTGTGACTTTCCAAAAGCTTATTATTTCGGCAGTTGATCATCATTATGGCTTTATCCATCAGTTTGTATAGAACATGCAATAAAGTTATGCGACGATAGTTTTGGGGCAAGCATTTCTTTCCTTTTTTGCACATCAGTTTTCTTGAAACATATGACAGTACAAGGAAAAGAAGCCAACCAATACCACAGCTGTTCCCAGTTAGACAACTTATAATACAAAATCATGCGATGGTTATTCTGTTTACTATTGTAATTATAGGGTGTATTCCTGATATTAGGACATGATCTGAATTCCCGAAGGGGCTAACTGTCTGTTTATGTATAACTTGATGTGAATACGATAAGGTGACGCGCTGGCATGTGATCTCTTTAACATCATACTTGAAAGGATTGTACAAAATTCTCAAGCTAACATCATTGGTACAATCTTTCAAAAGTATGTACTACTACTCGCGTACGCCGACATTGACATAATTGGAAGAACGCAGTGGTGCTTTCGTAAGTATAAAAACAGAAGCGGCGAAAATGAGTTCAGCGGTTAACGAAGGCAAAACACGGTAAAGGAAGACCTGACCTGAGGTGGCGCAGATAAGTGAAAAGGGAGCTCAAACAAATTCCTGTGCAAAACTGTCTGCCTCTAAAGAGAGAAATAAGTCTAGAATGTTTGCGAAGTTATTAGGGTTGCCGGGGATTCGTATGTGCTCTTCTATAAGCTAGGTGAGATTTTTGCTGATGGCAGACTTCAGTTTGCCTTTTTGCCTCATCAGTGATATAGGAATAGCGGAGTTAGTTGGAGTTGTGGATGTCAAAGTCGTCAAGGACAATAAATTTAAATTTCAGTCGATCTCTTCATATGAGTTCATAAATGCGATATAACTGCGGTGACGCCGATTCGGTAATGTTTTAAATTTAACGCTTTCAGTATTTAATCAATTAAATGCAACTTTACGAAAATGAATTAATTATGCTATACTATTTTCGAGAATTTACAAATTTAAACATTTCCGATTCGGCATCACTGCAGTATACTACATTTATGAACTCAAGGATAGTATTCTGGCGAGTTAGTCGTCATTTGATGAACGGTAAAGACTGCTAAAGAACTTGGCGTTACCACGAATGACGAGTTTCAGCAATATAACCTCGAGTACATTCGATTTTAGTGCGTAATTCAGATTAGCAGTCAGCAAACAGAATCTTTCAATAGGGCTGCAGATATTACAGAGCCAAATACTAATCAGGAAGAATCATTGAAATCTAAAGTCCTACTTCAGGTTAATACTCTGCAAAAGAAATCAATCAAATCGGTGCATTTTCGCAGAAGTTATTATGAACGAAAGAGGCGAAAGACAGACAAATACACGGACAGTCGCCATACGGAAAAACTATTTCTGTACATTTGGAGTATAGTACCGCCAGAGTCTGACCTTATTTCGGACACGATTTTTTGACACGATCACCATACTTTTAGTTCCTAGATCTTGGAAGTAAAAATGCATCGTTGACCACGAGTTATTTATGTACCTAGTCAAGTCATAAATACTGGTACACGCATTTTTGGTGATAAAATAAAAACGAACATGTAATTTTTTTCTGTAAAACTTTAACTGATTGTTTAGGAAACAATATTTAAACCCTTTATTCGAAATGGCCATCATTTACATTTATCCAGGCCTTGGAGTCGCTCTGGCTACTCATCGATCGCAGCACGCACCTCGTCCATTGGAAAATTGTCCACTGAACGGAAAAGTGCGCACCTCAAGGACTCAATATTTGGGTGTCGAGTAGAACAATCCTTGGCCTGTAAAATAGACCACAAGCTTATAATCCAAAGGATTAAGGTTTGGACTGCCTGACGGCCAATCGTTTGCTGCTATGAAGCCACCCTTGTGGTGTTTTTGCCTTATAAGCGACGAGTTAAACTCGCGGAATCAGTTCTTTGGATGACCGGGTTAGACTCTGTCATTTTGCTAATTGTGACCATTTTGCGCGTACCGGCGGCGTAGAGCTTTCGATCTTTCATTTCGTTTTTGCTTTAATTGGGGTTTGAATAAGTGGCCAGTGTGTCTTTTATATACGTTGAGTCCCAAATCCTGTTTGATAATTTAACAGGTTTGATCGTCTATGGAGTTCTGTAAGTGCGAGGGCATCCGGATCTTTGATGGTCAGTTTCTCCACCAGTGACCTAGAACAATTTAACAGTTCGATACAGAAAATTCCGGGTGATTCCAAGCGGTCGCAAGGTCCGGAAAATATTATCTCTTTTCATATTAAACTTGTGAAGGCCAATTATCACAATAAGGTTTTCAATATCGCATCACTCCATATTAACAAACGACTTTTGTGTAAATCTTTTTGCGCGTTAACTTAGTATAAATATCAGTCATTGAGTGCCTGTCAATACAACGGGAGAGCCATCTACTGGTTTCTTTTTAAATTACATGTTATTTCGACAGCGACAGCTATTTCGCGCTCCCAAAAATAGAAACACAGTATCATATCTCCGCGATACGAAATTAATCGATTTACGCTTGAACAACATTGGGAAATATTGAAAACTTATTTCCAGTGAGTGCGAATTTTGGAAAAAATTTTACTCAAAATAATGTACCAAACGTGCCTGGTGTACGCTAGTTTGTAAAGAAAGTTCGTGAGATAAGCATGCTAATTGATAACACAAGTTATCCTCGTGTTCGTCCTGTGCGATTATTTAGCCGAGCATATTGCTGCTTTTGCCGAAAATGTGCGCCTAAACTCGAGAACCACAACTCGCTACAGATCTCAGCAACTGAAGATTAGCCGCACTAGACTGAGGAGAATTATGCATAAACACCTCGGATTATTCCCTTAGAACCAACTGACTGAAAATATTTTTTCGGATAAGGTACATTTTCATCTCGTCGACTCGGAGGTATTTGAAGCTCAGATAACTCACACGTAGTCGTAGAGAAACGAATACATCCTCAGCGTGTGACTGTTTCTTGTTCTAGCAAGACAGAGCTAAGTGCTATACAAGCAGTCCAACAATAGAACTTTTGCGCACTAAGTTCAATAATCGTGTAATCAGCCGTTTTGGTGATGTTGCTTGGCCTTCATGGAGCAGCGATTTGACGCCGTTTGACTTTTTTTGTGGGGTGCCGTTAAAGATCGATGTTATGCAAATAATCCTCTCCGTGAAATAAGAGCCCCAAACCATCGAAAATATACTGCAAAATTGGGTTAACAGAATGGGCTACTGCAAAGCTAGCCGCGGCAGCCATTTAAATTAAATTATTTTCCATAAATAATCGGAAAGTGTACTCTATTCAGTAAAGCAAAAAAAACTTTGAAAAATATTATATAGATTTTTTATTTTCAGTAATTTTAAAAAGAAACCAACAGATGGCTAACCCTTACTTTAGAACAAAAAAGTGTACCACTATTTATAACATGACTAGGTATAATGTACGAGTACTAGTAGCTTGTGCTGCGATTGCAGCTACATATGTTAATAATTTTCTTTTCCGAGGATTAGATATCTTGATAGGACTTGTATCAATGTTTTTTTTTTTTTTATATATGTATATACAGGGTATTTATGTCGATTTCCATATATGAGGTATTTTTATTTAATTTGGCTTTTCAGGGAATTTTCATTGCAGAAACTGCATTTTTTAAAAACAGTTGCCGTCCAGACCTTTTTCACGAATTTGTGGGCAGACATAATGAGCCAACATCCACCGATATCGATTCCCATCGACTGTTTCGCCTTCTCTGAAAAAAATGGCCCAATGATGGCTTTGGCGCAAACTTCGGTCCAAACAGTCACTTTTTGGTCATGTAATGGTGTTTCATGGATCTCATGTGAATTCTCCGTTCCCAAATGTGTCAAATTTGCTTGTTAACGGCGCCAGAGAGTGCGAAATGGGCCTCGTCGGTCATCAAAATTTGCTTCCAAAAATCAGGTTCAGTGTCATCCAATCGAGCGACTGTTTGGCCGTATACCAAGCGACGTGGACAATCTGTCGGCAATATTCTTTGAGTCAATTGCACTTTATACGGAAACAAATGTAAATCATCCTACAAAATGCGCCGCAAGGTGGTTCCACTGACGCCAAAATGCTGAGCGCGGTGACGATTCGACACATGTGGGTTCTCGTCAACACTCTCTCTTACCGCTTTAACCAGTTCATTGGAACATCTTGGGCGTTGATGAACGGCATGTCGACGATCGCCCACTGTCCCGTGCTCAACAAAATTCGACACCAAACGACGAATAGTGTTGTCAGACGGTGCTTGTTGGCCACGATATTTTCGACGATATGCACGTTGAGTTAACACAACTGAACGTCTATTTTAAATGTACAGCGTTACTATTTCGGCGCGTTGTTTCGGTGTGAAGCGATTCATGCTTAAAATTGTACTGAATTAACGTTTCAAAAACATGTCTACTCAAATCTATCGGTTGATAAATGTCAAAGTTATTCAATGTTTACATACCGACATAATATAGGTATATACTATACACCATATGATACGACAATCGTAGTAAGCCACACAGATTTAACACCAGCAACTAAAATTATGCAGTTGGACTTCGCCTTATTAGTCCGTTGGTGCCACGATTTTGGACTTGCCATCAATTCCAAAAAAAAACATGTTTTTTTTTATTTTGTTTATAATTTACGCGCACCGAAGGGTATATGAACACCTTTACTCACGGGCGTTTAGGAAAAGGGAAAATCGGAACAGAGGATTAGCCTGTGAACGTTTGATTTAGATGTTTGAAGGTTGTAGTAATGGAGAAATACAGAGCAGAAGGGGAAGAATGCAACTGGCTATTTCGCTGCAGCATTTTTATAAAAATGCGATAAAATAGGAAGAGACAGGAGACATTTCGACGATGTTCAAGTGAATGCATGGAGTTTACAATGTCTCTATCACCTATAAATTTTAATGCGCGATTCTGCACCCTGTTTAGTATGTGCAAAACGGTATTGGTTGCACCAGACCAGATATGGGCGTTATATTCCGGTTTTGAGTGGATGAATGCCTTATAAATTGAGGCCAGATCAGACGGGGTAAAATATTTCTTGCACCGATTAAGGAATCCTAGACATTTTGCAGCGCTTTTAGCGACCTCGAATATGTGATCATTCCATCGAAGATGGTTATTAATACACATACCGAGAATAGCAAGTTTTTCGGTTTCAGCGATGCAAATACCATTCATGGATGCATATCAAACCTTCCAACGTAGTCAAAACTAAAATTGAAATTAAATTTCACCAAACACAATGTCTGCACCACAACGCTCAAGAACATCTTAACCCGAATGATGCTTGCACAGACATCATTGAAAACGGAAAAAGCTACAAATACCTTGGGGTAGAACTGGACTGTTTTTTCAAATGGAATCTAAACTTAGCACAACTGTGTAAACAACTTCGGAGAGCTGTCTATGCCATACATCACCTAAGCAACCACACCAACTACAGTGTTCGAAACAAGTGTGAAGTCTGTACCAAAATATGGTATACTTGTACTAGCATGGGGCAATAGGACTTTAAGCTATTTGATGGATGTGCAACGATTGCAGAACCAGATTTTAAAAATTTTAAAAATTTGAATATGCGCGAAATATGGACCAAATTGGCGAAGAAATACCCAAACGCTACATTCAGATCTAGGACTTTTAAGTCTTAAACAACTGTTTGAATTCACGGTTATTGAGAAATACTACTATGTAGTAGCGGCCTTTCGAACACGATGTTAACACCAGACGAAGAGCGCAGGGTTTCCTGCAAACACCAAGATGCAACAATTCATACGGTAGACATCAATTATCAGTTACAATTCCTGTTTTTAAAAAACTACCCAGGAAATTACACAACATTTCATCAGAGGGCTTCAGAAAAAATGGTATAAAAGAACATCTATTAAATACATAATATCCATAACGTTCTATTAAATTTGTTTTATATTATATCAATAAGCATTATAATTAGCATTTTATAAAGCTTAAGTAATCTTTAAAATTTGTATATTTTCAAATAATTTAGAAATATATTGTAACATAATAATATCTACGCTCCTACAGCCCATTCCAAAGTGTCTTTTCATTCGGGGTTCGTGTCTGCGGTTAGTCTCCACAGTTCATGTCTACGATAAGAGACGGATAATATCACGGATAAGAGAGAATTATAACTGCAAGAAATGATTGTCATCCTGGAATTATTACATCAGAATTTTTTTTGTTCCAGTGGTCGAAAAATTTGCTAGAAGTTTCTGGCTATCAGAAACTTCTGCTATATAAGGACAGATGGCGATCGAGACCAGGCAGTCGGTTTTGAACCGCACGAAGAGATTGGAAAAGTGATAATGGGCGAAGTTGTGATTTTGTGATAAAATGAAAGTTGAGAGTTAACAAGAAGAAGTAATTAGTTTGGATTTGTGAATTAAGTAATTGAAAGGAGATAAAGTGATTTGAGAGGAAAGAGACCTTGTAAGAAAAGAATTTGCGAAGAATAGTATAGTGTGAACTTGAATTGTTCTATAGACTAGAAAATAAAGAAATAAATTTCACAGAATATTGTTTTATCTACTCGAGCCGTAGCTCGCATATTAAATATCATAATACTTATTTTTAAAATCAACCTTCTGCAGAAAAACCTCTTAAGGGCTTCGCAGACGCCTGTAAACAATTTTAAGAATTGAAGAAATGAATGAAAATTGAATTAAATAGCATTTTAGTAATATCAGAATTGCTTCAAGTCTCGAGTTCGAAAATTTTTAGGAAAATAATACTTTTCCTATAGGTGAAAATAAAAGGTACTATGGATACGTGGCGATTTCAACCGGTACATTGTCAAAGCCAGATACAGTATGTTTTTCTGTCAACCATTTTTTTTTAAAGCAAAGAGGTGTATATAGAGATGTGTTTACTAATACAATGTTTATTCGATGCGATTGGTTAATCTAGGACATACAGAAATATGCAGATATAGATTTTGGGAACCCTAGGCGACCGCCTAACTCGTATAAGGTATAATACGGCTGCCACCTTGAGATTGGAAAATTGTCACCTTTTACTAATACCATCATTCCTGGATCATTGTTGGCATGTTGTGCTTTGTACTTATAACGATGTTTTAGCTCATTAAGATACTCATGGTTCCAACGCTGACAGAATTTGTGTCGAATGTCCATGAACTGCTCCATCTCTTAGACAAGCTATAGCGGTTTGCGAATTAAAAAATGCCCAGGTGATACAGCACTTAAATCATGGGGTCTAATGTCATTGACGTTAACAGTCTCGAATTGCGTAGTGCATCTATTTCAATCATTACTGTTTCCAGCTCCTCATATGTTAACGAGGCGGTGACAGCCGCTTCCCAGATACTTCAAAAATGCGGTGCAAAATGGTATTAAGGGGTAGTTTTTTTTTCAGATCTTTTATCTTACAGAAATCTTCACTCTGGAGGCTATTTCGACGCTCGCGCCTCTACGCTGACGAAGGTTTACGCTTGAAATTATCAAACAAATATTAAATCATATGAAAACATGTAGAAATGGGCAAACTCAACGTTGTTATGTTGGTTCAATTTCAACTTTCAACTTTCAACACTTCCAAATGTCAGTTTCGTACTCTCTCTCAGCTATTTGTTTCTTGGTGGGTTTGCGTATTTCATGATAGACTCAATAAATTGGACTAAAATAAATAAAAATTACCTAATAAAGGTTGCAAAGTGCATAACAACCTGAATTTAATAGCAAGCAAGTGGGGAGAAATTTAGGCAACTTTAAGTGTCGTGGCCGTCGAGATTACCTCAACTATCATGCTCAACGTCGTTGATATTTTCAACCGTCTGCGTAGCGTCCGTCGTGAGCGTCGAGATTGCCCACGGTATTAAGTTTTGATAATTGATTCAGTATATTTTCTTGCAATTTCCTCTTCGTCTGATAAATCGTTTAAGGGCGGCGATGAAGGCTTTCGTGGTAAGATGTGATACCACTTGAAATGATACAAGTAAAGTACCGATACTTTGGTTCGGTGCTAAGGTACATGGATACTTTTTTCCGATAGTTGTTAGGTATCTAAGAATAGTTACTATTACATGAAGATCTGAATTCCATGTAATCTCAGATTGAATGGAAGCTTGATTGACTCTATTACGCCATAAACAATTTTGTGATCGAGTTGAAATTTTATATGTAAACGCGGATTGAAAAACAAACTTCGATAAACAGAGAAAGAAGAGAAAAATTGTAATTGCACTCATCGAGTGCAATGAATAACACTCAAATGGTGAAGGAGTGTAAATGGCTTGGCATATTTAACTACATGCTCTCAATAAGAAGTGCCAATTTCAATTAATTTCAATTTCCATTCGATTACAACTCTATTCGTCAAACCTCGATCTAAAATATGTAACAGTTTGGTTATAAAGGTTCGTGGTAACAAACGGCGGCAGCCTTCAAATTTAATTATTCATGATGAACTTTTCCTAAACAGAACGAGCAGACATATCCTTGTCGTAACATCGTAAGTCATGCAAACTTCTATTTTTAAAAACGGGATCGAAAAGAAAAAATTATTCGTTTATTAGTGTTCTGTACCAGAAAGGTATGAAACGGAACACTTTGTGGGCATAATGTACCCCAGGCATATTAAAGCTGAACTTCCAAGAAATTTGAAATGTAAAATAAATGTATTTTATATATAATATATTTTCGAAAATTGTTCACGAAAGTATGAACGAATGAATGATTCGAAGATTTTTAAAACTCCTCCCCATATCTTACCCCCTCTTTATCCGATTTAGATTATATTCAGATGAGCCAATAGCACAGCTGAACGAAAAAAAGGGACAGGAGGGATTCGCAAGACATCTAAGGCGAATGATCGAGTTTTATACCGACTATCAATAAGGAACCACTTTTCAACAGCGGTACAAATAAAAACAGAGTTTGTGGAGTCAAGTGGAACTGAAATTAATGTGCGTACACTGTGTTTGGATACTTAGAGAATTTCGCCCTGCAGAAAACTCATGTTGACACCCAAGATGACGAAATCTCGGCTAACTTGGGCAAACAAAAATACGAAAAGTGGACAGAAATTGAGAAGAGAAAAGTCATATTCTCCGACGGGAACAAATTCAGCATATACGGATCAGATGGATTTCAGTACGTGCGGCGAAGAACTGGAGAGCGTTTTCATGATCACTCATGAGCACTTTCTTTGTTCACTTCTATTTTAATCCCTTATTAATTTTACTAAACAATTTTTCCACAGAATGCAGAATTTATGATGGAAATTTCCATACTGAACTGACCAGGTAATCAGCCGGAGCTTAACGCAAACGAAAATCTCTGGCACATTATGACATTGAAAATATACAACAAAATGCCTACCTCGTTAAAAATGCTCAATGAAGTGCTTGAAAAAGTTTGGTACAAAGAAATATCGACGGAAAATTCTTACAATTTACTGAATTTAATGCCAAAGCGAATTAATGGCGTCATAAAAAATAAAGGAGGCGCTACGATGTACTAACCTGTCATCAAATTGAATGAATACAAATGTTCTTGCATATGAATTCCAAAATGTACAATGAACAAATTCTTAACAGGCTTGCTATCTACTGCAAAATAAATATATTTGTTTTTTCTGCAATTGGAATTCTCAAAAAAAAAAAACAATTTGCTCGGTTTCTGTACCAAATAGTTCTATATGTAGTTTTATTGGTAATAAGTTGGTAAACAATTATTGGAAAATTAGGGATATCGTTACAACCATAAAACAACTTCAATATGAACCACTTTTCGTTCTCGTTCGTTCGGATGCGGGCGTTTCCCTCAAAGCTTAAGGTGTATCCAAAATGGCCTTACAAAATAAACTCCGGTATTAATAAAAGGTCTTGCACATGGGCTCTGCTGGCATATTTTCCATGAACTGATTAAGTAGGGCTTGGCATTTGCGAATCGGACGCATTGTTTTTCCTTTTATATGCCAATATTTTGAACGTATAAGATAGCCAACAGAAAATGTGAACCGGCATGCAAGTATAGTGTATGGAAGTTTGTCATTATGACCTTGGTGGGATCATGAATTAATGTTTCGCGTCATAACTTATCAATGATTCTTCTATCCTTCCTCCTGCTCGTATCATCCCATTTATGTCCAACATGGGATGAAGGCTGCTGATCGGGCTATTGGGGATTGATTTCTCCGTTGAGCTTTTCTTTCTTTACTATTTTTATTATGGCAGTCAAAGCGCTTTCTAATTCGATAACCGTGAGGAAGGTCTGTTTATGTTATTTAGCTTTGGCCAGATTTTTTGGGTGAATCTTAAGACGTATACCACTCTCCTTAGTAGTTGTGGAATGAGTTGCCGTCATTAATGTCATGAAGAATGTAGGAAAAGTATTTAGAAAACACTAAGGTATGCAATTCGCATCTCCTTTTTTTCCAACTCGGTATTTGCAGGTAGCCTTATCTTGCATTTTAGTTGTTTTGTCCGTTATGATGATTATTTGTCATACAGAGTCTTTTATAGCCTTGCACACAATTGATCGTCCATGTTGGTTTGCCAATTTAATCATGGCAGTGTTTGGTAATACGAGGGGCGGGTGATAAGTTCGCGGGTAAAGGCATTAAGTGAAAGAAGAGATCCGATTAAAAAATTGTATTTCTCAATATAATCTCCTTCGAGTGAAATGAATTTCTCACATCGGGCATACAATGATTTCATACCACCAACAAAATATTCTTTTTCTTTGCCTTCAAAATGATTTTCTACGGCCGCCTTGATCTCGTTCTCATCTGCAAATCTCCGGCCTCGAAACTCCTTTTCCAAATTGGAAAAAAATTGAAAAATTGTAGGATGGGTCTATCGTTGAAAAACCTGTGACTTTTAAGGACTGTCTCAAAACCCGCGCCGTGTGAACACAGTTTCTGAATAGTGTGAACGATTATTGGAGGCAACGAGCCGAGAATATATTGAAGTCCGATACCAGGAATATGATTCCTAAAATTAGTCAGACTTTCAAACCTCGAAACGTTATCAGAATTTCTAGACTGAAAATCCCACTGTTTTTTCAGTCACTTCTCTCCCAGGCAGAGATTAATAGCCAACACTGTCCCATTATCCATAACCATTTCGTTGGGCGGATAAGATAAATCTTATCGGCTCTCATTTTGAGGCAATTCATGTTACGGAACTCTCTAGCTGCAGATCTGGCGAAGTGAGTGTCGAATTGTCCAGGTTTCGCAATAGTGAAACAGGAACCCTTCTGAGATTTTCTGAGAGATTAAAGCTGACCAACTTACAGTTGAACAAACCGACAATTACTTTACAACGAAAGACGAACTGACATATATATTCAGACAACTGAATAACAAAAAGTCAAGTGGTTTAGATAATATTCCCAACATCATCCTAAAGCATATACCGAACGAAATCATACGGCAATATTGAGTTATCTTCAATAATTTATTAAACAACTGCTACTTTCCGAGTTGTTGGAAGACATCGAAGGTTTTTCCAATAATAAAAAAGAAGAAGGTTCCTTTTGGTCCTTCCAACTATAGGCCAATAAGTCTCCTGCCTAATATCGGGAAGGTCTTTGAAGTAGTTATTAGTAAGTCCATTTTGTTCGCGTGCGAAAGAAAGGAGATTATACCGCAGAACCAATTTGAGTTCAAGAGAAATCATTCGGCGGTCCATGCTATTACGAAACTGATATCAGATCTCAATTGCACAGCTGCCTGTCTAGTGGATATCGAAAAAGCCTTCGACACGGTTTGAACAGTATAAACTTCTACGATATGAATTCCCACATCATCTTATAAAGATAATTGCATCTATGCATAAGAAGAAATTATATAACAGATAAACAATACACGACGACTAAAGTTTTTAATGTCTGCCACAGGGCACAGTTACAGCACCGCTCCTCTTCAACATCTACATGCTGAGGGACATGGATAATTCGATAGCGTTCGCTGACGATATTATATTGTATGCAAGCGGCTCGAGAATCCAAGACATACAGACAGAGCTTCAGAACAATTTTGCTAAACTGCAAACTTTCTGTTCAGAATAGAAGCTTAAAATAAACGAAGCGAAATGCGAAACTACAAGAGTACTGTTCCGCCCCCCAGTAAGATGCGGAAATCCAGATTTGAGAAGAAACTAGAAAAACATACAAATTGATGTGAAGGTCATATGCTACCAAGCTTTCGTTCGTCCAATTCTGACTTATGCGAGTCCAGTATGCTGGAACATAAGTCCGTCTTATATGGAAAAACTCAGACTATTTGAAAGAAAATGTCTTTGAGACTGCATGCGTATGTGTCGAAGCGCACATTCCGATTTTCGGCATTACGTTTCTAATAAGAGACTATTGGATGCTTCCGGCGTATCCAGAATTGACAATGTCATCCTAGATCTTGAGAGGAACCATTTCGCGCGGTCAGCGAGCGTTACGGAAAACGAACTTGTGTCAAGCTTATTTTATCCTAACTCTGGGTATTTTCAAAGTACTATGGTGAGTGGTTACATCCCCCCTGAAGCATTCTTGTATCTGGATGCACATAATTACTTGTCAGATTCACTGAACGTTACTATTAATTACCATCTTGGTAGAAGGGCTACAGATAAACGTATCCTCTAAGAGCCGGTGGACTCAGGAGAAGAAAATGCTGACTTGAGATACTGCCTAAGCATACCTGAGCAGGATTCAGTAAACGACGACAGGTTGAATAGGGAGAGATATTGGTGGCTCGACTGGGTTGAAGCTAACACCTAGGTTAAGCAGGGCCGAACCCTGATATGTGTTAGTCTCACACATATCAGGGTTCGGCCCTGCTTAACCATATATAATTAAATCATATATAATTAAAGAATAAATTATATATGACTTTTGGCATACCTCTGAATGGCCGGTTGATTGATCTAACTTTCATTTGATTGGTCTTTTCACTGGCGAGTCAGAAATCACATACCAGGGTTCGACCCAAGAATTAGGTTAAGGTAGTTTTAGTTTTTATCACCTAGATTAGTTTTTATGAAATTAAAAAGATAATGTGTTCTAAAAGGTTCCCCACGTTTTTCCTTTAAATGAAATAATACAAAAACAAAATAAAAAATTAAAATTTGAAATTAACAAAAAAAAACATCGATTAAAATTAATACACTAGAATTAAGTTTCCTAAGAATCTTATTATAAGTATTGTGCACCCCTTAGGTCAGCAGATAATTAATCAGCGAAACACCTTCGCTGTTTCAAAAAACAGTCGCCATATGCTTCGAAGCTGACTTTTCCACATTCAATTTCTTCGGCGGCCTCTCCCCATTTTCAATCCACTGCATAGACTCTTGTTTGGACTCCGGATCATATTGGCGAACCCAAGTCTCATCTACAGTTATGATGCGGTTCCAGATTTCGTCGAGATTGTCCCCGGCTAACTCCAACAAATCTTCGCAGCACTCGAGTGGTCGTTGCTTGTCGAACGGCGTGAGAATTTTTGGTACCCAGCGCACACAAATTTTTTTCATGTTTAAATGCTCGTACAAAATTTCTCCAATCCGTGCAACTCGTCCGCTATCTACCACATTTTTATTCTTCGGTCGACCATAACTAATTTTCCAACTTTTCCGACATTTACTTCAGTGACCACTAACACAGGGCGCCCTGGGTGGGGGACGTCTTCACAGCTCACTCGCTCTTGTTGAAATTAGAATTTTTTGACCATGGTATACGAAGGCCCAGAATCCTGAAGAGTCGATGGCATGTCTTCTAAAATTCCTATAGGCGATTTTCCTTTTTTCACGAGGTACTTTATCACTACGCGGTACGCAGAATTTGCGAAAATTTCCGATTTCGGGTGACATTGTGATGTTTATCCTACCACAGATAATAACAAAATGACATTATTATTGAAACGAGGTAATATTTACACTTCAAATGAGTGCCGCAGTTAGTGCTACCACTAATGAGAAGATGACTCGTTGTTGAATATCTCAGGCCGCGAACTTATCAGCTGCATTGTTGGATAAATCCTATACATGATCCAGGTGTAAAAGTGTATTGTATTTTTGTTTAATATGTTTTGCAGAGCATTTGAAAGATGTGTGTCCATTTTTAAGGCATTATGCAACTATTAGTTCCTTTGAGCAGTGTAAATTTTTGTGATGGCGTCATTTGCAACAACTTGTTGCAATCGAACAATTGATGATGTTCCTAGCAACATTTACATTGAGATGTGAAATTGCGAAATGAGTGATTTTTGGGTAAGCAATCGCCTGCTTGTCTCATCGACAGCCTTAACGTTGCTACCTAGCGCTTCCAAGAATATCTTTTAAGGTTTGGAGCATTCTCGGCTGCTGTAGTGATTGTTCCCATAATGCGTGGGTGTTTTCATCTAGTTTCTTCAATAGAATGTGCAGGAGAATTAGGTCCCAGAATCTAAGCCAAAAGGCATTGATGTCGTGAATTTGCCCGTATCGCATAGCACTTTCAATATTTGATACATGTTGCGACATCATATGTTGAGTATAGCTGTGACCAGCAGACGCTTGTTTTCGTATGTCATTTAGGATCTAAGAGCTACAAGGAGAGCTATTGTTTTTTATATTGTATATGTATAGGTACATTGAGAATTAAAAAAAAAAAAATTCAATAATTGATGTCACTTTATTGACGATTCACTTAATTCTCCTCACTTACAATAATATTTTTTGTGTTATATTTATAACAAAATAAAAACAAAAGTTTAATGTTACATTCTTTCTTAAGCGGTAAACAAAAGTTTAAAATTACTTGTGTCCTTACGGCACTCTTAATGAATATCACTTCCCTGTATCGCAGTGGAAATAAGCAACGAGTCTTAGTTCCTTCTGTCAAAAGGAGGATCATTCACGATTTCTCCAAACTACGTGATTCCACGACCGATTCGTGTTCTTATGTGCATAGGAATTTTTATTTTATTTTTTTTGGATCTGTTTGTAGTTGTTCCTTGAAAGGCTCAACGTAACCCTTCTATTGCCGCTTGTTGTCTTCTGATTAAACCTGCTATGTTGCAGCTATTTAGTAGTGATTGGCGAGCGAGGGTTACAAGTTTGCTTGTTCCTGTTTTGCACCCTCCTTGCTCAGCTTCAAATGTTGTTATTTGTTTGCAGTATGGGGACTGTACACTTTTCCTATTAAGTTTTAACGATCGCTCTTGCACCCAGATCATCAGCAATGAATAGTGCGGCCACTGCTTCTTCTTCAGGCTCAATAACTTCCAGGGTAGCCTCCAGCTCGCAGTAAACGCTATGCCCCCTTTCTGGTGGATTCGATGTGACATAAGGAATGTGTACCTTGACATGATTGTTAAGTTGCTGGTGATTCGTCAGAAACTCCGGCCACAGAGCTTCAATTCTCAGCAACCTGCTTTATTTATATTGTCTCGTTCTCCTACAGAGACCGTCTTTTCCTACGTTGATCTTAAGTTTGGTAAGCTCATCCGCCAGCGCCTTTTCAGTCGTCATTGCCATTTGTAAAAATTATGACACATTCACATTATGACATTACTTTTTCCCCACGTTGTATAACGTGAATTTTGTACTTTTGATGCAACTTAATGTAGGCCTAGCAATACTCATAATTACCAACATGCCTGGGAACGCACGCACTTCGGACCAGTCTAGCATGTATTCGAAATCACATATGGACCTGGCTTCGCAAATATAGAATTCCGATAATGTGGATACTTAAAATAATAATAATAATAATAATTTTCTACTTGTCCTCGCACTCACTACAATTCTTTTCTTTAGAATTCGTTGTTATTAATACTTTTCGGTAACAATTCAATGCGACGATTATAAAGTTAAAAGGACCAGAACACTGAAAGAAAAAACGCGCGCTATTTTGCAATCATATTCTTTTTCATCATAAAATGATTTAATGAAAGTATTGTTACGGTTATCTTTGTATAGTAATCTTTTATAAATACTTGCAAACACTTAATTTTTCTAAACTCATATACTTACATTAATCATAGCGTTGGAAGTAATACGAAACAATGTAGCACGTTCATTAACAATTTTACTACGATTAGCGAAATCATCTCCACTTTCTAAGTCCGCCAATGACCGTTGCAACGCCAGACCATGCTTTGTTATTAAATCTGAGCAGGTGCGAAGATTCTCTAATCTGAAATAGGGATAAAAATTATTGCTTTGTGAGACATTTTTTAAATCATACTGGAAGTACATTAAAAACAGCATATTTTTTTTATGCATAATATTACAGTGGAACCTCCTACTTGGGATACCCCGTAGTCAGGACAATCTACCAATTGAATCACCCCTTTTGAATACCCTTTGAGTTTTCATACAACATACCCTCTATAATCGGGAAACCTTACAAAAGGGATAGTAAACTTCCCCATTTTATTCTTCCATAGAGCCTCTGCAATCGGGCCGCACCTCTCAAATGAGACACTAGACACAAGAGTCTAGAATTATCAGTTATGACTTCTCTATTTGGGACAGTAAAGTTTTGCACATCGCTTCGAGTTTAAATTTGTGAAACAGAATGGTTGTTTTATAAAATTTTACTGAATGTATCATTTTCATTCTTTTATATACTATAGAGTTTGTATTTAAAGTCTGGACTTCGCTTATCTCAGGAACTACTGAGAAGATTTGAATAATTTTGTCACTATTTAAAAGTGTGGGGCGAAATTAAAGCAACAGTCAATGCACATTACGTGACGATTATTAATAGAACATTTCTCTTTAAGAGAAGTGGGCATAACCTAAGATGCTCTTTTGTATTGACACATTGTTGTCCTCATTCTCGATCGTCTCTTCATCTTACGATTTTTGCTCTTAAACATAATACTATGGACGGATGCATTTGTTTAGACAAGTGTCAATAATCATGCATGGAAACTTCGAAGAGTGACCCGGACGTTCGTGTGTTTACATAAGTGTCAATATCAGTATAGCCCCTTACATCACGAATAAGTTTCACTAGATGAACTTTTCTGCTGATTAGGCAGCGTCCCTTCTTGGACGTTATCTACTTTGGTGCGATGGTTGCTTGGTGGGGCTGTTTAGCATCAGTCCCGAAAAACTCTTAAAATGGCCAGACCATTCTTTTCTTGTTCCAAAATTTAAAAACTTTACTAAAGGAAGCAAAAACTTAACTGATGGCAGCTGCAAAATATAAAAATGAACTAAGAATAAGTGAAGTAAAAGTAAAGTGAACTAAGAATAACTGTAGTAAAAGGAAAGTGGAATAAGAATAAGTAAAGTACGAATAAGTGAAGTGAAGTCTATCATAGTTACATAAAAGGAAACAAGTGGAATATGTTTTCCTTCAATACTTTTTGTGACGAGAATAGTATTGTGAGTTTTACTTTAAGTGTACATCATAAATTCTTGACGCGTTCCGGGACCAAGTGGAAATTGACGTTAACTAAAAAAAAAAAAAAAAAATTATTTAAAAAGAAAAAAATAATAATAAACTATAAGTGAAAAAAAAAACTAGCCAATGCTACGCAAAATAATACAGTCAAACAATTCGAACAAATCATTGTGTCGACGACTTCGGAGAAGCTGCACAGCATGCAGTAAACGAAGACGCCAAATGGCATTAGAAAGGATTACTTTAATAAGAATCTTGTGAAAATAAATGCAATACAATATTTTAAATGTGACAAAATTGTACAAACGAGCTCTGATTTTAGAAAGGATTTCAGAAAAAGGTATGGTAGGAGATAGGGTTGCCATATCCTTAGCGATAAGTAAAGAAAATAGTCCCTTTGTTTGCATAGGACTTAAAAACAGCAAATATAAATTGTTAATTGATACAGGAGCTAGTGTAAGTCTAATAAAAAGTAGGTGTATATATTATGAGGATTTAAATGAAGGAGAAAAAATCCGTTTCTCAGGAATTGGAAAATGCTTTAGGCAATGCAAAGGAGTTTGCAAATTAAGATTTAATATATGCCATAGTTTATGTAAAAACAACAGCTTTAAAAGCTGGAATTTCCATCTAGTCGGGAATGATATTGTAACATAATGTAGCATAATAACTACGCCCTCGAACAGGCAACAAATTCCGAAGTGTCTTTTCATTTGAGGTTCGTGTCTGCAATTAGTCTCCACAGTTCGGATAATATCACGGATAAGAGAGAACAAGAGAGAATTATAACTGCGCGAAATGATTGTCACCTTGGAATTATTACATCAGAATTTTTTTTGTTCCAGTGGTCGAAGAATTTGCTAGAAGTTTCTCGCTATCAGAAACTTCTGCTATATAAGGACAGGTGGCGATCCAGACCACGCAATTGGTTTAGAACCGTGGCGAAGAGATTGGAACAGTGATAATGGGCGAAGTTGTAATTTTGTGATAAATTGAAAGTTGAGAGTTAACAAGAAGAAGTAATTAGTTTGGATTTGTGAATTAAGTAATTGAAAGGAGATAAAGTGATTTGAGAGGAAAGAGACCTTGTAAGAAAAGAATTCGCGAAGAATAGTATAGTGTGAACCTGAATTGTTCTATAGACTAGAAAATAAAGAAATAATTTCACAGAATATTGTTTTATCTACTCGAGCCGTAGCTCGCATATTACAATACGATAGGCGAATATGATGGAATATTAGGCACGGATTTTCTTAGTTATAGAAAATTTTGCATAAATTACAATGCTAACATACTAAGTACGGAAAATGAAGAGTATGAACTTATATACAGTGATTTTAATAATTATACCTACTGAAAAGTTAGTAAAGATTTATATAAAGGTCACACTGAAAGAAATTAAATATTTTACGATAGAGTACGGTCTGTTCCTATACGGTTATTCTGCAAAATCCCACCTAAACAAAATCAAAACCATATATAACGCCGCTCTAATAAAAGCTCTCATCGCCTACCGAACAGCACCCATTAACCACCTACCTCCTGTTCGAAGCGAAAATGCAAACGATCGAAAGCCTACGCTACCAATCCACTCTAAAGCTATACAAACCCAATTTATTCAGCAAAGATACCCCTCTATATAAAATATAGAGGGGTATAGATACCCCTCTATATATAATATTAATTAACCATAAAAAACAAAAAAAAAACACTGTCCTGTATCGAACGTTGCACAGCCCTCTGTAATGAAATCAACATTCCTCACAAATCCATTCAACCCTACCCTTCTTTCCCCCACCCTGGCTTTTCCGACCTTCTTCCGTTAACTCATCTCTAAGAACCTACAAAAAAAGCTCAGATCGCGGGCAATGAACTTGCCGACAAAACCGCCAAAGACACTCTTAGAAATCCATCCTTTTTCTCCCCCAACTTCAACCCCCAAGACCTTAACAAGTTTATAAGAAAACAAGCTAACTCCAATCAACTACTCCTCTGGAGCAAAACATCTGAATGGTACAGGAGCATCAATAAAAACAAATCGTCCGTCAAAGATTACGCAAATAATATAGAACCTTCTAGAATGTCCCGTATCGAAATAATTGAAATAATTAGACTTAGGCTCGGCTACAGCAAACTCACCCACGAACACTACATAAACAAAAGCAAATCACCTCAGTGCACCTACTGTAACCAATCACAAATCAGTATCCACCATATCCTCTGTTCCGCCTTCCACAACCATAGACACAGATTCCTTCCCCAAAACAATTACAAAGAACTCCTTTCTAACCCCAATAAAAAAAAAAAACCAAAACCAAAATAGAGGTTCTCAAAATATCTAATTTATTCAACCTAATCTAAATTTATTTACATAGCCGAAGGCCTTCGATGCTCCGGCTATCCAGCTAACTTATAATTTTAATTATAAGCTAGTTTTTGAATAATAATAATAATAATAATAATAATACGATAAAGGAACATTTTAAAAAGTTAAAAGGTATTAGAAATATCTGGAATATTGTAGAGAGAAATGCGGAGGTCCAATAGTTGATCAGAACAAAGCACATGAATAGTGAGGAGGAAAAGAACGCCCTGTTCTGCATTCCACTTTTAGTGAATTCAACCACCAAAAGTGGAACTTGGTGTTCCGCATTCCGACTGAAATTATTAATTGTGGATTGTATGTTTGAAAGTGAATATTTTGGTGTTCTGCATTCCACTCGAAATGAAAACGGTAAATTCATGGAAATTGACTTTCTGCAATTTCAAAAATGTTTGTTTGTATGTGAATTGAATTCACTTGTTTTGTGTTTGTGAATTTACGTGTTACCTGTGAAGATAAGAAGCATTTTGAAAAATGTAATAAAAAAAAATGAATTATTTTATAAGGCAAGACCTAAAAATCAGAGGCAAGAGAGTATTCTCTTGAATTATTATACATGGAGGAATATCAAGATTATGCGAAGGGTTTTGTTAAAGGGGACAAAGCGTATACTGAAAATGTATGGAGCAAGTTGGTACAACGGTTGAATAGCGAAAATCTTCCTGCGAACTCTCTCCATTCGGTTTTCTTCCCTATTTTCACCAATAATATGCAGTAAAATATATTTATTAAAAATACATTTTTAATAAAAACAATTTTATTAAATAAGAAATTCCTGATCTGGTTGACTTTTTTGTGATAAATAAATTATCAAGGAACTATATCCAGGTACAAGAAGGCTTGGATCTCGACTCGGACCACTCACCAATATATCTGACACTTAGTGACTGTTTTTTTTTTTTTTTTTTTTAGTGAAACTGTTATAGTTAAAGAGGAAAATCCATACCTTTCAAATAAGTCCACAGATTGGCTTAGTTTTAAACATATCCTAAAAGATAAAATCAATATTAGTACACCTATTGAGACGACAGACTAGCTGTAAAACGAAGCATATTCGTTCATCCAACTAATCCAATTAGCGGCTTGGAGCTGTACTCCTCCAACAAAGAGAAAAACGGTGGGTACCAATTATCCAAAAGAAATAAAGGAGCTCATAAGGAATAAAAGAAAACTTCGGCGTAGATGGCAACAAACTCGATCTCCTTCCGATAAAACAAGACTCAACAAGGCCGCACAAGATCTTAAGCTTGAGATAAAGCTAATCCAAAATGAGACAATGAAAATATATCTATCAGAGCTAACTGCTGATAAGACCACTGAATATTCACTTTGGAAAAGTACAAGATATCTTAAGCGACCAACAAATCATATTCCTCCAATACTCTAATCTAGTGAAGATCGAAGCCGGAGTTCCTCAAGGAAGCGTCCTCGGACCTCTGTTATACCTTCTTTACACTAAAGACCTACCTACAATGCCCTACACCAAGACTGCAACTTTTGCCGACGACACGGCAGTCTTAGCAGTGGGAGATACAACGCTAGAATCGACGCAAAACCTGCAAGCTGCTGCAGACCAAATTATCAGGTGGACTCAAAGATGGCGTATAAAACTGAATTCGAGTAAATCTGTACATATTGACTTCACAAATAAGTCTATCTCGTACTCCCCTATAGCAATATCAGGCACGACAATACCATATGAAAATACAGCGAAGTATCTAGGTATGACTCTAGATGCCAAGCTTCGTTGGAAAGAGCATATTAAAATCAAAAGACTAGAATTAGACTTTAAATGGCGAAAATTAGAATGGCTTATAGGCAGGATGTCTGGACTATCAATTACTAATAAAATTCGTTTATATAACCAGATCCTAAAACCAGTGTGGAACTATGGCGTTCAACTCTGGGGATGTGCCAGCCAGACCAATATTGCAGTCATCCAATGATTCCAGAATAAGGTCCTTCGAAGTATTGTGAACGCTCCATGGTACATCAGAAACAGCGACCTCCATCGGGACCTAGGCATTCCTACTGTTCTTGAACAGATCAACTCTAGGGCCAAAGCACACGAGAAGAGACTTCAGGAGCATATTAACGAGGAAGCAACAGTTCTTCTAAACGTATATGGCGTGAGACGACTGCAACGTATAAGACCGCCAGATCTTGCAAGGCAACCGTGACAGGACTTACCACGTACTCTACTAGATAGTAACAGAGCGACAACAACGAGCGAAAAGAGGCGCTCGGAGTGAACATAACCTCCATCGCTTTGGATGGATTAAATCCCATCTATGCTCTTGTTACTGTCATTAAAAGTTAACATACAACAAATTACAATTATAATGTACCTTAAAAATAGTAAACTGTTAGCCATTTACTTTTCTCCCGCTAATAATACTGAAAAACAAACTGCTCGTTAGTTTCATAACTAGTCGCAGTGTAAACAAACATTTGTAATTTCTGTAGTTTATTTTGTTTGAAAAAAAAAAAAAAAAAAAAAAATTAAATATTTAATTCACTTTCACAAGAATTGCAACTTAGAATCTGAAAAAATTTTAAAATGATCTTACAGCTGATTGTGACATTTCAAATAAGAATTCGAAGTGGACTAAAAATATTTTAATTCACTCGGGATGCAGAACATTGAATTTCATTTCGAGTGAAATTGAAATTCGATTTCAATCCACTTTAACTCGAAATGCAGAACAGGGCGGTAAGAGAAATAATAAAAAAAAAATATAATATTTAATTTTTGGTGGATGGGGAAAAAAGTGAGATTAGAACAAAAGCTGATTCACAACCCGTATTTACTAATACCTATAGGTATCCTAAGATACATGAAAAGGAAGTAGGAAAGCAAATATAGAAACTGAAAGTAGATGGAATAATTAGGGATTCTAAGAGTCTATGGAATTCTCTACTTTGGATAGTCCCAAAGAAGTATGGTCATTGATTTTCGGAAGTTGAATGACATCACTATCTCGGATAGCTATCCTATTCCAAACATTAATAAATATTTTACTACCATTGATCTCACATTTGGATTTCATCAAATACTAGTGGATATAGAGAAAACAGCTTTCTCTACACTTTATTAACATTTTGAATAAGTCCGAGCAGTTTTCAAAGACTGATGAATGCAGTGTAGGCAGGACTCCAGGGGTTAAAGTGTTTTGTTTATATGGATAATGTTGTCATATATGAAAAAACTCTACAAGAACATAATGAAAGACTGATCGAAGTTCTCGAACGATTAAAAAAAGCAAATTTGAAAATCCAAGCGGATAAAAGTGAATTTTTGAGGAAAGAAGTGAATTATTTAGGGCATGTCATCACGAACAATGGTGTAAAACCTAATCCGGAGAAAATTGACGCAATTGCAAAATTATCTCCGCCTATGGATGTTAAAGGTCTAAAAGCATTCCTTGGAATGATGGGTTATTACCGTAAATTCATTAGAAATTTCAGTAAGATAGCTTTGCCAATCAATGAGTTATTGAGAAAAGGCATTGAATTCAAATGGGGTACAGAACAGCAAATTGTCTTTGAAAAATCAAAAGAAAATTTAGCGAAATTTACGATTCTTCAGTATCCACACTTTGATAAAGAGTTTATTGTAACTACTGATGCGAATAATGAAGATATAGGAGCAGTCCTTTCTAAGGAATTTGGAGATAGAGATCTGCCAGTACAATTTATAAGTAAAACTCTTAATAACACAACTGAAAAAGAAGAAACTGATAGTAGGCAAATGGAAATAAGCAATAATTCTATAAGAGGGGAAAAGGAGAAATTAAGATGTAATTGAGATTACAGATAAAAAGTTACAAACAGATATAATAAAGGAATATACCGAAAGCGTAATGGGAGGACAAAGAGCAACAATAAATAAATCAAGAGAAAAATATAAATGGAATTTGTCAGCAAATGTAAGAATTGTCAATTGGGAACAATTGATAGACATCCAAACCTTGAGAGAAATTCAATGAAGATTGACTCAAGCGCAGATAATAATAATAATATAATATTTTGGCGCTAACAGCCCAATGCAGGGCCTGGCCTTGCTTGTCGCAGGCACTCGTGCAGTGCGCCTTACGAATGGTTGGGACCTACAGTTTTTTGCCGTTTCTGAGGGCAATTTTTTCGATTGAGAGAAGCTTCTCATGACAGTTTTACTCTCGAATGCTTGTCAGACGTTCGCAAGCGATGGCACCGTGAGAAGACTTTTTTTATTTTTGTGTTTTCTTGGATTCGAACGTTGAACTAGAAAAAGGACTAGAAAAAGTTAGTTTAGACTAGAAGGACTAGAAAAAGTTAGTTTAGACTTAACCGATCCTTACCCCTATCTAGAAATGTAAGTTTGTACGGTCTTAGTGTTCAGGACGACCTAACCGATAGCCCGATAGCATCGACCTGCTGATAGGAACAGAATTCTTCTACGAGTATAACACACTACAACCAGAGTGATTAGACTTAGGAGCTAGCAACCCAGTCTTGCAAAACTCATCTTTCGGCTGGCTTGTCAATGACAGATGTACCTTCGATTTAGACCCAATCAAAACACTTAATCAAGCCTGCCTCTTTTTTTTTTTATAATCTGCTCGCGCCAAAGGGGATATGAATA
This sequence comes from Pocota personata, assembly GCA_963082735.1. Lineage (NCBI taxonomy): Eukaryota > Metazoa > Arthropoda > Insecta > Diptera > Syrphidae > Pocota > Pocota personata. The sequence continues at coordinate 83,604,863 of OY720430.1, forward strand.
CCCTTAAACTGTTTCAGGGCACGGGAGTTAGGAATAGAGGGAAGAGGAACAAAGGAGGAGCCTGTGCACGTTGGCTTTAAATGTTTGAAGGTTGTAGTGATGGGGAAATACAGAGCCTGGTAGATCATTCCACATTCGTGTCGTTCGGCTTATAAACGAATCCCTATATCTGACAGTACGACCGAAATTGGGCTTAAGGGTGAACTGATGTGCATTCGAAGCATGGCGCGTATTGCGGGTGAAATTTTGAAGGGGAGGAATGCAACTGGCTATTTCGCTGGAGCATTTTTTATAGAAAAAAAAACGATAAAATAGTTTGCTTCAAACGAAGACCTAGACAATCGCATTTCGAATTTTTGGGAGTTAGATTACTGTATTGAAGAGAGCAAGTCTTTATCGGCGAACCCCGACGTCAGATTTGTTGCTGCACTACCCTTTAGTGCACGAATTTCAAAATTAGGATGTTCAAAGCTGCAACCACTTAGGGGATTTTCTCAAATGGAGTATAGATTCAAGCGCGATTCTAAATTGAAATTGGAGTATTTGAACTTCATTAAGAAATATATTTCGCTTGGGCACATGACCTTTATTCGAAACTTTGATGGGGACATTTCTGAAAGCGATTATTATCTACCACATCACGGCGTTTGGAAGCTATCTAGTTCTACTACCAAATTAAGAGTGGTGTTTGATGGCTCGTCAAAGACTACAACCAGAATCTCATTGAACGATACTTTAATGGTTGGACGACTATGCCAGGACCTTTTGGTCAACATCATAATTCAGTTTCGGTCCCACAACATCGATCTCGTTGCGGACATTGAGAAAATGTTTCGGCAAGGCTGGGTCAAGGAAGAGGATAGGCGTTTCCAGAGAATTCTTTGGTGATTTCGCGACACTGATCCCATCGGCATCTATTAGTTGAATACAGTCAAGTATGGGCTCATTTTTTCCACCCATTTATCGACACGCTTGGTGAAGAGGGAGAAGAGCATTCACCAGTTAAACAAATTCTCTTTGGGGACATTGACAGACATCGATGACCTTTTGACGTGGTGTAGAACTGAGGAGGAGGGAGAGCATTACGAGCTGATTTAAAGGAGTTTCTAGGATAGGATGGTTTTAATCTACGCAAATTGGTTTCTAACTCTCTAGAAGTTCTTAACGATATACCGCGAATTATCGGATGTAGATTTTAATCTAGATGGAGAAATTAAGACACTTGAACTCAAATGGCAACCTTTCAGTTTACCACTACGAATGCACAAGCGAATCCTACCAAGAGACTCGTCAGAAATAGAAAAACTAATTGACCCACTTGGACTACTAGGACCAACTATCAACAGTGCCAAATTGTTCATGCAAGAGCTGCGGAGAAGAAAATACCCCTGGGATGACTTACTACCTGAAGACTTGGAAAGGCGTTGGAGGTTGTATCAGTCAACGTTCAGTCAGACCTCAAGGATCCAGATTTCTCGGAAGGTCATAAGTGTGACCGACTATTCACATCTCGAACTCTAAAGTTTCAGCGACGCCAGCGAGTAGGCATATGGGGCAAGCTTGTACATCCGTAGTTTTGACGCTCATGGTAACATCTCCTCACATTTACTCTGTTCTAAAAGCCGTGTAGCTCCACTAAAACGTATCTCTCTACCACGTCTTGAACTCTACGTTGCCTATTTGCTTAGTCAGCTTGTCAAACTAGTCAAAGGACAAATCCAAACCATAACTCTGGAATTCAAATCCTGGCGTGGATATCTGGTCATAGTCGATGGAAGACATACGTTTCCAATAGAGTGAACGAGATAATTGCGACCTGCAGTCTGTCGAATTGGCGTCACATTCCCATAGACCAAAACCCATCTGACTTACTAACACGATCGATCGGACACATCGACTTTCGACGAAAATGCATTGTGGTGGCACAGCCCATCGTTTCTTCTCGACTCTACATGGTGTTTTGAAGCACGTTCCAATGACGTTCAAGTCTCAAAGGACGATGTAAAAACAGCTAACCTTGAACTGCGTCCTCAAAAACCCAGCCACATCTACTTAACCGATGATACTACATTACCCCTCGATTTATTGATAAATAGGACCTCTAGTTATTCTCGACTAATTCGCATAGTAGCATATTGCTCGCGGATACACGCAAGGAGAATCAAACTCGGCCATCGCTTCGAATAACGTTATTTAGGCTAAACATTTTATTTCCGAACTTAAATTGCTTAATTTAAATCGTAAAATCAGCAAACAGTATCAGTCACTTAATTTATACATTGATAACCGGGACATCCTCAGGATGGGCGACAGAGTTCCAGACAGACACCCGATTCTTCTCCCATCGAAGGCTAAGTTCAGACTGTTTGACACAGAACACAAGAGGTTGCTTCACGCAGGACCCCAGTCGGTACTTGCGTCCATACGTTTGAAGTTCTGGCCTCTCAATGGAAGAAAGTACGCTCGAACAACAACGCGTAGCTTCATTGAATGTTTCCACGCTAAGCCCCCCACAGTAAGTCAGTTGATGTCAGATCTACCAGAGGATAGAGGTCCCTTCTCTATCCTGCCCTCAAAGGGGAGAGGTGCCAAAACGTCTAAAGCATATATTGCATTATTTATATGTTTACCTACAAAGGCAATTCATATCGACCTCGTGAGTGAGCTTACGACATCAGCTTTCTTAGCTGCACTCAAGAGGTTTATTTCACGACGCGGACGCTGCTCTCGGATTTACAGCGGCAACGCTACCAATTTTGTGAAGCCAAGGCAAAGCTCAAGGATCTATTTAAACTGCTTTACGATTCCCAGCACAAGGATAAGGTCAATGAATTTCTAACAGGAGAAGGCATTGAATGGAGATTTATTCCCACATGCTGACCTCATCAAGGCGGGTTATGAGAGGTTGAAATAAATTCTACGAAACACCACTTAAAGCGAATTCTAAAAACACACCATTTTACGTTTGAGGAATTTAGTACTCTGCTTTCGCAAATAGAGGCTCGCACGATGGCAGGTGATTCAGCAATGTGTGCAACATTTTTGGAAACGCTGGTCACAGGAGTACCTGGCTACACTATATCTTCGATCAGAATGACCCACAAAAACCTGAAGGTCGGCGATACGATCGTCATAAAAGATGAGAATCGTTCTCCGTTGCGATTTTTTTTTTTTTTTTTTTTATAATTTGCGCGCGCCAAATGGGATATGAATACCATTAAATTATTTCAGGGCACGGGCGTCTGCAGAAATTGAGAGAGCGAGAAAGAAAGATTGGTGTAGTGGGTTTGAAACTTAGGTGGTATTAAGTTTCAGTAAACTCCAAGGGTGGCGTCCAGATAACTGGGGAGCTTGTTTGTTTTGCTTTTTGTCGTTGCTCATAATTCACAGTATTTTTTTCCCTCCATCTGATGTCATCATCACGATCAAGTTGCATTTAAGCCTTATGACAACTCTACTGACAGTGTTATGCCTTCGCAGTAGAGTTCACTAAGCTTTCGCAATTGATCGACTTTTTTATTTATTTCAGACGAAATAAATAGATGATTGTTGAGATCAGGATTTGAACCGTGAACCAAGAGCGTGACAAGCGTTGATGTTACCACTACACCACGGCCACCCTCAATGGCGATGGAATCTAGGAAGAGTAGGAGATGTCTTCTTGGGACCGGATCAGCTCGTGCGCACTGTCAAGGTTAAGACGAAAAATGGATATGTTAATAGAGCAGTTCAAAAACTTTGTCAACTTCCAGTCGAGCAGTCCCCGGAAATTATGCAATAATTTGGTGGGCGGAATGTTGAGGCGGCAACACTTTATTTTAGTGTTCTTCATACTCTCGCTGCTGTGTTACTCTGTACAGTCCACTCGCGTCTTTCATACGAAGCAGATCAATAAAGATAATTAACCAGGTGGTTCTCATTTCAGAACCACCCCGCGCTCGTACGTCGACAGAGAATGTATACTTGAATATCCAGAATGTAGGGAATTCATCGATAAAGCTAAATTCGAGATAAAAAATTTCAAAAGAAATCTTGAAGTTATACATATATCAGCTTTCAGGAGTGAACTTGAGACAGAAAAGATTTTATTGGATCAGGATTAAAGGTACTTTTTGGTACCATGGATCATTCTGATGCAGATTATTATGAAGAAGCTATTAGGCTTACAAAACAAAATTTGGAATTCGTTCACAAAAATCAACAACAGGAAATTAAAGTAATAATTAGACTTAACGAACAAAACCTAATTTTAAAGGAGGCATACTATATTTCAATTTGGGAATTATAACTGAGGTTAAGTTTAAAAAATTATTTGGATTGCCCCGCAATACGTGATTATCACGTATTGCGGGTGAAATTATGAAGGGGCTATTTCGCTGGAACATTTTTTTATAAAAAAAAAACGATAAAACAGGGAGAGACAGGAGACATTTCTCCGAAGTTCTAGTGAATGAATGGAATTCACAATGTCTTTATCACCTATAAGTTTTAACGCGCGATTTTGTACCCTATCAAGAATGTGCAGAACGGTCTTGGGTGCACCTGACCAGATATGGGCGTTATATTCCAGCTTAGGGCGGATGAATGCCTTATAAATTGAGGCCAGATCAGACGGGGTAAAATATTTCTTAAGGAATCCTAGACATTTTGCAACATTTTTGGCGACCTCGAATATGTGATCATTCCATCAAAGATGGTTATTAATACACATACCGAGAATGGCAAGTCTTTCGGTTTCAATGATGCAAGTACCATCTATGAATAATGGTTGAGGGTTTTGGTTTCGCTTGAGAGACAGAAGATAGCATTGTGTTTTGGAAGCATTAAATTCCACTCTGTTGGTTGAACCCCATTTAATTATGCTGTCCAGGTCGGAATTTAATGTGTTTAACATACGTTGCCGTTCCCCTTCTACGGCCGAAGAGCAAGAAGAGACTCATCGACGCCATAAGCACGCATTTTCGACAAAAGAGCCTGATGCCAAACTCTGTCAAATGCCTTTGAAATATCAAGCGCAACCATCTTGGTTTCGCCAATGTGATGGAGAGATTGGTTCCACTTTTCGGTGAGATATGCCATCAAATCACCAGTGGACCAGTTGTTACGAAAACCATACTGCCGGTCATTAAGGAGTTTTCGTGAATCGAGATATTTCATAAGCTGACGATTTATCAGCGTTTCCATGACCTTGGAAAGAAGGGTCGTAAGTGCAATGGGTCGATAATTGGACGGGGAGGAAGATTCGCCTTTTTTAGGGACGGGCTGGACAAATGCTGTTTTCCATCTACTCGGAAAGAGCCCTGAAAAGTAGGATAAGACAGAAAAGATTATGCAGAGGTTTTGCCAGCGTAGAAGAACACCTCTTCAAAACTATGGGGGGAATACCATCTGGACCAGCGGATTTGTGTATGTTAACACCTTTGAGTACTCCTGCAACTGTACGAGTGCGAAAGTGGACTTGTCCCATGGAAAATTTTACGCTCTCAAATACAGGTGGAGACAGATCATTATCTGGCAGCGTGGAATTCGCTGCAAAGTGAGCAGCAAGCAGATTGGCTTTATCTAAGGAGCTGATAGCTGGAATGTCATTGTAAATGAGCGAAGGGATGGCAGAGGAGGCAGAATTTTTAATATTTTTGACGAATGACCAAAAATTTTTACTACCTTTGGGACATTGTAGGATTTTTTGCCTCAATTTTTGGTCATGTAAGAATTTTACACGTCGAATGTGGGCATTCCAGTCTTTTCTAGCTTGTTTAAACTTCTTTCGGTTTTCCTCAGATTTGTTGGCTTTATAAGACCGAAAACTTACTTCTTTTAACCTGATAGCCTCTTTACAGCTCTGGTCAAAGCACGAGTTTGCCTTAGGTTTAATGTTCTTTATTCTGTTAGGAATAAAGTCATTCATACCTAAGAGGATAGTGCCAGTGATCATATCAGCAGCGGCATCCACGTCGCTATCGAGGAAGCATAGCGACCAGTTAAAACTCCTAAAGAAGCTATTGAGGCCGCTCCAGTTGGCTTTCTCGTATTGCCATACTTTTCTTTTAGGAGTTTTTTCTTTAACTGAGTGGTCGGAGTACGAGAATTTAGCTGATACGATATTGTGGTCAGACCGACTTAGAGGCGCTAGAACATCAATGGTGTATTTATCAGGGTGAGAAGTAAGAAACAAGTCCAAAGTGTTGGCGGAATGACTTTCAATATCCGGTATACGTGTAGGCTCGTTTACAAGCTGAGTCAAATTGTTTATCTCAGCAAAAAGTTCACCATACCTTCCTTCGGGTGTTGCCTGGCCAGAATGTTGAAGCCAATCCGAATTGTGTATATTGAAATCGCCCGCAATGACGATTTCAGTATGAGGATACAAGGAATGGTGATGGAATCGGACAACGCATCAAGTTCATCAAAAGTTGAGTTGCTGTCCGCACTAGGGCTTCTGTAAATAAAGCAGTAGTGAATTATTTGCTTACGGACGGTGAATTTTAGCCATTTGAAATTAAATTCCGGGTTGGAACAGTGGCCATACTGTGGTGGAACTTGATAAGCACTACGGACATAAATGGCGGGGCCACGGTGGGGAAAGAATAATGACACTAAGTTTTATCTAGGCAGTTTCAAACCGGAAGATTCTTCCACTAGCTGTGTTTCGCTTTGTGCCAGAACAGCTGGTTTATGGGAATGGGCGTGGGGGTACATATCGAAGAAATTCGTTCGAAGCCCACGAAGATGGTTAGATCAACCCTAAATTCCCTCATCACTACAACATAGAAACACAAAAAGACACAAATCTGATGTAACTAAGCAAAACTGTGAAGTGTAGATACAAAGAATAGTTTTCCAAAACAAACTTTCGCAGGTGCTATGCCCAAACGACAATCTAAGCTAAGATCTATTCGGATAAACATTCACAGTCCGCTATGCATCAAATTTTACACTCTCTCAGTCATCGCAACTGGAAGTATGTGCATATATATGTAGCACATGCTCCAATTGCGATAACGAAGAAGCACAACAGCGAGTGAGTGGGGGTGATAAGATGGGATGCACCGGCACTGAATTGTGTTTATGTTTTTTATTTTTTGTTTAATTTTTTTTTCCCATGCACTGAACTGAATTTGATTAGGCGCGCGCGATCGACTTTTTTTTATAGATGGAATTTGTTCTTTCAATTTTTTATTATTTTTTTTTTTTTCGTCACGATGATGTCACATACGGATATGATCGCTTGTGCGCTCGACGGCAGGCAAAAGGCAACTCCTTTGTAATCAAATTGAAAGTCATTTTATATGTAAAGATTTAATTTTCAAATACAGCCGTTCTTCCAAAGATTGTGAGTTAAATAATTTTATGCGAAGAAAAATCACCAATTGGAACTCGAAAAAGATTAATGGTAGAGTAGAATTGTTTCATCTATTAAAGGAATCGAAATATTTCTTATCTTGAACGAAGAAACCAAGTATAAATGTAATTGTAATTAAAATTAGGTAATAATTGTACTTATGAGGCCGTAGATACGACTATAGTATCTAAAAATGTTAATATAACGATTGTAACAACTCTTATAACAGATGTTTCAACAGGCAAGATGTAAGACCATCGACATCACCACCACATACTGACATCTATAAAAATCAACCTAAAGAGGAAATTAAGTATACCTTGATCGACAAAGTATAATTATAATTCATAAATAATGTACATAAAGGAAAACTAAAATTAATGTGTATTTTATGAGTTTTCTATTATTCAAGTTTTTTTTAAGATACTTTTTAAAAAAATTGTTTTATGGGGAGAGGTATTATGCTGATATCCGCTGTGTTTATTCGACCACCCAAAACGGATCTTATTAGATGATCTTTTGTATTGACACATTATTGTCCTCATTCTCGATCGTCTCTTCATCTTACGATTTCCGCGCATAAACGTAATACTATGGACGGATGCATTTGTTTAGACAAGTGTCCGTAATCATACATGGAGACTTCAAAGAGTGACCGGACGTTCGTGTGTTTACATAAAAATCGATATCAGTATCGTCACACATCGCGGATAAGTTTCACTAGATGAACTTTTCTGCTGAATAGGCAGAGTCCCTTCTTGGGCGTTATCTACTGTGTATGTGTGTGCGAGATTGATGTTCCGTTGGTGAAACGCTACTAAAGGAAGCAACAACTTAGCTAGTAGAACAAAACCTCACATAGCATCTATCCAGGAGCCATGGTGCGAAACAAGCGCATTTGTGGCCTTGGAGGTATGCGTGATATCACGGTACTTTATGATGAGCGGTCCGAAAAGCCTAGGGCTTGTCTTATTGTACCAAATTCCCTCTCAGCAACTAAGCTTGGACAGTTTTGTGGCCAGGACTTAGTCGCTGCAACTATAAGCTACAAGACGAACGATAAATGGGGAACCTACGTCGTTGCGTCTGCTTACTTCTCGTATGACTCGGTATTACGCCCACCACCAAGGGCAGTGGTAGAGCTCATAGAATATTGTGATACCAGAAAGATAGGTCTTGTCATGTGTTGGGATACTGATGCCCAAAACTTTGTTTGGGGTAGCAGCAAATGCAATGCACGGGGAGATGGTCTTCTGGACTTCATACTATCGTCTGATCTTACCATCAACAATGTTGGCTCAAAACCAACATTTGTTGCGGCGCAAAGACAGGAAGTGATTGACTTGACCGTGTCCAACAGGTACTTTAAGTCTATTACCAACTGGAGAATTTCCTCAGAAATTTCCCTCTCAGACCATAGATACATCGCATTCCAAATCAAATGCGAAGCTACACCTTTGCAGGAGAGGAGAAATCCGAGAAAACCCAACTGGATACGGTTTAAGGAAGAGTTAAGCATATCTGTTAAAGCTCTACCCAAACTTAGAACGTAACAAAAGGTAGAGGAAGCCATTAAAGACCCGAACAGCACCCTTACCAGATGTTTTAAACTAACGTGTCCGCTGACAAAAAACCCCTGCAGAAAGCCAGTTCCGTGGTGGAACTCAGATCTGCAACGAATTCGTAAGGAAACCAGAAAACTTCTAAATACCGATCGAAGCAAAGAGAATATAAGAGGTTAATTCGAACTTCGAAGCGTACTTCGTAGGGATTTCTGTGGCAAGATCGAAACTCTCGGTGAAACGAGCAGGCTGGTCAAAGTTCTCAAGAATGGAAAACCAATCAAGCCGGAATCACTCAGGAAACCCGATGGTAGTTTCACTGAGAAAGACTGACTGAAAGCGGATGCTTTAAGCCTTCTGCTGGAGACTCACTTGCCAGGAAATCAAGTCACCATCGGTTCGCAACCAGGTTCAACTAGTGAAGCTGTTAGCGGGCTGAGCCGAACAACTCGCCGCTGACGGATGAAGCTATCAAATATACTGTCGCATCTTTTGACAGCTTCAAGTCACCTGGCACTGACGGAATATACCCAGATATGCTGAAACAAGGTATCAGTCAGTTGCTGCCAACTCTGAAGAGAATTTCCACCGCTGGCTTAGCACTGGCATATATAGCAACCCCCTGGCGAACAGTCAGAGCAGCTTTCATACCGAAAAACGGCGGAGATGACTACTCTCTCGCCAAGGACTGCAAACCTATTAGTCTGACGTCCTTCCTGCTGAAAAGCATGAAATGGCTGGTTAAGCTACATATGCGCAAAGTTGCTTTAAGCGTACCTCCTCTGTCAGAGATGAAACATGCATATCAACGCGGAAAATCCTGCGAGACTGCGCTTCAAAATCTGATCAGCAGAATAGAATGTGCGCTTGACAGGAAAGAATACGCGGATAGGCATTTTCATAGGACATTGAAGGTGCCTTTGACAATGCGTCTTTTGACAGCATGTGTAGCTCCGCCAGAAATCACGATGTAGAAGAATCACTAGAGTTGTGGATCAAAGCAATGTTGGTGAACAGAACATTGACTGTAGATGCAGATTGGGGCCGGTGTGTTATGGCAGGTGTAAATAGGGGCTGCCCACAAAGCGATGTTCTGTCTCCACTGTTGAACACACTTAATAGTTCTAACGTCTACGCTCAAGCATATGCAGATGATGTCGCAGTTCTGTCTGTCGGATCGTGCCTAGCGACTGTTTGCTCTAAGGTGCAGAGGGCCCTAGACGCAATCGACGATTGGTGCGCTAGGAATGGGCTTTCAGTTAATCCTCTCAAAACCGAGGTGGTTCTCTTTACGAGAAGGAGGAAATTGACTGGTCTGACTCAGCCAATGCTAAAAGGCGTTACTATCCAACTCTCCAAGGAAGCCTTGATGAACCTCCCCTCTTGATATTTATATCATGGGGTGTACACTCAGAGCCATCTTCCGTTTAAAAAGAAGTGGTTTTTGGGACGATTCGCACTGGAGTTTTGATGACGTTGCGCGACGATTATCCTACGACCCATGTCTGATGGATATGCCGTTTGATGCAATGACACCTGAGTTACGGCCGCGGTGAAAATTTGAAGTCAAATCCCCATGTTCAGGATTGGCTTTGGCCGGAGTCTGAGCCAGAAAAGGAATGTAGTCGCATTTTCACGGACAGCTCTTAAACTGGACAGGGGTCTAGTGCTGGTGTTTTCGTGGAATGCGACAACATTAGGCTTCACTTCTCATTGGGAAAACACACATCTGTCTTCCAGGCAGAAATATATGCTATCCTAATGGCTGCGGACTACATTGTGAAGAACAGGTGGAAGAGGCGAAGTATCTGCGTCTGTAGTGATAGTCAGGCTGCGCTTAATGCCTTGCTCAATTCTTTGACCACTTCCAAAATAGTTCGAGAATGCAAAACATCCTTGAATTCGGTCGGAAGATTGAACTAACTGAATCTTGTTTGGGTCCCAGAACACGAAGGGATAACAGGAAATAAGATCTCTAACGAGCTTGCTAGACGAGGCTCAGAAGAGAATTTCTCTGGACCTGAACCCACGTTGGGTTTGCCAGTGTCTTCGGTTAGGGCATCTATTGACGACTGGGTTTTCAGTGAACACAATCGAAGTTGGCATGACTCTCCAGGATGCAGGCGGATTAAACAAACGGTCCGTCTGTAAGAAATCCGTGGCTTTCTTGCTATCTCTTAGCAGAAAAGACTGCAGACAACTTACTGGCGTTCTTACGGGCCACTTCGCCTTTGCCAAGCACCTCCATGTGCTAGGTTTGAGCGCTACTCCTGTCCGCGACTCCTGTGAAGAGGGCGATGATACTGCGGAACACTTCCTATGTGATTATCCTGCCTTTGCTCGGATCAGGTGGCGGATTTTCGGTGCTGATGTGGTGAGTGCTGATGACCTAAGCTCTTCATCGCTGAAGCGTCTACTCGTCTTTTTCCAAAAGACGAAAAAAACACATTAAAATAGGGTTCTCTGCCTGGTTGTACAATGGACCTGTTTTTGAGTCTGAGTGCTCCAGTAGGGTGTACCCACTCCGACAAAAAAAAAACCAAAAACTTAATTTGGTTCGTACGAAACTTTCTCATTATTTGCAAGTCACACTAATTTGAATTTCTTTCTTCAAATTTTCCCAAATCACAAATGTAAACGAATTCAATAAAAATTAACGATAAAGAATAACATCTACATAAACCAAATTACATTAAACGCATCTACATACATAATCTATTCATTTTATCATTAGGTAATAGGGTGGACTGAAAAAATAGCTTTTTTCGAAATCATATCTCTACCATACAAAATAAATGACACGACTAGGTCGCTCATACTTGCTCCATATGTGCTGTAAATTCTTCGGATTTAAAAATTAGGCAAAATTAATAAACAGACAAAAAATAAGATTTCCGTATATTGCGTTAAAAAGGTAAAAAAAAAAAAGTTTCCACATACTCGTATGTCAAAAACTTTAATGTCAGGTCCTCACGTATTGTACCAAAGCAAGCAATAGAGAATTTATACAACCTTTCCAAAATAAAGTGATAAAAGCAATCGTGAATGCTCCCTGGTATATTAGAAATAATGATATACAAAGAGACTTAGGGATCGCAACCGTGGACGACGAAATAACAAACTTCGCTCGTAAGCTCCATATTCGCCTTCATGGTCATTGCAACCACACCATACTCCAAACATTAGACGTGAGAAACCTTGTGCGCCGAGTTCAAAGAACGAAACCGTTCGATTTAGCGCAATAAGACGGTATCAGCAGGTACATATTTTTGCCGAAAATCTACCTGAATCACGCGAATATTCCACGAAGCTTAAACTACTTGATAAGGAAAACTTAGTTGTAGTAAATAAGAAAAAAAGGACGGGTGAATTTAGTCAGTAAAAATCTGACACTACTATGAGTACACGGTGTCTCATAGTGTCTTATGAAAAAAAAATGTTGTCCTCACGTATGTATGTATGTAGGGTGGCCGTGGTAACATCATCGCTTGTCACGCTACAGGTTCACGGTTCGAATCCTGATGTTAGGAATCATCTATTTATTTCGAATGAAATAAATAAAAAAGTCGATCAATTGCGAAAACTTATGTCAACTCTACTGCGAAGGCATAACACTGGCAGTAGGGCGGTCATATGGCTAAAATGCAACTTGATCGTGATGATGACATCAGGAAGACGGAAAAGAAATTCTGTGAATCATGAGCAACGACAAAAGCAAAAACAAACAAGCTCTCCAGTTATCTGGACAGCCACCCTTGGAGTTCACTGAAACTTAATACCAGCTGAGTTTCCAAACAACTACACCAATCCGTCTTTCTCCCTGTCTCTTCCCCTTTCCTCAAAACGCCCGTGTCCTAAAAATTAGTATAAGGGGACTCAAAACCCCTTTCACACGTGCAAATTAAAAAAAATATCTAATCGTCCAAACCGTAACCTAGATATGACCAATTTATGTAAATCCGCTGATAAATAAAGTACCGTTATTCGATTTTTTTTTAGCGAAAAACTGGGTGGGCAGTTTTATTGCGTCATATTGAAGATATAAAGTATGAAGTAAATTCGTCCAGCCGTTTAGGTTTCAGTCAGATCTTCTCTGAACATATGTTCAAAATTTAAATGCCATGTCCTCACATATGTCTTAAGTGACATACATAGATACGTAGCCGAGCTATTGTCAATTTACGTAAGTCTACCAATAAGTAAACTCCCGTTAAATTATTCGATTTTTTTACGGAGGACTAAATACGAGGGTGGGTCAATAAGTCCCTGAAAATTAACAGAAATTGTGTCGTCACCTTAAATTTATTTTTTTTTTTGTCAAGAATTATCTTTCAAAAGATCTGTCAAATTTCAGACAGATCTGTCAAATAGTTTTGTTGTGGCAGTCATTTTATATAGACGCCTACTAGCATTTTCGTTAACATAAAAAAAAGTGAATTTCAAGTGCTCATTAAACACAATTTTTTGCGAGAAAAAACTATCATGCAAACCAAACAAAAGCTTGACAAACATTATGGGGACTCGTCACCATCGATTGGAACCATTCACCACTGGTATACTCAATTTCGGTGCGGTCGTTCAAACTCAAGTGACGCCGAACGTGCTGGTCACCACACCAGAAATAGTCGACAAAATCCATGGTTTGATAATGGACGATCGGCGAGTGAAAGCGCGAGCTTGAAGAGGCCACAGGCTTATCACATGGCTCAGTGATTTCGATTTTACATAAATATTTGGACATGAAAAAGCTTTCCGCAAGATGGGTGCCGCGTTTGCTCACAATCGATAACAAACGCATTCGTTTGACAACTTCAAAGGTGTATTTGGCGATGTTCCAGAAAACTTCGGATGAGTTTTTGCGCCGTTTCGTAACCGTAGATGAAACCTGGATTCTCCACAACACACCAGAAACCAAGGAACAGTCAAAACAATGGACTTCTCCTGGTGAATCGAAGCCGAAGAAGGCCAAGGCGGGTTCACAGCACTTTGATAGAAAAAAAAAATAGAAAAAACAGCACTTGATAATAAAAAAAAAAAAAAGTACGTATCGAATTACGTAAGGTATAGTAAGATAGAATAAGGTAGCATAAGGTAGTTTTAAGATTTATTTTAAGGTAGTTTTTTAAGTTTTATATTTAAGACCAAACCAAACAAACAGTGAATTCATTCACTAAGTTTTTTTAATTTTATCAAAATTTCTCTTAGTAATTATCAATAAAAAAAAAATAATGAAATAGATAAAAAAAAATTGGAGTAAGGTACGTCGGACATAGTTCTAAGTATTAGGTTTAGCTTAGAGCGCCCGCATAGGGCCAGTAAGTTAGAATAGAATAACATAGTTAAGTTAGTTAAGCTAGTTTTAAACATTTTTTGTCTAGCATAGTCTCGTAAGTTTAATGAATTGATAATAAAAAAAAATGCATTAAAAATTAAACGAAAAAATGAGGCCAAGGCGGGTTTGTCAGCAAACAAGGACATGGCGACAGTTTTTGGGATGCGCGCGGTGTTATTCACATCGATTACCTTGAAAAGGGTAAAACGATCACCGGCGCATATTACGCAGAGCTGCTGGATCGATTCCAAGCCGATTTGAAGCAAAAACGGCCGCATTTGGCGAAGAAAAAAGTTCTTTTTCACCAGGACAACGCACCGGCGCACAAGAAATGGCAAAATTGCATAAGTTAGGCTACGAACTCCTCCCTCATCCAGCATATTCCCCAGATTTAGCTACCTGCGACTATTTCTTGTTTCCAAACATGAAGAAATGGCTCGTAGGTAAGAGATTTGGGTCGAATGAAGAGGTCATCGCTGAAACAAATGCTTATTTTGAGGGGCTCGAGAAATCGTGTTATTTGGAGGGCATCAAAAAATTTGAGAAACGTTGGATGAATTGTATAGAGCTAAAAGGAGACTATGTTGAAAAATAAAATGTTTTTATACCGAAAAGAGTGTTCCTTATTTCATTTTTCAGGGACTTATTGACCCACCCTCGTATATTATACTTCAGATATGAATTTTTATTGAAATCGTTTCGAGAAAACTGTACTTTGGATACTGACCGTTAATTTTGAGAACAGAATGAAATTAATTTTGAGGTCAGAATGAAAATTCCAATTTCGCCTCGAACTGTGACACCACAGAATCCAGGTATGAAGTTTAAAAACGAACAGGCGGACAGAATTGCGAAATCCACTTTTTTGAGTTTCTCCATTATATAGGCAGTAATACCAATATGGATAAAAATCTCCCGATAAAATTTGTTTACCAAAACAATATGTACAAATATGTATGATACATACTTGCTATTTATAAGAGAAAGTAAAAATATATATCAATTACATTTATTAACTGACTAGGATCGCGCTTATATTACAATGTTTCAGTACATTTTTTAGATGAATAAATCCTTCGTAAAATATTTTGATTTGAATTTCTCAATGAATGTTTGATGTTTATTTTAACTGTACATTTCGTATTGTATCCATTTTCATCTGAGACTTCTCTGTTCAAATGTAGTCCAAAACTTGGGAAAACACTATCTGAATTAAAGCAGTGGTAATACTCATATAACCAAGTCCATAGATTTCTTCAGGTTCTTATGAAATACAATATAACAAATAGGAAATTTTAACTTTGACCTGCTGTTTCGTTTTTTTTATTGAACGGGGAAAATTCATTCATTTTTGTGCAATTAGTATTCTTAAGTTCTTTTTGTCCGAGGTTTCCTTGTTTTTGAAGTAGCCTAGGATTTTTAATAATTCTTTGACCGTAAAGGGCGCAATGAGCAGGAGGCAGTTAACAAAATATGAAAAGGGTCAAATCCTGGCTTTTAAGGAGGAATTTGAATTGATGAAAGAAATTCCTCGTCGATTAGGATTCAACGAGTCGACCATAAGAAGATTCTTAAAAAAATACGAAGAAAGTGGTGTTTTAGAGCGAAAAAGTGGAAGCGATCGTGAAAGATGCACTATTCTTAGAATCGACCACCTTATAAAGAGGACAACGTTAAAGAGTCAGTTCATTACTGCACCATAAGTAAGAAGGGATATTGTGGTAACCGGAATAGACATCTCTGTGATAGCAGTTCAAAGACGCTTAACGAAGCAGGTTTCTTTAACTACCTAACGGCAAAAAAAAACACTTCTTACTTCTAGGATAAAAAAAAGTCGTCTTGAATGGACACGTGAAAGGCAGAATTGTACCCGAGATGACTGGCAAAAAATCATATTCTCCAATGAATCTAGATTCACCTGGAATTTTCAGATGGAAAGACGACAGTTCGACATGGACCTGGAGAATGGTTGAAGGAAGAATGTGTAGCAGCTCGTCCGAAAAGGTCCAAAGGTGTCATGGTTTGGGGTTGGCACTCTTTTGATAGTGGATGGATCCATAAATGCTGTAACATAAAAAGAGGTCATAGAAAATGGAGCGGTTCCCACTATAGAGGAAGTTAGCCAGTAGTATTCGAGTGTTGTACTTCACGACGATTTCGCACCATGCCATTGTACTAAGACCTTCAGCAAGCCATGAACTTTCCACTGTTATTTTGATAATTTGAACAATCTTTATGGTGTTTTTAAAATTTTCAAAGTTACAAAGAAGAATTGGGTATAAATTCACTCCATTGGCCCGGAAACAGTCCGGACATGAATCCCATTGAACAAGTTTGAGTTTTTTGGTTAAACCACTCAAGATTGGCCTACGTGTTATAAATGAAAACGAGATATCTCCACCCTTCCAACACCACAGTGAACAGTCGAAATTTTCTGTTTTACTCTAGTGCGGCTTTTTTGTTAGTATATATTATAATCTCACATAAAATCTTTCGCGATTGGGGGCACCTACGAAGTGAAATTTATCGGAGACACTCTGACCCACCTCCGGTTCAGTAGTTTAAGATATGTACTCGTATGTATGTAAGTGCATATGTATGATACCGTTTTTGAAATTGTTTCGAAACCTGATAAAGTAAAAATAACGGTTCTACTGTCAAGTATAATTCGGACGCTACCAGACATGCGAAAATTGGCTATTTTAGATTATTAATAAATAATTAATCAGTGATAAGAACACAACGTGAATTTCGTCAAATATTTACCCATCGTTCGGCATCGACTGGTCGCACAATTCGACAGCAAGTCGAATGACTCGAAAAGACTGGCTCAAGATAAGGAAAGGGCTGACAGACCAAGAATAGGTCGTTCATCCGAGAATGTTGATGTGCGCGAGGATGTGGAAGAGTGTTCAAAAACATTAACGAGACGACGGGCCACGCAATTGGGCATTTCCAGGCGGTGTCCGCAGTGTATTTTGATGAAAGACTTGAATATAGTGCATCAGCTGCTACCCGTCTAGAATAGAAGAGGACGATTATTTATGAGTGACGAAGCACATTTCCATCTCTCCGGACATGTCAACAAGCAAAATACTTGCTTTTGCGACATGCAAATTCGCGTATTATTAAAGAATCGCCCTTAGATCCACTGAAAGTTACTGTGTGGTGCGGTGTTAGAGCAGAAAAAAAGATAAGATTAAACAAGAAATAAAGAACATACCCGCGGAAGTATTAAAGAGAGTGATAAAAAATGCATGATGTAAAAAGGGCTCAAATTTGCATTAAAATTGGAGGCCAACATTTGGATATCATCTTCAGTGCTTAATGGAAAAAAATTCAAGGTCCAAATAAAAACATAAGTTATAGCTAAATCAAATTGAGTCAATACTTTTGTGCCACCTCGTACAAACAAAATAATTTTTTGACTTACTCTAAAATGATTTTGAACATTTTCAAAATTATTCCCTTGATCTGTCTGCGGGTTAACAAAAACCAACCCTGGTCAAAATATCAACATTCTGCGTCTATCGGATCAAAAGTTATGAGGCTGTTATAGTCAGACGGACACACAACTGACTCTTACTACAAGGGTTCCGTTCTTACTTTTTGTTACCTTGTAACTACCGGAACCCTTAAAACGGGGGAGGATTACAGTAATGGGAGAACGAAAGTCGAAGTGGTGAACTAGCTGTCAATAATCAAGTTCTCCAATTCCTGCTTTCACCTGTATGATTAGAGCCTCCTAAAAATACGAACAAAACTGTCGAAGATAGAGTAGACAATGTTCATGGGAGTCTTTTTTATATACTTTTGTACATGAAATTGGCTACATTAAAAGTAATTGGATTTCCTGGATGAACAAAGGATCGATAAAAAAAAATTGTGACGCAGTGGAAATTCCCATTAACATCAACGAATACAGTACCGCGCAACTGCGCAGATGGTTAAATCTCCCAAAGTTTGGAACAAAACCTACCCTGGTGATGAGACTAAATGAAGTCCCAGCCCATGAACGAGGTGAGATGCCAGGTGAAGACGACTAGTAGGTCGAGGGACCGCTTCGACGGGACGAACAGCAACGTCAGCAGCACAGGAAAGAACCGTTGTAACGGGACGAACAACAAAGGCAGCGACAAAGAAAAGAACCGGTACAGCAACAACAACTAGAAGTACCGCAACAACGGGACGAACAGTTACAACAACTACAAGCTGAAGTACCGCAGCTTGATGCCAGAGTATTTATTGCTGATTGAGAGTGTTATTGCTCGAAGTTGCAGCAGTTGCAGGTATTTTCCAAAGTAACGCTGAAGCCACACGTTTTGTACAAGGATCGTCGTCGTCAGCTGCAAATGTCAGTTCGCCAACATCGGAGGATACGTTGAGATGCTACAATTGCAACTCCATTGGACAGTTCGCCGCTGAGTGTAAGAAACCGAGGAGACAGTACGGAGTGTGTTTTGCTTGTGGCAGTCTGGATCATCACGCAGCTGTTTGCGCTGACAGGAAGAAGTCCATTCAGCTTGTGGAAGAAAGCGAATATGTAAGAAAACTTAAAATGTTGGTAAAGAGTGATGTTAGTCTAATGTTGTCTACCCAAAAGTACAGTACTGTCTACAATTCCTAATGCAATAAAAGTAAACTTCACATATTTGGAAAGATTTCGTGCGTTATAAATTTTCAGAAACTTAGAGTATAATTGGATCTAGTTGTGGTAGCTGATGGATCTATGAGCTATGAAGTAGTTTTTGGTAGATATTTCTTGAAGGAAAGTCAAATTAGTTTAGCTTTTGAGGACGAAAGAATGAAAAGGATAATTGAAAATGAGTACAACTTTTTACAAAGCTAGATCTAAAAAACGGATTCTTTCATGTTTTTATGCACCCGGATTCAGACATCAACATCCTTTGTTACGCCTTTAGGCCAGTATGAATTCTTAAGAATACCATTTGGGCTGAAAAACGCCCCTTCAACTTTTCAGGGGTTTATAAATAAGATATTTGCCGATATGGTTAGGGGAAATATGCTAATAATATATCTTGATGATATTATGGTAGCTACAAAGACGTATGACGAACATTTGCAGATTATGGATGAGGTTTCTAGAAGGATAGTCAAAAATAAGCTTGAACTAAGAATAGATAAATGCGAATTTTCGAAATCGAGAATTAGGTATTTAGGTTATACGATTACAGGACAAGAAATAAAGGCTGACGAAAGAGTTTTGCAAGCTATAAGAAATTTTGTGGTACCACAGAATGTTCATACAGTCCGAAGTTTTCTGGGCCTTTGCTGTTATTTTCGGAGGTTTGTTAAGAACTTCTCGGTGATAGCTAAGCCGCTGTATGACCTGACCAGGAAAGAAGTCAAGTTTAATTTTGGCAAGCTTTGAGGTTCTAAAACAGAAATTGGAAGAGGCACCAATATTAGCGTTATATGACCCGAAAGATTATACGGAACTATGTACATTGTGACGCAAGTTCTATAGGCTTCGAAGCAATCCTAATGAAAAGGAAAGACGACGGGAAGATGCATCCTACCTTTTATTATTCTAAAAGAACGACAGAAACCGAAGCGAAATATCACAGTTTTGAGTTAGACATTAGCTATAATAAGCCTGTTGAAATGTTTTCGGGTTTACCTTCAGGGAAAACATTTTAAGATCGTGACGGACTGTAACTCGTTGACACTGACTTTGAGTAAGAAAGAATTAAACCTCAGAATAGCTAGGTACGCATTAGAACTCAAAAATTATGAATATACGCTAGAGCATCGGTCGTTCAACAAATACGAGTATTCTAGTATTAGAAATCAATACGTTCGAAGAAAATCTGATTATATGCCAGGGCAGAGATAGTAACATAAAAAGTTTGTATGAGATGTTACAAAGTTCAGAACACGCTTTATTTGAAATGCGCAATGGTATATTGTATAGTAAAGGGAATGACGGTACAGTTGCATTTTATGTTCCTGACGACATGGAAGCACATGTCATATATAAATACCACGATGAAGTCAAGTAAGAAAGGTTACTGGTTCCCGAAAATGAGAGACAAAGTAGGGAAGCATATTAAAAATTGTTTAAAATGTATTGTTTATTCTTCAAAATATGATCGTAAGAAGGGTTTTCTGCATAGTATACCCAAGGGAAATGTCCCATTTGACGTGGTGCACATTAACTATTACGGTCCAGTCATTCAAGACTGGTGAAGAAACATATTCTTGTTGTCATTGACGCTTACACCAAGTTTGTTAGGCTATACCCTACTAAGTCTACTAACACGAAAGAAGTTATTGGAGCACTTAGGGATTATTTCAGGTCGTACAGTCGTCCTAATGGTATAGTGTCGGATAGGGTAAGTTCTTTTACGTCATGCGAATTTGAAGAATTATTGGAGAAAAATAGTGTACGTCACGTAAAGATCGCTACCGGTTCGACACGGCAAATGGCCAAGTAGAAAGAGTAAACCGTAGTTTAGGGCCAATGATATCTAAATTAGTTGAGCTATGTGAGGGTGTCCATTGAGATTCAGTTGAAGAGACGGTTGAACACACTCTGAATAACACGTTGCACAGGTCTCTAGACAAACATCATGGCATAATGGTTTTTGGAATCCCACAAAAAGGGTGGGATCAGATCAGTTCAAGGAAAATTTGGTTGAGATCTAACAGGCTTTAGAACAGAAGATTATAGACGAACGAGAGAGTCAGCAGCAATAAAACAAAAGAAATTACAGGCATATAACAAACAGTATGTAGATTAGGTATGAGGTAGGAGAATACGTGATGATGAGGAACTTCGACTCACACACTGGTGTAGCCAAATAACTTATTCCGAAGTTCAGAGGGCCATATCAGATCGTGAAAGTTTTAAATAATGACAGATATCGTTGACATATCTGACGTTGAGGGTTGGAAATATCCGTCGGTGGTTTAAAGTACGTGAGGTCTCAAGTAAATAAGATAGGCATAGATCAGGGGATCTATGTTGTCAGGACGGCCGAATTGTAGCGATGTTTATTGTGTTTATATTATTTATGTTTATTCAGCTAACATCACTTATGTTTATTCAGCTAATATCACTCTCCTTTGACAGCCAATGTACGCTAAACTAATGTACGCTGAATCTGAGTTCAAACAAAAGAAAAACGGGCAGAATAAAGTGGACTACCGAAGAAGAAAGACGTTCGTATTTTTCATTTTTTTTCTCGCGCCTACAAAAAAAAAAATATTAATGACCACAATACTAAACCACAGTTGGCATGGTTTGCAATACAATCGTTTTATTTAGTCTTGCCCAAATCTTATACTCCCAATGTGCTCACACTTGTGTATAATTCTAGGGAGAGAGAGAATTTCAAGAATTTCATTCTTCGTCATTCGTTTGTGTAGATTAATTATCGTTAATTTTTTCTTGTTTCCACCACTTGCAATTCACTTACTTTGTTCTTTTCTTACATAGATAAATACTACTCACTTTATTATATTTCTTGTTGTGTAAAAAAATTATGTTCCACGACGCTGTCCACTATTTTATTCTTTAATCCCTATACACAAACAACAGCCATTTAAAGCACAACAATCATCGCATCAAGCATGTGCAAAGAGCACTGAAATGTTAACTGCAATCTTAAGAACGATTAAATCTTTGCTACTGTTAACTGTTAATTGATCAGTGCGATCACTGCTCACTGAAAATCGCACTTGAAGGAGGGCCTTCATTACCAGCGAATGAAGAGCAATCTCCATTGATTTCCCTTAGAGACTAGACAACTCCTAAATATTGAGTGGAGCAGGGAAGTCAATATATCAAAGCCTTACTGCAGTTCCACAGAGAAAACTCCATCGAACCCAGGTGATTTGTATGGATGAAAGCAGTGACGTGAAGACACAAATCAGTTTAACAAAATCATAAGGACGAGATTCAACACGTCATTTATGAACTACCGCAGGATTTATGCCGAAAAGTAATGGACAATTTCATTAAAAGGGCGGAAGTCTGCAAGGGCAGCAGTGGCGCCAATTTCGGTCACATAATTTTTCATGTTTAATGTCAATGTCTCAACATTATATTGACATAAAGATATCAGCAGTTTATCAAAAATCAATGTGCTTTATTTAAAATTTAAATCGTAACCTTCGATTGAATCACCCTTTATAAATAGCAATATAGGTATAGAGCGCACGTAAATTGTAATTAAAAGATGTACCTATTTATTATAATCAAACTATAATAACTATGTATAGTTCAGTCTTTTGTTGGCACAAATGCAGTTTACTTGGCAGACGAGGTCAATAAATTTGAGGCTTCAGTCACGCGGAAAACAAAACAGCACGAATGCAGTTTGGCCCCCTGTGCTTAAAACCCTTTGCCGAAGCGATAAATTCATGATATTATGTGAAGAAATAATATGAGTGAAGAAATAATTAATTAATTTAAATTAATTAATTTAAAAAAAAAAGTTTTAATAATCTGGATGTTGTTGGCCATACATTTGCCACTGAAATTACGTTAACATGGCTGAACGTGGAGAGCCTGACATTATTAGTCTTGAAATCAGCACAATGAAACGCGTCGAATGCCATCAAAAGTGAACTAAAAACTTCGTTTGGGAGCTAAGTTTTAGTCTTCAATTGATTACCCTCACGGTGAAAAGCAATCATTACCTGCCATCTACGAGGCAACATTTCAATTGCACTTAGTAGATGCACGAGCAATAACCTAGGTAATCCAAATATTGATGGTAATAAATTGCCACAAATACTATTGGTGTAGATGAGAGATAAATATAATTGTGCGCGCAATGGCTGCAACTATTTAGCACACAGTGCGCGCTTAGTTAGATATGTAGGTTAATTTCCCGCGATTGTTAAACCGCGCAGTTAAATAGTATAGCAATTTTCGCCAGGCTTAAGGGGCTGATATTAAGAAAAGTCCTTTTGACTTTCCACGTAACTGTCAAAGATATCTTCAAATAGAGCGAAAGGGAAACTAAACCTTTCAGCAGATTATTATGTAAGCATAACACTTTAGGCTTCATTTCATATCGTATGAACACACACTTACCTCTCCGACAATTCCTTTACAGCGATGTTGATTTCTTGGCTTGGGGCAACCATTAACGCAGTATCTTCCTCGTCCTCATCGCTTTCCATAGCGCGTCTGAAACGATCAATCAGAAGCCAATAAAGCACAGTCTAAGGAGCACACACAATCAGCAACAATAAATAACATACATAGCCTTAGCTTTAGCTAGCTCCAATGCCGTGACCCAACTCTGCCGCTCCACTTCATTGGCCGCCTTTATGTGAAACGTCTGAGTTCCTCCATTCGATATGACAAAAGTGCATGAGTCTACTGTGTGAATCAAAGCCCCATGCAGCGAAATCGTCCCACGGCAAGTGTGTGCCATCTCCGCCTGATTCCTAGAATTGGATTTTCTTTTGCGATGATTGCGAAAACAAACGAAACACCATGAACGAAAAGAAATAAAGTTGGAGACATTCGATTCCATACCTGTAGTACGAAAGGATCCCGTTCGATAGGACGAACCACCGTCGCTGGTAGCCTTTCAAGTAGTTTGTCCATTTAAGCAGCCAACCTTTCATTTCTGGGTCACCTTTTTCTGTCAGCGATTTTCCTGTGATGTCCGTCATTTTCCTTACCTTTTATTCTTAGATTTCTGCCCAAACTTAAACTATATTTCGCTTGATAAAGAACCACTTATAATATGCCTTATACGCCACCCGTTGGTATATATGTATGCATAAATCAATTATCGTCGCGGTAGTCACTTTATGTTACATTCACCGGTTTTGTGCAAACTGCTATAGTACACCACATACATACATAAAGCGAATACGCTTTTGGCATTCGCTAATCGCCACGTATCGCGTACTTGTGTTTGCGCCGCACGACGAGATGGGCACTAGAACAAGAAATTCACTGTTCTTTCACTTTTTAGATGTTTTCCCTTAATTTCCACGACCGTGTTCCAATAAAAAAAGTAGCAGGAAAGTGCATCTCTTATATTCAATTGGATATTTGGACTTCTAACGCAAGCAAAGTATTGAACTTTTTTTGTAGGTAATTTGGTTGGTTTATTTATTGAATTAAACAATTGCGCGAATCTGGAGAAAAAATTAAAATACAGGCAGACAACTGAACTTATGCAGTACACGCAAAGAACGATGAAAACACGACCGACAACAACAAGAATACGCACGAGACGACATCAAGAATGACAGCTCATCATATGGCTGCACCTGAGCAAATGGGCTGGTTCAGTTTATTAAGCGCGTCAATATTTCTAAATGGACTTAAGCGATGCCTCATTGAACACAATTTTTTTTCATCAAGGTATGCATTGTTCGCACCAACGAAAATTTGTATGTTTTGCCTTCTCTTCATGCATTTCTGTGGATATAGATCGACGTAAAATTCAGTGTCAAAAGATGTTGAATAAAGAACTATAAACGAACGATGTGACAAACTGTTTTTTTTTTTATTTTCAATTCGAATAATAGCTGTGTTTTTTTTTTTATTAAATTGATCCAATTCAGCTCAATTTTTAATACTCAACACAAGAACCAGTCACTGTGCTGGTTCAAGTTAGAACTGCCAATCGGTCTTTCCAGGATATCCAATGTATTGGTTTTAAAAATGCTTCCGTCATTCCAATCAATCAATCAATGGTTCAAATCGGTTAATAACATGACAACTATTCCAGTTCCTGTCATTCCTATCAGTCAGTTTTCCATCCAATTCAGCGAATAACCGATTTAATTAGCTCACACACCTGAGCGGTACGTTATACCGCTTGTCCTTTTACGCTGGCGGTATTTTGTATGCGGTATTCACATTACCAGTTGCTTCTTGTTTTTCAGGATTGACCAAATGTGTTCTTCAGATGAAGATGAACTAATTTTGTTAAAGTTATTGGCAGATGAGGAAACAGATGAAAACAAGTAAGTTTAATGTTTCAATGAATATATTTATTTGAGTAGAATTATTAACAAATTCCCTAGTGGAAGAATAAACAAAAGGAAATAGATTCACGAAATTAACAGAAAACGAAATATGAGGTTTTGGATCGGTATTTTAGCAGCTGGAGTCATTTGTGCTTGCTATCGTATATGTTCCATTTCTTACTGCTTTATAATTTGGGAAATTCCCAATTTAATTTATGCCTGTCGTTCCAGTGAAAATGATTTTATTGTCTTTGCACAACCCAACAATATCAATTCTGTTGCATCGTATCATTACGCCCGCGTTTATTTTGTAGGTGTTCAATCACTATATCTACTGCTGATGGTGCATCTACAAGGCAACACGAATTTGGGGTCCGACGTTTGCGATTAGGTTTAGTAGATGGCGTTGCAAACTCTTCGGAATCTAGACAAATCTAATTTTGACTGGGGTGATTATCGCCTACGTTGATTTTTTCCCCCTGAATATTTACATTTGAAGTTTCTGGATTTTCTCTGGTATCACTTGTATCACTATTGACTTGGGTTTCACTACAGCTTACGTTACTAATAGTTTTTGCAAAATGTAGAAATGCTTTAATTCCTTCCATATGTGTTGCCCATTGCCAGTATTTATAACACTTTGCACTTTGTCCAGTTGTGGTTTTTAAGCTCCTTACGTACTTTGCATATGAATCCCTCCGATTTTTTCATTTTTTTTTTTTACAGTGTCAACTGAAATAGAAGTATGTTGTTTAATACGATAATTTCCTTGAATTCACATCTCGATCATGTTCAAAACAATTTTTCTTTATCATCTTTTCTTTGTTTAATCTTGTCAGGGATTTGTGATTGATTTTGTATTTGTCTGAACCCACTGAACAGATCTGGAAAGAATCCGCTGAAGAATTCGACAATATGTGGCAGTTTCCAAATTGCATAGGAAGCATAGATGGGAAACATGTAACCATCAAATGTCCTGATAACACAGGTTTGCAACATTTCTGCTATTTGAACAAATTTTCTGTGGTACTCATAGCAATTGTTGGAGCTGACTACAAATTTCTTTGTGTGGATATAGGTGCCTATGGGAAAAACAGTGATGGAGGCATATTTAAAGGATCTGCAATGGGCCATAAATTTGAAACCGATCCATATAATGTACCAAAAAAAAAAAAAACGTTGCCGGACAAACGAAACCCAACACCACATGTCTTAATTGAAGGCGAGGCAATTGCGCTAAAGCCCTGCCTTATGCAACGTTTTCCTTACAGGCAAGCCAGAGAAGATCCCGCGAAGAAAATTACAACAAAAATCTGTGCCGAGCCCTACGAGTAGTGGAAAATGCCTTTGATATCTCAACTCAAAAGTGGCGTGTTTACTACAGACATTTGGAAGTAAAAGCAAAAACAGTTATCAAAGTTGTGCAGGCAACATGTGTTTTGCATAATTATTTCAGAACAAAGACATGTGATGTGTTAAATTTCTTGAGGCAACTAAACGCCAAATTAGAGCCTTATCTGATATGGGAAATGATTCCATAAGAGCAGTGAAATCAGCTTTCACAATCCAAGAAGAATTTGTCGATTATTTTAACAACTGAATTTTCTTGTAACCACACAAATTATTAATTACATACGTACATATGTAGCAAAGTTATTGTTTATTTTGTCACAGCACTATTTTGTTTTAACAAAAGTACTACTATTTATGTACATTGCTTTGAACATATTAAACTTTTTTTTAAGTACTGAGGTCACTTACTATCTTGCTTTATTTTTTTTTTTTGTACTCCGGATATGTTAAATCAAATAAAATAATGTTTATTTCCACTAACTCAATAAGCTTTTCAATACACATTTTGATCTGCGGTACGCGGTACACGGCGGGCAGCAAGCAGCTGCGGTACAAAGCTGTATCGCTGCAATACCGCAATACCGGTTGTGGTATACCCTTCCCAGTGTGTGCATCTATGTATGTTTACCGCAATAAGATTACGTACCCTTGTACCGCTACCGCGTACTGCTCTTTAAAAGAGCTTAAAAAAGACAATAGTCAGATCGAATTCATGTTGAAGGTGGAATGTAACTAGGTACCAGTGGCGTGGCGTCCATACAAGCCGATTCCTTCCGGCTTCCCTTTTCAAATATCAAAAAATTTTATTTTGCCACTTGCCAACCATCATATTCAATTATTTGTTCATCAAACCATTTTTCATAACTTTATACACGCTCGAAGATGAAATGCTGCGACCACCTCGGTTGTTTATTCATTTTTACTCATACACAAACTCGCACACAGCGTGCAATGAATTTTTTTGAGAAGCCGTTCATTTTCCGGGTTATGCATTCATTTCATCACAGTACGAACTTTCAACTCTATTCCTTTCTGGCATATAGTAGAAGTTTATTTCCGATTTCTTTGTCTAACATAGATTCGCTTATGAGGAAAATAACCCGCGATTTCTCGGCTTTTGTAGATGAACATTGGTGGAGGAGAAAGGTTTTAGTTCGAGGGAGTTTTTTTTTTTTATTGTAGGCAACAAAATAAGCCGAGGAAAATCGAGTTATTGGGTGATGTAGTGGTTCGAACGGCGTTTGAGGTGTTTCTTACTTGTTGGGTATTTTTTTTTTTGCAAATTTGAAATAACGGTTGCAAATCGGTTGTGTAATTGTGCGTGATTTATTGAAAATTTGGATGTAAATTTTTGTGATTTTTGTGACTGCTAATTATTAGAAAATTTTTAAAATTTTGCAATTGCATATTGATAGTTAAGTTAGTGTTTTAAATTATTATAAAATAGTGAGTGAGCTAAGTGAATAGTTATTAGCTATATACCAAGCAAGTAATTATAAATCTACTCAAGAGGTGCCCCATTGAACATTCTAATTATTTTTAGACAAGATGTCTCTAGTTAATTTTGTGTGTTGTTTAACTTATTTTCTTCTAAAAGAAACCCACGAGTTCAGTAAGCTTTCTTTTTTGTAAAGAAAAAAAGTTATAGAACTAGGTCGCTCGACACCATCAATGAAAATTGATTATACGCGAAAGGATGGGTATAAGAAATATTTTCATGAGTCTTTTTACAAAAAGAATCCATGGCTGACTGGCAGTTGCAAATTAAATAGAATGTTTTGGTTTCCTTGTCTTCTTTTTTCTAATTCTCCTAGTGTTTGGAGTCACACAGGTTTCTTTGATATAACAATTTTATTAATTATTCCAAAAAACATATTCAAACGGAAAAGCATATACGCAGCTGCTTGCATTTGCATGAATTTGGCGAATATCGCATAGAGACTTCTTTAGGGAATTCTTACGAGGCTCATAATAGAAAAGTTGATCGCAATCGCGATTTAATGAAGCGTTTCATAGACACTGTAGTTCTTCTAGGAAAACAAGAGCTGGCATTCCGGGGTATCAGAGACTCGATGGCAATATTATTCGCGTATAGTGAACGTCTTATTCAATTACAGAGAAGACATAGAGCTTGCGAAGCAAGAGATCGAGGGTTTTGAGTCATGGATTCATTCTGAATTTGTAAACTCATTTGACTCAATCTATGAGAGCGTAAGTAACTGCTCAGAACCTCCACGCAAACGCCGACTACTTAATATTGATTCGAATACAAATAATAGCTGAATTTTTGTAGCAATTATAGATAACGTTACAAGTCAGATTAAGAATAGGTTAATTTAATATAGGTTTAGTTAATATATTTCCTTTGATTTATTAAACAAATCAAAATATGAATATTTTTCTAATTCAATGCCGGATCACAAAATATCTTCTTTAATTACCCTATTTCATGGAATTTTTAATTTTACTACTTTAAAAAATGAACTCAAAGTTTTATACACTACCTTTTCACTTAAACAGCTTGAGGTTTTTCAACTTTATAAGCATTTTAATACGGAAATGCTTAGAGATACTTTTTTCTCAAATTCTAACATTGTGTGAAATCTTTTTAACCCTGCCTTTGACTGTGGCCTCTGTCGAAAGATCTTTTTCGACTTTAAAAATAATCCACACTTAAGAAATTCCCACAAAGAAGAAAGACTCTCAGACCTGGCACTTTTATCTATCGAAAAACACCTTCTTTTAGAAATTAAAAATAACTCAAATTTTTATGAAAGAGTTTTAGCAGAATTCGTAAAAAAAAATCGTAGGATAGTTTTAGAGTACAAATAGGTAGTATATAATTGTAATTGCTAAATTTTTTATATTTAACAACGCTCCAGAACGACTTCTTTCGAAGCCACTTTTTTTATGCGATGAGCTCATTGTCTACGTAAATTCCAATGACTTAAAGTATAACAAAGATGGCTTAGATTGCATATCTTAAGTCTGTTTTTCGAATAAGCACCACTTTTGGCACGTTCGCTCAGCTAGCGCATGTTCACCATAAACTTCCACCAAAATACGATGACTTTCGGCAGCAGTTTTCTTCATATTAAAGTAATGAAGAAGAACTCCCCGCAAAAACACTTTTTCAGGCACAAAGTTCGACATATTTGAGTGAAAAAAAATTATTGTTGTTTACCCTTCAAATGAATGACATATACTGAAATGACGTACAATGACAGTAGCTTTCAAACGCATGTTCCAATGGAATAATAACAATGGAATAATACAAGTTACGCCATCTCTTAGCAAACCGCACGAATTAAGTTATTGACCCAATACTTAAAATTTTTTCGCCTTCCCTCTCTTGAAATTTCACCCCACGCCACTGCTAGGTACTCGTTAATGGGAAGAAAGAGAAAATTAAATCAAAGTACTAGTTCGATCCCATGTATTTACATACATCGACGTTGTTTGTAGACTTGTTCGCTTGGAATCGCTTGCCATTTAATCATTATGTTAAGAGAAATGCTTTTAACATTTGCGAAAAAAAATTATAATGTATTGTTGTAGAAAAAAAAGTACTCATTATTTGTACCCTTTTAGAGATCCCAGATTATATAATATTTGAGACAAATCGGGACAACGGCTGCATTCGGCGAAATGAAGAAGGGGGAAATTCGGAACAGACATAGTTACATATACATTTTTCATGTTTGTTATACATATACATTTTTCATGTTAATTTCTGATTTCTATTTATTCAAACTTGAAATATATTTTTAGTAACACCTTATCAATTTGAAAATCAATATTATGTATTATAAAACCGTGATCTTCCTAAAAAACTAAGATCACGGGTCTTTAAGGTCAAACTTGGAACATTACCAGGGAGATTGATGCGTGCGGCATTCCTATATCCGTTGTTTTCATGTACTCAAAAGACCATTCAGGCACGCATCAACCAAGCAACGAACAGTTAAATAGAAAATGATACTTTTAAGGAAAAATTCCCTTAATATCAACCAAGCAACACATATGAGATACAATTTGCTCTAAAATAATCCAGTAAACCAAAATATACAAAGACACCAATCAACCAACAAGTAAGAGGATACAGATGTATAATATGTCACAACAATGTGGTCACTAACTTTGGAACAAAACAAAAATCTAAAACCTAAAACGATCTGTAAAACAGAGGCTTGAAATCGCTAAACAAAACCCATAGTTATCACACATTAGCGACCAGCTACTGCCCGCGATCATGTAAAATCACAAATGTAAAAGGTGTATCATATAGCCAGAGAGATTCCGAGGAGACCGAGAATCCGCATTCGGCTCCCAAATATGGCCATTTGATAACTCGACGGTTCCCACGATTGACTGGAAAGTCATCAAGGCTGAGGAACCGCACAATAACACCCCTCTCTTTTCTCATGCTGATCACCGAGGACAGCGCCGTCTCTATTGAGAGATCGGTTGCAAACTTCGCTTTGGTATCAGACATGCCAAGGTCAAAATCTTCACATCCTCAGGCCCTTACGACGACTTAGACGAAGTCGACGACGCCAACAAATTGTTGGAGGACATGAGGATCGAGTCCACCTAATCCACCAATCAAACTCAAAATTCAAACAATGCTGAAAGTCATACAGATTAATCTGCATCACTCGATTTGTGCTACAGATAATCTGATGGTCTTTCTGAAAGAGGAAGACATCGACATCAGCATTATAAAAGAACCTTAGATTAATGGCCCTAACATAAGGTGCCTAAATTATAACCAATACAACCTGTATTACAACCATAATAAAATCAACCACGGTAAGCCTAGAACCTGGGCACTCATTCCGTAAGACGATTATCGTCGGACGATATCGTTTTGACGATAGTTTTGCTTCACGTAGCATTAAAAATCACTATCTTCTCTAGACTATATCGTTTTGACGATTCAACTTTTGCTTCATGTAACCCTTAAAACCGTCAAACACTGTCGTCAAGACGACATCGTTTGCATGATAGCTAAAGAGGTATCGTCTTGCGTTTGTTTGTATATTTTGCAAGCAAATTAAACTTTCTTTTGGAATTTTAAAGTGAATAGTTTCAGTGTAAGTGTTTGCAAATTTTTCGACGTTGTACTATTTTACTTTTTGACGATGAAAATGATAACAAATTACAAGCAATTAAACAATTAAAAAACGCAACAGATCATTTATCTCTTCCTACGCACATGTTAGTACATTAAAACAATTTTAGCTCGTCTGATTTAACAGTCGTTAAAATAGAGAACGCAGGCAGCGCGGACCTACTAATATCATCCGTCTACATAGCACACAACCGACAAGCACCGCCGAAAGAGGTGCATGAAATGATAACCACCATCTCAAAATCAAACATCAACCTGCTGATGGGCTGCGATGCCAATGCCAGACACACGGTACGGGGCAGCTCGGAAAACAACGAACGCGGTGAGTTTTTGATTGGTTATATTATTGAAAAATAAAATTAGTATTTTTGGCGACATAATATAAGTGGCCAAATGAACCAGTTATTTTAACCTTTCATATTTATTGAGCAGATGGAAACTGGTATTTTTCTAGCCGAAACAAGAAAGTTCATTCGACCCAATATTATTTCTGGTGAAAATAAATCGATTTATTAGACCCAACATTTTTTTGGGCCATCGAAAATGGGGAAAAGAGGATTTTAATTTTTTTTTTTGATGAAATATTAGGTCTCTTATTATATCTACATAATATTTTAAGCTATGACAAACTGTGTTTGAAATTGTAAAGATAAAAAGTAAAAACGATGATATATGTACATATGTAGGTATGCACACACATATTTCATGAACGATGATATACAAATTTTCACCTCCTAAGTTATTGATGTAACGTACATATGTACATACAGTGCTTTGCAAAAGTATAACCGCACCCTGTAAAAGACCTTTTCCAGGAAACTCTACACGGATACAGGCCCTTTATTATTTTTTTTATTTTATGGCATCAATTAACAAGTAATTAGAGCAAAAAAAAATCCCGGATATTTTCTTTTGGGATTGCCAACATATATAGCCGCACGATATAAAAACTGCAATTTTCATTCAGTTTTTATTGTGATTTTGACAAATAAGAATGCCGCGTGGTACGCATTTAACGGAAGCAGAAAAGGGAAAAATTCTGGCTTTTCGCGAGGATGGTTTGGGCTTTTGAGCAATCGCGGAGAAAAAATCAAGATCGGACCGTGTCATTCGAAATTTTTTATAAGACCCGGGGTCTTATGGCACAGCAATCCGACCTGGCTGTCCACAGAAGCTTACATGTCGCGATCAAAGGCGAGTAATAAAGGCTTCGCCCAATTCGGTGCTTTCATTGTCAGAAATTCGGAGTGATTAGATTTAGATGTTTCATTTTCGACGGTTTCGCATACTATAAAACGCGGATTAATCGTCCGAAGCAAAATGGTGCCTGCGTAATTGGAAAACCGTAAGTAACATTGTTTTCATTTCCTCTTTTTTTTCAATTTGAAATGTCTTAATCTAATACAATATTTTTTTTTTTTAATATTATTTTTAGTGACGAAAAGAAGATGGACCAGACGGCTTTAATGGATATTAACACGATTTACGGAAGGAACCAAGATTTTATTTCGAAGAGGAACTTCGGCGGAGGAAGTTGTATGGAATGGAGGGCTTTCTGCGCTCGCGGTAAGGTTTCACTTGCCTTTACCTCCACAAAAATGGATAGTGCAGCATACACCCAGCTACTCTAAGGGAACTTGGTACCATATTTAAGACGATATCGGCGATTCCCTCATGTTTTTCAACAAGATAATGCAGCGATTCACGTCAGTCATCGAGATTTGGAATGGTTTCAAGCCCAAAACATCAGATTGAAGAAGTGGCCAGCACGTTCTCCGGATTGTAGTCCGATAGAAAATCTTTGGGGAATAATTACACGCCGAGTTTATGCCCATAATCGGCAATTCGCGAACGTTGCTGAGCTTCGAGCATTAATTATGGATGCATGCAACTCCTTGGAGGATTCCATACTAAGAAAACTAATTGAGAGTATGCCCAATAGAATTTTTAGTATTATTGAAAAAAGGGGTAATAAAATCTCATACGAACATCTGTAAAAACAGTTAGCCAAAATAAAAAAAATAAAAATAAATAAAAAATGTAATGCGGTTATACTTTTGCAAGCTAGACGAAACAGTTTTTTATTGCTGCAAATCCCAAAAGAAAATGAAATAAATAAATAAATATTTGGCGCAACAGCTCACTAAGTGCCAGGGCCTAGCTTCTCGCAACCACTCGTGTTGTGTGGGTTATATTTTTCACACGAATGGAAGGGACCTACAGTTTAGTGCCGTATCCGAACGGCAATTTGTTTTGAGAAGCTTTCTCGTGACAACAATACTCTCGGATGTTTGTCAGACGTTCGCGAGAGGTGGGATCGTGAAAAAACTTTTTGGTGTTTTCTGGGATTCGAACTTGGAACCTCTTGCGTAGTGATCCGACACACTAACCACTACGCCACGACGCCCACCCAAAAGAAAATAACGGGTATTTTTTTTGTTTTGCTGTAATTTCTTGTTAATTGATGCCATAAAAAAAAAGAAATAACAAAGGTCCTGTAACCGTTTAGAGTTTCCTGGAAGAAGCTTTTTACAGGGTGCGGTTATACTTTTGCAAAGCACTGTATGTACATATTTTAGGTTTTATAAAAGCAGTGCCTGGTAGGCAAATGATTCTTTGTGTAGAGGAAACAAGGAAAGGAGGTGGCTGTGGTGTAGTGGTAACATCATCACTTGTCACGCCGTTGGTTCACGGTTCAAAACCTGATGTCAAGAATAATCTATTTATTTCTCATGAAATAAATAAAAAAGTCGATCAATTGCGAAAGCTAAGTCAACTCTACTGCGAAGGCATAACATTTTCATTTTCACTCTTAATGCATTTTTTATTAATTAATTCATTATAACTTACATGCTACGCAAAAAGCGTTTAAAACTAGCTTAACTAACATGCGGGCGTCCTAAGCTATATCTAATACTTAAAACTATGTCTTTCGACGTAACGTACTTGAACATTTTCGATTTATTTTATTTATATAATTTTAACAGTAACTAAGAAAATTTGATAAAAACTTAGTGAAAGTAACATTTTTTTTGTATTCTTATATATAAAACCTACAAATCTACCGTAAAATAAATCTTAAACTACCTTATTCTAAATTAGCCTATCTTATTCTACCTTACATATTCTATACGTAAATTTTTTTTTTATCGAGTGCTGTTGTTTTATAATTTTTTTTTATGTTTTTTGTGTTTTTTATGCTTTTTTTGTATTTTTTTCATCCAAGTGCTGTGGACATATTTTTTTTTTTTTTTTTTTTTTCAATCAATACCTACAACCTACCTAAACTACCTACACCTAAACTATGTAAGTCGGCCATGGACAACAACAGCCAACTTCAAACATGCAACAGGCTAAACTGGATTAGGGGAAACGACAAAGGAGTTTCCTTTCTTTCGGCTAGCCACCAAAAACGACCGTACTGACGTTGTACGTTATAAATATCGCGACTCGATACCACCCTACTAAACTGGAGACGCTCCACACTGCCGTGTGCAACGTCTCTGTCGTAGTTGAGTCGCCTATCCACAACTGTCCGAGCAACGTGGAAGATTAGCGACACCGCCAATCTGTCCTGGATCAGAACTTCTTATCAAAATAGAGAAATGCCTCTGGGGGAACAAAGCCGTTAAGGCGCACTCTCTCGTGATACTCGTAATTGGGGTAATAAGCAGCAGAGATCAGGTTGTTCATCGAGCTCATTGCTCTTGCAATATGCCTTCGAATCAGCTTGATAACGAAATTATCAACTCTTATTAGGTTAACTCTGTTATATAAGACCTCATTGGGATAGAATTTTATGTACTGGGACTCTGGTGTTCTGTACAAATAAAGGCAAGCCCTCTCAAGCACCCGAATCTTTTCCAGCAAGCTTGCTCCCACGTTGAACCACCCGGGACATCCATATACGATCATGGGCCGAATGAGGGCCATGTAGCAGATTACCTTTACCCTTGCATCGAGTTGCTTGCTATAAAAAAGTCTCTTTGTAAGGGCAAAACCACCTTTGGCTCTGGCCAGAGCAGCATCTATATGTTTATTAAAATATAAATATTGGTCTAACCAAAGCCCAAGGTATCTGACTACACTTCGACATGCAAGTGGCTGTCCGTGTGGTCCCACGATTGAGAACTTTCGCCAATTCTTTCTTGTATCCCTTAAGGCCCCAGACAACGGCGTCCTAAAAAGAATGGTTTCCGATTTCTGGAAGTTGATCTTCAACTTCCAGTCATCGCAATATCGCTGAATCTTATCAAAGTCACGTTGCAAGAGCAGTGCAATGACCTCGATTTTTGGTCCTGATCTATACGCGATCAAGTCGTCTGCATACGCTATGGCATGGTGAAGTGATCCTATGAGATCGCTCGTGTAAATGTTGAAAAGGATCGGCGAATTAACCGCGCCTTGTTGCAGACCGTTTTTAATTAGAAATGGTCCAGCAGAAGTCACATTGCCATTTTTGACGATGAACTGCTTACTGGTGAGCATGTTATGAAGTATGTACAGCGGTGGTTTGCTTATGCCCAGCCTGCTTAGCTTGTAGAAGAGTCCCTCTAACCATACGGTGACGAAGACCTTCTCCAAGTCAAACAGGCAGGCCCCGTGCATTGGTTCTTGCATTTGTTCAATTGGATATCCGATACCAGTTTAGACGCGGCATGTATTGTATCATGCCCCGTCTTAAAACCGAATTGGTTATCCGGAATTATATTATTGTTCTCAGTCCACTTAAGCAGGGCCCTATTGATCACTTTTCGAATACCTTGCTGACGTTCGGAAGGAGACTTATCGACCGGAGATTTGCCGGATTGGAAGTGTCCTTACCCCGTTTGGGGATGGGTTGTATCACTGCTGTTTTCCAATGCACTGGATAATGTGCATTATTCAGTGCATTGTTAAACAGAGTGGTGTAAATGTCCACCGCTTCTAGAGGGAGATGTCGAAGCACAATGTTCAATACTCCATCGATTCCCGCAGATTTCTTCCTCCTCAACGAGTCGAAGATCGCTTGGAGCTCCACCTTCGATAATGTACCCTTTCATCGGCGATGACATTATTTGCCATGATATCGTCATTGAACTCGGTAGAACCTATGTTCTCGAATCGCCAGTGCTCTATATCATTTCGAAGGTAGGAGTTGTGCACAAGGACGCGATTTTCCAGGTCGTGGTTCGGGCAAATGGTATCATTTACCTTGTATACTTCTTGGAAAGTCGCTCCTATAGCCTCTACCTTCTCCTGCGGATCTTCGATCACAAGGAAGTTGTCATCCTCTACTGTGTTATCTGGATCTATACCTGCTGTTATTAGTATTTGTCCATTGTTTGTCGTTCGGGGGACCTTAACATACTCGGGTTTTTGGATTTTACAGCCCGAATTTTGTTTGTCCAATGCAAATTTACAGAAAGTCTGTAATTTTCTCTAATTAATTTCTGGAGGTTTTTAATCAACGACTTCAGCGTCCTAACCTCCGAGTTTTGTCTGTCAGTAAACTGTTTGTACAAGGTTTTTAGTCTCGACAGCAGTCTACTTTTGTGTTAGTGTAATGAGTCAATTGTTGCATTGCGGAATATGTCTGCGTTGTCAGTATGTTGATACCGAGGTATCGTATTGTCCACAGTTCGTTTAATTGTCTTGTCCATTTGTTTTAGGTACCAGTCAATCTCCTCGTTTTACAGATTCCTATTGGACGGTGGCTAGAGCGAATTCGAGGAGAGTGCTCTTGTCAAAGTTCTTGAGAAGCGAGTCCAACGCGTCCTACTATAATTGTAGGAGAACGTTTGGACAAACTCCCCCAACTCCGCAATTTCGTTGGGAATCGTTATTACGGTACTGAATCCGCAATGGTCACTGTCATACACAAATGTGTGCAGGCAGTTTATAGTTTGTCGGTCCATGTCGGTCAGTTGTAACCGTACGTCGAGCAGCATAAGATCCAGATAGGATCCGCTTCTAGGAAACGACGGACTATCTGTAGTTTTCAAATCGAGTTTATACTCGACACTGTGTCGACCCCACCAATTGAATAGTAGGTACCCTCTAGGATTTGGTGTGTTATTTCCCCAATCTCTATGTTTGGCGTTAAGATCTCCGGCCATGATGAAATAATTCTCCTCCGACTCCAGCCTTAGGAATCGAAAAAGTGTCTCGAGCTCTGAAATAAATAAAATATATTGAGTAGCTTCAGGTGCATAGAGTGCGACCAAGTACATCCTCTTTCCACTACGGAGAGAGATGCACACGATACACGCTTCCAGCTCCTGGAACCTTCGCACTGACGCTGTACATATCTTTAAATTGCAGTTGTTTGCGTATGAAGATCGCAACACCTCCTCCTTGTGTGGAGTTGGGTCGGTCTCTTCTGACAATATTGTAATTATTGTTCCCCAATTTGTGCACATTTCACGAAAACAAAATTGAGTATTCAATGAATTGCGATCAAAATTGAATAATATACATACGAGTACGTAATACTTTACATATTAAAACTAATAGTTCAGGCTATTAAACCAACGGAATTCTAATAGAATACGAGTAAAAAAAAGGTTTAAAAAATAAAGCGTATTTTCTATTAATTTTTATTTACTCAAAAAATGATTGTGTTGATTGAACCCAATATTTTAGGCCAGAAAAATTATTGGGTCAAACTAACCATTTGTTCCGTAAAAATATGTATTATATTTTATGTACCAGGTGTCATTGGCCCAAAAAAAAATTGGGTCGAATGAACCCATTTACTTTGGGCAAAAAAAAAATAGAGAAAATTAATCACTTTGCACCAGTAATTAAATTGGGCCGCAAATACCTGTTTTATCAGCTTTTTTCAAAAAATAGGTCAATTGGATTCAGTCCCCGGTCTTTTTCTATTAAATTCTTAAGCCTGCCAAAGGTGTCATTAAAGCTCATATTAATTTTTATTTGTTTATTAAGGTTCTGAATGGCATTGTGTTTGCTCTCATTAGTTACCCTTAAATGATCTACTATTTCTTGACGATCAGCGTCGTCCATTGTGCCAAAAAGCCACTTTTGTGCAGCACCTACAACGTTTAATAAACCTCGCTTTTGTCTATGTGGTATTAGTGTAAAAATTTTATTTCTAATAGAATTAATTTGTAATTAGAACGTAGTAATTTTTTCTTTAAACCCGAATTTTTTACATTCAACTCCAAACTGTTCAAAATTCTTAAGATTTCTTTTGGGTTTACTATGTGTTGTACTATATCATAGCTTTTAGTAAAATAAACTTGTTCAAGATGGATCTCCGTATACCCTAGATTAGTTTCAATCTTCTCTACCGTCAGCTGTGTTTGTGTTACCTTCCCGGTTAGCAGAATCAGAATGATTTTGAATATTAATTACACCTGAAAATTTATTTTTGCATTTAATATTAGAAACATGTATATTTTGTAGGTTAGTGTCAATAAATTTAGGTTGCTCTTTGTGCCTAACTGCTTTATACGTAATTTTTAATATAATATGAATGCCTTGTCTCAGTGTATTCCTCCCTGTTTCTAAAGGGTGACCAGAGAGCAATGATAGTTTTTCCAATTGTTATGTTTCAGCAGCTGTCAAAGTCATTGGTAACTTGCAGCTGTCAGAACATTCAGTAAGGTTTGTCATTTTGTCATGCATCGTTTGACGCTTCCCGAAAATGTGAAAATTATTAAAAAATATTATTGAAATTCCGGCTCAGTTGTGAATACGCAAGGCGAATTTCGTCGTGAGGTCGGTCGTCATCATAGCTTCAGTGTGCGGGCAATTCGTTGTACCGTGGAAAAGTTTGAGCGTGAGTACACTCCTTTTAATTCTAGAGTCCCTAACGGAGCTGGGAGTAGAAAGTTATCTAAGTAATTGGATTGTTTCAATGACAATATCAGAAAATCTAACGTTGGAAATAATTCCCTTATGATTTCCTTATTAATTTCCTCAGCAATAAAGAAAACTGTTCAGGAGTGATTGGGCCAAGAACAAAGCACTCTGAATCCATGGACAAGTATACTAGCATCTTACAGGTGGAAACATATGCCAAAATTTTTATAAAAAATATAGAAATTGCAACATAGCAATAATGTCAGACACGTTAACAAACTGGGCAGAGGCAATTTAGTAACCCTATACTGGATACCCGGTCATGTCGAAATAGAGGACAATAAAGCAGCAGGCTTGCTAGTAAGACATGGGACGGCAGAATACTTCGTATTAGAACGTAGAATCCTCTTAGAAAACTATAACCAAAAAAGATTCAAAGCATGTTCTAGTTTAATAGAGCACTGCAAACTTAAGGAACACCTAAAGAAGCTAGGTATAGTAGAAGACGGCCTTTGCAGATTGTGCAATGAGTTTAGTGAAATTCGGGAACATCTTATGGAATCTTGTGGGACACTAACCCAAAAAAAAGGGAATATTTTGGCAAGTGCCAAATATCTGATAAAGAAATGCTGACTATGGACCCACTTGCTATCCTCAGATTCCTAAGTCAAACTGGACTAGAGAAGGTATTTTAGGGTGAATTAGTCATGCCAAGGTTAAGCCTGAGTACAAGCCTCTCAAATATAATTCCGTAAAGAGTTGTAATGCGAGAGGAAGTCTAATGAGGAAACATACCTTTTTATATAAATAAATAATAAATCTCGATGAAAATGTGAGTTTCGTCTGGTTTAGTGAGCTAGGTCAGGTTAGGTAAGGAAGGTTGTCTGTAGTAGAGTACAGACATACTTAGACCATTGCGATACCCCTGGATCTATCGATATTCAACCTACATTGCGGGCTAATCGAATCAGCTTCTTATAAAGCGAAGGATGCTTTTGATGTTGGTACCTGTTAGATCGCTGAAATCATCAAAGAAATAAGCTCGCAGGTGAATCGATCATCGTCTTTCTCGTTTTTGCAACCCCTGTAGAACTCATCCGCAAGGACACCGATAATGTAGCTAATTTGCGGTCGTTTAGCTTATCTAGGGCCAGATCTGTTTGGAT
This sequence comes from Pocota personata, assembly GCA_963082735.1. Taxonomy (NCBI): domain Eukaryota; kingdom Metazoa; phylum Arthropoda; class Insecta; order Diptera; family Syrphidae; genus Pocota; species Pocota personata. The sequence continues at coordinate 83,645,532 of OY720430.1, forward strand.
ACCACATACATATGTCGTACCATGCTCCAAGCTGATAGCATCCAGCTTGAGTAAGTACTTACATGAAGCGAATAGCATACCTAAGTATTGGTTTTCTCGTCAGCCCTACAATATCCTAGTATTCCTTGGTGGCCAGGCCCACAGCGGCAATCAAGAGCGGCCTTAGAAGTAAGTGAATACAATGTCAGGGACTTTATTGTCGCTTAGCTATCCATTAAAATGTAGGTATCATTAAAAGATCTGTAATCGGCATTATTTCCGCCTGAAATATGCTGCAATGATCTGAGGGGAGGAAAGAGATGCTCAAATCGAGCTTATCGAAGAAGGCATCACAACTCAGCCCAGTTCCAGTTTTAGCACCGTCTGTGTAGAAGTGAACAGAACTTTGACCCTCAGTGACAGCATAATACTCGTATACGGGCGGGAATTGTTGCCTGGAAGTTGCGACCAAATTCTAGTTTCGGTGGAGTATAGCCGGTGATTTCAGCTATAAAATTGAATTTATCAAGAAAAGGCAGTGGCCAGTTTGGTGCCTATACCACTGCGCTGAGGCTTTGAGACGAATGGCTGCAATTGTGCTAAAGGGTTTTCAAAATATACAATTGTTTGCATAATTTAGTACGAGGAGACTCTGTGCTATCAATTTTTTTTAACTTACATATGTTTGTTCGAAAAAGGTGTGAATTTTCATTTGATTTACTTATACATTTTAATACTTTCGTCAATCAAGAATTTTGATATCTATAATACTTTTTTGGATAAGTTTTGATAAATTTTTAGAAATGTATACTGCAAATATAAAAGGAGCACTGTCGGTTTCACTCAGTTTCGCTAATTTTAGTTTCCTTAAGCAAGAAATTATGACTTATTTTCAAGTAATTGAACACCATTTCACTTTTTAAATAATACGATTAAAATAGCGACAGTTTTATTAATTGCAGCTTTTGATTTTTTTATAATTCAAAACAATCTGAGCGCATTTGTAATCCTTAAGTTTGCTGAAATGTGTTTAGGGAACTTTGCGTTCAATTTTGATATAAACTTAAACGTCTAACCGTAATAGGCTTAAGCAAACTAAAGCTAATCTCGAAATTGAACCAAAAGTTCCCTAAAGTTCTGTCGAGTATAAATGTTACCCATAATATGGCTGTTTTTTTTTTTTTTTTTAATTGATATTGCCTTTTTGACGGGGTTCGAAGGATCTCTCCTTTGAACATGACAATACCAACTGAGCCGGTCGTGCTCTATCTTGCTTGTGATGGGTTCTTTTACATGAAGGCTTCCTCGAATCTTTGAACTTCTTATTCTATCAAAAATGCGTACCTACAATTTTTGGAATTGTTTAAAAATTAGGCATTCTCGTTGTAGAGAATTTCAGAACCTAAATATTTGATCCCTTGACATTCCCTGATATTCCCACTTAAAAACGGCTTTCATTAAATGTCCACCATTCACCGAGCTAGCTGCAGCAGCGAAAGTAGTGGAATATTTCGCGACTGTGGTAAAATTTCTTGCAATATTTTGTCTGCAACAATGTTAGTAAAAAGGCGTTCTTGTCAACAATGTGTAAATACTCGTAAAAATAAATGCATTGTAGAAGAATGTGTATTCATGTGCTGATATGGGTGAGCAGCCACTATGTCACGAAATATCCTTTTTACACTAATTACCGCAATTTAACTGCAATTTCCTCAACACATTGAAAAGTATCTCACAATGCCACCAAATATAACATTTTGGACTATATACCACTTTTTACTAGATATTACTTTACGTATTTGACCATTTAACTAAATACGAGTATTTAACACAATTACCCCCACTACTCTTAAAATAACACCTATGTGCTATGGGCTATGGTTGTGTATGTGAGTGTGTGTATGGATGAGCTACTAGGGTTTGTTTTGGTAAATTTGAATAATGAAGCAGGGTGTGATGGGGTTGCTGACAGAAATAACAACGAACCCTGCTAGGACAGTGTTGCGTAGAATGGCTATACGCGAGAGAGTTTTCGCAAAATCCTATTCTACTAATTATATCCTTTCGTAACCTAGTATCCATTTCAGGAATCGTTTGCAAGTACGGAGTGCATGTTATCCCATGTCACACAATTTACAGCTAAAGTCTTCTGCTTCGACCTCAAGTGAAATAAGTTTGGCTTTGCAGAATTTGAGATTCTTTTAGCGATGTTCTTATTCCCTGTCAAATGTCCTTTTTGTTCCTGCTGATCTATGACCTCCAATGTTCGGAACTCATCCTCAAAAAACTCAGAGAATTCTGCAAAGGTAGGTAAAGTTGTCTTGGCATCGTTCTATGAGTCACCGAGTGAGCTTTTGTATCATACAGTAAATAACAATCGCATCCCATTGATCAAGTGGCAATACTAGATTTTCAAATGCGTTATAGCTCTCCGCGGAAGTGTGCAAGAGATTCTTCAAACCTGCAGAATCACCTTGCTGCAACACTGACTGTCAAAAAAAGTGTTTAATTTTGCATTAACAAGAATACGCTTATGGTCATACCACGGCGTTATCATTTCTCAAACCTTTCCATAGTTCCCTCAGTCTATGTCTATTTCTGTTTTAACAGGTTGTTTAATAACTGCGCCGCGTTCATAGTGAGGAATGAAAAAAAATAGAACTTGTAGCACGGTAATACACCGCAAGCAACGCAATCTGTAGGATGCTAATCATACGATTGTAAACTTGAATAGCAACTTTACCTCTGGTGGGGGTAGCTATTCAATTAGACCAACTTGTTTAGTGTTTGAAATTAATCTGATTTAAATGATTTCTACTATGCAATATTTTTGCTCACTTAGTAATAAAATGATCAAGAAGGCTCAATGTTTTGTTTTGTTTTGTTTTGTTTTGTTTTGTTTTGTTTTGTTTTGTTTTGTTTTGTTTTGTTTTGTTTTGTTTTGTTTTGTTTTGTTTTGTTTTGTTTTGTTTTGTTTTGTTTTGTTTTGTTTTGTTTTGTTTTGTTTTGTTTTGTTTTGTTTTGTTTTGTTTTGTTTTGTTTTGTTTTGTTTTGTTTTGTTTTGTTTTGTTTTGTTTTGTTTTGTTTTGTTTTGTTTTGTTTTGTTTTGTTTTGTTTTGTTTTGTTTTGTTTTGTTTTGTTTTGTTTTTTCATGGTTGACAAAGTAGAAAAAAATCAATTTGATCACAAAACATGGAAAAAAGCAAAAAAATCGAGTTTATTCTACGAATTTCGGTGTCAAGAAAGTCTTTTTTACACATTGTGATCTTGCGCTTTTGAATGAAATTTACAATAATAACAATTGTTTGATTTGTTTTCTTGTCCTTGTTTACTCAATTTCAAAGGAGTAGGGTGAAATTTGTTCAGTTCTTGTCTGTCCACCGAAGAACTATTTTAGGTGAAAAGTTATTAAAAATGCCTGGTAAGAGAGCTTCAAATGATGTGATTCAGTTGGTTTATTATAACCATTATTGAGGTAAAAGTGCAAGAGAGTTATCCCAGATGTTTGGCTTGACCAGGCAAACAATCTATAACATTATTAATCGTGCAAAAAATGATGGACGATTGCATTTGCAAGTGCTTTTGAAGCACAAATATTCATCAAGAGTTGAAAGAAAGAAACCGTTGCTTTCAAAAGACAGCATAACAAAGAGGATGTCGTTCGCTACGGAGAGTATTCTATACTCTGATGAACATTGGGATGACGTTATTTTCTGTAATGAAATGTTAATGCTTTATTATAATGAAGGACCCAACAGAGTGTGGCAGGAACCTTTAAGACAGTTGGATAAAAGAAATATTATTCCAACAGTCAATTTTGGTAAATTCTCTGTTATGGTGTGGGCTTGTATAGGTATATCAAGCAAAGCAGTTGGGACCTGGTTTTTATTGATGGCCATATGTATTCGGAGCAGTACTTGAGCATTTTGCGCTCTCTTGCAGAGTAGCGCCCGTAAATTTGGATTCGATGGAGGCGATTGTAATATAAAGCCGAAATTCAAATTCTACCAGGACAATGACCCGAATCATAAGGAGCATACAGTCAAGACGTGGCTGGTACACAACTGCACCAAAATGTTCAATGCACCTGCAGACCTTAACTATATTGAGAATTTGTCGGCACATTTAAAAAAAAAGTGGGTAAAAGAAATCCTAAGAGCCGATACCAATTAATTCAATTTATCTAAGTGGAATACGACATTAAAACATTATATATTGTAATATGCGCGCTACGGCTCGAGTAGATAAAACAATTATTCTGTGAAATTATTTCTTTATTTTCTACTCTATAGAACAATTCAAGTTCACACTATACTATTCTTTGCAAATTCTTTTCTTACAATGTCTCTTTCCTCTCAAATCACTTTATCTCCTTTCAATTACTTAATTCACAAATCCAAACTAATTACTTTTTCTTGTTTACTCTCAACTTTCAATTTATCACCAAATTACAACTTCGCCCATTATCACTTTTCCAATCTCTTCGCCACGGTTCTGAAACCAACTGTGTTCTTTTTTTGACCGCCATCTGTCCTTATATAGCAGAAGTTTCTGATAGCCAGAAACTTCTAGCAAATTCTTCGACCACTGGAACAAGAGAAATAATTCTTGCAGTTATAATTCCCTTTTATCCCTGATATTATTCGTCTCTTTCGTTGACATGAGCTGTGGAGACTTCGTCCCAGACACGAACCTCGAATGAAAGGACAGTTTGAACCAAAATTCTGCCAGAATGGAAAGTCACTTCGGAATTTGCTGCATAGACATAGGAGCGTAGTTATTATTATGCTACAATATACTCGATTTGGGTACACTTGTAGCCCTGTGACGTTGAATGTATCATATATTTGTTGGTTCAACTTTTTTTGTCGAGTTTAATTTTTAATTAATTTAATTATTAATTAAATTATTAATGAAAAATAATAATTACAATTTATTTTATTATTCAACTAGTTAATCCTACCGCTGACACTAAATTCCGTTATTCCATCATCAAAAAGAGCAGTAGCAAGAGCGCACTACTCCGAAGTTTTCAACCCACTCTTCTTCTAATCTTAAATAACTTAGGCATGTACATTCATGCTGTGGAAACTCATCATTATATACATTTAAGGGATACTTATAGAAATGGTATACTTAAGTCTAAGTATATCTTATGTGTTATGTGTCACTCGACACAAATGCCTGCACATTTCATACCGTACGTGATGGAATGCGGGTCCAGCGATGTCGACAAATCATATTGCACGTAGTACAGAAAGCGCAGTCAGCGAAGTTCATGACAGATTCATAGGATGCGATGTTGAGCCTCGAGTTTCTTTATGATAACTTACTCGTATTCTGTGTTAACGAATGCACTCTCAAATTCGAGTGTTCTCACTCGGACCTTGTAAAATGGCGGAAATTGACTTACGAGTATGCCAATCGTTTTGATCGGTGATGGTCGTTCCGAAATTTCTGTAGGTGATTCTGTTGGTAATTCGGCTGCTATTTGCATTTCTCTCGCTTCCACTGTTATGGAGATCGTCAGGTTGTTTTTCCTGCGTGCTAAATATATTAAACAATATTAGGGATATTGCCACGATTGCGCTTATGATGATGATCGACAAACTGTAAGCAGCTATCAGGTGCGTTTCGTTTCTCCTTTCAATTTGGTTAATGTAGTGGGTGTTGTTTAAGTGCAGCTCTTACATCACTTCGTGGGTTAACAGTTCTTCAAAGGCTTTCGGCGGTGAGTCTAATTGCACGATGGCCGGAAGAGGTCTTGAGGCTGGAATTTCAGTGGTGGCAAAAGTTCGTCTATTTACAACGATGGCAGCATTATTATAGTTTTGTACTATAAATGTTCCCTTTATATTGAGCGTGTCGTTGTTGACCAGTATTGAACCGTTGAACTGGTTAAGAGTATTTCCTCGACCGTTGGCATATGTTGATTAATTGATGTCGGTGCAATTCGGTTGTCTGCTTCGTAGTAGGCTTGGTATGCACTCCGTATCGCTTAAGTTTATAATTTAATTAATCTTACAAATAGTTAGGTCGTTAAAAGTTTGACAATTATTCTTAATTCAGTAAAAATCATTTCCGCATTCGAGTACATTACTAAAATCGATTTTGGTTGCAACAGATTTCCTTTTTATTGGCTTAACTAATAATCTTTTACATTGCTCTTTTTTTGTGGTTGGCACACTCACAATATAAATCATAGTTGTGCTATTAGAAGCTATTTTTATATTGGCAAATTCAAATGACTCTTCTATGTTTACACAGGGTAAATTATTTTTTTCAAAAATAACCCTAACTAAATTTATTTCGGTATTTGAAAGTATAAAATAATTTACTATACCAGCTTTCTCCTACTGTAAGGTATGTTCTATGTTTGTTGTCTCTTCTTTAATTACATTTAGTATATATTTAATGCTGGTAGAATATTCGTTTTTAACTTCAACATTCATTTGTAATGTTATTTATTCTTTCTAATGATAGTTTGTTTATAATTAACTGCTTATTATTATTATCTTGTAAATTTAAAGTTTTAGCTTTTATAATTTGAAAGTCGTGATGGTCCGGGGTACCGGCTATCCACTTCTAAGCAGTTCCTAGAATGTACCCTTTTCTTTTTGACTATAGACTTGATGCGGTTGAGTCGGTTAAGGATTCCAGTGATTTCATCGGATTGGTAAGGATGAATGGGATTGTTTTTATTTACATTAGTTTGAATTTTAAGCTGTATATCATCAATTATATCTTCATATGCTGCAAGGTAGATTATGTTCACCAGTTTAAATGTACCGGTTTGCAGTTTTGCTATTCATGCACTCAGCGTGACCAGTTTGAAGATCACCCTTAAGGCCCCTAACGAAAGTATCGTGAGCTACCTTTAGTATCTAGTATCTATAAGTTTAGAGTATCTATTATAAGTCTAGAGTATCTAGAGTATCTAGAGTATCTAGAGTATCTATAAGCAAGGAGTTTAGTTCACTATTGGGAAATTTCCATGAAGGGAATTTTGTTCAGAATGAGAGAGAGGTGGCTGTAGATAGCGTGATAGAACTCTGATACCGTGTTACTCCCTTGAACAAGGGATGAAATTTGGTGTTCAAGGGTGCTTAAATCGCGCTTGTCGGCATAGTGCATAACAAGGCATTTGGAAATATTCTCCCAATTGTGTGGAATGTTATACGATTTCAAAACGACGTCGGCGCTTCCAATGATCTTATTTCGGATAACACTTAAAATACCGTAGAACTTAGGCGCTCCTTTTATGGGATCATATAATTGAAGGATTCGGTCAACACCTTTCCTCTATCAGCTGAACTCTGCTTCATCGACTGAGAAGTTTCTAAGACAGCGAACAACATCTGGGGTTTTATCCAGGTCTTCTAAACTGTTTCGATATTGTGCAGAATTGGCTGATCAACACAGGCATAGAAATCAGCGCTTGGGTTTAAAACGCTTTGAATAATCTCTTTCCCTGATTCTTTGAAAGTTTTGCGAATTATGAACGAAATGAGGATGTCCAGTTCGGGAGTTCCCCATACTTCCTGGTCACCATCTAAATGCGAGGAACTAGACATAGATGAGTTATTTGGGTTCTCAATCGCAAGGATAGGGTTTGGAAGTAGGACAGGGTTAATATTGATTGCGGGAGCATCTCCTCTGTGGTTATTATGTGGAGGGTCAGTAGACACTCCTGAACGTAGATCAGACATAATCGTTAATAGAGTTCAATCCAGAAGGAAATGACACTAAATTTTATCATATTGACTTTAAACAAATGTACATATATGAGTATGAAGAATCTATATTTTTTGCTCACTATTGTTTCCAAATATTTTTTTTTTTTTTAATTTTCTTATATGTATTAAATTTTTAATTTAAAATTCTTAATTCACATTATTAGCTTTCTATTTTATCTTTAATTTCTATTTAAAAACAAATTTCATATGACTTCACTTTTTAATTACAATATTTAATAATATTAATATTTTCTTAACTAAATCTTAAAATAACTTACAGGATAACTGTGGTTAAAAGCTGGGTGTTGAGGGGCGGCAATCTCATTTCCTCAACTGCTTCCATTTTGCGATCTGCTTGTGGTCGTGAGTCCGTCGAGGATTTTGAACTCAGTGGTAGGCCGTCGACATCGAAAATCGGCGAACGCAAAGAAGTGCAGACGACTAGAACATTGCTTATGGATCCGTTCAAGACATTTTGATTAAAGATTTGGGCTTCAGACGTGTCGTTGCAAAGCTGGTGCCGAAAGACCAAGAATTTCATGCAAATAAGGGAACGCGTTGGCATGCGAAAGACATGATTTTAGCGACTAAATCCGACCCAACATTCATAAAACGTATAACTACTGGAGACGAAATGTGGGTTTATAAGTACGAAACGCAATTCAGGCATCAGGCGAGTTAATGGCATACACCGAATGAGCCAAAACCGAAAAAACCACGTCGTTTTCAGTCGTTTTCGCTTCAAGGCGATGTTCACGGGTTTCATGGATTACAACGGTGTTGTGCATCATGAATTCTTGCCACAAGATCAGACAGTCAACAAGGTTTATTATATAGGCGTTATAAAACGTTTGCGTGAAGTAATTCGCCAAAAAAGACCGGGTTTGTAGGCAAACAATTCGTGGGTTTTGCACCACGATAACGCACCATCGCACAATGCCATCCTTATTCGTGAGTTTTTGATTAAGAACAGTACGAATGCAATCTAACAGCCACCGAATTCGCCTGATTTGGCTCCCTGCGATTTCTTCCTGTCTGATCGACTCAAGAAACCGCTCCGGGGAACGCGTTTTAGCAGCCGAGAGTAGATAATAGAAAAATTGAAGACGGCTATGGCTATACCAAAATTCGATTATAAAAAATGTTTCGAGGATTGGATCAAGCGCCGACATAAGTGCGTTTCAATCAATGGAGAGTACGAGTACTTTGAAGGAAACAATATCGATTATCAAGAATAAGCTAAACGATTATCAAAAATAAATTCCCGAAACTTTTTGATCAAGGTAGTATATTTAGCTTTTTGTTTATTTAGTGAAGCAATACACCTCGAAATAGTGAGTTATTTCACCACGGATGCGTTGGTGGTCAATCGCGAACTTATAGGGTAAACTCCTTGGATGATAACTATTAGCAACTGCTATAAGAAGACTCATTGCCACCGTGAATGACCGTTTTGGTCTCTGTGTTCTTAATGGTTTGTCAGACTGGCTTACGGCTAAAGAAACAACAATCGGCTAAGGTGAGCAACGTGGGGAGTAAACCTTGTTACTAAATCAATAATCCAAGGAAGAACATACTGTAATATGCGAGCTGCGGCTCGAGTAGATAAAACAGTATTCTGTGAAATTATTTCTTTATTTTCTAGTCTATAGAACAATTCAGGTTCACACTATACTATTCTTCGCAAATTCTTTTCTTACAAGGTCTCTTTCCCCTCAAATCACTTTATCTCCTTTCTATTACTTAATTCACAAATCCAAACTAATTAATTTTTCTTGTTCACTCTCAACTTTCAATTTATCACCAAATTACAACTTCGCCCATTATCACTTTTCCAATCTCTTCGCCACGGTTCTAAACCAACTGTGTCTTTTTTTTTGATCGCCATCTGTCCTTATATAGCAGAAGTTTCTGATAGCCAGAAACTTCTAGCAAATTCTTCGACCACTGGAACAAGAGAAATAATTCTTGCAGTTATAATTCCCTTTTATCCCTGATATTATTCGTCTCTTTCGTTGACATGAGCTGTGGAGACTTCGTCCCAGACACGAACCTCGAATGAAAGGACAGTTCGAACCAAAATTCTGCCAGAATGGAAAGTCACTTCGGAATTTGCTGCATAGACATAGGAGCGTAGTTATTATTATGCTACACTGCCCCCCTCTTAGACGTGTTCGTCCCGAACAAGTGCATCCTCATTTCGGCCATTGTATCGACTCAGTCGGTCCACATGAACCACTTTCATTTTGGCCCTCGGTCCTCGCTGGATGCGGTAGACAACATCGTTGATGCGGGTTACTATTCTGTAGGGACCTTCCCAGTTCCGCTGTAATTTTGGTGATTTCCCCTTTTGGCGATGGGGATTATACAGCCACACCAGATCTCCTTCCTGGAATCCTGACGTTGTTGCCTTGGCATCATACCTGGTCTTCATGCGGTCGCTCGTCATCTTAATCTGGCTTCTGGTCCTTTGGTGTATGTCCCTAAGCCTTTCCCTAAGGTCCGCCACGTACTCTTCTTCATTTCTGGGCTCATTGGTAGGAGATCCAAATTTCACCTCACTGGGTAAACGAGCTATTCCACCAAATAAGATTTCGAACGGCGTATGTCGAGTAGTGCTATGCACGGCACTTCTATAGGCCATCAAAAACAAGGGAATCTGCCGGTCCCAATCCCGTTGGTAGTCACCTACGACCTTCGAGAGATGTTCGTCCAAAGTCCTATTGAAACGCTCCACCATACCGTCCGACTGTGGATGAAGCGGGGTTGTCCTTGTCTTTTTGATTCCGAGTAGTTGACACATCTCTTGGAAGATTCTTGACTCGAAGTTCCGCCCTTGGTCAGAATGCAATTCCAAGGGCACACCGAATCTGCTAACCCAATTGTAGACGATCTGCTCCGCCACGGTTCTGCTTTCCTGGTTAGGGATCGGAAACGCTTCCGGCCACTTACTGAAGTAGTCCATCACTACGAGTATATACCGATTACCATTGTCGGTTTCCGGAAAGGGCCCTGCGATGTCAATGGCGATTCGTTCGAAAGGTGCTCCCACGTTGTATTGGTGCATCTTACCTCGAGTTTTGATTCTCGGACCCTTGCTAGCTGCACACACGTCGCATTTTCTGCACCAGTCTTCGATATCTTCCTTCGCTTTTAACCAATAAAAACGTTCTCGTACCTTTTCTAGTGTCTTATTCACTCCCAAGTGGCCTCCGGTCGCCCCGCCATGCATTTCCTGTAACACCTCCTTGACCCTCGTCCGCGGTACGACAAGCTGCATTACAAACGACTTTCCGTCGGAGGATTCCCATTTTCTTCTCAGAACACCTTCTTGGACATGGAGGGAGTCCCACTGCGCAAAATATGCCTTTAAGGTCGGGCTTCTGTGAGAGATGTCCTGATGATCCGGTTTCTCCATGTTCTCCTTCCAGGCCAGAATCGGCTCGATATCCGGGTCTTCCTTCTGAGCGTTCCGGATCTCATCTACGCTCCAGCCGGCGATAGGTTCGGCTCTCATTCTTTGGATGGAAACCAGCTCCCGTTCTTCCTGACGCGCACAATGTTTACAATCCGTTCTGCATGGTCTCCGGGACAGTGCATCCGCATTAGAGGGGAGCCTTCCTTTACGATGCTGTATTTCGTAGTCGTAGATTTGCAGCCTTTCGATCCATCTTGCGACCTGACCCTCAGGACTCTTGAACTGTAATAGCCATTTTAAGGCTGCATGGTCTGTGCGAAGAACGAACTTCCTCCCGTAGAGGTATTTGTGAAAATGCTTCGTAGCCAAGATCAAAGCTAGAAGTTCCCGCCTTGTCACGCAGTAGTTCCTTTCTGGCTTAGAGAGCACCTTGCTGAAGTACGCAACCACCTTCTCTTGGCCGTCATGCACCTGGGAGAGTACGGCTCCTACCCCGACATTACTAGCATCTGCATCCACAACGAACGTTTCCCCGGGAGTGGGGTAAGCCAGTATCGGGGCATCGCATAGCCGTTGTTTAAGTGCCTTGAAGCTCTTCTCGCACTCAATTGACCATTTGAATTGTTTTCCCTTTTCCGTCAACTGGTGCAGGTTCTTTGCGATCCCGGCAAAATCCTTCACGAACCGTCTGTAGTAGGTGGCTAGGCCCAGGAAGCTCCTTAGTTGATGTTTGTCTTTGGGGACTGGCCAGTTTTTCACCGCTTCGACCTTCTCCGGATCGGTTCTCACTCCTTTCGCTGAAATTATGTGTCCCAGGTACTTGACTTCCGCTCTAAACAGGGCGCACTTCTTGGGGTTGAGCTTCAGGTGGGCACTTCGAAGCCTTTGAAACACATCCCTTAGATTGTCTCGGTGTTGCGCAAACGTTTTTCCTACGTCGATGACATCATCCAAGTATACCCAACAGGTTTTCCATGTTAACCCTTGCAGGACACATTCCATCAATCGCTCGAAAGTCGCCGGAGCATTGCACAGCCCGAATGGCATTACCGTGAATTGCCATAGCCCATTTCCTGCGGTGAAGGCGGTTTTCTCCCGGTCTTCTGGATGGATCTGTACCTGCCAGTAGCCACTCTTCAAGTCGAGAGTGGAAAACCATCGGGCTCCTGATAGTGTGTCTAGCGTGTCGTCAATCCGTGGCAGAGGGTAGCTGTCTTTCTTGGTGACGTAATTGAGCTGCCGATAGTCCACGCAGAACCGCGTGCTGCCATCTTTCTTCTTAACCAGTACAACCGGTGATGCCCACGGACTTTTGGAACTTTCAATCAGACCTTCTTTCTCCATTGCCGACACCATCTCTGCAACTTCTGTCTGCTTTGCCAATGGAAGGCGCCTAGCAGGCTGACGAATTGGTCTAGTATCACCAGTGTCTATTCGATGTTGTACCAGGTGTGTTCGGCCGTATTCTCCGTCCTGTGAGGCAAATACATCAGCGTACTCATTGATAAGATTCTCTGCCATAGTTCGCTGCTCCTGATTCAGCTCACTGGACTGGAGAATCGTCTCTCTCGTTTCCGCTGTCCAAGGTGATGGGAGAGGTTTTGGAGCATCACGTTCAGATATTGTTGCGACGGCGGTAATCGGCGTGCATTTTCCAGTCACATCCCCTCGCCTTAGTTTGACAGTGTGTGGTCTTGCGTTCAAAACCCTCACTGGAACCATGGTGTTCTTTGGTTCGACTAACGTCTTTCCCACGATGTAGTCTTGAGAATTCTTCTCTGGGTCTGGTTCTACTATGTAGAATCGGTGGCTCCCAAGATCACCTTCCAGCTTCGTCCAAATGATTGTCTCTGAAGACGGCGGCAAAACTTCGTCTTTGCTGATGACTGTCCTGAGAGTTACGGCATTCTCATTTCCGTACACCATCGGAATCTCCACATTTCGATACCTCAGTACTTGCATCCCGATGTCCAAGATTACTTCATATTTGGATTCCAAGTTCTTGTTTTGCTCATCAAGTTTACTTTCCAGAGCATCTAGAGAATTCTTTTGCTCGTCCATTGCTTTCTTTTGTTCATCCAACTTAAGTTCTAGAGAATTCTTTTGTTCGTCCAGCTTAAGTTCTAGAGAATTCCTTTGGTCGCCCATTGCTTTCTTTTGTTCGTCCATTGCTTTCTTTTGTTCGTCCATCGCTTTCTTTTGTTCGTCCAGCTTAAGTTCTAGAGAATTCCTTTGATCTTCTATTGCTTTCTTTTGTTCGTCCATGACTAACTTAAGTTGCAGGAGCAGACTTGTTACACCCTGGTCGGCTACTGTACTTGCTGGTTCCTCTTCCACGTCAAACTCTATGTCATGCGGATTTTCACCTTCCTGCGTTACTGCTTCTTCCAGACGAATCAGTAGGGCATCTTTTCCCCCAGTTGTGTCGAGATTCCGCTTACTGAGTTCTGCCTTTAGTTGAGTTATAGTTAGTTTTCCCAATTTGCGACCCATTTTGCGCAACTAATTAACTCAACACAGAAATCGTTTTTTTTTTTTTTTTTTGTATTGTGCAATTTCACACCACGGAAATAGTTATTCACAGAATAAGTCTTATCCCGCTTCTGACACCAATGTAATATGCGAGCTGCGGCTCGAGTAGATAAAACGATATTCTGTGAAATTATTTCTTTATTTTCTAGTCTATAGAACAATTCAGGTTCACACTATACTATTCTTCGCAAATTCTTTTCTTACAAGGTCTCTTTCCTCTCAAATCACTTTATCTCCTTTCTATTACTTAATTCACAAATCCAAACTAATTAATTTTTCTTGTTCACTCTCAACTTTCAATTTATCACCAAATTATAACTTCGCCCATTATCACTTTTCCAATCTCTTCGCCACGGTTCTAAACCAACTGTGTCTTTTTTTTGATCGCCATCTGTCCTTATATAGCAGAAGTTTCTGATAGCCAGAAACTTCTAGCAAATTCTTCGACCACTGGAACAAGAGAAATAATTCTTGCAGTTATAATTCCCTTTTATCCCTGATATTATTCGTCTCTTTCGTTGACATGAGCTGTGGAGACTTCGTCCCAGACACGAACCTCGAATGAAAGGACAGTTCGAACCAAAATTCTGCCAGAATGGAAAGTCACTTCGGAATTTGCTGCATAGACATAGGAGCGTAGTTATTATTATGCTACAACACGTTGAGGTGATTCTTGGCTAAGAATGTTCTTAGTCGCAAGTACGCGGACTCCGGATACCTGGTGACCTTCGGTTTTAATTTAAACGCCTTCTCATAGCAAACCGGGCTCAGCCATGGGTGACCTGCTTACCCGAAGAATCGTGGGCTCAAAACTAATACCGTACAAAAAATATCTCAGCGACAGATGCCTCTCTAAACGCATAAGCTTTTAATGTTGTTATCGTGCAACCATTTGTTGAACCTCCTGGAGATGCTCCTTCAATCCAGGAGAGACGGTATCTTCCCGGCTCTTCTACCAAAAGGGCTGGATTTGATACTGAGTGCACTAGTGACTTTTTTTAGGGCCAGCTATAACTGGGATTATATCCCATAGACTTGGGGAGAGGTAAATGTGATATTTATCCCCAAACCAGATACTAAACCCAGTGAGTTCACTAAATCTTATGGACCTATTAGTCTAACACCTTTTGTTCGGAGAACGATGAAAAGGTTTATTGATATTTACAACAGAGGATAGCTGGATAGCTTGTTTCCCCTTCCTTATAAGAACTAAAAGAACCACGGACGGACAGGAAATATAGGACAAAGAAAGAATAGGGCCTATGCCAGTGCTTGAGAAAAATATCGTGATGGAATCTAAACCTAACTAATCCAAATTATCCCCATACTAATCAAAAACCATAACCTAAGCCCTAGTCTATTTCGAGTCTTCCTTAAATTTATCCTAAATCTAATCCTGAAACTAACCATCCTTATCTCCATGGACTCTCCCAGATAATGATTCTCTAATAACCTGAGGCTTGCTAGATGGAGTTGGCAATGGTTCGGCTTGCCCCTTATTTCCCACGAGTCATCCGTTATCTCCCTGACCGAAATCAGTAGGAGATGGCGCCTAAAATCACCAAACAGTCGCCTCCTATTTAGTAGTGAAAATATTAATTCGTCTATGTCCTTGTCGTCATCCAAGTATACTTTTAATCGTATTTCATTACAACAGGTTTTATTGTTCATTTAAGACCTAAACGCAATAAGTTTATTTACGAATCTTGCATATATTCAAATACTTGAATTTAAGCTCACTTAAACAAATTAAAAAAAAAAAAAAAACGAGATAACTACTTTAAAGCAAAGGTTCTGTTTATATTTAAATACTTCACAACAGTTGATGAATCCTGGACACACTACACACCAGAAATGAAGGAACTATCAAAACAGTGGACTTCTGCAGGCGAACGTGCTCCAAAAAAGGCAAAAACAGTTCCGTCGGCCGGAAAAGTCATGGTAACGGTTTTCTGGGATTCCCACGGCGTAATCTTCATTGACTATTTGGAAGAGGGCAAAACGATCACCGGACAGTACTATGCCAATTTATTAGATAAATTTAATGCAAAACGGCCCCATTTGAAGAAGAAACAAGTGCTGTTTCATCACGATAATGCGTCGGCTCATTCGTCCGCAGTAGCAAAAGCAAAATTAGCTGAATTGCGATATGAACTGCTTCCTCATTCACCCTGTTCTCCAGATTTGGCTCCGAGAGATTATATCTTGTTTCCTAATATAAAGAAATGGCTCGGCGGAAAAAGATTTTCATCGAATGAAGAAATTATGGATGCAACAAATGCCTATTTTGCAGAGAAATCAAATTGTTTGAAAGGGTTAACAAGTTGGAATATCGTTGGGAAAAGTGTATCACGCTGAAAGGAGACTACATTGAAAAATGAATTCAATTTTGAGAAAAAAAACAAGTATTTTATTTCAAAGTCACTGACTTATCGAACAGCCCTCGTAAAATAAAATGATAACGGCTTTCTTCTCGTACCTTGGAGACAGCCGGCAGCACATTTAGAGATGAAGATGGTTTTATTTCTATAATTTTCGCAGCCAATTAATAGATTATTAACCTTAATTCCAAAAACTTTAGGAGCAAACTACAATGTACTCGTATATACTAAACTAACTTTAAACTATATTAAACGTTGGCTAAAATGCAACGTGATCGTGATGATGACATCAGGAGGTCGGAAAAAAATACTGTGAATCAAAAGCAAACGACAATGATAGCGAAAACAAACAAAATACTCCCCAGTTATCTGGACAGCCACCCTTGGAGTTTACAGAAACTTAATACCACCTGAGTTTCAAACCACACCACTCTGTCTTTCTCTTTGTCTCTTCCCCTTTCCACAAAACGCACGTGTTCTAAAAAATTAGTATAAGGGTATTCATATCCCCTTTAACACGTGCAAATTATAAAAAAAAAAAAAAAAAAAAAAAAAACTTGATGAACATTTTTTGTTCATAATAAGTTTTCTTCTTTTTTTGTCTAATTGACTAATTCAGTGCTGCACTATATATACATATGCATGTCTGTTGTTGCTGTTTGGCGATATGTTGGTATGTCCGTTGTCCATTTATTTGTTCTGCGTACTGGTCGATGGTAATTGCACCCGTCATCGTAGTGGAACCTAACGGTCGCTAGTTATTTAACTAACGGAGGACGTCCAATAACAGAGGCTTTGGCCACCTCAAAGTCTCTAGGCTTAACAATAATCAACATTGGAAAACTTAAGCTAATGTCATAACTGAACGAAATACTTCCCTAAGTTCTGTCAATTCCAACTAATGACCATAATACTTTTGCCTGCATATCTATCTGTCAAATCAATCCACAAATTATTTTTCTCTCATTGTTCTCTCTCTCTCTCTCTCTAATGATTTGCCCATTTCTTTTTAAAGATCTTCCAATGCCCAATCCTTTTTAATTTTATTAAAATAAAAGGCATCTCTTTTATCGAAAAGGCACCTACTCGTATTTTTGCGAACACTTTCTATTAATATGTGCACAAATTCGAAGTCCGAAATTTTTTTTGGCAAATTTTAACAAATATGACAACTATCATATACCCCGGTTAAGACCATTGGTTAGGCTCGGATGGAGCTTAGTCCACGTTCTGTGCTCTTTGATGATATTACGATCTAGTCGCCGGGACTAATCAGCAATTGTTCTCTGATCTATGTATAAGTTCGTTTTGTCCTTCAAGAGTTCCTCCCATAGGCGTCTCTCGACAGATGATAGTATTACTTATGTATGCTTCCCACATTAAAATGGAACCACTTCCATACTTCACTATGGGCACAATACATTGTTGTAGCATCTTTTGTTCAATGGAATGAAGGAAAACTCTCCTCTTCGTGCCAAACAAGAAATCCTATCCCAGTCTTCTTTAATTTGCTTCCAAGTTCTAAGGAAATGGAAGAATAGTGATGAAAAAATTTGTATCCGCGACAAGGTCAGATTATAACTGTACTATCTATACTCAAAATGTCAAAAAAAAGTAGTGTCTGTCTGTCCATCTATGTGTCTATTTGTGTCATTTCGCCTCTTAATTTTGCCCTTTCTCTTTTTAAAATTAAGAATATTAAGGTGCGTCTATAGCTTTGAAATGCACTGTAATTCATTTATTATACTTAGTATTTCGTTTAGTACTCTTTGTTCCTTAGTTCATTTTCCTCATGCTTTTGATGGAATCGAACTAAAGGAATTTGGTTTTTTCCTCAGTCGGCTACTGCATATTTGGTAAATAGTATCTTAGGATAACTCTATGAGGTAATAAATAGCATACGAGTATGTGGAGAAGTGTTATATGTATGCAATGACGTTATTAGATAAGGTGGTAAATGGAGCGTGTGGTGTTTGAAGATTTACTCTAGCTTATCTCACAAAAATTGTCAGTACAGGAAATATTGGATGTTTGCCTCTCTGTTTTGTTGCAATTGCTTTCATAAGTCTGTCACAAGTTAAAGCTTTTACAGGGTTGCCATAGTATGACAAATAGCCACAAATCAGAGAGCATTACCCGTATGGTTGCTATCTGCTGATTTAAAAACAAAACAATTTGTGAAACGAAATATTTATGTTTCAATACGCCGTATAATTTTTTAGTTACCTCAACAATTTGCTGCTTTTTTTCTACATTTAAATGCTTTGAAGGGTTTGTAGCCATCTTTCTCCTTATGCACAATTTATTAATTATCAACACACACAACAATATCACTACAAAATAAAAGCTGTAACGATTTGCTCTGAGTTGATAATGGTAACTCTGTTTTGATGTTCATATTTTCAATCCACACGGCGAATGCCATCGGCGATCGGTTGTGTAGCAGGCTGATCTGGGTGGGATGTATGTGCATTTGAGGAAAATTACAAAAACAAATCCTATGTAAGTCAGTGGTTTCGTTTTTATTTCAGTGACAATTTTTGAAATTGAGTGCCATGAATACATTTACAGGCACCAGTGTCTTAAAAAGAGCTCTCCTATAAGGCATGTACTGACAATTTTTGTGAGACAAACTAAGTATGTACAGATGTAGACAGTAAATATGCATTATGTTATGAGGCGGGAAATATCGGAGTGATCGATTGATTGTGATCGGGGCTGAGGATATTATCAAGTTATGCATTGGTGCGTAGGATATGAGATGGTTTATTAGGGTCGGTGTAATGTAAGGCGATTGGTATTAAATGGGATATTAGGTGTTATTTTAAGAATTTTTGAGGTAATGGTGCTTGGTGTGCAATGCGACATTTGGTCGAGTTGGGGGACATCATCACTGTAAATAACTTTGAAAAATCAAACTATCATAATAAAGATAACTATTCCGATGGGATAGGGTATAACAATATAAGAATTGAGTAAGAGGCAATAGTACATATGTAACTATAAAGAGAATCCAAAACATAGAAACATAAGTACAATTTTACATTCCTACCTTGCCTAACCTAAACATCAGAGACTTCCTATAAACCTTTTTTAGACTTATGGCATGCACAAAGAACTGACGTTCCGATGTGACATAAGAAAAATACTACATTATAACAGTAAAGCTTCTACTTGATTGCGTTAAACAAATCCTATCGTAAAGGTAACGTGGTTGACCAGTTTGTAATATATTGTAAAATTGAACCAAAACCCGAAACTTTAAATGTGTATCGAACGGATATCCAAAGTTACTTCTCGAATATATGTAGATAACAGTGGCGTGGCGTCCGTACAAGCCGATTCCTTCCGGCTTCCCTTTTCAAATATCAAACATTTTTATTTTGCCACTTGCCAACAATCACATTCAATTATTTGTTCATCAAACCATTTTTCATTCATAAATCATAACTTTATACACGCTTGAAGATGAAAAGCTTCGAGCACTTCGGTTGTTTTTTCTTTTATACTCATACACAAACTCGCACACATAGCCAAGTCAAGTATGAACTTCGCTGGCGAGCTTCAAAAGAAAAGCGTGCAATGAATTTTTTTTTGAAAAGCCGTTCATTTTCCGGCTTATGCATTCATTTCTTCACAGTACGAACTTTCAACTCTATTCCTTTCTGGCATATAGTAGAAGTTTATTTGCGAATTTTTTGTCTAATGTGGGAGACAGACTGCTGGTATAGCAATACTACGTTCTATACTACATGTCTGTCACTGCAATACTACTTAAAAAGATAGTATATCATGAAATATACCTGGTATTCAGAATCGCAATTTTTTGCTGGTATACCACCATCTTACTGATTGCAGCGCCAATTTCTCTCTATTGGCTAGTCTTCGTAGCTTCTTTGACAATTCTTAGGTATGCACTTTCGCTTTCAAGTATTTGAATATTCTTCTTATTCATCATTTGGCACAAAAGTAAATCATTTTTATTCACCCTGTCTTGAATTTTCTATTTTTATTTGTTATGGCAGCCAACACAAACGTCAAAGTATACTACTTAACGCCAAAGTCATCGAATACTACGAAATGCAGTCTGTCAGGGGTGGTAGTATTCACTATACCATGATATTCGTACCATGGTATTAATACCAGCAGTCTGTCTCCACTATAACATACATCCGCTTATGAGGAAAATAACCCGGGATTTCTCGGCTTTTGTGGATGAACATTGGTGGAGGAGAAAGGTTTTAGTTCGAGGGAGTTTTTTTTTTTTAATGTAGGCAACAAAATAAGCCGACGAAAATCGGGTTATGGTATAATTTCTTTGTAAATTCTTTTTTTTGCAAATTTGAAATGACAGTTGCAAATCGGTTGTGTAATTGTGCACGATTTATTGAAAATTCGGATGCAAATTTTTGTGATTTTTGTGACTGCTAATTATTAGAAAATTTAAAAAATTTAGCAATTACATATTGATAAATGTACTACTAGATAGTATATGCAGACAGTTTCTTTTACTCTCTGCGTCATAACTTGCAACCACTAGAAGGTTCTTAGTAAATATGAGTCTTGTTTTGAAGGGCGTATAATACTATAAAGCCGAAAAGCTCCGTAATCCACTATACACTTTTTCTACAATTGGATATATGTATGTTCGATTGAATGTTAGCCCAAGATTTTAGCGGGCTCTACATATTCGACTCTGGCGTTGTTAAGTAAAATTGGAGGAAAGTAAGACAGATCAAGCTTATAATGGGAAATGACAAGACATTGAAACTTTTTTGGATTAAGGCGCAAGCCGGTTTTTATGATCCAAAGGACTATTTTCGTAAGATTCTCGTTTCTGATTCACTTACCAGAGATTCAGATTCCTTTTAAAAGTTTTGAATATAGTTTTTGAGTATTTTTTTTTTTTTTCGTTCACGATAATTTGAGTAGAAATCTCCGATTTCGTCGATTCTGCCAGCGTGGTGTAAGGCAAACACTAGATCTAGAGCTATATGCTTTTTCGTGTCAATCGGTCTAGTGATTTTGGAAATCACTTGACCGAAATTTCGGCATCTTCTTTCGTTCACTATAACTTCGGCAAAACTGCACCGATTTGAATGATTCTTTTCGGAAACTGTTAACGCGAGGTCGGTTTTGGTACATATAGGGCCGACGGTTTTGAAAGTTCAGTTAATTCTGTTAAAATACTCCATTTATATTGTTCATGGTAGTTTACCCAAAAATGCACCTATTTGTCAGATTCTTTCTACCTGAGCTAATGCTCTGTTCTAGTGTCAATCGGATTAACAGTTTTAAACACACGGTTAATTTTGTGCTACGATAACTTCCGCAAAAATACACCTATTACAAAAAAAAATCTTTTTTCAGACTATTAAACTGAACTGGAGCTCAAAACATGCTGATTCTGGTGTTAATCTAATTAGTGGATTTGGCAAACATTTGTATTACTTCTAAATACAAATTTACAGAATGAACATATTTTAAAGCCATTTTTTATAATTTGCACGTATCGAAGGGGATATGAATACCCTTAGACTAATTTTTAGGACACGGGCGTTTTGTGGAAAGGGGAAAAGACAGAGAGAAAGACAGAGTGGTGTAGTTGGTTTAAAACTCAGGTGGTATTAAGTTTCAGTAAACTCCAAGGGTGGCGTCCAGATAACTGGGGAGTATTTTTGTTTTGCTGTTATTGTCGTTGCTTATGATTCACAGTATTTTTTTCCGTCCTCCTGATGCCATCATCACGATCAAGTTTCTTTTTAGCCATATGACCACCCTACTGCCAGTGTTATGCCTTCGCAGTAGAGTTGACATAAGCTTCGCAATTGATCGCCTTTTTATTTATTTCATACGAAATAAATAGTTGATGCTTGACATCAGGATTCGAACCGTAAACGAGTGACAAGCGATGATGTTACCACAACACCATGGCCACCCATGGTTGTAGAACTTAAAGAGGACCTGAGGCATGCAAATTTCGAGCAATTGAGGTTTAGTAACATTGTTCCTTCAAATTTTGCATATACATACATATATACAGCTATGGCCAAAATAACAGCAACACTTATTATTTTTCATCAGTGGTAAAGATAACTCCTATTTCATTGGGATTTTTGAAACTTTTTAGGTTTAAACTTACTGACAAATATGACTACAACATATCCTATGCACAATTAGTTGTATAGTTGAAAGCATATTTTATCAGTCTTAACTATTGTGCTTCAGATAGCGTAATTGGCTGGACAAAAAAATAGCAACATCAAGTAATAACAGAGAAAAACTTTCAGATAATGTATTTTGCTAAGGATCTTTTTAAAAGAAATTAGTATTTAGTCACAAATATTTATTTTTAATAAAAGCATTGACTCTGTTCTTCATAGAATCGACTAATTTGCGACATTTATCCAAAGGCATTGAAGCCCAAACTTCCTGAGCGATTCTCCAAAGATCTTGCTTGTTTGAGGGGTGGTGTTTATTCACCTCAATCTTCAGCTCGATCCACAGGTTCTCAATCGGATTTAAGTGCGGACATTGAGAAGGCCACTGCTTTGCCGAATGATTGGGATCTTTCTCTTGCTGAAAGCGCCATTTTAGCGGGATATTTTCTTCGGTCCATGGAAGCATGACATTCTATATACTTTTCTTTGGTCATTATGCCTTCGATGAGGTAAACTGGACCTACGCTCCACCTAGAAAAAAAACCCCATATCATTACACTACCACCTCCATGCTTCACAGTGGGTTTTGTGTACCTTGGATTGCATTCTTCACCTGATGGGCAACGAACAAAGTGCTTACCATCCATTCCAAAGAGGTTAATCTTAGTTTCATACCTCCAAAGCACGTTTCTCCACTGCTTCGCTGCCTGAAGGGATCGTGTGGCATATGGTAGAATTTGTCAAAGGCAGTTCGGCGAATTGTCCTGATACTCATTTCAAGTTCTGCTTCGCGTTTTAATTCTCTGGACGACATGAAAGGATTCGCTTTGCCTTTACTTCTTAGCGCTGTTTTGTCTTTGGTGGACATTTTTGACAGGCGTCCTCTGGTGTCGGAAAGTTTTCTGGCATGTAGAGCATTAAAAACCATTCTTGGGGAACAACCGAGTGATTTTGCGATACATCGAATCGATTAGCCTTAATTTCATAGAGCCAAAATGGTTTCTCGCTTAGCGTCCGAGCAATGCTTTCCTCTGCCCATAATGGAGAACAATCATCTAAAATAGCATCAAATTATCAGGGCACTATTTAATTAATAAATCCTACCAATTTATTTCCTAGTTTTAGTTCAAAGCGGTTCCTTTTAAATTTAAATTTGCGTGTTGCTATTTGTTTGAACAGCTAATACAGTACCTTGTCACAGAATAATTGTTACTGCTCGCGTATTTTCTTCTTTTTTGCATGCTTTTATACAAGAATGTGTTGACAACAAGTTTACCGTACCATTTTAGTGCGTTACTTTCCTAGAATCCAACATAACAGTTGGATTCTAGGAAAGTAAGTAAGCTACGTACAATACTAAAGAAAAGTAGTAAGTGTTGCTATTATTTTGGCCATAGCTGTGCATGTATATTTAATACCTACATTTAACCATAATTATGTCACTCATGTAACAAGTAATTTTCATGTAAATTCCACCAACAATTTTGCATATTAAACATGATTTTTTAATATAAAAGTTAATCCATACCGATATATTCTTATTTTGTGCACGAAATACGGTTTTGTTTTTGCAAACACGTCCAGACAAATTTACCCCCAAAAACGCTTTCGCTGTTGTGACTGAGACTGGGATTTCTTTATTAATCTCACCGCAAATTTCTGGTGCCGGAAACTTTCGATTACGAAGAATAGGGTACTATATAAATCGTTCCAGATGGATTATAAGTTTTCTGTAAGTTGTCTACATACTTTAGATCTACTCGTTAGTTTACAGATGACGCGAATGGGTATATGTCCTATATACATATATTAGGATTGTCGCAAAACCTTCTTTAATCCAACCTAATACCTGCCAAATCATGTGCAAAAGGGTTCCATTTAGTTATTCCAAATGCTTATGTTAAACCATAATTTATTGCAATATGCAGCTTACTTACTTACAAAGGGTGATTCGATTGGATAATGTCGGTGCATAAAAATTATCTTCAGTTCACAATCTTTCAAGTACTCGTACATATGATTAGTTGAAAATTACATTTATTTCTAGTATGTAATTTTATTAAATATATTGTACAAGTAAATGGACATTTACACATTTTTCTTCATAAATCGTTTATATTTCCTCACTTCCTGCTATAAACAATTATCGGAAAACTCACTGATTGTCTGAGCATGCGTTAGTGTCGTCCACAACGGCGATCGACACAGTATCGAGTCAGAGCGCGACGTTCGCTGGTTGGTCTCCTTCAGATAATGAACGTCCACCGTTTTAAATTTAAATTTCTCCACAGAATTTGTTATTGCTCTACTACTACTATTAGTGGCAATAATTGAATTAAGTAGCTGCTAGCTGGAACACGAATTGTGCTGTGATGTGGACTCCAGCGGAGAGTCCGAATTGAAGATTTCTGTTTGGGTTTGTTCGACATCACTGCGTTCTTCGAGCACTGTATCCAGTTCCATTGACGGAAAGCCACGGCTCAGGCTTCGCTCAGGACGTAAACTGATAGCTCGCGACGATCGGTTATCTGAAAGTATTAAATAGTAATTTTCGAAAAGTTAGAAATGGGAATAATCTTACTTCAAAACCTTATGTTTTAACAATGAGAGGTGAAAGAAGACGAAAAATGTGGAATAAATGAAAAATGTAATGGATTAAAATACACTCATGCGGACTCACTAAGCCTATGTATTGGACTAAATCTGACCAGA
This sequence comes from Pocota personata, assembly GCA_963082735.1. Lineage (NCBI taxonomy): Eukaryota > Metazoa > Arthropoda > Insecta > Diptera > Syrphidae > Pocota > Pocota personata. The sequence continues at coordinate 83,670,451 of OY720430.1, forward strand.
CTGACGGCGTGGTCCTGCATATCGTAGTTGCGGCGACGATCACGCTCCCTTGCCAACTTGGCACGTCGCCGCAAGCAGCATATAACGAGTAAGGCCAGTAGAGGAAATCCTAATATACAAGAAACAATTGGTATAACTATTGATTCTGGTGAAACTGCAAAGAAAAAAAATAAATATATATATAAATATGTAATAATAATTGAAACTCGAATTTGTTGACAGAAAATATATATTGAGTCGCATTGATATAGGAGTAAATCTGAGCAGGTACTCACTGATGCTAATACTCGCTAAGATAATGCTAAAGCGAATCGAAATATTTATTAAGCATTATTAAATATTATGTATAATATGGTCATTAAACATATTTGATACGGTTATATAATGTTAACAGTAGTGAAGACCTGCTCATGACGAGAAAGTAATTCATATTTATATACTTATTATACAGGTTGAGTTTTTGAAAGATCCACCTCATTTTATTCAGAAACTGTTAGAGATAGGAGAAAAACAATTATGATTAAACTTCTAGAGAAGGGTGACTTTATTTGGTGACTTTGAATGTCCTCGATTGCCTTTAATTTTAAAAATATGAACAAACTCCGAGGAAGTTATAGGGTAAACATTTTTGAAATTCACCCACAAACAGTATTCTCAGTACTTTTATTAGAAACCGAAAAGTGTTGCCGGTAACTTCAACTTTTTTTTTTTCAACAATTCGTCCGTACATTATATAGGGCCATGCCCATATTTTGGGGGAATTTTAAACAAAACGTCATCACTTGTTAAGTAAGCACAACTACTTTCTAATTTTTGATGTTTAACAATTGTTTTTTTATTGCAAATTTCTTGCGAAAACAACAAATTTTTAACGTACTAATGAGTCCATGGGTGGCAATGGTAACATCATCGCTTGTCACGCTGCAGGTTCATAGTTCGAATCCTGATCTCAAGAATCATATATTTATTTCGCATGAAATAAATAAAAAAGTCAATCAATTGCGAAAGTTTAGTCGACTCTACTGCGAAGGCATAACACTGGAAGTAGGGTGGTTATATGGCTAAAATGCAACTTGATCGTGATGATGACATCAGGAGGACGGAAAAAAATACTGTGAATCATAAGCAACGACATTACAAAAAATACTCCCCAGTTATCAAGACGACACCCTTTGAGTTCACTGAAACTTAATAATACCTGAGTTTCAAACCAACTACACCAATCTGTCTTCTCTCTGCCTCTTTCCCCTTCCAGAAAACGCCCGTGTCCTAAAATTAGTAAAAGGGTATTCATATCCCCTTTCACACGTGCAAATTATAGGAAAAAAAAAAATTATACAACTCTTCAGGGCTATAATATATGTATATCATAACCCAACACTGGCTTAATCAGACAAAATGTCAGCTACTACGACGACACAAAATACGAAACCTGCGAAATATAAGCGACTTCAGTTAAGATTGAGGCCAGTTGCCAACTTATAACAGTAGCAGCAGTTAATTGTTCTGCCAGCTATATTATGATTTTGTAAACCTCTTTCAAATAATCATTGTCGGCGGCAATTTTAATGCTAAATAGGCTCTGGGGATCAAGATTGATTAACCAGAGGGAAAATACTCCTTCCAGCTCTAAGACAAAATCTATAATAAGCCCAAAAAGAAACCAAATAAAAAAACGCTTAAATTTAAACCCTCGGCTCTCTTCCTATTAATTCAGATTCAAACTTAGGTTTCAAGTTTAAAATGTTCCCTAATTTTTCCCAACGGATTCCCTTCACCGTCTATTTCCCGAACTTCATACAGTCTCTTATTCTCAATTCTGCCCCCCGACTTCCTCTCTCTGCACTCCTCAGGCACCCGCCACATCCGCAACGTCTCATACTACTTCCACTAATTCGTTCACATTTTTGTATCCACTGATTCCTCCCACGGTCAAACTAACCAAACAATTTGCTAATCTCATTGACGATGGCCGCTGTTTTATGTCACTCTTGAGAGATCACAAAATTTATAAAAATCTGTGTCTTTACCTTGTCTACCTGCATGATAAACCTGACTCCATCTTTATCGATGGAAAAACCAAAACCAACACCATGGTCTCGATTCACCCTTCTTTCTTTCGTCTGGCACAGACGAGTTAAGGGAAATTTTTATTTTCGTTTTCATTGGAGTTTTAATATTTCACCTAATGATGTATCAAACAATCTTTCTACATTTGCACGCCCCCCGAGCTTTCAAAGAACGCTTACTAATTTTAAAAATTAATATCGTTCCTAACCTACCGAACTTATTCCTATAGTATTAGAATTTAAGATGATTGCGCACTAAAACTTCCGCTTTATTTATTAATACCCCAAAATCTCCCCCACGACATTATTGTCCTAACTAAAACTAATCTATCCTGCGTTTATATGAACAATGAATTATTTACTTCGAATTACTATTCCTCCGGTCGCGGAAGAAATACTCTTTAAAACCTTACAAACTAATCTATCCTGCGATTATATGAACAATGAATTATTTACTTCGAATTACTATTCCTCCGGTCGCGGAAGCAATACTCTTTAAAACCTTACAAACCGCTTACTTTGAGTATATTAGTGTCAAATTAATCATCTCAGGGCGTAACTTCTACAATCGCCTTTCTCCATAACATGGTTACCAACTTGCTGTAGATGCTATCGATTATCTCTTATTGTTGTGGACCCCTACTACATTGTCTTAATGTGTGGAGATTTCAATTTTCCTGATCTTCAATGGGTTCACTCTGAGGATATGTCACATTTTGTCGTTAAAAATCCCCCTCAGGCAAGGAAGTACTTTTCACTCATTTTCTATCCGACACCGACCTCTACCAATTAACTGACATTACTAACAACTTAAGTAGACAATTCGGTCTTATCTTCCCATCAGATGCCGATTTGCACGCTAATAATGAAATTTCTTCTTCAGTCATAGAAAGGCGGGTTAGAGCTTCAGTGATGAGGAGTTTATGGTAACAGCAGTCACCACATCGGCTCCAAAGATTTGCCACCTGACTTGAGCAAAGGCGGGACAATCGCAGAGGAAGTGTTCCGCAGTATCGCCACCCTCTTCACAGACATCGCAGATGGTGGTGTCTTTTAAGCATAGCACATTAAGGTGTTTGGCGAAAGTGAAATGGGCCTAAACAACTCCAGAAAGTTGTCTGCAGTCTTTTCTACAGAGGGAAAATAAAAATGCCGCGGATTTCCTACAGACGTTCGGTAGAATTCATTTATGTAGTTTGTCTACTTCGTGGAGAATCATGTCATCTACGATTATGTTCATAAGATACTAAACCGTCAATGGAAGCTCCGATCGAAGACTCAGGAAGACCTAAAGCAGGTTCAGATCCTGAGATATTCTTTTCTGAACCTTGTCTAGCAGGTTCATCGGAGATCTTATTTCTAGTAATCCCCTTGTGATCTGGGACCAAGATGCAGTGAGTTCAGCCTTGCAATCAAATTCGAAAAGCTCTCGCATTCTGAAACTATTTTTGAAGTGACTAAAGGGCCTAGTAAGACCATAAGCGCAGCCTGGCTGTTACTACAGATGCAGATTCGCCGTCTCCTCCACCAAATCCTCAAAATATAGTTCATAGCAATGAGAATAGCATAAGTCTCCGCTTGTAGGGCAGACACATGTTTACCTAACGAAAAGTGGAGCATAATGTTCTGCGTACCCGCCAGCACCAAACCCTTAGTTGGTTTTGGAGCCATTCGTGAAAATTCGATTACAATTCCATCCTGGCTCAGATTTCGTTGAAATCTAGTCATCAGATAGATAGATAGATATATTTATTTTCATAGTATAATAGTTGGATTTTTACATAGCACAGAGATATGACATTTTTTCTATGTATTACTACTGATTAATATACACTGGGCTTAACTGCACTACGCACATTAATTCTGGAAGGAAAACTATGAGAAAAAACCTTCATTTAAAGAGAAAGGAACCATTGGAATGCCAGAGTATCGGTATATTTAATTATAAGTATGATTCTTGAAGTATGTAATTAAATAGGCAGGTACATAAGTAAATAAATAGATAAATAAATAAATCAGTAAACAAGTAAATAAAGAAATAAATAAATAAATAAGAGGTAGGTAGGATATAAATGATAAACATATGTATGTGTGAATAAATAAGACAATGGATAGTACATAATACATTTATCATTAATGTGGTAAATTGTTTATGAAAGGATTATACCTATATATAGATTCATATTTAGGTAAGAATTTTTCATTGGAAATTTCAATTTGCCTTGTGATTGGTGCGACTCCGGCTTTCTTGTATATATATAAATAAGATTTCGCATAATATTTTTAATAATTTTATTTAACATATTTTTAAGTAAATTTTTTTTAACTTTTCATAGAGCTCAAAAAAAATGTAGCTAGATTTAGAAAATTGAACAGAATCTTAGACATTAGCTATTTTGTTAAACGTTGTTGTGCAAAATTGCAGCTGCCACATATTGCCGATTTATGCAATCGGCAATATTGCCGATATGGCATTTGTTTAAAACAAAGCCTACGTGTTTCTGATACTTGGATTTACAGTATCGAGGAAAGTGTACTTTGCAGCCACAGCATCTCGCTCTTTTAGAAATTATACGTACCTGTTTTTTTTTTTTTTTTATAACATTCTCGGTCTATTTGAGTTCTGCATAATGATGACACTAGTTGTCCCAACCAACATCTCAGATCAACAACAGTGAAAAGCACGAATAATATTTATTGGAAAATTAATATTTCTATTATTTTCGAACATTTTGTTGGTGTTTCAAATGCACGAGATTTTGTAATGGTTCTTCCAAGAGAATACGGTAATTGTGAAATAAATATTACGGAGGAAATTGAAAGCAAACTGAAGAAGCTCTATTCCTATTTTAAATTGAAATGGAATTGATGTTATAGAACTAGACGTGTATTTCTTGAAAAGAACGAAGACTTTCTGAACATGGTACATATTTTCTTTCGAAGTTGGTGAAGTAACCGAAAACGCTGATTCGCTACATGCAATATTACAACTGAGCACGTCTCAACTGCACTAAGTTTGAAATACAACAAGGATCACCAAACGAAAAAAGCGGATATCACGAGAGCAGTTTTAAACGCTTCGACTCCAATGGATAAAGTAGAGTATTTCTACACCACAAGCTGATTCCATTAAATATGATTGACCGACTGCACTAGCTTTATTCTTGAATTTGGTTCTTTCCAATGAAAAATACAATGTGCTGAGAACATTATTAAGGAGTCATAATATTGACGTTCTTCCAAGCTATAAGTTTAACAGAAGCTAAAAAGGAAGCCAATCCAAGGAACTGCCAGGTAACGGAAACATCAGCTGTGGTGAATCTTCAAGAATTGATAGACCATACAGCAAAGAGGATTTGAACACCATGAACGATCAGGAGTTACAATCGTTACTAACAAGTCTTAATACGTTAAGCAAATGGGAATGCGATAGATCTTCTGAACAAAGTGCATACAAACAAACAATAAGTTCACATCTTTGCCCTTATAAAGAGATTTTTTATAGCGAGCAACTCGATGCAAGGGAAAAGGTAATCTGCTACACGGCTCTCATCCGGCCTATGCTAGTATTTGGACGTCCCGTATGGTTCAACCTGGGAGCAAGCTTGTTGGAAAAGATTCGGGTGTTTGAGAGGGCTTGCCTTCATTTATACAGAACCTCTGTTCCAATGAGGTCCTGTACAACAGAGCTAACCTAATACAACAATGGACAATTTCGTTATCAAGCTGATTCGAAGACACATTGCAAGGGCAATAAGGTCCATGAACAACCTGATATCCGGGGCTTATTACCCCAATTATGGGTACCACGCCTTAACGGATTTGTTCCCCAGAGGTGTTTCTCTATTTTGATGAAAAAAGTCTGATCCAGAACAGATTGGTTGTGTCCCTAATCTTCCATGTTTCTCGGACAGCTGTGGATAGGTGACAACTACGACAGAGACGTTGCACATAGTAGTGTGGAGCATCCCCGGTTCAGTAGGGTGGTATAAAGTCGCGATAAGTAGGACGTTCAAAGTCAGTTTCTAAAATTCTGGTGGCCAACCGAAAGAGAGGGAACTTCTTCGTCGTTCGCTAACAATCCGGGATAGCCCGTTTAAAGTTGGCTGTTTTTTCCATGACCGACTTACATAGCTTAGGCTTAGGTATTTTAGGTAGGTTTTAAGTTTAAAAGGTTTAGCAATTAAAAACCAAGAAAACAGCATTTGGATTTTTAAAAAAAACAGCACTTGATACAAAAAAAATATAAGTATATACTAGTAATTACATAGTTCGAGTAAGGTAGAGTAAGATAGATTAAGGTAGAATAAGGTAGGTTAAGATTTATTTTAAGGTAATATTTGAAATTTTATTTATATATATATACATATATAGGTATAATACTAAGTTTTTTTTTTAAAAAAAAAAAAAAAATATTTTCTTAGTAATTATATATTACTAATATCCTATCCTATATCTTAGGATGATATCTCCTTTTCTGTGGGTGTTCACAATAGACAACATTTTAAAAGCACTGGATGAAACCTGTGCGAAATGCGTAGCGTACGCAGATGACCTAGCCGTTTTGATAAGAGGTAAGCACCTGAACATCATAGGAAATCCAAAACACCCAACGAATCATAAAAAAAAAAAATGGGCGGAGGGGAGTGGATTAGAAATAAATCCAAATAAAACGGAACTGGTTCTCTTTACAAAGAAAACCAAAACTAGTGACTTTAACATACCACAACTCGGAGGAGCATCACTGCAACTCTGTGACAGCGTCAAGTATCTGGGCATAATATTGGATAGGAAACTGACCTGGAGAAAGAACCTGAAAGAAAGAGTTACCAAAGCCAAGATAGCGTATTGGATATGCAGGAGGGACATCGTGAAGTCATGGGGCTTGAAACCGAAACAGGTCTACTGGATATACGAATGCGTAATAAAACCTATCATCTTCTACGGAATAGTTGTATGGTGGCCAGTGACTAGCAAAAACTATGCAAGAGACTTACTAACAAAGGTGCAACGTATGGTCTGCTTGGGAATCACAGGAGCACAACGCTTCCGCGGCCATGGAAGTGATCCTAAACATCCTACCAGTGTACCTCGAAGCGAAGAAGATTGCCGGTTTTTCAGCCTCACGGTTTAGAACTATCGGCCATTTCACAGAAGGTGCAAACACGGGACATCGAAAAATCACCGAAATGATAAGAGTAATGACACCCCTCATCGATTGCCCCAGTGATGTTGTTGAAAAATCGTATACGTTCTTCAACAACTTCGAACCAATTTTCCTCACAAGAGAATATTGGATGTATGAAAGAACGACAAGAAACTCCAGTGGGTTATCGGTATACACGGCTCTAACATATCAGGGGAATCAGGGGCTTTTGTGCTAACCCACCGATTGAACTTGCTATTCACCTAGAACCATTTGTAACGGTGTTCCAATCAGAAGTCTTTGCAATTATGGAGGCAACTGAAATACTCGCAGAAGACACCAACGAATACTTGCTCGGACAGCAAAGCAGCAATTAGCGCGATCACAAACCCCATGTCGAAATCACAACTAGTAAGGGAGTGCAAAACCAAATTGAACTTACTTGCCAGAAGCAATAGAGTCCGTTTTACATGGGTACCTGGCAAGGAGGAGAGCAGACAACATAGAACTGAATCCTGATAAGACAATAGAGGTCCCTTTTGACAACTATTAAAACAATAATTAAAGAGAAGATACGACAGGGGTTCAATAACTGCTGGACGAATCTAGACATACACGTGTCAACGGTTACATCTGTAATAACAAAACCGAGTAACTACACAGCAAAAAGAGCTTTAAACAAGCAGGACGCAATTGAGATTGATGGTGGGACTTTTAACAGGGCACTTCAATCTCAACAAACATTCGTTCAGACTTGGGATAGCTGATACAACAATCTGTGCTAACTGTGAGGAGGAGGGGAAGATATAGAACACTTCCTCTGTCACTGTCCTGTTACAAGAATAAATTAATCGGCGATATATTGGAGTTCGCTAGAAAAACAGTACGATTCCCCGATCACTATACGACATATTTTTCCGTTTATACTCCCCATGATCCCAATGCCTAAATACCCTCTCGACGCATAATTCCCAAAACACAGCACTATTCCTTACAGTTCGATAGACGAGGGTAACACAACGGGCCTAGGTGAAGAGCATGAGCTCACCCTCTTAAACCAAGCAACCAACCAAGTTATAATGAATTGAGAATTAATAAAATGCAATAAAAATGAATGAAATGAAAAAGTTCAGCAGATGGCCAAATTGTGTCGGATGCGAACATGTTTATGGCATCATTAGTTCCACTTCGTCTAAAAAGTAAAATAGCCGAACATTGGAAAAATCCGAAATCATCATTTGTTCATTTTTGCAGACGAATTATGTTTAAATATGCAAAGGAATCTGCGTATCTTATTCAAACAACAATCAGCTGTATAAGGACCAGATTGAACATCTAACCCCACAGTGGTTAATAATAAAGAGAAAAAACGTGTAATGATGGGACGGAAAAGTGCAAATGAAATAACGAACACAAAACCAACAATATTATCCATATATATACATATATACATATACTTATATTTATATATATATATATATATATATCCAATATGCAAGAGGACACAAAACAACTTTCAATAACAATATGATTACGGAGACGAAAATAATTATGAATTCGGAATTACACCATTATACTCTAGAATAAGATGTATGGAGTTAATTGACTAGGTTACGGGCTCCACAAACAGGACGAAACTATTGACAAGAAGGGAGCGTATAAAAACAGAAAAACCTAAATATAAGAAGAATTTAGCAAAAACAACTCGTATTAACATAGGCCAAAACAAGGATTTGTTTATACAGATTATGGGAATACTTCCCAAAGATTTTTGAAGATTTTTCGACAATCGAAGTAGCATCATCTATAACCTAAGTACGTGGGCAAGGTGAAAAGCTTTCGGCCTGACAATGAAAGACTGCGATTTTCAGTCAAAAAAACATAATCTCCCTTGACTTTAACACACTTGGTCCAGCGTTTCTCCAACATCAGTATTCCTTCTCGGAAGTGAGAGTCTGGAAGGCTGTGAAAATATTCATCTACAGCCCTCTCAACTTCTGCATTGGATGCGAAGCGCTTCCCAGAAACAAATTTCTTCAAGTTTGGGAACAGATGGAAGTCTGAGGGTGCCAAATCAGGTGAATAGCCCCCCTATTCATTGCCGAGCAAATCGTACCCCAAATCCCGCAGTTTTCCCATCGCCAACGCACACTTGTGTACAGGTGCTTTGTCCTGGTGAAAGATGATTTTTTTCTTCTTCGAACTGGTTTCAAGACATTCATTGCAGACCTCTGGTACGTATGCAAAAGTGTATTGATCTTTGGAAATTATTTTGAAAAACATAAAGCCATTATCAATAATAAATATTTGTTTTTGTTTGTCGGTCTCACAACTTAAGTAGCAAACCTCGTATACTATCAAAAACTCTTAAATTTAGGACAGTCGTAAACTACGAGTAAGTGTTTGATTGAGAGAAAAACGTTAATGATGACAATTTGGCGGACTACGAGTATTTTTACTGATTAGATAGTAGTTTGTGATGTTAGTATATCCAAGACGCAGTCGTAGATTGCACTTGGTCATACGATTTAATACATCCCATGGGGAAACAGCGCATTCTCCTCTGGGGTTGATCATGGAATAATTGTGGATATATTGTCTGCATTCATCCCTTCTCTTTTCACACCAGATGTTTTTAATAAATTAATTTCTTCAAATTTTCCCAAAGTGATAAACTGTTTTAGGTTCCTATGTAATATTTAATAAAATCAAACAAAAATGTGAACGAATTCAATAAAAATTAACGATAGCGAATAATATCCACATAAACCATATTACACTAAAATCATATATATGCGAGGGCAAGGTGAAAAGTTCTCGGCCTGACAATGAAAGACTGCGATTTTCAGTTAAAAAATGATTTTTTACCTTGACTTCAACACACTTGGTCCAGCGTTTCTCCAACATCAGTATTCCTTCTCGGAAGTGAGAGTCTGGAAGGCTGTGAAAATATTCATCTACGGCCCTCTCAACTTCTGCATTGGATGCGAAGCGCTTCCCAGAAACAAATTTCTTCAAGTTTGGGAACAGATGGAAGTCTGAGGGTGCCAAATCAGGTGATGGCCGAGCAAATCGTACCCCAAATCCCGCAGTTTTCCCATCGCCATCGCACACTTGTGTACAGGTGGATTGTCCTGGTGAAAGATGATTTTTTCTTCTTCAAGCCAGGCCTCTTCTCGCGAATTTTGGCATCCAGCTGGTCAAGAAGGTTGGAGTAATATTCGCCTGTAATTGTTCTGCATTTCTCAAGGTAATCAATTAACAGGATCCCTTTCGCATCCCAAAACACACTGGCCATGACCTTTCCGGCAGACGCGATCGACTTCGCATTCTTTGGCGCTGAACCACCGGCTTCCACTCACTGCTTCGTTTCTGGCGTGTAGTGGTGGACCCATGCCTCATCCATGGTAACAAATCGCCACACGAAATCGGTCGGATCCCTATTGAATCGGTCCAAAGATTGCCGCGAAAATCGTTTGCGCATTTGCTTTTGATCGGCATTCAGCAAATGCGGCACCCATCTTGCGCAGAGCTTTCGCATCCCTAAGTTTTTGTGCAAGATGTTTCGCACCCTCTCTTTCGATATATACACAACCTCAGTTATCTTACTCACCTTCACTCGCCTATCGTCCAACACGATATCATGCACTTTTTCGATGGTTTCGGGCGTGGTTGCGGTCCACGTCCTTCACGTGCGTCATCTTCAAGGGACGGTTGACATGGACCTACAGAAATTGACAAGGCAACGTCAATATTATCAAATATATTGGGTAAAGCCTATCAAAACGCCTGTCCGCTGCGGACAAAGAGACAAAAGAACAAACCTCCTTGATGGTCTAAAAAACTGTCTAACATTAGGAAAGAAACTAGAAAACTTTTCAATATAGCTAAAAGAACAAGGTTAGACGAAGACTTGGAAATATATAAATCCAGTCAAAGAAAAGTCAAAACAGAGACACAGCGCTCTAAGCACAATTCTTGGCTAGCTTTCTGTAGAGAAATAGAAAGTACCGCTGAATCAGCAAGACTCAGAAGGGTTCTTTCCAAAGAGCCGGTAGCGTTAGGCTCCCTAAAAGACACGTTTGGCAATTGGACTGACTCCAATGAAAGGACATTAGAAACTCTACTGGGTGTTCATTTTCCAGGATGTATAGTAGATAGAGATGACACCCCTGGTAGCAGCAGTAGTAGACGCGAAATAGCGCCGTCTGAATTGGTTACGGAAGAAATATGCTCCTTCTTACCGTACAAATCCCCAGCCACGCACGGAATTTTCCCGATGATGCTACAAACAGCCAAAAAAGACATTATGCCGTTTCTAAAGAGACTGTTCCTTGGTAGCATTGAATGAGGTCATGTACCAAAGGAATGGCGGGAAGTTAAGGCTGTTTTCATCCCCAAAGCAGGTAAAGCTAGTCATACCTGCGCTGGTGACTTTAGACCAATAAGCTTGACATCCTTTATTCTGAAAACCTTTGAAAGACTTATAGACATACACATACACAGCAGGCTGAACCCCAGTATCATATCTCTGGCACAGCATGCTTATACGAAAGGTAAAAGTGTTGAAACTGCACTTCATAGCGTTGTCAGTACGATTGAAAAATCATTGAATGATAAAGAGTACACCCTGGCTGCATTCTTAGACATTGAAGGGGCCTTTAATAATGTCACGGCAGATTCAGTCGAAGGTGCCTTAAAAAACCTGAATATTGAGGACACTCTAATCAGATGGATAGTTTCCATGCTAAGAAATAGGTACATAAACTCAGAACTAGGTGATGCGAGACTAAGAGTATCAGCTGGTAGAGGCACTCCGCAGAGGTGTTCTCTCCCCTCTACTCTGGGTTATTATGCTAAATGAAGTACTAATAAAACTTAGATTCAATGGGGTTAAGACCGTAGCGTACGCAGACGATGTGGCGTTACTGACCACGGGTAAATTCCTTCCAACCCTAAGCGACCAAATGGAAGGCGCCTGGACTAAAAGAAGTGGACTCGCAATAAATCCACTAAAAATGGAGCTGACACTATTTACTAACAAGAGGGAAATACCGGAATTCAAAATCCCATCCATTGAAGGCACTCCTCTTAAAATTTCTGATAGAGCTAAATATCTAGGGTTAATACTAGACCAGAAACTAAACTGGGGACTAAACAGAAGGGAGAGAGCAAGGAAAGCTATGATAGCTCTCTATACTTGTAGCAGAATATTTGGAAAAACTTGGAGGCCCAAACCAAAAGTCATTTTCTGGCTCTACAAAGCAGTTGTGAGAACTATACTGACATACGGCAGCCTAGTATGGTGGCCAACCGCAAATAAGGGCACAAACCTCAAGATACTAACCAGAGTACAAAAAGTATGGCGTGCATTGGTGTCACAGGAGCTATGAGAACCACACCAACTGCAGGATTAGAGACCAACCTTTAGATCTATTTGCGCAGGAATCTACAGCTAGAAGTGCTCTAAGATTAAGCCAATCTGAAGGTTGGATGGCAAACCTGACGGGGCATGCGCAGATTTTACGCAAATACATGGGCGGAGATGTTAGCACAGACTACATAGTGCCCTATTTAGACTTTCATAAGCCATTTTCCAGTTGATTTCCGAGTCAAGAGGAATGGGACACCAAGCGCTAAATGACAACTCCATCTCCATCTACACTGATGGATCCAAGATGGACGTGGGAGTAGGTGCAGGGATTTTTTTCTGGAAAACTCAATTTGAACATGTCAATTCGGCTTCCAGACTATAGCAGCGTTTTTCAAGTGGAGGTCTTGGCGGTAGCAACAGCTACCCGGGACGCTGCAATGAAAGCTATACCACCAGATGATATCACATTTTTCATTGACAGCCAGGCAGCGATTATAAGAAGATAAGAGCGATTTCCGCCACACAAATAAATTCGAAGTTTGTGCGCTGCTGTCGCGAAGAGCTGCGGGTTCTTGGTACGCAACACAATGCAAAGCTCTGCTGGGTACCCGGACATAATGGCGTTTCAGGAAATGAGAAAGCTGACGAGCTGGCAAGGGAGAGTTCAGCTCTAAATCCTGAACGAGCTGACCCATCAATTAAGACACAACCCTGCAACCTGAACGTAGAAATTAGAAATAAAATGATTGCAATAGCCAATAGTAGATGGAGATCACTAGAATCCTGTATAATTACAAGAAAACTCTGGCCGCTATACTATAAAAATCGTACAGAGCAAATCCTATACTTCAACAGATATATCTTATCTGGTTTAGTGGGGATGATAACTGGACACAACTTGTTACGTTATCACACAAAGAAATTGGGAATTAGCGAAGAAGATATATGTAGAGGCTGTGACAATGAGGACGTACACGAAGATACACCTCACTTCCTGTGCCATTGTCCAGGACTCTACCACCTTAGATACTAAGGAAATATTTCTTCCAAGACTTAGAAGAACTATCAAATGTATCGGTAAATAAGATTACCAAATTTATAAATGCATCAGGTTGGTTTAAGAACCCATAGTGTTTACGAGTGGGGAAGCTTCACTCCTTGGGCATCACAATGGATCTATACTGATCTAAGTGTCGCGTAGTTTGTATCACACTCTACGTCAACCCATCAAACCTAACCTAACTTAACCTAACGGTTGACATAGAAGGAGCAGAGTTCCCGTAAACTTTTGTCAACTTTGGATGAATTTCCTTAGGGGTTAACCCATCCAAAAGGAAGAATTTTATCACCCCACGATATTCAAGTTTATCCATTTTAACGAAAAACAAGCAAGACGTCTACTGCAAAAATTCGTGTAAAGAAACTACTTGAGAGAACAAGTTGAAACTTGTCATACGAACTAATGAGAAGTGCACCCAGGCAGGAAACATAAATTTTTGTTGATTGGAATGTCATCTCTGCGTCAGCCCGAGAACTTTTCACCTTGCCCTCGTAGATAAAGAAATTATTAAGATATTACATCTGATTTTAAACGCATTATCATCCCAGGAATCCATAAATGTAAATAAATTCGATGGATAATCAAAAAGCACTTCGAATTTTCTATAGGAAAAATACAGTCATAAACTCCTGACACTAACTCTTCACAAAGTGTAAGGAATAAGGACTACAAGTGACAGCGACACCAACATACATACATGCAAAGTTTTGCGTATACGAAAATGAAGATTTGTTTAATATGCTTGCTGTATCATCAGCACTAGTTTTATCTTTAAAGCACGTCAGGCTTTAAAGACAAAACTAAAAAAAAACTTTCTTTGCGTGCAAAAAATGCTCGCAAGTAAAGAAAAATGAGCGAAAGAAATTTTTTTTGTGTATTTTATTATTGCGTGGTTGAAATGTAATTAAAGTGCATGACTGGGTCGCACGTACTTGCACCTATATGCTGTTTATCTGCAAAAACTCTGTTTTGAAATGTAAACGAAATCGTTAAAATATTTTTTTTTTTTTCTGTTAAAATTGGAAGTTTTTTTTTTTTAAATTTTTCTAAAACTTGGTATGCCATGATCTTGCATATATCAATCATTGCTTAAATATCGATTTTGAATTAAATCACCAGAGTGATATTTGAAAACGAGCCAATTTTCAAAAACCGGTCAATAAGTAAAATAAATAATAAAATAAAATATTACAGACCAATATCGAAACTCTCTGCAGTACCAAAGCTATTTGAAAAATTAGTAACTCAGAGACTATATTTCCCAGTCAAAGAATCCATAACCCCAAAACAACATGGATTTGTCAGCGGCCGTTCAACTGCTACCAATTTGTGCCTCTTTTCACATTTCTGCTTAAATTCTATAGAAACCAGAATGCAAATCGATGTCCTTTACCCAGATTTTGTTAAGGCCTTTGACAGAGTACACCATGGCCTCTTATTACAAAAACTTCATAAGTTAGGACTTAATTTAAATTTTTTGGAATGGTTGAGGTCTTACTTATCTAACCGGAAACAAATTGTTCAGATTGATGGTTTTCAATCTTTTTTCATTGAGGTGGAGTCAGGTCTCCCACAAGGTAGTCACTTGGGACCACTTCTGTTCATATTGTTCGTGAATGATATTCCTGGCGTTTTAAAATTTTCGGATTGACTGATGTTCGCGGACGATGTTAAATTATTTAGCTCAATATCTTCATACAGCGACTGTCTCAAATTTCAAAACGATATTGATTTATTTTTAAATTGGTGTGAATACAACCATCTCGAACTAAACCTTTCGAAATGTAAAATCTTCAGTGCCTACAGAACGTTGTCGCCCGTGGCTTTAGTTTATAGGTTTGGAAATCTACCACTTTCTAAAGTGAGTGAGGTTAAGGATTTAGGGGTTATATTTGACATCAAACTAACTTTTTCGGCGCATATCGATTTTATTATATCGAAAGCAAATTCTTTGTTAGGTTTCCTTAAACGAACTTCAGGGGTTTTTAAGGACGTGTATACATTAAAGAAAATCTTTTTGTCCTTGGTACTGCCTATCCTAGAATATTGCTGTTTCATTTGGTCTCCATTTTATGAAAATGTTATCATCAGAATTGAAAAAATACAAAAAAGATTCACGCGTTTCGCATTAAGACATCGGAGATGGTCTGACGAAATACCTGATTATTTTTCAAGATGTGCGCTAATAGATTTAAAAACTCTAGAAAATCGTAGACAAGCCCAATATGTTATTTTTATAAAAGATATTTTAAATAATAATATCAAATCTTCGGAGCTACCCGCTCTAGTTTCTTTTTACGTTCCCGAAAAAAATCTTAGAAATAGAAATGATATTTTCTATGTTCCCACTCATAGAACTAATTATGGTCTTAATAATCCATTAACTCGTTCTTTATCGTTGTATAATTCTATTTGTAGTGAAGTCGACCTTTCAATGAGAAGGGATACCTTTAAAAACATTGTACAAAATTTATTTAATTCTTAAGTTGAGCAAGCTATAGCCATCTTAAGTAAGAATTTTTCTTTTTGAAATCAACAGATTGTAATCCATTGATGAAATAAATAAATAAATAAAATACCGTAATACGTATTTTATTCTAAAAACGTGGTAAGCAATCCGATAGCGTACATACGAGTATATGCACCTTAGCTCAAATATGAAATTTTATCACAATCGAGCGAACTTTGGCGGTAGAATGAAAATTCCGATTTCGCCTCGAATTGTGAACCCACTTACCCCAGATATGAAGTTTGAAAAAAATCTGTCCAGCCGTTTACCTGCAGTCGGCGTACAGACAGACAGAATTGAGAAACACTTTTTTGAATTTCTCTATAATGTCAAGTTTGATCGAAATATCGAGATCGAAAATTTTCAGGAAACCAATACTTGCCCTTATAGGTGCAACTGTGGATGAAGTCGAAAAAAGGCTCTGCCGTTGCCAATGCAATGTGTAGTTAGATAAGCACGTAAAATACAAACGAAAACAAAAAAGTGTTTGTACCCTGTGCTCATTTTTGAATGTGGGTTTTTAGTTGTGTGCATACATTTTGTGTTTCAGAAAAAGAGGTGGATGAAGAGATGGTAAATTCAATAGGGACGCACATTGTAGGTGTACATATATGTAGTTACATATAAATACTCATTAATGAAGGTAAATAATTATGAATATGTACATATGCGTATTTTTTTTTTGTTCGTATTTATTTTGGATGCGATCTCTTGTGCGAATTTTTTATTTGTTGGTTTTTATATTAGGGTTTTTTTTTGTGCGTGAGTTATTTTCGTGTGGAAATGGGTGAATAGATGGATATGCACGACATTCATGTACGTGTGTAGTATAGTGTACATATATATACGTATATCTATGGCAATGTATTACAAATAGACGTAGGTGCACACTATGCACACACACATACTTATGTGTGTGTATATGACATCAGACTCATACGCTATTGCATCATCCCTCAAACCGAAGCCTTTATCAAGAAACCACATCCGAATTCCTCATACTCAGTCTATAAATAGACCCAAGCCACGACACTCAAATTCATGACCATATATGGACATAAAATCAGCACCCAAGCAAACATTATAAAAAGGAACTTCGCCACACCCAAGGACGTCCAGTCTCCTCCAGAAGCTTAACTGGCTCACTTGTTAAAATTCTATATCTTGTAAATTAGTTTTAATTTTTCTTTTTTTTTTTGAATAAAGTTTATTTATTTAAACACCGAGATAAAAAAATTCATTTATATATATATATACACATGTATATGTATATGCTTTCTTTTTCTTTTTTTTGTTGGTTGCGCCAATGGATGTGGTAATCTTTTACAGATACTAGTAACCCGGGCTACCAGCATGCACGATTCTCAAGACCGAATAATCGATGCCAGAAATGCGTCTACACACACACAGCACACTTCTACCATTCTTCTCGCAGGACGGCCGTTAGGTATCCGCGGGGCTGGTTAACAAATTTGAAGAGTTGGTAAGAAATTACATATTGCCATCCAATTCTCTTCCGACAACAACATACGGTCGAGGAGTAACGACGGACTGGGCAGAGCAGTTATCCATGCCATGAAGGGTGTGAAACAAAATAAATGCGTGTTCCGTATTTTCATCTTCATCCGGGCATTCTGGACAGGATGGTGAACTGCCGTGTCCAAATCGGTGGACCTATTTCCGGTAACTGCCGTGATTAGGCAGGAACTGTGTAAGGTGGTAGTTGCATTCCACATGTTTTCGACTTAGTCTTGGATTGTCGGTACGAGTTTGCCACATAGCTGCTAACACTGCCTTTTCTTCCATTTTGATCATTTTGATGCCATTTGCATCGTGTTGGTTCAGCGTTCTGTATATTCTGAACATTTCGTCTGTGAGGATGTCGTTGGGAACCATTCCAGCTATATCAAAGGCGGCCTCATCTGTGATGGTTCGGAAGCCGCTGATTGTCCGTAGCGCACCGAGTCTGTATGTTGATGATAGTTCCTTCTGGTCTCCTTCGGTCTTAGTGCCTGTACCCAGACTGGGGCGGCATATAACAGAACCGAGGTAACAACTCTTGAGAGCAGTATCCTTCTAGCATATCCAGGTCCACCGATGTTAGGCAGTACACGCGAGAGAGCTCCCTGTATTTGCAATGCTTTTTTTTTATTGAATAATCAACGTGCGTTTTGAACTGCAGTTTGTTGTTCAGCATTACTCCAAGGTATTTAGCTGCTTCTTTGGACCTGATTGTTTGGTTACCAACCTAAAAATTCGCAAATTCTACGGTTTTTCGACTCGTTATAAAGACAGCTTCTCTTTTATGATCGGTTAGTTCCAGATAGGCGGAAACTAGCCAATCTCTTATTCGGGCAATTGCTTCATTTGCAGCTGATTCGACTGTACGGATCTGTTTAGCTACTGTTAACTACGACGGCAATGTCATCAGCGAATACAATTATCGTTACTCCGTCTGGCAGCGTTAATCCTAGGACTCCGTCCTACATGATGTTCCACAGTAGTGGCCCTAAGTCCGATCCCTGTGGGACTCTCGTAGTGACGTTGTAGTATTTCACCCCTTCACTGTAGATCGCGCTTTTCTGAAGCCAAATTGGTGGTCTGAGAAAACTGCTTTCTCTTCTGCTACGGGGAGTAATCTATGATATTGGGTCAATAACTTAATTCGTGCGGTTTGCTAAGAGATGGCGTAGCTTGTATTATTCCATTGTTATTATTCCATTGGAACATGCGTTGGAAAGCTACTGTCATTGTACGTCATTTCAGTATATGTCATTCATTTGAAGGGTAAACAACAATAATTTTTTTTCACTTAAATATGTCGAACTTTGTGCCTGAAAAAATGTTTTTGCGGGGCGTTCTTCTTCATTACTTTCATATGAAGAAAACTGCTGCCGAAAGTCATCGTATTTTGGCGGTTTTGCATGTCCGAAATGCTGCTGGAACGCCACAAAAGGAAGTCATTTTTGCATCGAATTGTTACTGGTGATGAAAAATGGATCCATTACGACAACCCCAAGCGCAAAAAATCATAGCCAAATCAACGGCAAAGCCGAATATCCATGGCGCGAAGGTAATGCTCTGTATTTGGTGGGATCAGAAGGGTGTGCTGTATTATGAGCTGCTAAAACCGGGTGAAACTATCAATGGGCAACGCTACCGAACACAATTAATCCGTTTGAAGAGAGCAGTAGCCGAAAAACGCCCGGAATATGCGACCAGACACGAGGCAATAATTTTCCATCATGACAACGCTCGGCCCCACGTTGCTATTCCGGTTAAGAACTATTTGGAAAACAGTGATGGGAAGTTTTACCCCCCCCCCCATAGCTTCTGATGGGCAATACCTTGAATAATACTATTGTACATGTTTTTGTTAAAAAACGGTCAAATTTTGACAAAAAACCGCACGAATTAAGTTATAAACCCAATATTATAAATTATTTTCTCAATGATCTATCAAGTGAGACAAAAAATACTGCAAAGGATCTTCCCCATGGTATACAATAGGCATATTGGGCGATAGGACGATGGTTCTCCTGGAAACTTCTTTCCTTTTGGTAGCAGCACCAAATGCTGTATTTTCCATTTTTCAAGAAAGGTTCCATCTTCGAGACACTTGTGCATTGCCGCTGTGCATTGTCGCTGGTCTCTTTTTTACGGCCGCTGTTAGTGAATTATTCGGGATGCCGTCGGGTCAGGGCGCCTCATGGTCGCCTAACTTGCCGTATGCCATTAGCAACTTCTCCCTAGTAATTAATGGGATATCCTCTAACATTTTTGATCTATATTTGAGTGATGGTGGATATGCTACCAGATGGTGTCCCAGGTTTTTTTTTTTTTTCAAAAAATACGTTTAATGGTATTTCGCTTATTAACCGGTTTCTGAAAATTTACTATTTCTCGGCTGTGATTCGATCGATTCTGACATGTACAAGATTAAGGCATACCAAGTCTTGGATAATCTTAAAAAACTTTCGGGCAGACTTAAAGCTATCCTTTACAACGTTTTTGATTCCTTTCTTTCGTGATTTACAAAAATTAGTGATACGAGTACAGGGGAACAAACAATTTTGGAATAGGGTGGGCTCGCAGCCTTTGATGTTCGGTTACGCCCAGTGTAAGGTCATTTTGGGGTTGGGCCTCTGGTCCGTTCAGGATTAAGGATTTTGTTCAAATATTAGAACTGAGGATTACCAAATAGACAACATATATGTGTATGTATATGTAGGTTGAAGTATATGCGATACAGTCTTTTATTTTTGCATAGCTTTATCAACAGATGCACTACTTTTCTGTAGTTTTTGGATCACGTTTTTATATTCATTTACATAAATATAAATTTGAACAATAATTCAAAGTTTTTCTTTTTTAGCTCAGTCAGGTTTTGGTCGGGATGGTGATGTGAACCCAAACAGTCACCAGTTCGTCAAATAAGGCAGTACGAGTATCGGCGAATAATAATGGTGAACTACTTTGAGTGTTTTGTGACAGAGGAAACAGTAGGGAAAGCTGACAGAATTCTGGACGTGACTCCATTTGTTCAGGCAGCTGAATCAATTGAAGAGCAGCGACATCCATACCACCCATACCAAAATGGGTGGTCTTCGCCCGTCAAAAATTACAGTGTGGCAGGAAGACCTTAATTTTATTCAAAATAACGCAAGAACTATCTTGCATTGAAATCAGTTTTGTGAATGAAACTTTTTAACTTATAGACCCATTTTTTTTAAAAGAGAAAAAAAATGGTGAGTATGAGTCAGTCTAGCCATTACCTGATCCACATGATGTCAGTTAAATTCTCGAACAGGCATCTGCATTCTATCACAAATAAATATCCTAGCAGACCAATATCCCAATACAAAAAGGCTGATTGGAGCGGTCTGAATTCGTTATTCTTTCAATTAGTCCCTATGCTTCTTCGATAGAGACGTAAATGCCACTTCTGACATGATTATGGACCTAATATTACTTGGAATGAAGTCCTTTTTTATTCCAAATAAGTCAGTTAGCCTTAAATCAAAACAAAAAGAAGGAAGAGGGTTATGTGTTATGGCAGACAGATAGGCTCGAAATGATGACAGCGTGATTTTAAAACATGTTAAATTCCAATCAGACCATCAAGTGAGACAAAAAATACTGCAATATCCTAAAGCCAGCAAATCTTTTTGTTCACTTTACCTCATCGAATAGTCAACAGCCTTAGTCTACAAACCTTCGCTGAAATCAGCAAATCACACATGCTGGTAAAACTGGAGCAGACGCCTTGGATTCCTCAAAAGATGTAAATGAGTTCTCGTTTAACTGACCTACTCATTGACCTAAAAATGTAAAAATTACGCGGTAATGCACTTTGCGCAATTGACGACATCAATGCCAAATGGGTCGCCTGCCCAGGGCAAATTATTCTATCCCATTTGTACCGATATCAGAAAAAAGATCAACTAATTATCTCAAAGAATTTTCGAACAATTTCATCACATCATGCTCGCGATTAAGTGTCACAGTGACTGTCATAGTGCCGTTATTAAATGTGTTGAACAGTGTAAATTGAAGTTCAAAAATATAACATAAATAAATAACTTACGGCGTTGACTGAGCTAACCATTCCATATAAAAACATAAATTCACAAACTGAAACTGTCACTCTGTAACTCAATTCATGAGGATATACAGTTATCCACAAAAGTCTGCATATAGCTATGAAACTCTGGAAAAAAGAGTCGTTGTGGCCAAATAGTAATTATCACAACTTTCAAATTGGTATATTCCAGTGAGAGAATATTAAACGCCTTCATTTTAAACAAAATGTCTTGATGGTATACTTGGGGTTTAGTGCAATGTTCCGACACCGCCAAACCCTCAAGAGGCCGTCCGAACCAAAAATGTTATATTTTGACTTTTAAGCCATTCTGTTGCGCTTAAATCCTTGGCAATCAAAACCGCCGAACATATTCCACCCTCTGTACCTTTTTTTTCACCTGCACTATCTGTCTCAGTTGCTCTTGCTGCAAATCCCACTGTAGCTAAGATAATACAGAAATTCGTAATGTTTTAGATTTCGTCTGAATGGAACAACTGAACTCTAAACCCTTAAGAACGTACACCTAAGTCACCTTAAAAAAATCCCTAATGAACACACTGGCATCCATCGATCTCTTGAGTTTTCTGCCTATAGACTAAAAGATGTTCCGAGACAAACTGATGTATCCTGGATGTACAAATTCTTTGAACAGAAATTATGCATTCCTACAGTAAGAGGCCGAAGATCACTCGATTAAAGTCCAACCAGTTTCCTCAAGAAAGGCGGCCTTCTGAACTGCGTGAACTACAGCTATATTACGTGAACGACTTAAACCTTTTGTCAACAATCTCAATCTCAATCTCAATCTCAATCTCTGGAAAGATCACCATCCCTGCCAAACTCGTTGAGACGTGACGGTGGAGAATGCACACTGATCCATCATGGTCAGTAGCAACATCAACGAGGCTTTTAATGTCTAAAAGGACTATTGTCATGTGATTTCTTTATCATCACACTTAAAAGGATTCTCAAAATAACATCAGTGGTACGATCTTTCAAAAGTCATTACAACTACTCGCGTACACCGATGATACTGACATAACTGGAAGAACGCAGCAGTCTGTAGATTGTGCTTTCGTGAGTATTAAAACAAAAGCGGGTTTAGTGGTTAACGAGGGCAAAACAAAATACATATATGCAACATCGACCTAGTCAGAAGGGTTCGAAATCATCGTCTTAGATGGATAGGACATGTAGGGTGAATGAACATCAACGCTCCTGCCCGGAAAGTTTTCGAATCCATCCAAGAAGAATGAAGACCTCACCTTACGTGGCGCACACAAGTGAAAGGGACCTCAACCAACTTCTTGCGCAAAACTGGAGGCGGCTTTCACATGATCGGGCAGTTCCCCATCGGCAAAAACTTGGCACACCATGTTTTTGTATGGCCAATGTTGTTTAGAAAACAATTTTTAACACAATCGTGTGAGTTAGGTATGTACATATATCCGAGAAACTGACAATTTTTAAAAATACATAAATGAGTAAAATACCATTATACTAATTTTTCGTCTAAATATGTACGCCATATGATAGAATATGATCAGGTTGAGTCATATAAAGGGTGGTTAAATTTTAAGGGCCGATGTTGAATGTGAACCACACCTAAACGTCAAGTTTTTTTCTGCATTTCATTTGACATTTCTCAATTTCAGACTAACTCAATTTGAAGCATGGAAAGATACACAATCGAGCAACGTGTTAAAGTTATTCAGGCTTATTATGAAAATGGGTGTTCAAATCAAAATGCATATCGTGCATTTCGTGATTCTTTCGGTCAATTTAATCGTCCAAATGTGCGTACAATCGGAAAAATCGTGCAAAAATTTGTGCAAACCGGGTCTGTAGGAGATGTGAAAACACCAGTGCATGCTCGTACAGCTCGTACTGCAGAAAATATTGTTGCTGTTCGCGATAGTGTGGCTGAAGAGCCGTCCACCTCAACTTGTCGTCGTGCCCAACAATTGCACCTCTCACGCTCGTCGTTGATGAACATTATGCATAAAGACTTGCATTTACACCCTTACAAGGTGCAATTGACTCAAGAACTAAAGCCTCTTGACCATTTCAAGCGTCGTCAATGGTCACAATGGTGGCAAGAAATGGCAACAGTGGATGATCAATTTTCGAAGAAAACCATCTTCAGTGATGAGGCACATTTTCACCTCAGTGGATTCGTCAATAAGCAGAATTGCCGCATTTGGGCGAATGATAATCCAAGAGTGATTGTCGAAAAACCAATGCACCCACAAAGAGTGACTGTTTGGTGCGGTTTATGGGCTGGCGGCATCATCGGGCCGTATTTTTTTCCAAAATGAGGCCGGTCAGGCAGTTACTGTGAATGGTGTTCGCTATCGTGAGATGATAACGAACTTTTTATGGCCCGAATTGGAAGATATGGATGTGGACGATATGTGGTTTCAACAGGATGGTCCCACTTGCCACACAGCAAACGAAACAATGGCTCTTTTGCGCGACAAATTCAATGGCCGTGTTATCTCACGTGGTGGCGATGTCAATTGGCCGCCAAGATCATGTGATTTCACACCGTTGGACTTCTTTCTTTTGGGTTATTTAAAAGAAAAGGTGTACGCCGATAAGCCAGCAACAATTCAAGAGCTAAAGGATGAGATAATTCGGCACATTAACGGCATAGAACCTCAATTATGCCTCAGCGTCATCGAAAATTTGGACCATCGGATGGAGGTGTGCCGCCGAGGTCGCGGCGGCCATTTGGCCGATATTTTGTTCCATACATAATTGAACCATACCAATATTATCATAATAAAAAGAAATGACAGTAATTTCCTAAATAATTTGTGTTTAATTCAAAATCAACATCGGCCCTTAAAACTTAACCACCCTTTATTAATATCTAATGAAATCATTATATTAGAGTTTAGGAGAAAATTTAATTTCTCAAAATCAGCCCCCAGCTAAAGTACTATTATTTTTGGGGTTAGAATGAAAATTTGGATTTTGCCTCGAATTGTGACCCAACAAAACTCAAATAAGAAGCTTGAATCTGTCCTGCCGTTTAGGCTGCAATCGAGGGTACATAAAATGCACATACATACGAGTATGGATGTATGTACATACAAATGGAATTGAAATACATGTACTTGTTTTTAGTTGCTCTCAGCTCGAGCTCGTAAATTTTAAAGAAACCAACCTTGCCTTAAGAGAGAAAGTAAAAATATAATGTACTGACTTGTACTAATTATTATAACTAAAAATGTAAGAACCAATCTTCTTCTAATTTTGCATAGAAGAAATATCCAAAATCAATACACTAAACAAAATTTCAGATTTTTACCAGTATAGGTACTCATTTTAGTTTTATTTGCTGCTTTTCCTGCGGTTTTGGGAGTCCTGCTTCTCTATGTTCTATTCCTTAAAAGCTCATAATCCCAGTTTGCCCGTCCCATTTTGCCCCTTAGGGTAAAAAATAATGGGCCAACAGAAAACAGAAGCAGTTAATGAAGACCTTATCTTTTCATCAGAAGCCGATAACTGCGTCGTTTTAGCGAGCAACCACCTTCTCTCTTCGTTGATGTCGATATTACTCTCGCGTTGTTCTATACTAAATATGTTCAACTGTTTCACACAATCCGCCCCGTTTGTGCGCCAGAAGACCTCCTCGTCGTCGTCCCTGGTCGCTTCGCAACAGAAGAAATAAACTGTGGCACGCATACCTTAAAATATATTCTGATTCTGACTTTTCCAAATACCACCACTTCCCACTTTTCCGAGCCCTGTGAATCTCTTTACCTTGAATATCTAGACCGAATACAATCTAACGTAATCTCCATTGTTCTCTCCAACCACGCCATATAACCTGATCATAATTACTTCTCTTTACATGAGAAGTTGTGCCCGCGATATAACCGTGACACTAGGGGAAAAGAAGGTACAAAAGATCAAGTACAAATATTCTCCTGGTCCTGACAGTCTGCCCGCCATAATTCTGGAAAATGAGTGGTCTACTTGGCTCTACTCATCTCGGCTCAGAGACTCTTCCCAATCCTTTGGAAATGCTCTAGCATAATTTCATTTTAACCCCCTTCGAGTTGGGGTCAGAATATACCCGAGGTAGGCATGCCTGTCGTAAGAGGCGATTTTAATCCACCCTCCGTATACCGAGTGTAGCGTATACAAAACATGCAATGAACAAAACAAAAAGATATACTACCCCAGGTGGCAGTCCAGGTTTACTGGGAAATCCACCCTTTACTGAGGTCGGCTCTACGGATTCTGGGGAGAGCCATTTATTGCAGTTCTTTGACCCTTTTACAAAAAGTTCAAGAGTATCTCGATCGCCACCACAAAAATCGAATGTTCCCTGGAAAAGAAGTTCGCTGGAAGCAAAACAAATCCAAATTAAATTACGGCCTGCGCCCCCCAAAAAACGTAATTGGAATTTCGGATTATAATAAATTGCATTGCCTCCTCAAAGAAACGTTGACATCGACATTCAAGGTAACGCCACTTCGCAATGACGTCTGGAAAATTAACGTCGATGATTCCGACGGTTACCGAGCAGTGTCCCAGAAATTAAATACCGAGAAGATCCAATGGTACACTTACGAAAACAAGCTAGAAAGGCCAATGCGTGTTGTAGCAAGAGGTCTCCACTGCTCGTGTACCAAAGAAGACATTATGAATAATCTTCAAGTTAAAGCTTTAAAATTCTTGACGCTGTAAATATTATCAAGAAGGAGGGTGGCCGTGGTGTAGTGATAACGTCATCGCTTGTCACGCTGTTGGTTCACGGTTCAAATCCTGATGTCAAGAATTATCTATTTATTTCGCATGAAATAAATAAAAAAGTCGATCAATTGCGAAAGCGAAGTCAACACTACTGCGAAGGCATAACACTGGCAATAGAGTGGTCATATGGCTGAAAATGCAACTTGATCGTGATGTTGACATCAGGAGGACGGAAAAAATACTGTGAATCATGAGCAACGACAAAACCAAAACAAACAAGCTCCCTAGTTACCTGGACGCGCTACCCTTGGAGTTTACACAAACTTAATACCATCTGAGTTCCAAACTACACTACACTAAATCTCTCTCTCTCTCTCTCTCTCTCTCTCTCTCTCTCTCTCTCTCTCTCTCTCTCTCTCTCTCTCTCTCTCTCTCTCTCTCTCTCTCTCTCTCTCTCTCTCTCTCTCTCTCTTTCACAGCGTCCGTGTCCTGTAATAGTATAAGAGTATTCATATCCTTTTTGGCGCGCGCAAATTATAAAAAAAAGGAGAAGCAACAGACGGAACGACAACAAGAATCGTTGATAAGAACGAGAATATAGACGATATTAAAATATACTAAACATCGTAATCAAAATCGAGCCATTGCGTAAGAATACAAGATCGATCGCGCAATGTAAGCGTTGTGCGTAAAATGTGCTGATAAACAACTTTCGGAAAAGTGCAGCTTAGATAAACAGGCTCCAGCGACTTGTATAAACTGCAGAGGGAAGTACCCAGCGAACTATAAACACGAACTATGGCTGCGAAGTGGCCAGAGAGCTCCAAAAAAGGCGCGATGCGATTAAACTTACGCCCGAACCCGAAGCCACAGACACAATCTAAAGTTCCTACGAGGAAAGCAGCGACAGAAAGAAAACTTATCAAGGAAAAGACGAAAGTTGTGCAAGAAAAAGTCCGAAAAGAAAAGCCGTCATCTTCTGGCGGGCAAAGGTATGCGCAAGCCGCATCGCAAGAAAATAAGAAAAGCAGTATTGCTTCGGATCCAATCTCACAAGTTCTTTCTATAATTCTTGCGAAAATTGAGGAGCAAAGCAAAACAAATAAACTTATATTTGAAAAATTGAGCAATCTCGAGCATAAAACTCGCAAACCAAGAACTCAAGTATGAATATGAAACAGTTGCTTAAAATATTAACATGGAACGCAAACGGACTATTGGAAAAGATAGACGAACTAGAAATATTTTCGGAAACGCACTTGAAAAAGAAATCTAGTGTAAAAATAAAAGGATACTGTGCTTACCATGCTTATTATCCGTCAGAAAGGGCTGGAGGCGGATTTTCCTTATAATTTTTTTCATTTTTAATGCATTTTTTATTAGTTTTCAATTCATTGTAACTTACTTGCTAGACAAAAAAATGCCTAAAACTAGCTTAACTAACTTTTGGAGTTCAAAATGCGATTCATGCAATTTAATGTTTACTTCTTTTCGAGGAGAAAACCGACATATTGGCCCACCGACAGAGCAAAAACTCCTGACCTCGTAGACTTTATCATTACAAGAGGTGTAGTTAAAGATGTTACAAACGCCGAGGAAAGTTTTGATTCTCCTCAGATCATTCACCAGTAATCATGACAATAAGCGAGCGTCTAATGAAAAAAGGAGGGGCCCGTAGATTAACTACCAACAAAATTAACTGGGACGGCTTTAGGAAATATTATACAGGAAATTTTATTTCAAAAATCGAGAGATCTCTACGCTTCTTGAAAGCTTGACTGCCAAAAAAAGTTCGAATTATTCACTATGGAAAGCCATGAAATGTATTAAAAAGCCCCAAATGCAATCGCTACCAATAAGAAAAAACAATGGCGAATGGGCAAAAGGAGACAAAGAGAAGACGGATTTATTTGTGGTGCAACTGGAAGAAACGTTTAAGCCATTTGACGGATAGGCGCTAACAGAAGACCTTGGTGGTACGATTACGTGTTAAACACGGATCAGAATACTCCCAATTTCAGAAAATCGTTGCCGGATTATCGCAAGGAAGTTTTCTTGGTCCGATCTTGTTCTTACTGTACACTCGAGATATAGCGGAAGAAGAAGGCACTGCCGTAGCTACATTCGCGGGCGATACGGTTATATTAACAACAAATGAATCAGTAGAGTCAGCAAAGCTCCAACGAGCTTTGGAAAAAAAAATCAATGCACTGAATAATGAAAAGAAGACACTGCTGGATAAGGACAATAAACTACAACACACTGTTAATGTTCTCCAGCAGAAACGGTTGAATAAATAATTGCATTGATATCATTGGTATACCGAACTGTGAAAGTGCCAATGCTCTTAAAAAAATGGTCCGATATAAAATTAAAAAATAAAAGAATAAGAAGTGGATAGGATTAGTATTATTTTATTTTTGTATTTGTAATTCATTTGCTTAAAAATAAATAAAGCTTATAAATAAATAAAAACTCTTAAACAAAAAAAAAAATAAAAAATCAGTTCAATTAAAAAAAAGTGCATAAGAAAAAAAAAGAAAGAAAAGGAACAAAACAAAAAGTAGTTGTGATTTGAAAAACCTAATTGTTAGAAATGGAAGCCCTAAACTTCTGAATTAAATTCGAGTCAGGGACCCACTCTTCGAACTCTTCCTCTTCCAAAACATTTAATGCAGATGGCAGGTCTTTACTTTAAGTTTATTTTTAATTTTATTTTTTTGTAGCGTCAATTTGGAAAATATTCTTTCAGCGCAAGCGTTATTATGATAAGTTATAAGTATAAGTTTATAAACATATACTCATTCACGAGTAAGTGGTTCCTTAAATTTTGTATCCTAAACCAAAACTGGGTTGTTTGGTGTTGGCAAACATATCCGTAGATAGAAATCGTGTAAATGCGAAAGTGAGATTGCTGTCGATGGCGGTGTCTGCTAAAAGAAGTGAATGGATTTTTGATTGAATTCGTCAATTGTTTGCCAATTTGCAAAAAGCGTCCAAAAGGGTCCTATTTTTTTTTTTTTAAAAAGGGTCAGATTTCAATGATTTTCAAAAAGGCGGGTCCTAGGGTCCGTACCATCAAAAAAGGTTCAACTTGACCCCAAAGGTAACCCTGCTCTTGACTCTAGGTGTAGCTGCTGAAAGCAACGATAACATTGTACCCGGCTCAACAACAAGATATTGAACAGTGTTTGTGTGAAGTTAAGATCTATGGAGCTTAAGTGGAACATTTTAACTAAGAAGAGGAAGATTAAATTAACTTCGTGCTTATTCGGCGAAGGGAATGGAAACAAACCGATCTTCATCGTAAGCACTTCAATAGAGCTTTATTCAAGAAAGCTAATGAAATTCAACGATATAAAAAAGTTGCTTATTTATGGACTAGTAATGGGATTATTTTGATGAAAAAGCAAAAAAAGATGAAAAAGCTATAACATTTTTTTCCTTCTGATGATTTAAATGCTTTAACTTAAATACTAACTAAATTCCTTTCTATTTACCATATTTGATCTCAACAACCTAATTGATAATTCTTCTAATGCCAATCCATTTACTCCCTTTTGCAAATTTGATAGTGAACTGTGTAAAAGTGTTTTTCATTGTGAGCAACTAATCAATGATTTTTTTATAATCCTTCGGAATATTCGTAGCTTAAGAAAAAAATGTTGATCTATTTTTATCTCACTTGGAGTCATTCTTAAACAAACCTGATTTGATTTTTCTCACTGAAATATGAATTTTCGATTATGAAAAAGATACTTATGAAATACCAGGGTACAAGAGTTACACGAAATGTAATAACTCATACGCTGCAGGCGGTATTGTTGTTTATATTAATAATAAGTCCAGTTAATACATATATACTCGTAAGTGGATGTGGTTGCTTGGATCTTAGTTGTTCGGACATGATAAAAGCTACTTGTACGATTGATACAAACAAATTTGTTTTCATTGGTTGCTATAGACTTCAAAGTATGAGTAAAAATGTGTTTATTGATGAGCTACGCTCCATGTTAAGTGAATAAAACGTACGAAATCTTTTTATTGTTGGCGATATGAATCTAGTCATCTTAAGCGAATCTCCAAGTGTTTTGAGGTATCAATCATTAATGTGTGCAAATTGGTTTAGAGTCATGTATAAATGTTCCTACAAGGCAACCCTTCATATTTTCGGTAGGCTTGATTATAATTCGAAATTATCTCTAGTTAGTAGCACTGCTGATTTCAGAATATCTAACCATTACATGATTTGTTTACTCTGTCAATCTAATAAGGTGCTTAGTAATAACAAGAAAAATCCTTATCATTATTTGAAAACTGTAAATTATATAAATCTAAATGTTCGCTTACTGCAGGAAAGATGGCCAGACATATGGACACTTAATGATCCTAATGCTGATTTTGAGTTGTTTTCTAACATACTTCAGAAACATATTGAAATGTGTACTGTGACTATGGGTAAAAAATGTAAAAAAATAATCAAGCTTAAGCCTTGGATATCAAACTATCTAGTAAATAAAATAAATGAAACAAAATAATTTAAGAGTAAAATATAAGAAACACGCTTATAATTATCATCTTCGTAGTGCATATGATAGAATTTATAAAGAAGTTGCTACTGAAATTCCCATATGCAAAGAGAATTTTTACATCAACAAATTCCATAGTACAAAGGGCAATGCAAAAAAAAATAATAGGGATTAGTAATGAGCTTTTTAACAGAAGCGCTCCTATGGGGATTCCACCGTGCTTACAAGGTATAACAATCAAAACTAATCAAAAAACAAAATGCGTCATATCTTGAAAATAAATATTTAATTTTTTAGCTAGAAGCAGTATGAATTCAGATCTGGTAGATCAACTGAGGATGCATTCCTTAACTTCTGCAGCAAGTTGCATAAAAGTATCACTAGCAAAAATTTAACTGCTGCTCTCTTTGTTAATATGTATAACTAAAGCATCACTGTTGATCATACGATCTTACTAGGGTGGCCGTGGTGTAGTGGTAACATCATCGCTTGTCACGCTGTTGATTCAAATCCTGATGTCAAGAATCATCTATTTATTTCGCATGAAATAAATAAAAAAGTCGATCACTTGCGAAAGCTAAGTCAACTCTACTGTGAAGGCATAACACTGGCAGTAGGGTGGTCATATGGCTAAAATGCAACTTGATCGTGATGATGACATCAGGAGGACGGAAAAAAATACTGTGAATCATAAGCAACGACAATAATAGCGAAAACAAACAAAAATACTCCCCAGTTATCTGGACAGTCACCCTTGGAGTTTACAGAAACTTAATACCACCTGAGTTTCAAACTACACCACTCTGTCTTTCTCTCTCTTCCTCTTTCCACAAAAACACACGTGTTCTAAAAATTAGTCTAAGGGTATTCATATCCCCTTTAGCACGTGCAAATTATAAAAAAAAAAAACTTAGTAAATTAAGCAAAGCTAGATTCAAAGGGTTTATACATAAATGGTTTGAATCCTATCTCACAAACAGGAAACAAATGGTTAGAATAGGAGGGACATTTAGTGAGTGCTGTGAAATAAGAACTGGGGTACCACAAGGTTCTGTTCTGGGACCAATTTTGTTCTTAATATTTATAAACTCCATTTTTACCATAAATATGAAAGGTAAATTTACAAGGTTTGCTGATGAAATAGGTTGTTTGTATTCTAACAACCCTCTTTTAGATCTGACTGCTGATATCAATTATGACCTAGAAATATAGAGAAATTGGTCCCGTTTGCATAAGTTAGTGATAAGTGATAAAACTAAAATTATGCTCTTTAACACGTCTCTTCTGAATTTACAACTTCCAGTTTTCACTTTTCATAATGCTTTCTGAGCAAACAGTTTAATAAGCTCTGATATTTGCTATGAATCTCATTTTCAAATTACACTACCAAGAGTTGTTCAACGAAATGTTTTGTAATTGGTAATATACAGGTCTTTAAGTATCTAGGACTTGAAATTGACAGTAAGTTAAACTGGAGCTTTCACACAACTTCTCTAAGAAAATACCTGCTAAAAATAACTAAAATATTATTCTATTTGAGACTATTTTGCACAAGGGAACTAATAGCAACTATTTCTTATGGTCTGGTTCAATCCAAATTGCAATATGGCTTGACTTGTTGGGGCGGAACATACAAAAACAAAATACAACCTTTGCTGGTAATACAAAAACATTTACTTAGAAGTATCTGGAAAAACAGACGCAACGAGAATATTTTCCCACACTTTATGAGTTCCTTCATATTGCCTCTAAAACATCTTTACTTTTCTTTTACAAAGCTTTAAAAATATTTTTCTTAAGAAGCGGTTATTCATTAAATCATTATCCGAATATCTGTGGTCTTCGCAGCTCTGCTATGCATCTTGCTTCAATTCCTCTCCACAATATTCACCTCTTCTTAAGTTATTGCTCTTATTAGCACCTCTTATTTTTCATAAACTACCCATCGAACTAAGGCGTTCTCGAAATATTTTTTCGTTTAATAGAAATGTTAAAAAGTGACTCTTTAATTATGACTTCAATGAAATAGATAATCACCACCCATTTAAAATCATATACATGGATACTCGTATAACATCTAATTCGATACATTCGGAACTATGTAGTTTCAATAACAATAGAATGTATCTAATTATTCATTTTCTTATGTTAAACACTTACGATTTATATAACATTTTCTTTCTTCACGCTTACATACAGAAATCTTAAATTTTGAAAATTTTAAGTAAATTATAGTGAAATTCGTATATACCCCCAATGTTATTCAATGAATAAAAAAAAAATTTCCAACTACCGGCACATCGCTAAATAAATACAAAGTCCTCTTTAGATCTTTTATATCTGATCCCATTAAAGTCACCTCCGGAGTCCCTCAAAGTAACCACCTCGGTATATTCATCTTGGCAATTAATGACGTTGACTGCTAATCCACAACAAACGTCAACATACGACGAAGGAGTTGCCATAAAACCGTTCCGCATTTCTAACGTTGATTCGATTCTCTTTCGCAGTGTTTAAAGGACGTATGCCCGCAATTTTTCTTCCAAAAACTTGATATTTTAGTATGTATAAAGACTAAAAAATAGCTAGTAAAAACTAGCATTGAATAAATTTCTCGATAGTGAAACCATAAGTGTACATATTTTAATCGGAATTGGAAAAGCAAAAACACCACAAGTTCAATCGCAATATGAGTTTTGCTACACGTGCAGCAAATTCCCTATTTTCGGGCACACCGTGAAATTCAGAAAATAATCTTCAATATATCCAGATGCTTATAATCTGCAAAGATCATCACCCTAATCTCTATACCCCTTCCACCTCTCCATCACTTTAATAAACATTAAAGGACCTAAGTGATGCTGAATATTTAAAATCGTTTTTAACTATTGTCCAATATTTTTTTCTTAGGAGTATTATAGAGTGCTAAGATCACTTGAATTGTTTAGATAAAGTGATTTTACTAGTCTCAGTATTCGATTCGCCTCTTAGAAAATATTACGGATGTTTAAGGAAGGAAAGGTTGGATTTTTAAAATTTTTTTACAAAATTTCTATCATAAAATTTTTTTTTAAAACAAATTTTCAAAAACTTTGTACACCATGTTACACATACATACTCGTATGTACATATGTACGTACAGATGGAATTGAGAGACTTGTACTTGTTTTTAGTTACACTAGCCTGCGGTGTCGGTCATGGTTGATGATATATTACTTGCCTTAAGAGAGCAAGTAAAAATGTAATGTACTAATGGACTTGTACTAATTTCTATAATAAGAAATTTAGGATATACTGATTTTCGGATGTCTATTATTTTTTTTTTTTTATAATTTGTGCGCGCCAAAGTGAATATGAATACCCTTATATTGTTCCAAATTTGGATTTCGCCTATCTCAAACAAGAAGTTTGAATCTTTAGACTGCAGTCAGATGGAATTGAGAAACTTGTGCTTGTTTATAGTTTCTCTATAATAGTAATGTATATATTTACATAAGATTGATAACAATTTGAGTTCGTAAATTTTAACGAAACCAACACATTTCTTAAGAGGAGCAAGTAAAAATCTAGTGTACTGACTTGTACTAATTTGTGTAGTTACAGATTTTAGATATACTGATTTTTGGATTTAAGAATGTGTCAACCTACTACAGGCAACGTAATCTTCTTCTAATTTTGAATAGAAAAAAATATGCAAAATCAATACACTAAACTGCCATTTTCAAAATTTCCGATTTTTACCAATATAGTTTTAGTTTTACTTGTTGCATTTTCGGCGGTTTTGGGCAGAAATAAGAGGTTTTGGGCAGATTATAAGCTCATAATCCCAGCTTGCCCCTACGAGTAAAAAATAGTGGGACAACAGAAAGCAGAGGCAATTAATGAATAATACCAAAATAATTACGAGTATACTAACTTACAAAGTTACACAACGTTTCATTATGTGACATAGATAGGAAACATCTTATTTTGGTCGTATCAGATCTAAGGTGGTTGAGGGTGGCCGTGGTGTAGTGGTAACATCATCGCTTGTCACGCTACAGGTTCACGGTTCGAATCCTGATGTCAATAATCATCTATTTATTTCGCATGAAATAAATAAAAAAGTCGATCAATTGCGAAAGCTTATGTCAACTCTACTGCGAAGGCATAACACTGGCAGTAGGGTGGTCATATGGCTAAAATGCAACTTGATCGTGATGATGACATCAGGAGGACGGAAAAAAATACTGTGAATCATGAGCAACGACAAAAGCAAAAATAAACAAGCTCCCCAGTTATATGGAGAGCCACCCTTGGAGTTCGCTGAAACTTAATACCAGCTGAGTTTCAAACCAACTATACCAATCTGTCTTTCTCTCTGTCTCTTCCCCTTTCCTCAAAAAAAAAACGCCCGTGTCCTAAAATTAGTATAAGGGTATTCATAAACCCTTTCACACGTGCATATTATAAAAAAAAAAAAAAAAAAAAAGGTACGCACTAGCATGTGTATTACTCATAAAAGTTTCGTAGCTATTGAGATCCGTTCAAAAGTACTTTTGGCCACAATGTCGCAAACAGTACTCGTACACCTTTTCGTATCAGTGAAGATTCGCCGTTATTAAATTTACAGGCAAGAACCATGAAACTTTCATTTACAAAACTCACGCAGTCCACGGCACTACTCAGATCTTCCATACATTCATTAACTTATATACTTAGGGATCCAATCAATAACTGTTTTGTTATGCAAATCAATATCCTTAAGCTTTGAGATTATGGACTTGTTGTGGCACTCTATAGCCAGCATAATATTTCAGAGGGAGATCTTTTTAAACTCGTTGCAAGAAAAGAGGAAAGACGCGAGAACTCTTTAAGATAGGTCAGGGATCATTTGTTAATTCCAATAAAACTGGATGCAATGACTTGCCACATGACCCCCGTAGGCCACGCGTTCAGCTCTACTGATTTCGCAGCACTTATTCATGGCTAAATTAGGTCAGTTATAACACTCGAAAAACTAGAAAACGGAAACACGGCAAAAGGTGAAACATTAATAAGACAGCACTTTTTGATAATGACATGAACAACAAACGTGTTAATGACAGAGTACGTAGGCTAATACCGAAATCGTAGAAATACTTAATTTACTTGCACAGAGGGTAAGAAGTAGTTGTGAAAAGTTTCTAAATCCATTCATTCAAAAATGTTTTTTCTGTATCTTCATCATCCAAAATATTCCAAATCTTTCCAAATATGAACAAGCGCCTATTCTATTTAACATATGTTCTCCTTTCTTCTTCTAAACTTGTTATATTGGTAAAACATGCCC
This sequence comes from Pocota personata, assembly GCA_963082735.1. Taxonomy (NCBI): domain Eukaryota; kingdom Metazoa; phylum Arthropoda; class Insecta; order Diptera; family Syrphidae; genus Pocota; species Pocota personata. The sequence continues at coordinate 83,706,743 of OY720430.1, forward strand.
AAAGATTATGGTGCATGTAAATTAAAGTACCCGCCTTTATTTACCTGTGGGATAAACAATTATCGTTGGCCGCTTATTGTTAATTATAAATGTTGCAACTGTCTGTGCGGGTAGTGTGGTTATGTCCTGTTTAGTGGTTGAGTGTGTTGTTGTTTCGTAATCACTATAAAAAACAGACGCTGTCATTTCTTCATTTTTCGATGTTCCCTTCCAGGATGCTGTCAAAATTGAGCCCCCTTTCAGCACAGATGTCCTTAGCGGAATGTCGTCCTTTTCAGTATTTAACTGAATCGTTTTCGTGCTATCCTTTATCGAATGTGTTGTGTTCAAGTAGAAAACGAAATCCTTTGGAGTACTGCGTTCATAACTAACTACCATTTTATACTTATAAACATCAATGAAACTTTTATTTTTAATAACTCACTACAAATATAGATATTTGTTTTTATTTCTATTTATATAAACAAAACAAATTCACTTGGTGCACATGTTCCACGAAACCGTAATCAATATATGTACTTACATACATATGTATATTGTACTTTATTTATTCATTGTTAGTTTGCAATGTATTCTAGTTTAATCATTTCTAAAGCTAAATTAGATAACACCACCCGGAATAACCGTCTACCGGAACTGATGAGATATTAAGGGGTGGTTCCTGTTTTATATGAGGATTTTCCAGGAGAATTATCAGTATTAAGAGAGTGTCCTCTTTGAAAATGGAATTTCCTCTCATGAGTTCTCTTAATACACTCTCATAACTATTTGGAGATTTTGGGCAAAATATGAAATTATCTCTTTTAAAGATAAGTTGGAATATACATTGCGGCTCCACTTTTTTTTTTTTTTTTTATAATTTGCACGTGTTAAAGGGGATATGAATACCCTTATACTAATTTTAGGACACGGGCGTTTTGTGGAGAGGGAAAGAGACAGAGAGAAGACAGATTGGTGTAGTTGGTTTGAAACTCAGGTATTATTAAGTTTCAGTAAACTCCAAGGGTGGCCGTTCAGATAACTGGGGAGCATTCATGTTGTTATTGTCGTTGCTTATGATTCACAGTATTTTCTTCAGTCCTCCTGATGTCATCATCACGATCAAGTTGCATTTTAGCCATATGACCACCCTACTGCCAGTGTTATCCCTTCGCAGTAGAGTTGACAAAGCTTTCGCAATTTGTCGACTTTTTTATTTTTTTCACGCGAAATAAATAGATGATTCTTGACACCAGGATTCGAACCGTGAACATGCAGCGTGACAAGCGATGATGTTACCACTACACCATGGCCACCCTAACTTAATGACATCGGAAATGCTGTGACGACCTATTGTAGTCTAGTGTCTATTAATTAATTTATTTATTTTAATTTAATACAAGCTTGAAAGCCTTAAAAATTAAACTTAGCTAGGCTAAACTATACTAACATAATTCGAAAAGCACCTATACCATAACTTCCTGACCTGGAGGAGGGAGTGTTATGGTGTAGGTGTAGGGCACTCCAAAGTGAAAGTAAGTAAGTAAGTAATATCACGACTGATTTTCAACCACTTATAGGGTGGTAAGTTATAGTAATCAGTTCAAGAAAGACAGCGTGAAGCTAATTGGATGAATCTGAGCTGCACAGACTCAATTCTTTTATATGGACATCGTAAAAAGGCGACCATACTTGGCTTGCATACTAGAGAAGGGTCCTTAAAAAGGTAATATAGAGCAACTTTGTAACATAAATTTCCGAAAATTCCTTAGACCAGCGTTTCACAAAACGGAGTGCTGAGTTGGACCTGCTTACAGAGTTATCAATATGAGAACGAAAATTCACTATCACAGATGACACCCAAATCTCTTGGGATCGGAGATCAGATTAAATTGCATTCGATCAAGGTATTCGTGGTAAAGAGTATCGTATAATTCACAAAAGTGGGTATACTATGTATGTATATGCGTGAAGGTAATTAGAAAAGTCGAAGTCAGATTTGCATTTAATGTATAATTGCCATAATTTGTTTCTATTGTTACGAGTTGAGCGTAATTCTTTGTTATACCAGGGTGGAGATGACGACCAGTTTTTCTGAGGCAAATATGAAACTAATTGAAAAGTTGAATATTTCAGAGGTCTTTATCGATGGAAATATGAGTGTAGTTGACATCTAAGCTACAAAGGAAATTGTTGAGTTTAACAAAATCAGTTTCACGAAAATTAAAGCTGTATGAGCGCTCAGAGACTGGAGTATTGAATACATTTTCATATGAATAGGTTAGAAGTAGAGGGGGATGATAACGGTTCATTTTGGAAAGAAGATGACTGCTCAAAGAGGCAACAGAATTATCAGCATCGGGCGAGAATATAAAGTCAATTTGCCTACCAAGTTTGATATATTGATAAAGGCCATAGACTGAGGAACTATCGGTTAGTATGATTTCCGTGGCAGGGGTGGCATTAGTGCAGGTGAAGAAGCGGGTGAAACAGGTTCAGCAGGTGAGTGACAAGTTCACATATGTGAGTCCAGTATAGTATAAGAATGTTGTAAAATGTCTTACCCTCAAATGAAGTTGAATAGAGGAGACCAATATGTGTCATTTGCGCGGATATCCAAATAAAATGTACATATGTATCTAAAATTAAATATTTGTATCCATAAACCTAATGCATGCACAAGTTCACATATGTATATTGTTATGGATGCGGATCATGTGACGCGTGAGAACGACAACCCCATCTCTACAGTGCGACATGCGACCGAAACCAGACGCGAACCCAGCAGACAATCTTAGCGGAAAATAGAAAGAAAATGCAACAGCGAAAAATGTAGCGTCAACAGTTTTGGTCTATTTATGCAGGTTAAAATAAATATTCAGGGGATTTATTGGATCGTTTTATTGCTTTCGAACATTATTGGAATTGTGATATCAATTAGCAATTGTATTGTTTTCTTGTTTGCTGAAATAATTGGGATTGTGTGTGATATCAAACAGCAGTAGTTTGATTATCGTGACCATCGTGGGATTTTCACAATACCTAAAGGAAAACCAGCGTCGAGGGACCACGACATCACCTGGCCTGACGGTATCTTTTGATTCCTATTTTTTTTTATTGTGCATAGCCCTATTCGAGGCATAATACTTTTCTGGTGGCAGCGATGGGATACCATCAAAAGAAAAACGTGAAAAGATCCTCAGCGCATAATAATAATTTTCTTGTGAGTAAACATTGTTTCATATGGTTCATATAAGCCAAATTTTAAAACTATGAACTCATGTTTTCAAAATTTCGAGCATCAATAGCGGTCTAAATATTAATGTGGAAAACGAAGGTGAAAATAGTTTAGAAAATAGTGATAATTCAGAAGATAATACTGAATAGAGGGATAGTTTAAATAATAGCGAAAACAATACCAGTAGTGATAGTACGGTTACAACTATGAGTGAAATCGCGATTAACGTCTTAATTTCCTTCATCCCCATTTCAACGGTACCAATGACGAAGTGTTCACTTTTATCGACACGTGCAACGATGCCATCGAATTGGTATCTGATGTTCAAAAAAATATACACTTTAAGTATATTAAAACTAAAATTCGTGGTAATACCACTACTATTGTCATGAATTGGAGATAAATGGCTGGGAGGCTTTGACAAAAAGAATTAACGTTAATTACTCAGAGAATCTCATAGCGTCCTCCAGTTGTATAGGGAATTAATTTCCATTAGGCAGAATAGAAAAGAAACATTATCTACAACAAGTTGAAACGATGTAAAAAAAGGAGCACAAAGAAGGCCAACTGGAGTACATCCAGAACGAGACCTGAAAGGTGTTTATCAATGGTCTCCGCGAAAGACTTTCCACTTATGTCATTAAACAACGTCCTATGGATCTTGCAGAAGCAAGTACATTCGCCTGTGACTAACCAAAGGCAAAGGACTAACCTTTTTAGGGCGAATACTCAAAAAGATTATACCAACAAAAATTTTGACAACATAAATTATCAGGAAAAGGGTTGTTACGAGTATGCATGGTTAATAAGGCACCCGTGCAGTTTAGGGTAGTGGATAATTTTGAAAGTCTGCATGTGTGAGTAGAAATTAATGGGAACGGAAAAAGCTAATTATTGATACGAGAGCAGAGGTGTCCCTTATCAAAGCTAATTGCGTTTATGAAGAAGATGTCAATACAAGGAAATATGATATATGATATAAAATTTAGTGGAATAGGTGGTGGTCTAGGTGAAACGGAAGTCCATATTAGATTTGTTCCCTTAGCCGGAAAATCTAAAGCCATCAAGTTCCAAGTAATAGAAAGTGACTTGCTAGTAGAATATGACGGGCTAATTGGAAACCATTTCCTACGAGAGGGTGGTTTCACAATCAACTACGAGGATAACGTCATTAGCGGAAAATTTGGAGAAATACCATTATTGCATTTAAATGAAGAAAATTTCATAAGAGCAAGATCAGAAATATTCAGAGTAATAGAGGTTAATGGCAATCTAAAAAAAAAGTTGTAATACAAATTAAATTACGGTTAATTCATTTACTTTAAAAAAATTATATTTATTTCTTAAACTGGCAGAGGTTCTGCCTCTTAAAATGAACTGAACAACATGAATAACTTATCTCTACCTTAAATACCTAATAAACGCTGTCACTGCAATTTGGCACCTTGATGTGAGGAGCGCGTCGATCGTGGGAACGTTGCTGACGTTGGCATTTGATGACCGGTGTGGCGGTGTTTAGTTCAGCAGACTTGCTGACCCGATGACTTGAATGCGGCATGTGTTGGGTTTGCCTGCATATTATGTTGCGTTAACGGCATGTGTTGGATTTGCCTGCATATTATGTTGCGTTAACTCCTCCGCCCTTAAGAGTAAACGTCCTCGTTTACTTAGAAGAATGGTATCTGGCTTATGCGGGAAGTTGTAGCCCTTGGAACAGGTGATGGTGAAGGTGCTGGTAAAGGTGATGGTGGAGATGTTGGTGGGGATTTGGTCTGTGAGTCTGCGTTGATGGTGCTGAGCGTTGATTTGGTACTTGCTACTGTTTTTCTGAAGACTATGGCTATGATGATGACGAGTGCGAATAGTAGACAGACTCCAATGCTCATTACTGTCCTATTTTCCACTTTTGTCCTCAAGAGTTGAATGTAGCGGGTGTTGTTTGCATGTAATTCTTTTATAAGCTCCAGCGATAACGTTTCTTCCACTTCGTGGTGCTGTGCTGACGTTTGTTGCAGGATGGCTGGGAGAGGGTTGAGATGCGTTGACTCGAAAGATTTGAATGTTTTTTTTCCAATTTGTAGGCTGCTGTTGTAGTATTTAATCAGGAATGTGCCATTGAGGGCAACCGGTTCATCGTCGATTATGATTTCTCCATCGTACTGGTTTAGAAAAATGATGTCAGATGATATTTCTTCAAGGTCTGGGATGTGTTGGCCATTAATTGCAGTACAGTTCGCTATTTTGCTGTTTAATAAATTTGGTATACAACTAGTGTTACTTAAATTGATTACATTGTTTTTGTTACAGATTGAAAACTTATTTATTGTCCTACAATTGACATTTATACCATATATTTCATTTTCACATTTTAAAATTTCATTAAATTCAACTTTGATTGCTTTATTTTCTTTCTTTACTGGTTTAATATTTAACTTATTACATATTTTTTCATTAACTGTAGGTAGGCTTACAATGTATAATAGTACAGAATTATTAAAAGCTACTTTTATTTCTGAGAAGTCCATTGCTTCTTCTATATCTTTGAATAATATACCTTTATTATTTATTATTTTTTCGATTACATTTACTTCATTTCTTGATAAAATATAAGAGTTTATAATATTGGCTTTTGCCCAATGTAAAGCGTACATAATATTTTTTATTTCATCTTTTACTATATCTAATCTGTATTTTATACTGAAAACAATTTCCTCTATTACATTTGTATTTTCTTTTACAATTTTACTTATGGAATTTGTTTTATTTATTATATCTTCGATTTTATTGACTAAAAGGTTATTTATAACAGTTTGTTTATTATTATTTTCAAGTGCGTTATTTATTTTTTCCTTGATTATCTCGAAGTCGTGATTATCGGGAGTGCCTGCTATGAACTTCCAAGCGCTTCCAATGAAGTCAAGCGATCTTTTAGCTTTATGCTGATTGGGGATTAAACGTGAAAGGATTGATCTAATAGATGAGATTTCTTGAGATAGAAAATAGAAACTGGGATGGGAAGTTATAAGGTTTTCTCTCATGTACGATTCTATGTTACTTAAGGCTTGCGGATATACGGATAAGTCTATTTCATGAATTAGTTTGTAAGTTCCGGTTTGTATTCTAGATGTTCCGGTGTTAATAGCCACTAGCCTTGCGTTCGTGTAGTCCAGTATTTGCACGTCTCCTAAACAGTCAGTCAGTAAAAGTCTGGAAAGAAAGTTTGAGATTAGGATTTTATGTGAGATTTGTGAACTACCTTTCCTGATTGGGTGAGAACGGTAGTTTTATTGTTTTCTTTAACAACTTCTTTTGAATATCTTGGAGAGAGTTTTGATCCTACTCTCTTATTTTTTCTGACATAAATTATTTCTCCTGTTGAGTAATCTTTGATTGGGGGTTTCCCTTTATTGTGATAGGTCAAGTCATGTTGTTGTTTGTCTTCTAGTTTGGCTTTCACTTCCGAACGAATCTTGTCAATTTGAGGGGGGTCTATGTTCCTACTGAAAAATATGTCCACTGGTTTCTTACGTGTTACCGAATGTATCGTGAAATTATAGGCATTAACTGCAGTTTCAAGTAATCCCGTGAAGGATCTATGTACTTGTTCCTTTCCAATGCAACGCATAAGTTCAGCAAGAGTCGAATGAAATCGTTCGACTTGGCCGTTCGATGTGCTCGTATATGGGGGTGTTGTGAATACTTCCATGCCAAATTCGTTCTTAAGCATGAATATAATTGGTGAGGAATTGAAAGACTTCTCATTATCGAATACTATAGTCTTCGGTATTCCATAGGCGAATATGAGTTCTCTTAGCGGTTGCCTAACATCCTCAATAGCTTTAGATTGTATTTTCTTGACTTGGGCGTATTTAGAAAATTTATCAAGTGATGTTAACACTAAATTGCCTTCGGTTGAGAAAATGTCAACATGAATAATCTGTCCAAGATAAGTCGGAATTGGAGTTGCTTGAATTTCAATTTTATCGGGGTGACGGTCATATTTGTTTTCTTTGCAAATAGAGCAGAGTTTGATTATTCTTTTTAATTTTCGCGACATTCCGGGAAAATAGAATTTTTCGAGAATTTGCTGTTTATTCTCTCGTTCATTCCTATGAGCACGTTGATGGGTGGTAATGATGATTTCTTCTTGTCTAGTTTCACTTGTTACGTCTTCTACAATTGCTTGGGAGAATCTTACACGATAATTCGCAAAATTATTTCTGTAAATTTCTTGGATCATTCCCTGGATTCGTTCTTCCGTCTTTATGCAGTTGGTAACTGTAGGGTTCAGTCTGGCCTTAAGAATTTCAATAAGTTTATCAGTTGTGTAGGATTGTTCAGTTATAATATGCCTGTGATATGTGGGAAAAACTATGCGAAACTCGTAATTGCTTGTATTACCCGTATTGAGGAATATTTGATTTTTGAATACATTGATAGGCGATTCAACGCTGAATATCAGCCCATGTGATGAACTCTCATCACTATGTATTGTTGGAGTAAGGGAGTTTATTTCGGTTCCGGTGGGAAGTCTGGAAAGTGCGTCTGCAACTACGTTTGTTTTGCCAGGTTTATATTTTAATTCGTAGTTGTACTCTTCCAAAATAGCTTTCCATCTTTTCAGTTTAGAGTTATTGTTTTTATTGCTCAGGGAATAGGTGAGGGGTTGGTGGTCAGTATGAATTATCACTTTTGCTGTCCCGTAGAGATAATTTCTGAAGTTGTTAAGTGCCCATATTATAGCTAGCATTTCTTTTTCGTTGGCTGCGTAGCTTTCTTCTGTTTTACTTAATGTTCTAGATATGAACATAATGGGCTTATCTCCTTGTGACAATACAGCACCAAGGGCATAGTTAGAAGCATCAGTTACTAATTCGAACGGTTTTGTGAAGTCTGGGTAAGCGAGTACAACTTCTTCCGATGTTAATGTGTTTTTGATTTTTTTAAAAGCTGTTTTGGCGGATTTGTCTAAATGGATAAGTTTCTTGCTTGAAATGTTTTTGGACAATCGTCCATCCTCCCCCCTTAAGAGGGCTGTTAGGGGTTTGGCCAGCTTGGCGTAGTCCCTAATGAAGCGGCGATAGTACCCTGACAGGCCAAGGAAAGAGCGAAGTTCCTTCAGGGTATTCGGATATGGAAAGTCTTGGATTGCTTTGATTTTTACCGGATTGGTTTTAATGCCGTTAGGCGAAATGACGAAACCCAGGAATTCTACTTCTTGTTTGTAGAATTCGCACTTATCCAGTTGAACTTTCATATTTGCATCATGTAATGTTTGAAAAACTTTCCGAATATTTTGTTCATGCGTAGCTTCGTCCTTGCTGTAAATGACTATGTCATCTACGTAGACATCGCATATTTTACCGATGAGGTTACGAAGAATGTCGTCAAGCGTCCTTTGAAATATGGCCGGTGCATTCTTGAGACCGAATGGAAGCCTAAGAAACTCGAATTTTCCATTATTGATAGAGAATGCTGTTTTTTCGATATCAGATTCTTTTAAGGGGATCTGATGGAACCCACTTTTCAAGTCTATAACGGAAAAAAATTTATTATCGCCGAGATGTGCAAGGATTTCATTAATTTGGGGAATCGGGTATCGATCCGGGATAGTAATGCTGTTTAGCTTCCTATAATCTATTACGACCCGATATTTCTTCTTACCAGAAGCATCAGCTTTTTTTGGCACTATCCATACTGGTGAATTGTATGGGGACCGTGAAGGCCTAATTATTCCATCATTGAGAAGCTGCTTTATTTGTTCTTCAACCTCGCTTTTAAGGGACATAGGATATGGGTAAAATTTGGTGTATACAGGTGAATCAGATGTTGTTCTGATTTCGCCTTTTACTCTTGTTGTGTAAGCGAGTTTTTCCTCTGGTTCTTCGAAAAGTTTGGGAAAGTCGTGCACGATTTTATCAATAGAAGCTTTTTGTTTTGAAGACATATGATCGGTTCGGATATTTATAGTATTCACAGATTGCGAAGCCATCTGTTTAATGCGTATTTTTAACTGATTATTAACAAGCATGTAGTTATCCTTTGCGTGAATGACAGCCGAGAGATTCTTCAAGCTATCATTTCCAAGGATCGCATGGAAAGATTTTAATTTTGGCATGAGAAAGAATTTGTGTTTAATATTTTCGAGACCAAAAAGACTAATAAAAGTATGGTGAGTTACTTGAACGTTACCACCAATGGAATTACAACAGAATGGTTTTTCGTTTGGTAAGGGTTTATTTATTAAAGACGGCTGTATATAATTTTTATTGGATCCTGTGTCAATCAAGATTTTCAGAATGTCTCCACTCTTCGTTGCACATTCGAAATACGGCAGCGAAGAGTCACTTAGTCTAAAAAATGTATGTCGCTTAGTTCCGTGACATTATTTGAGCTGGTGATTTCCGGTTGAGTCATTTCGATATACTCCTGGAAAGACTCGCCATATTCAGTCACGTTGTTCATGTCGGCTTGTGCTTCTTCATATTGGTTGAATTCCGCATCTTCTGTCATAGTACCCAGATGAAAGTTTCTTTGCATCTTGGTAGGATGGACTTGATGAGATTGAGGAGCTGATGGTCGTTTTGGTGCCGGAGGCCAATTCTCCATTCGCGGTCTGTTTATGTAATTGACCTTGTTCGTACGGATTGTTTCTGCATCCATAGGCTCTGGTGGTGGTTGCCTTGGAGTAGCAAAGAATTGTGGACGTTGCTGTTGATATTGTTGTTGCTGATGTTGATGTGGTGCAAACTGTCTCTGGGGCCTCGGAGGTGGAATGGGCCTTGCATTGTATTGGGGTGCCACTTGTTGTCTCTGTGGTTGTACAAAATGAGTCAATTCTGGGTAAAATGGTTGACGATTTTGGACTGGATTGGAGATTACTCGTCTTGCTGGAATTGGTGGTGGTTCCGGATGATTTATCCTCCTATTATGGCTGCTTGCAATGGCGTACTGCGAGCGGTAGTTTTGGTTTTCTAACCTCAAACACAAGTGCAATGCTTGGGGTAGATCTACAGGTTCTCGCATTCCCAAAAGTCTGGGAAGGTCGCCTTTCAGTCCTCGAATGAAGGTGTCAAGGGCTTTATCTCTATAGGTTTGCATGAGCAAATTTAGAGATTCGGCACTGACATCCATGCATGCAATTTTATTAAGTATGAGTGAAAGGTGCGAATACACCGATTGGTAGAATTCTTGAATGGACGTGTTACCCTGTACCAACGCCGTCATTTGGTACTCTAGAGTACCCAAATCACGCTTGTCTGCATAATGCAGAGTTAAGCATCGGGATATGCAGTTCCAGTCTAATGGAGTATTGTAAGACTCCAGGACGTGGTCTGCATTTCCAATTATTTTGTTTCTTATAGTGTTTAATATACCAAAATACTTTGCCGATCCTTTGATGGAATCGTAGATTTTTAAAATACGTTCTACGCTTTTACGCCATGAGCTAAATTCACCTGGATTACCAGAGAATTCGCGTAGGCTACGTACTACATCCGGGATTTTATCGAGATCATTAATATTCTGGTTTGGTGAAATGGTTTGATCAATTCCCGTGAATTGATCCGCGTACGGGTTTAAGATTGAATGAATTAGAGCGCGGCCCTCAGTATTCAGAGCTTCGCGTATCATAGAACTAATGAGAGATTGGAGTGGGGGATTCATGACAGGATTTTCGTTGGGTCTTCCAGAAGAAATTGAGACTTGATTCGCTTGAGCAGCATGTGCAGCTTGAGCGACTTGAGCAGCCTGAGCGGCAGCTTGTTCGAGAACGGAAGGTCTTACGATATTTTCGTTAGTCATTTTAACGAGATGTCAAGATAGTCAGGATAAATTTAAGACAAATCAAGATAATTAAGGTAAATTCAAGATATTTTCACTACAGAACAATATAATTTAAAGTATTTTCACGTCAAATTAAGAAAATTTAATATTATATAATATGTTATTAATATTTGCAATAATTAGATCTTACAATAATAGGATGATCCTCATCTTTTGGGTGGTGGCGGCTAGCTGCTGCTTCCCGTTTGTTTTCACTACTAGGGGGCCCTTGAATTTTCCACACCCCTGTTGTCTTACACTACACCTTACTGCTACCTTGCTTTTCAACTAAGTCCTTCGCGACACTACTTAAGGGTCTCTTTTTTTTCGACACTACTTGAGGGTCTCTTTTTCTTTTCGACACTACTTGAGGGTCTTCTTCCTTTTTTTTCTCTAATCACTCTGCGTTTGCGACGGGTTCCGGGACATAGGCAGTATACGATTTTTTTTGCACTACTTAAGGGCTTAATCGATTTTAAACTCACGAATGAAAATTGCGCTACTTTAGGGCTTCTACTTTCAAACGCGATACCTATGTCCCTGCTCGGGCGCCAATTAAATTACGGTTAATTCATTTACTTTAAAAAAATTATATTTATTTCTTAAACTGGCAGAGGTTCTGCCTCTTAAAATGAACTGAACAACATGAATAACTTATCTCTACCTTAAATACCTAATAAACGCTGTCACTGCAATTTGGCACCTTGATGTGAGGAGCGCGTCGATCGTGGGAACGTTGCTGACGTTGGCATTTGATGACCGGTGTGGCGGTGTTTAGTTCAGCAGACTTGCTGACCCGATGACTTGAATGCGGCATGTGTTGGATTTGCCTGCATATTATGTTGCGTTAACGGCATGTGTTGGATTTGCCTGCATATTATGTTGCGTTAACTTACATCAACAAGAAATTAGCGAAGGTTTGTCATACCGAATTGAATTACACTCAATGATAAAGGAAAGTGTCTAATTTCAATAATCAACACTACAGATAAACCATTTAATGATTGCGACAATTACCCCCTGTCAAATTTTATGGAGATCCTCGACCATCTAGGAAAAGCTAAATACTTTTCCACTTTGAACTTAACGTCTAGCTTTAATCAGCTACCGATGGCAGAAGAAGATGTGAAGAAAACAGCCTTCAAAACTCCATACAGTCATTTTGAATTTACCAGAATGCTCCAGCCTACTTCCAGCGGTTGATGAACACCGTATTAGCTGGACTACAGGGAATCAAATGCTTCGTCTATTTAGACGATATTGTTGTATATGGGAAAAGCCTGCAGGAGCACAACGAGAAACTAGTCGAAATATTAGAACAACTCAGAAAGGCTAATTTAAAACTTCAGCAACAAGAAGTGTCGTACTTTGAACACGTTATTAAGGACATGAGCGTAAAACCCGAGCCGAGGAAAATAGAATGAATAGTGCAAATGGATACACCAAAAAATCTAAATGGTATAAAATCATTCCTTGGAATGATAGGTTATTACTGAAAATTCGTGAAGAATTTCAGCCAAATTGCAGAACCATTAAATCGTCTTCTCAAAAAAGACGATTGGAAAATTCATATGGAATAATGACCAGCAACAAAGTTTTGAAAAGTTAAGGGAAGTTATAACCTGAGATCCTATCTTGCAATACCCTGGCACTAAATTTATAATACCAACAGACCGCAGAGTGTTAACCTGGCTATTTCACGTAAAGGATCCCGGCAGCCGATTGGTAAGCTGGCGACTCAAATTTGAGGAGTTTGATTATGTCGTAACCTATAAAAAAGGAAAAGAAAATGTACATGCCGCGTCTAAACTAGTATCGGATATCCAATGGAACAAAAGCAAGAACCAATCCACGGGTACCTGCCTGATTGACTTGGAGAAGGCCTTCGACACCGTATAGTTAGAAGGACTCTTCTACAAGCTGAAAAGGCTGGGCATAAGCAAACCACTGCTGTGCATACTTTACAACATGCTCACCAGCAGACAGTTCATTGTGAAAAATGGCAATGTAACTTCTGCTGGAACTTTTCAAATTAAAAAGGTCTGGTGGTTGTAGTCAGATACATGGGGCTCTGGTTAGCCCCATATAAATGCTGCTCTGGCCAGAGCCAAAGGTGCGTTTGCCCTTAGAAAGAAACTTTTTTATATGGATGTCCCGTGTGGTTCAACGTGGGAGCAAGCTTGTTGGAAAAGATTCGGTTTGAGAGGGCCTGCCTTCGGGCTTGCCTTCATTTATACAGAACACCAGAGTCCCAGTACATAAAATTCTATCCCAATGAGGTCCTGTACAAAAGGGCTAACCTAATAAGGGTGGATAATTTCCTGATCAAGCTGATTCGAAGGAATATTGCAAGAGCAATGAGCTCGATGAATAACCTGACCTCTGGGGCTTATTACCCTAATTACAGGTACCACGAGAGAGTACGCCTTAACGATTTTGTTCCCCCAGAGGCGATGAGAAAGGTCTGATCCAGGACAGATTGGCGATGCCTCTAATCTTCCATGTTGCTCGGACAGCTGCGGATAGGCGACTCAACTACGACAGATAGAAGGACAGTATCGAGTCGCGATGTGAAGGACGTACAACGTCAGTACGGACAATTCTGGTGGCTAACCGAAAGAGAGGAAACTCCTTCGTCGCTCGTCGTTTTTCTATGTTTATATGTAGGTATTTTAGGTAGGTTTTTTAGAAAAAAAAAAACACAGCACAGCACTTGAAAAAAAAAATAAAAATAATAATAATAATAAAAATAAAAAATTTTTCAAAAAAAAAAAAAAAAAACCAGCACTGGATAAAAAAAAAAAACAGTACGTATATAATTACGATGTTAGGGTAATGTGGGAGACAGACTGCTGGTATTGATACCATGGTATAACAATACTACGTTCTATACCACATGTCTGTCACTGCAATACTACGTAATAAGCTAGTATACCGTGAAATATACCTGATATTGAGATTCGCAATTTTTTGCTGGTATACCACCATCTTACTGATTGCAGCGCCAATTTCTCTCTATTGGCTAGTCTCCGTAGCTTCCTTGACAATTCTTAGGTATGCACTTTCGCTTTTAAGTATTTGAATTTTCTTTATTTTCATCATTTGGCACCAAAGTGAATCATTTTTATTCATCCTGTCTCGAATTTTCTATTTTTATTTGTTATTACATACAACACAAACGTCAAAGTATACTACTTAACGCCAAAGTCACCGAATACTACGAAATGCAGTCTGTCAGGGGTCGTAGTATTCACTATACCATGGTATTCGTACCATGGTATCAATACCACTATAAGGTAGAGTAAGATAGGTTAAGGTAGAATAAGGTAGGTTAAGATTTATTTTAATATAGTTTATAAGTTTTATATAAGAAACAAACACAAAAAAAAAGTTAATTTACTAAGTGTTTTTGATTAATTAAAATATCTCTTAGTTATCATCAGTTATCAGTAATAAAAATCGTTAAATAAATAAAGAATTTAAGTTAGGTTAAGTCAAAAGACATAGTTTTAAGTATTAGGTATAGCTTAGAGCGCCCGCATAGGTCCAGTAAATTAAAATAAACATAGATAAGTTAGTTAAGCTAGTTTTAAGCGTTTTTTGTCTAGCAAATAAGTAATAATGAATTAAGAAGTAATAAAAATGCATTAAAAATGAAATGAAAAAGAAACAAAAAATGTTGTCTCTGACGAACTAAGTAGAAATGTATGAATAACAGAGAAGGAAATGGAAGAAACCTGGCAGGAATTATTGAGTCTGATAGAAGAAGAACGAATTAAAATCAGTAATGAAACTATGGAAGGCAGAAAATTAAGAGAGGGGTTATAGAAAGAAACATGGGGAATAGGAATATCACGAAGAGTTAATAGGTGGTCGCACGGATCAAAAAGCCACATATGCGAAAATAAGAAACAAATTTCAATGGAATGGTATGCAGAAACAGATCGAAACTTTCGTGAAAAATTGCCCTCAGTGCCGGACAGAGAAAGTTAACAGAGCGCCAACTAAAAACCCTATGAAGATTATTACATCAGCTGACAAAGCCATGGGAAAGGTCATAATAGACGTAATTGGACCACTTGAAGAAACTGAAAAAGGTTACAAGTTCGGATTGGCTATTGAAGACGATATATCAAAATTCATAAAATTTATACCGGTAAAGACTAAAGATATGTGGACGATAGCGCGAAGTGTAATGGAATATTGGATTATGAATTATGGGATACCAAAGTTGATTTTATCTGACAACGGATCAGAATTTTGTATTAAGTTGTTGTAGGAGTGTTGAAAAGGCACACTGCAGATTCCTAGAGTTTGGATTTAAAGAATGCCTTATGCAGGATTCTATTACAATGGAACTAAGCATACTACTACAGGATACACCCCATACGAATTGGTATTTGGCTTTGAAGTTAAAAGATTATGTGGACGAACGTCGAGTCAATCTTTCAGAAAAACAAGAAAATACAAAGGAAAGGACGAGAAAATGTAGAGAAAAGTCTAAAGTTAGATATGGCAAGAAATTAGGACGAACTATAGAATACAAAATTGGTCAGAAGGTCTTAGTTAGAAATGAAAGAAAAGGAAAATTAAGAAGCTAGTATAAAGGGCCATTTAAAATATTAGAAGTTAATGAAAATAATTTAGTCATACAAATGAATAACAAGAAACAAAAGTCTAACAAAACTAATGTTAAGCCATATAATTCAGGTTACTGTTCATTGGTCGCGTCATCGCCGAAGGAAAGTTGTGGGTGAAAGATGTACAAAATAATACTGAAATATATTTCAGTCATTTAGGAGAAGCAAAAGAAATTAACAATTGAATAGCATTAATGATAGAACTTGATATTGATGGATTAGAACATGCAAGTTGAAACATTAGAAATATGATTAACACTATGGATGCCGTTTGCTTAGAATCAAAAATGTAATTTAAACAATTCCAGCGAATAGCAAAAAAGAAAACTTTAAAGATTGACAATAGAATCAGGGTTAATTCAGGAATTATGGATAGTTCAAGAAGACAGATACGTAGGCTAGTTAATATGGGCTAGGTTCAGGATTCAAAGTACTCTTTGGTACAAAGGACAATGAAAACGCAGAATACTACTATAATGTCATTCAAAATTTAAATAATAGTAGCAACGAATTAAAAGTGGCATGGAAGATAATGTAAAGATTCCTAGCCAGTTAAATAAACAAGTCATAGAAATTTAACTTTTACCAAAGTCAATGAATTAGTAGATGAAATTAAGAAAGTTAATACTGTAAAAAGTAATTTAAATGTAACTACTTTGATTGAATCATACTATGAGGAAATATCTAATAAAATAAACTTTGAAATGTTACACTTACAAATGAACATATAACAAATAATAGATAGCCTCTTATTCATACAAGCGGGCATATTACATCCACGAATTATTGAACCTATAAATTTATTAAATTAACTTCTTCAATGGATTAGAAATTACCTTTCGGGGCGTACGATATATGTTTTGGATGGCTTCAAGTCTGTAATTCAGCAAACAAATGCTGGTGTTTCCCAAGGCTCTGTTTTGTCTCCGACTCTCTTTCTTATTTTTGCAAATGATATCTTGTCTGCAACTGTGTGGAATGTGGAATAATCTACCAAGCTCTGTATTTCCCCATCACTACAACCTTCAAACATTTAAAGCCAACGTGCACAGGCTCCTCCCCTGTTCCTCTTCCCCCTTTTCCACTCCCTCGCTGATGACAGTACCCTCAGTTTTCCATATTCGTTCCCTAACTAACGATAAAATAGTTAGGGCCGTAGAAAAGGAACAGCAACTTATGTTAAACACATTAAATTCCGACCTGGACAGCATAATTAAATGGGGTTCAACCAACAGAGTGGAATTTAATGCTTCCAAAACACAATGCTGTCTTCTGTCTCTAAAGCGAAACCATAACCCTCAACCATTATCCATGGATGGTACTTGCGTCATTGAAACCGAAAGACTTGCCATTCTCGGTATGTGTATTAATAACCATCTTTGATGAAACAATCACATATCCGAGGTCGTCAAAAATGCTGCAAAATGTCTAGGATTCCTTAAACGGTGCAAGAAATATTTTACTCCGTCTGATCTGGCCTCAATTTGTAAGGCATTTGTACGCCCTAAGCTAGAATATAACGCTCATATCTGGTTTGGTGCACCCAAGACCGTTCTACACATTCTAAACAGTGCACAGAATCACGCGTTATAACTTGTAGGTGATAGAGACATTGTGAATTCCATACATTCATTTGAACATCGGAGAAATGTCTCGTGTTTCTCCCTATTTTATCGCTATTTTCATAAGAAATGCTCCAACGAAATAGCCAGTTGCATTCCTCCCTTTCAAAATTTCAACAGCAAAACGCGGCACGCTTCGAATGCACATCAGTTCACCCTAAAGCCTAACTTCGGTCGTACTGAAGTGGAATGATCTACCAGGCTCTGTATTTCCCCATCACTATAACCTTCAAACATTTAAAGCTAAGGTGCATAGGCTTCTCCTCTGTTCCTCTTCCCCATTCCCCTAAACGTCCGTGTCCTGAAAAAGTATAATAAAATAAAAAAAAAAAACATTTACTCGTAAAAATGACAAAACATTCGCAATAGAACCAAGAATGGAAAATTATGCCAAAATTCTGAAAACTCTGAAATTAAAAACTTTCACTAGAGATCAAAAAATTATTGTTATTAATAATATTCCGACAGAAACTAAAGAAATTTTCGAAATTTATGAAACAATTGCAATTCCAAAGATAATTAAAATGGAGTCCTATTTCTAGATGTAAGAGATAAATTTTTGATTATAAATAAAAATAAAGAAGACTATGCTTTAATAAAAGAATTAGAAGATTATAATAATATTCTTAAAATTTAAATTTGTAAACCACAGCTTCTTAAAAGTACCATAAGCGATAATAATTGTGAAATAAATTTTATATAAAATTATGAGGAATAGAGCCGAAAAATTTAACGCAAAAATCATAAATTCTAATGTAGAAATATTTAATAAGCTAAAAGAAAACATATATTTGTATAGTATGATATTTCCAAACAAACCCAATATAAATGTAAATGTAATAATGAGACAGAAAAAGGTAAACTTGTTTGCACTAGTATAATCCAAATAAATAATAATTGCATCCTCGAAACCTATGACATGACTATAAAGACGGTCGGTACTGGAGCGGAAATTGCGGGTATAGATAAACATTCGTGCAGCGAACTAGAAGATTCCTGCTTAATCGTTAAATTGAAAGATACGAGTATTGTGATTAACCAGGAACCAATATCAAAGATCACTGCCAAAGATATCCACCTGTCAACTCAGATTCAAAATCATAAAAATTGTTGGTCACGAACCTTGGAGAAAATACCAGCGCAATCACAGGGGGTAATAATTTCAACACTTGGAATCTTGAGCTTACTAGCAATAGCATTCATCGTCTGGAAATGTAGCTGCGGTCGAGGTAAGACAACATTAACCATCTTTAACAAATGTTTCAACAGAAAACATCGAGTTAACCCGGAAGTATCCTTGAGAATGACCAGTTCAGCAAATGCCTTAATCGAATCTGTAGATACAGAAAATCCAAAATCTAATCTATGAATTAAATATCCTTAGATGTGTCTTAAGGAGGGACGGATCATGTGACACGTGAGAAAGACAACCCCATCTTTACAGTTCGACATGCGACCGAAATCAGACGCTAACTCAGCAGAAAATGGGAAGAAAGTGCAACAGCGTAAAATGTGGTGTCAACAGTTTAGGTCTATTTAGGCAGGTCAAAATAAACATTCAGGGGATTTGTTGGATACGATTTTGATAGTTAAGACGTGTAAATTAGAATTAATCATTCTTTCAATAAAATTAGTTATAAATTCTAAAATAGAAAAAGTTGTGTTTCGTTTTATTGCTTTCGAATATTATTGGAATTGTGATATCAATTAGCAATTGTCTTGTTCGCTGAAATAATTGGTATTGAGTGTAATATTAAACAGCAGTAGTTTGATCCCCAAAATTATTGAAATTGTGTAATCATCGGTTATAGTGACCATTGGGATTTTCACAACACATAAAGGAAAAACCAGCATCGAGGGACAACGACAACAGCTATCCTAACGGTATCTTTTGATTTCTGTTTTTTTTTTTTATTGTGTAAAGCCCGATTCGAGGCATAACATTAAATGTGTTGTCATTCGTGATAAAAAGAAACAACCTTCATTCTATATCAAATGACGTCTAAAGAGGTGTGGTATAACAAGAACTATTCTGCCATAAAGGTATGGGCAACCAAAAGCATAGCACATAGTCGCAATTTTACATTTGCGATAGCCAGGAAACAAAAAATCGTCAAACATAATAAGGCCACAGGGAATTTTTGGCAATTTTCCAAAACTTTGTACGCTATGATCTTTTATATGCGAAATACGGTTTACTCGTATATATTGATTTCGAACAAAATCCGTTGAGTCATAGCTGAGAAATGGGTACCATTAATCGCACTTCTGGGCAAATATCTGGTTTCGCCTCGAATTGTGACCCTACAGACCCCAGATATGAAGTTTTAAGAAAATCTGTCATGCAGTCTAGGCTGCAGTCCAGCGCACATACATACAGACAGACAGAATTGAGAGACTCACTTTTTGAGTTTCTGTATTATAATAATGTAAAGTTTGATCAAAATTTCGAGATCGACAATTTTCAGGAAACAAATATTTATAAGAATCATTGATTTTCGTACGGACTGAGCATACAAATTTGGTGGAAACTTGAAGGAGTTTCAGCCATATAACTTCGATTGTGTTCTGTTGACTCCGCCCTCTGATAAACCAAGTTTGCTCAGGCAAATATTTGGAGACCTCCCCTAAAACGAAACCGGATAAGCTTCTCGCAGCCACTCGTGCATTTATTTCGCTTCTTTTGGCAATTTTACTCTCGTATTTTTGTCAGACGTTCGCGAAAGGTGGGAAAACTTTTTTTTTTTGTGTTTTCTGGAATTTAAGCCTTGAGTCCCCCGATCACTGATCGCGCACTAAGCCATGGCGCCCAGAGTCGCCCAGAGAAGAGTCAATTACTGAATTCAGTTAGGTTTCTATTAGGACTAGTATATGTGCTTTTTTTTCCTTCAGTTACTCCAGAAAATTAAAAAAAAAAACAAAAAATAAATATTGAATAATTTGTTTGTGAAAAAGAATTGTTTGTGAAAAAGAATTTGCGTTTTTAGTGTTCCGTACCAGAATGGTATAAACGAAACAATAATCGATTCAACACGGTGTCTGTCTATCAGCCTGACCGTGTATCTGTTACACGCTTATGACTTTAGAACCTTTTGAAATAGAGTGCTAAAATTTTGCACAAAAAAGTATGCAGTATTTTGAGAAAACAAACTGTAAAACATATTTGTATAGGGAGACTTTTGGGGGCATAATGTACCCCAATAGAGCAAAATGTATATACCCTATCACGCAACATATCAAACTAAGACTGAACTTCCAAGAAGTCAAAAAAGAGAACAAAATATTTTTTTTGGATAAAATTTATTGAAAAAAATACTCAAAAAAATTGTGGACATGTAAATTTAGGAGGCAAGGCGAAAACTATAACAAATTCTCTAACTCAAACAATACTTGAAAATATTGGAATACTATTAATAAAAGTTATACCACCACAGATAATAAACTACCCAGATGTCGCACGCCCATATAGAAAAATTAAGCATATTATTGTCGTGGCAGACAAAGAGCTTTCAGAATAAGTACAACAAATAAAGCTTTTTCTTTTTCCTCACTCCGTTCGCTCGTGTGTGAAATTATTTTTCTCATCGTGTGTTGTGACATGCAAACGAACGAGGTGATGAAGTGTAAAGGGGTATGCGAGAGGGGCATGAAGATGCATGACGGTGTGATTTCCATACCACCGCAGCAAAAGAATAAATTTTCATGAATGGAAGTTTTGCAAAGGCGTATGCGTTGTATATGAAAAGGTGTAACTGAAGGGCGGGAAAAGTCAATCATTTAGTTGCACTTTGTGATGAAAAGTAGACGAAAGTTACAAAATATAATGGTGCAACCAGATTTTCAACTCGATCATTTCATACATATATATTACATTCATATATTAATTAATACAAATAATATATTTTATCGATTTATGTACGTACATATGTATGTATACATATTTTAGGTTATCTTATATAAAGTTACTTTAATATTTCAATAACGGTTTGAAAGATTTTGCTCGAATATCAATTAGTCACCTTCACTTAAGTAGGTCAGTGCAGTGATCAGTTATTATAAGGGCACAAATATAAAATGCAGTATGCAAAACTCATATTCATACCCGTTTTCAGAGCAAATTTGTGTCCACAAAGTTTTCAGAGTTTTTATTTATTTAATCAAGTGCTGAAAATAAGGTACATATGTACATACTTACAGACAAAATAACCCCCTCTCCATCCAATTTCAGTGATTTTTAAATAAACATGTCTACATCAAAATGCGTTCAGTGGTTTTTGAGTTAGGCGTATGGGAAAAATTATTTGAAAATGTTTTAAACCTCTCCCTATATCTTACTCCCACTCTATTCGTTTTCATTCAATTTCAAGTGGAACTATGAATTAGAAATTCGCATTTACCATCCCAATCTGAAAAAAAAAAACGGATTATTCAATTCATAGATAATTGTGAAATTCGTTGCTTTAAAAAATATGAAAGAAAACCCCCAAAAACCACTTATAAAATTACAGAAACACCAGATTAGCCTAACGAAATGTTAACGTATTTGAAAGCCTCTAAAAACATCTATTCATGACTATAATAAGACAAATTTTAGAAGTTTGCTCAAGCAATTAGAAATTCTGACAACTAACAAAATACCCCTAGATTGTATTACAGGAAAAATTAACCAAAATGAATACACAAAAATATACCTATACAGCAGAATATTAGCAAAAAAAGGGAAAGCAATAAGAAAACTAAATCAGGAAAGAAAAAACCTGCCAAATGGGTCAAATTATATTAAAGAAATTTATGGTGATAAGAACTACTCCAATTATAGGAAAATAGAAACTTATAATCTCGACAATGATCATGTAAAGGAATTAGAAATATTATAAATCCCTTGTAAGAACATCCACAAATTACCAAGATAAAAATAACTCTACCATCAAAGCAAAATTTAAAGCTAAAAGCAAACAAAAGATAAAATAAAAAATATTCCAGGTAACCAAAGTAATAACAACGATATCTATATCTATCTTCTAACCAGCCTTGTAGCAGCGGACTCCCAACGAATTGAAGTCCAGGACATATTCAACAACCACAACAATAAAGTAATGCACATAATTAATATGCGAGACAGTAGGTCCAACTTTGAACACAATAACGCATAACCTCAGTACCCTTTTAAAAGAAGTAACATTAAACCACACTCAGAAAAGGACTATTCGACATAGTAGGAAAGGGACTTACATGTAAGTACCTTGCAGGAACAATAAATGGAGATGACGAAAAAGAAATCTAATCCAGACTAAAAACTCAAACAAAAAATAATTAAAATATTACAGTCTGTAAGCGATTGTAAGTCAAAGAAAATAATTTTATTTTATAACAATGCATAGCACATACATTTTACAATGAAACATACATTTTAAAATAAAAGATATTTACAATTTTTATTTTTTAAATTTAATATGTAAATATTTTCCACACCAGATCTGGCTGGATGTGAGTCAAGAACTTAACAAAAGTATAATTTTATTCCAACTTCCGTTAATCGTCGTTGAAGATGATGACTATTTGTAAATCAGCTGAGTCATCATTGATGGTGGCGATGACCGTTTTACGAAGTTGTTGGGTAGATGATTATGCAATTGTTGGGTGAGCGGCATGTGAGCGCTACGAACACATTGTGTTAACTCATATATATTTTTATTTTATAACTTGCGCGCGCCAAAGGGGACATGAATACCCTTTTGCAGAAAGGGGGAACAGATAGAGAGAAAGAAAAATTGGGGTAGTCGTTTGAAACTCAGGTGTTATCAAGTTTCAGTAAACTCCAAGGATGGCGTCCAGATAACTGGGGAGCATTTTTGTTTTACTGGTATTGTCGTTACTTATGATTCACAGTATTTTTTTCCGTCTTCCTGATATCATCACATTTTTTTGTATTTTCAGCAACATGATCACCCTACTGCCAAGGTTATGCACAGTAGAGTTGACATAAGCTTTCGCAATAGATCGACTTTTTTATTTATTTCATGCGAAATAAATAGATGATTCTTGACACCAGGATTTGAACCGTGATCCTAGATCGTGACAAGCAATGATGTTACCACTACACCATGGCCACCCATATGCGTCTGACGTAGCATTTAATACTTAGTCCAATGTCCCATACTGTTGATTAATTGCTGACATCTACGCTGACAACATTCGCCTAATTTTGTTTGCGTAGTCTGGAGTAACTAATCTACATAGTTTTTTTTTTTTAGCTCGGGTATGAGTTGAACTGTCGTTGTTAATTTGGTCCCGACTATCTTAAGCTTCATTAGAGCCCACACATTTTCTATTAAATTAGCACCCGGTGACTGTGATGGCCAATCCATGGTAATGATGCCATTTTGCTCTTTCCACTGACACTGGGTACAGTGTTTACTGCGATGCTTTGAATCATTACCTTCTTGGAGCTCCCAATTCCGATTGTTTGTCCAGTTTTTCTGCATACTTCAACAAACCAGACTTGTATAATTTCAAAGTCATTTTTGAATGTGTATTTCGTCAAGAACGGCTTCGTTACTGTACTCTCAAAAGAGACACTATTTTTTTCTAGTCGCTGCCTAGTCATGTTAAGGAAAACATTGATACTAGAGGTCTGCAATGGATGTCTTGAAACCAGTTCCAAGACATTCGTTTTATTTCAAGTACACTTCATTATTGTACTCACAGCTTTAAAAGTTGCGATTACTATATGAGTTTTGCACCAATTTTAAACCAAACACTTAGTGCAGTGTACTCATAAAAAACGGGTATTCATAAATGGGTATTCATAAAAAAAGTGAACACTACACTGAGTACACTGAGTACACCAAATATTTTTTGCACTGTTATATGCTAAAAAGCAGCTAGACTTTGCAATCGTTTATTTAGTGCACTCAGTGTACTCAGTGTACTCTTTACAGTTAACATTGTACACTACTCGCATTTGCTTACATCAAGCCAGTTCAAGAATCCAAAATGTGGGAGAGAAAGAAAACAGTGCACTCATTTTGCTATCAGGTGATCGAGTATTGTACAGTAACTGTCTCTTGTGGTGTGGTACTTTTTTTTGCTGTGCACTTGTTCGAATTATTGCAATGAATAGAGTACACTGAAGTACTGTACACGTTTAGAAATGGATGCATTCATGCAGACCTCTAATTGATACCTCGTGTCGAGAGTTTTTGTGGGATTCTGCTCGAGCATTTTGACGATTATCCTGTCTTGCCATTTTCTGGTGTTCCTTTTTGATCGTTTGGTGTTTCGAGTTTCTTCGTAGCGCCTTGACCATCCTGTTATGAATTTGTTTGTAGTTCCCAGGTACTTTGCTGCCTCTCAGGATTCGAAATGAACTCATTTACATATGCATATAAGATACTACTGAATTATCCCTCACTAATTACACAACACTATTCAATGAACGTACGAGTATTATTAGAAGACGAAATCACGTTTATGATGTACGAGTATATATGTATGTACATATGTACATATGAATATAGTTTTATTTTTATTGTTTGTGAGTTATCCAAAAACTGAACTTCTTAAAACTAAAAATATTATATTTATTATTTTTTTTACATTATTTTTTATGTAGCATTATACTTATGGGGAACAGACACGAGCACGAAAACATGATCACGTATATGACATTATGCACAAATCCAAAGTGCTTGTACTGGGACACTGAGTGCAAGAAGCTGCAGATGTCCGATGATTCTTCTACACCCATTTTCCTAGAACCCATATATAACACCCTACTCTAAAGAGTAGATACAGTCGTCTCGGTTGTTTTCTTATTTTACAATAGCAATAAAGTATTATTAATGTAATTATTGAATAGATTATTCCAATATTGATCATGATAGTCAGTGGTCGAAGAATTTGCTAGAAGTTTCTGGCTATCAGAAACTTCTGCTATATAAGGACAGATGGCGGTCAAAAAAAGAACACAGTTGGTTTAGAACCGTGGCGAAGAGATTGGAAAAGTGATAATTGGCGAAGTTGTAATTTGGTGATAAATTGAAAGTTGAGAGTGAACAAGAAAAAGTAATTAGTTTGGATTTGTAAATTAAGTAATTGAAAGGAGATAAAGTGATTTGAGAGGAAAGAGACCTTGTAAGAAAAGAATTTGCGAAGAATAGTATAGTGTGAACTTGAATTGTTCTATAGAGTAGAAAATAAAGAAATAAATTTCACAGAATATCGTTTTATCTACTCGAGCCGTAGCTCGCAATGTTACATTGGTGTCAGAAGTGGGATAAAACTTATTCTGTGAATAACTATTTCCGTGGTGTGAAATTGCACAAGAAAAAAAAAAAAAAAAAAAAAACGATTTCTGTGTTGAGTTAATTAGTTGCGCAAAATGGGTCGCAAATTGGGAAAACTAACTATAATTCAACTAAAGGCAGAACTCAGTAAGCGGAATCTCGACACAACTGGGGGAAAAGATGCCCTACTGATTCGTCTGGAAGAAGCAGTAACGCAGGAAGGTGAAAATCCGCATGACATAGAGTTTGACGTGGAAGAGGAACCAGCAAGTACAGTAGCCGACCCGGGTATAACAAGTCTGCTCCTGCAACTTAAGTTAGTCATGGACGAACAAAAGAAAGCAATAGAAGATCAAAGTCATAAGCTCGATGACCAAAAGAATTCTATAGAACTTAAGCTGGACGAACAAAAGAAAGCAATGGACGACCAGAAGAATTCTCTAGAACTTAAGCTGGATGAACAAAAGAAAGCAATGGATGAACAAAAGAAAGCTATGGACGAACAAAAGAATTCTCTAGAACTTAAGATGGACGAACAAAAGAATTCTCTAGATGCTCTGGAAAGTAAACTTGATGAGCAAAACAAGAACTTGGAATCCAAATTCGAAGTGATCGAAGAGAAAATCGAGAAGGTCGAGACGCAACTCGAAAAAGTCGAAACTAGATTCGATGAAAATTTTGAGAAACATGAAACTCAGTTCGGGAAGATAGAGACTCAGTTTGAAAAAGTAGAAAAGCAAGTCGAAAATTTTGCTAAGGAGCTCAGCAATAGCTGGGACGATGAAGAGAAGTCTATTGCACTCACGCTTGCACTGAGGGGTCCAGCTGCGGAGCTCTTGCAGACCATCCCGGAAGATAAACAGCAGAACTACGACTCTCTGGTTCAGGCTATCGAGATGCGGTTTGGGGATGAACACATGCAGCAGGTGTACAGGGTTCAGCTGCGTAGTCGAGTCCAGAAAAGGGGGGAAACGCTCCAACAGTTGCAAGCGGATATAGAGCGACTAGCCCATCTTTCATATCCTAAAGCCGGTGAGGAACTTATCAACGAAATGGCGGTGGAAGCTTTTATTCAGGCCATAGAGGACAGACAACTGCAAATGGCCGTAAGGATGGCTGAAAAGCGAACACTCCCCGAGGCATTGGCATTCGCTTTGTCAATGAAGGCTGCGGACCAAGCATACCAGGGAATACACCGTGTCAGGGAAATGTCCGTCGTGGAATGCTCATGCCAGAGAACAGCCGTCATGGATGAAGACAGAGCTCGCGGAAGTCAAATCCGTTGCTGGAATTGCAACCAAACCGGACACCTACAACGGCAGTGCAGAAGTGCACCTAGACGAGGAAATTGTTCACATTGCGGAAGTAGGAGAAGCAGAGAGGAAGCATCTGGCGGTGATAACATCCATCCTGTCAGTCAGACTTCCCAAAACCAGCAGTTGGGAAATGCGTAAGGACCAACTTCGCGGTGCAGAAGTTGGTTACTGGAATCGAGGCCCCCAGGACCACCATTCAAGTTTCGCAAACCAAACGGGGTAACAAGAGCCTGACAGTGGAGGCACTAATCAACGAGAAGAAGTGCGTAGCCACCATCGACACAGGTGCCACTGCCTCCATTGTAAGAAGAGATATCGTCAAAAGCTCCTGGCTGCACAACACCAACAGCTACTTCCTGAAGACTGCAACAGGGGAAATGGCGAAGGTATTTGGAGAAGTTCGTCTTACGATTACTCTGGCAGGACTGACGTTCTCCCATGCGTTTCTGGTGGCAGATATATGCGACGAGTGCATCATCGGAGTAGACTTCATGAAAGCAAATGAAGTAATCTTGGACATCGGGATGCAAGTACTGAGGTATCGAAATGTGGAGATTCCGATAGTGTACGGAAATGAGAATGCCGTAACTCTCAGGACAGTCATCAGCAAAGACGAAGTTTTGCCGCCGTCTTCAGAGACAATCATTTGGACGAAGCTGGAAGGTGATCTTGGGAGCCACCGATTCTACATAGTAGAACCAGACCCAGAGAAGAATTCTCAAGACTACATCGTGGGAAAGACGTTAGTCGAACCAAAGAACACCATGGTTCCAGTGAGGGTTTTGAACGCAAGACCACACACTGTCAAACTAAGGCGAGGGGAGGTGACTGGAAAATGCACGCCGATTACCGCCGTCGCAACAATATCTGAACGTGATGCTCCAAAACCTCTCCCATCACCTTGGACAGCGGAAACGAGAGAGACGATTCTCCAGTCCAGTGAGCTGAATCAGGAGCAGCGAACTATGGCAGAGAATCTTATCAATGAGTACGCTGATGTATTTGCCTCACAGGACGGAGAATACGGCCGAACACACCTGGTACAACATCGAATAGACACTGGTGATACTAGACCAATTCGTCAGCCTGCTAGGCGCCTTCCATTGGCAAAGCAGACAGAAGTTGCAGAGATGGTGTCGGCAATGGAGAAAGAAGGTCTGATTGAAAGTTCCAAAAGTCCGTGGGCATCACCGGTTGTACTGGTTAAGAAGAAAGATGGCAGCACGCGGTTCTGCGTGGACTATCGGCAGCTCAATTACGTCACCAAGAAAGACAGCTACCCTCTGCCACGGATTGACGACACGCTAGACACACTATCAGGAGCCCGATGGTTTTCCACTCTCGACTTGAAGAGTGGCTACTGGCAGGTACAGATCCATCCAGAAGAGCGGGAGAAAACCGCCTTCACCGCAGGAAATGGGCTATGGCAATTCACGGTAATGCCATTCGGGCTGTGCAATGCTCCGGCGACTTTCGAGCGATTGATGGAATGTGTCCTGCAAGGGTTAACATGGAAAACCTGTTTGGTATACTTGGATGATGTCATCGTCGTAGGAAAAACGTTTGCGCAACACCGAGACAATCTAAGGGATGTGTTTCAAAGGCTTCGAAGTGCCCACCTGAAGCTCAACCCCAAGAAGTGCGCCCTGTTTAGAGCGGAAGTCAAGTACCTGGGACACATAATTTCAGCGAAAGGAGTGAGAACCGATCCGGAGAAGGTCGAAGCGGTGAAAAACTGGCAAGTCCCCAAAGACAAACACCAACTAAGGAGCTTCCTGGGCCTAGCCACCTACTACAGACGGTTCGTGAAGGATTTTGCCGGGATCGCAAAGAACCTGCACCAGTTGACGGAAAAGGGAAAACAATTCAAATGGTCAATTGAGTGCGAGAAGAGCTTCAAGGCACTTAAACAACGGCTATGCGATGCCCCGATACTGGCTTACCCCACTCCCGGGGAAACGTTCGTTGTGGATGCAGATGCTAGTAATGTCGGGGTAGGAGCCGTACTCTCCCAGGTGCATGACGGCCAAGAGAAGGTGGTTGCGTACTTCAGCAAGGTGCTCTCTAAGCCAGAAAGGAACTACTGCGTGACAAGGCGGGAACTTCTAGCTTTGATCTTGGCTACGAAGCATTTTCACAAATACCTCTACGGGAGGAAGTTCGTTCTTCGCACAGACCATGCAGCCTTAAAATGGCTATTACAGTTCAAGAGTCCTGAGGGTCAGGTCACAAGATGGATCGAAAGGCTGCAAATCTACTATTACGAAATACAGCATCGTAAAGGAAAACTCCACTCTAATGCGGATGCACTGTCCCGGAGACCATGCAGAACGGATTGTAAACATTGTGCGCGTCAGGAAGAACGGGAGCTGATTTCCATCCAAAGAATGAGAGCCGAACCTATCGCCGGCTGGAGCGTAGGTGAAGACCCGGATATCGAGCCGATTCTGGCCTGGAAGGAGAACATGGAGAAACCGGATCATCAGGACATCTCTCACAGAAGCCCGACCTTAAAGGCATATGTTGCGCAGTGGGACTCCCTCCATGTCCAAGAAGGTGTTCTGAGAAGAAAATGGGAATCCTCCGACGGAAAATCGTTTGTAATGCAGCTTGTAGTACCGCGGAAGAGGGTCAAGGAGGTGTTACAGGAAATGCATGGCGGGGCGACCGGAGGCCACTTGGGAGTGAATAAGACGCTAGAAAAGGTACGAGAACGTTTTTATTGGTTAAAAGCGAAGGAAGATATCGAAGACTGGTGCAGAAAATGCGACGTGTGTGCAGCTAGCAAGGGTCCGAGAATCAAAACTCGAGGTAAGATGCACCAATACAACGTGGGAGCACCTTTCGAACGAATCGCCATTGACATCGCAGGGCCCTTTCCGGAAACCGACAATGGTAATCGGTATATACTCGTAGTGATGGACTACTTCAGTAAGTGGCCGGAAGCGTTTCCGATCCCTAACCAGGAAGCCAGAACCGTGGCGGAGCAGATCGTCTACAATTGGGTTAGCAGATTCGGTGTGCCCTTGGAATTGCATTCTGACCAAGGGCGGAACTTCGAGTCAAGAATCTTCCAAGAGATGTGTCAACTACTCGGAATCAAAAAGACAAGGACAACCCCGCTTCATCCACAGTCGGACGGTATGGTGGAGCGTTTCAATAGGACTTTGGACGAACATCTCTCGAAGGTCGTAGGTGACTACCAACGGGATTGGGACCGGCAGATTCCCTTGTTTTTGATGGCCTATAGAAGTGCCGTGCATAGCACTACTCGACATACGCCGTTCGAAATCTTATTTGGTGGAATAGCTCGTTTACCCAGTGAGGTGAAATTTGGATCTCCTACCAATGAGCCCAGAAATGAAGAAGAGTACGTGGCGGACCTTAGGGAAAGGCTTAGGGACATACACCAAAGGACCAGAAGCCAGATTAAGATGACGAGCGACCGCATGAAGACCAGGTATGATGCCAAGGCAACAACGTCAGGATTCCAGGAAGGAGATCTGGTGTGGCTGTATAATCCCCATCGCCAAAAGGGGAAATCACCTAAATTACAGCGGAACTGGGAAGGTCCCTACAGAATAGTAATCCGCATCAACGATGTTGTCTACCGCATCCAGCGAGGACCGAGGGCCAAAATGAAAGTGGTTCATGTGGACCGACTGAGTCGATACAATGGCCGAAATGAGGACACACTTGTTCGGGACGAACAAGTCTAAGAGGAGGGCAGTGTAACATAATGTAGCATAATAACTACGCCCTCGAACAGGCAACAAATTCCGAAGTGTCTTTTCATTTGAGGTTCATGTCTGAAATTAGTCACCACAGCTCGGATAATATCACGGATAAAAGAGAACAAGAGAGAATTATAACTGCACGAAATGATTGTCATCTTGGAATTATTACATCAGAATTTTTCTTATTCCAGTGGTCGAAGAATTTGCTAGAAGTTTCTGGCTATCAGAAACTTCTGCTATATAAGGACAGATGGCGATCAAAAAGGGGCAGTAGTTTCTAAACTGTGGCGAAGAGATTAGAAAAGTGATAATGAGCGAAGTTGTAATTTTGTGATAAATTGAAAGTTGAGATTAAACAAGAAGAAGTAATTAGTTTGGATTTGTGAATTAAGTAGAAGAAAGGAGATAAAGTGATTTGAGAGGAAAGAGACATTGTAAGAAAAGAATTGCGAAGAATAGTATAGTGTGAACCTGAATTGTTCTAAAGACTAGAAAATAAAGAAATAAATTTTACAGAATATCGTTTTATCTACTCTTTTTAGCTCGCATACTACAATATATTACCCCAGGTGGCAGTCCAGCTTTACTGGAAAATCCACCCTCTTCGGAGGTCGGCTCTACGGATTCTGGGGAGAGCCCCTTATTGCAATCCAATGACCCTTTTTCAAAAAGTTCAAGAGTTCTCGATCTCCTCCACCAAGATCGAATAACTCCGGTAAAAGAAGTCCACCGGAAGCGTCAGCACCCGAAATTCAGGACTCAGCGAAATATAACAGCTTTGAGGAAGTAAAGAAAATACTCCGAAGGAAGCTTAAAGAAATGGATCTACTCTATCAAGAGCTCAAGAAAGAAATAGACTTATTAAAAGAAGAAAATAAGGTCCTAAAGAGCTCACGTATAGAGGAAGAACGCGAATGTACTCCAGCACGCTTAGCTAGTCGGGAATATCACATCGACGAAGAAGAGCTAGCACGGGAAACGTGTCGGGTCACAAAGAAGAGACCTAGTAAGAAACGGAGAGCCGGCTCTTCGCCCGAAGTCGAGTCCCTAAACAACAACCTCGAGCGCAATATCGTCCACCCACACCAATTAACATCGTCGTGTTAAAGGAATTTAATAAGTTGCAAAGCCTTCTTAAAGGAACTTTAACTTCGAAATATAAGGTCACGTCTTTGAGGAACAATGCGTGGAAAATTAACGTCGATGAATACGACGACTACCAAGCAGTATCCCAAAAGTTAAATACCGAAAAAATTGAGTGGTATACTTTCGGAATCAAGTCAGAAAGGCCACATCGTGTTGTTGCAAGGGGACTCCACCCCTCATGCACCAAAGAAGAGATTATAACTGAGCTTCAAGACAAAGGTTTTAAAATTCTTGATGCCGTTAATATCATCAAAAAGGAGAAGCAACAAACGGAAATAGATAAAGACATCTTGGTAAGGCGTGGACTTCCGCTCTTTATGCTTACCTTCGATAAGTCCGCCAATATCGACGATATCTACCGAATTAGGACCATATTAAATATCGTTGTCAAAATCGAGCCAATACGTAGAAATATAAGAATGATTCCGCAGTGCAAACGTTGCCAAGGATTCAATCATACGCAAATGTACTGCAAAAAGAACCGCAATGTGTGAAATGCGCTGGAAATCACCTCTCCCAAGTTTGTGGAGTAAACAAACAAACCTCCGCAACCTGTGCTAATTGTAAGGGAAAGCACCCGACAAATTATAGAGGCTGTGAAGTAACTAAAGAGTTACAAAAACGAAGAGATGCGCTCCTTAAGCCCCTAAATGCAAAATCAAAACCGCAAACTAAGACAAAGCGTAAGGTCGCGGAGGAGAAAGAATGCAAATTAAAACTACCGGGTTCAGAGCGCAAAAAGGTGAGGGGTAGAGTGATGAAAGAAAAGTCCTCGACCTCTGTTCCTAAAGGAAACGGTACAGAAAAGTTACCATTGGAAAAGCGACCTGGTAATGACCTTCGAACAGCAGGAGTGCAGACTTACGCTCAGGCCGCGTCATCTGAAATACCAAAAATTATTGAAATTTCGAAGAACCCTGTTTCTCATGTTTTTTCAGTTATTCTAGAGAAACTTGAAGAACAAAGCAAAATAAATAAAATTATTCTTGATAGGCTGGTTAAGCTCGAAAGTAATTCATGGAAAACGCGTACTCCAACTAGAATATAAATGAAAAACGAATGTTAAAAATATGTACTTGGAATGCAAACGGACTTTTGCAAAAACTTGACGAATTGGAAATATTCTTGCGTGAAAAAGATATCGATATTTGCTTGATTTCTGAAACCCACGTAAAAAACGAATCGCATTTAAAAATAAAAGGCTATAATGGTTACCACGCTTGTCACCCTTATGATTATTAAAGACTGCATCGAACAATCCGAAGACCTAAAGATCGAGCTTGAAACTTTGCAACTGTGCACGATTCGAGTAAAAAATAGTCAGTGTACTCTTAAAATCTCATCTATCTACTACCCACCGCGTTCCGCGCTTGAAAAAAGTGATTTTACTAACTTGTTTAAATTGCTGAAACCTAATTTCATTATTGGCGGCGATTTTAATGCAAAACATACATTCTGGGGCTCAAGACACAGCTCGCAAAAAAGCAGAATGCTCTATGAGGCAGGTATGTAATACAGTTGTGATTTCCATTCGACGGGTAAACCGACCTACTGGCCAACTGATACTTCGAAAATACCTGAACTGATCGACTTTTTCGTCGTGAAAGGAATTTCTACCAACCACATTAAAGTTGAAGAGAGCTTTGATCTGTCGTCTGACCATTCCCCAGTTGTTTTGACATTGAGCGAAAAACTAGTCTATACCCTAGAGCCAGCGAAAATAACCGGTAGAACAACTAACTGGGAAGGCTTTAGGAATGAAATTGAAGATAATGCTGAACTGAGCGTTCCACTTATGATACCCTATGAACTTGAGGTTTAAGTTGATCGCTTCGTTGAGATCATACAGCTCACCTCTTGGTATAATACTCCCAATCCAAGGAAAACTCGGGATAAATACGGTCTACCATATCCTACGGAAACAAAAGAATTGGTCAAGGAAAAAAAAAGCGCGTAAGAAATGGCAACAGAGTCGTGCTCCGCAACATAAAGCACACTTGAATCACCTGTGCAATTCGTTGAAGAAGACTATAAAGGTTTTTAAGAATCGTGCGATAGGCTCTTATCTTAAAAAGATTCCAGTTATTCACTTTGGAAAGCTGTAAAAGGCACCAACAGACCCAAGATCCCCACGCCGCCTATTAAATTAAATCACAATGAATGGGCAAAGGAAGATGAAGACGTTTTTGCGGCCCACCTGGAAGACACCTTTAAACCGTACGATGGTCAAGTGTATTACGACAATATCAATAGGCCGGATTTACCATCTGACGATTTAGCACTTACAAGTGCAACGCTAAGGGAACTCAAACATGAGATCGGGAATCTAAAATCTAAGAAAGCTCCTGGTTATGACTTGATCACCGGAGAAATTCTCAAAGCTTTATCTAGAAAAGCTTCTTCATATTGTAAATGCTGCGTTCAGATTAAAACACGTGCCTAACCAATGGAAAGTTGCGGAAGTTATAATGGTTTTAAAACCAGGAAAGCCGCCAAATGAGGTAAAATCTTATAGACCAATTTCGCTTCTTCCAGTTATATCCAAAATTTTCGAGAGGATACTACTAAGGCGTCTCCAACCGGTTATAGAAGGAAATAATCTTATCCCTGACCACCAGTTTGGGTTTAAAAGTAAGCATTCGACGATTGACCAGGTGCATAGACTGACGTAATCGAGACAGCACTTGAAGAGAAAAAGATATACTCAAGCGTATTTCTTGTCGTCTCGCAAGCCTTTGATAAGGTGTGGCATGATGGCTTGAATTGCAAATTACGACAAGTTCTCCATGTTAGGCATACAGGGACAGGGACATACGACAGGGAAATACGACATTCTAGAATCATATCTCGGGAATAGACTCTTCCGTGTTAAACATGGAAATGAATACTCGGAGCTCAAAGAAATTTCGGCCGGTGTACCGTTCTTGGGCCACTTCTCTATCTGTTATATACTCGAGATATACCGAAAGAAGATGGCACTATCCTGGCTACGTTTGCCGATGACATCGCTATCCCAGCCGTAGGTAAAACAATCGAAGAAACGACTGCAAAACTGCAAAACGCACTAAATAAAGTAAATGAATGGACGAGGGACTGGCGGATCGGCCTCAACGAATCTAAATCTGTTCAAGTGAATTTCACTTATAAGAAAACTAATGTCTTGCCAATTTTCCTAAACTTGGCCCGAATACCTTTTGCAAACGAGGCCAAAATCCTTGGAAAGACACTCGACGCAAAACTGAAATGGAATTCTCAGGTGAAAATGAAACGTAAAAAACTCGAAATCAAATATAGAGAAATGAACTGGTTGCTCGGAAAACACTCCCAGCTCAGTACTGAGAACAAACTGCTTTTATACAAGCAAGTGCTAAAGCCGGTGTGGACTTACGGTATACAACTTTGGGGCTGTACCAAGAAAACAAACGCCAATATTTTACAAACTTTTCAAAATAAAGTGCTAAAAGAAATTGTCTACGCACCGTGGTATACTAGAAACGATGATATCCACAGGGATCTCGGAATTCCGACAATCGAAGCTGAAATTAGAAGCTTCGCGAGAAAGCATAGAAACCGACTAATCGGAAATGTCAACAATACAATCCTAGAAATTCTGGATGAAAGCAATTTATTGCGCCGACTACAAAGGACGAAACCTTTCGACTTGGCGAGATAGAAATCTATCGCGCCTAGATTGCGGAACATGCAGGATCTTTCATTGGAAAGTAACCTGCCAAACGAGTTTTTTTCATGATAGAAAAATTGCTTGATAAGGTCCTTCTTAGTTGCAATATATAACAAATTAAATCGCAGGGTGGTGTTTTTTTAGTCAGTAAGAATCTGACACTACTATGAGCACGCGCTTGCTATCCTCATAGTGTCTATAGAAGATTTTTCACCAACCCTCGGAAAAAAAAAAAAAAAAACTTTTTACGTATATTTTTTATTGTTTTTATTGTTTATTTATCCACTTATACACTAACACAATATATTGTTCCAATAAACTTAAAACTATACTATTATTATGCCTTAAAGTAACTGACCTGAAGGGTGCTCAATACTTATGTTATGGTTTTAAGAAAACTTAGTTCTAATGTTTTATTTAAATCGGTATTTTTGTTAATTTCAAATTAATTAATTATTATTATTATTATTATTATTATTATTTCTTATGCATAGATGCAATTATCTTTGTAAGATGATGTGGGAATTCATATCGTATATAATATCTAGTATTTCATTTAAATCTATTACATCTATTAACTTTTGTGATGTCTTTAGTATTCTTAACTTTTTGGGTGTAAGCTATTTTCCGTACAATAAACAATCCTAATAGCTACCAATTCCTTCTCAATTGTGGAATAGTTCCTTTCGTGATCATTCAATGAACAACTATAGTGTGATATAAAATGATTGTTTTGCATTAAAATATCATGCAAATGATAACATAATTGGAAGCATCCCTAACTAGTATGATATGTTTTTTTTTTCTGAACTGTAGAAATGGTACACTTGCTAAATAAATTTGTAATTTGTTAGTTTTTGTAGTGATCTATTTTTCTCCTTGGTTTAGGTGATCGTCTCATATGAATCCAATATATTCCATTTCTTGGTTTCGTTATTGAACAATTCAATTGTGCTCTTTTTGTATGTATAATAGTAGTTTTCTTCATCCGAATTTAAAAATATGTTATTTGCATCAATCCGTTATGGAATTTATATTCCAAGAATTCCACGTACTAATCGTTTAAGTTGAATTCTTTAAATATAGGAAGGTGTGAGCTAATTTAATGTGTGTAGACTGATACTAGTTTTGCTTTTCCACTTTGCTTGACACGACCCTGGGTCTATCAGACAATATTCCGCTTCAGAGTCTATTAAAAATGGCATAGTCTCGACATTCTTCAAATTATTTTGATGATTCCTATACTGGGGATAATTATCATTGCGATTACCAGTTAGCCATGTTTCCAACATATTGAAATTACTATTGCGACGTGAAGAAGAAATCTTTTATGGGTGGCGCTAAGACAACGAGGAGTTCCACGCTTACCACACTTCCATGCACCGCACCCTCGTATCGTCATATGAAGGCATTGGCGCACAGCTACGTATCGTGGCCTAACATCGATGCCGAAATCGAGCTCGTCGTGAAAAGATGCACATCATGCCAGCAGAACCGGAACGAGCAATCACATACTGCAGCACACCGTTGGGAATCAGCCAAACGCCCGTGGTCCCGCCTGCATGTCGACTTCGCCGGGCCTTTCCAAGGCAAAACGTTTTACTTGGTTGTCGACTCCTACTCAAAGTGGCTCGAGGTCGCCGTGGTCAGTTCAACGTCAGCAGCTGCCGCCATTAAGCTTCTTCGGCAACTCTTCGCCACCCATGAGCTTGCTGAGGAACTGGTATCAGACAACGGGACAGCGTTTACATCTGATGAATTCAAGGTCTTCATGGAAGACAACTTAATCCGACACATTCGCTCTGCCCTGTTTCATTCGGCTACAAACTGCCAAGCGGAGCGCATGGTACAAAGCACTAAGAACTATCTGAAGAAGTTGGGCCACAACACAAATATCGATTTGAGTCTGGCCAGATATTTGTTCAATCAGCATATTACTGCGCATGCAGCTACGAATCGCTCAGCTGCAGAGCTGCTACTCAACCGCGAGCTCAGGACATACTTCGACAAAATACAACCACAAGGGATAACCTTTGGTAAGTTTTGCGACCCTATTAGCGCTAAATGTTTAATTACAGGTAGTCCAGTTTGGGTTCGTAACTATGCCGCTGGGCCAAAATGGATTGAGGGGCTAGTGTCTGATCAAACTGGCCCCATTTCCTACAGCGTCCGTAGTTAAACGTCATCAAGATCAGCTACGTAGTCGTGTGCCGTCATCACCACCCTACGTTTCCGTTGGCGAGGCCCCATCCGTTAACGACTCATCTGTAGAAACTGAGCAGTGTACTCTTAGAGAACACGCACGAACATCACTAGTGGACCCAACCGGCTCCGGCACCTGCAACACCCCGCAGATCTGGTCGCAACCGGCAGGCCACACAATTCTATTACGCATCTGGGAGTTAAGGGGTGTTGTGTATGCAGCTGTGTAGCCAGCCGTCCGATTGTATGTCAGTCGGCTCATAGACGTCAACCCGAACGCATCACTCCGCACAACGAACAGCTATAATCCGCATGGTCAATTCTTACCCACATAATACTCTGTATTCTACCGATATATAATAATAAACAGTATTTAAATATTAGCTTGCGCATATTTAAAAGAGCCGTCTCCATGGACGTGTTTAGTACGTCCTCTCTTATGTATTATAGTTATTCACAGCTGTTTCCTTTGTTTTGAAAAGAAACGGTATTGGGCTAATTGGACTGTATGACTTCGGCTGTGTTGGGTCTTTTTCTCCACTGTGAAATTACCGTCTGAATTTTTAAGAGACCTTTGCATTCCACCCGATTTTACCAATGCTTTATGCAGTTTTGCTGCAGCAAGAGTGCTAGTAATTGTTTCGCAAAATCTCCTGAAGCTTTCCTTTTAACTTTTCTCAGTTCTTTGTTGTACTGTGTAAGTGCCTTTCTGTAGCTTTGCCAGTCACATCACGCTTTACATTATTGAAAAAATTTTCGTGTTACGGATCTTAATTTTGTCAAATTTTTGCTCCACCATGGCACATCTCTCCCGCCCTTGTTGTTGCTTATGGGACAACCTGTTTTAAACGTGTTTGTGATAGCGCTACAAATGTCCTCTACCACGTTTTCTAACTCTAAGTAATGAGTTGGAGCTCTACTAATGTCGATATGCTCCAAATTATTACCTAGGGTTTCATCAAAGGTTTCCCAATTTGTTTTTCTTGGATTTTTTTTTATTGGATGTCTTATTGGATTTCTCGTGATACATGCATTGTCTAGGTAGAACACAATTATTCTGCGGTCAGACAATGACGGCTCATTGGATACTCTACATTTCGGTGCAGTGTGAGATCGAAAACTTCCTGTCTAGCTCTAGTAACAAATGTTAGGGTATTACCTACATTATATACGAGTATATCATATATCAAGAGGTGAACTTGAAATAAAATCTAAGAGAGACTCACCCCTGATATTGGTGCCGGTCCTCCCCCATATGACATTGTGAGCATTAGCATCACATCCAATCAGCAACGGCTTTTGAAGCTTGTTGCAGTGCTCCACTAAATGTTGCAGATACCTTGAAACAGCTTGTTCATCCCCAGCGCAGTATACAGAGGCCATGATTATGGTGCGGTGTACTCAATCGATATTCAGAGTCACCCGTAATGGCACCAAGTCTCGCGTAATATTATCCGAAAGTAGGAGAAAGTTATTATAATTTTTTTGTTTATCAGAATGCATGCCCTTGGACTGGCCACTCTCATATCCCAAATTATATTTGCATCCTTACATTATAGTCTTATTCCACTATTTCCAGACGAGTACTTTCAAGATCAGTACTATGCCCATATTTTGTTTGGTAAGCATTCTGACTATCGCGACTGATGTCTCTATAGTGTGGTGAATGTTTACCTGGGCAGCCTTAATTTTGATTTAGGAGGTCATCGAGCTAATGCTCGTCGGGTGCAAATACCCCACGCTCCGCTAATAGAATCTCATCCTCCTCAAGACCGAAATCCTATACAATTAGTTTTCATGATTTGTGGTATCAAAACGGCGCATCATAGTTCTAATACCACTCCTAACTACCTACTTAACGAATAATGTATTGCCCATTAAATATGTAAGTGAATCGGGTTGATGGCTTTTCCGACTTGTCGAGAAGGAACATTTCGAATTTTATTTCATACATTTGCTACTAAATTTAATTTTTCTTCTCGACAAATCGAAAAATCTTGCAAAATCAAACCGCTGGTAGTCTGAGAATAATGAAATAGCCCTGATCAACTGGAATATTGAAAAAGCTAATCAATCGCTGTTTGGGAAATTTGCTCGTTAGGGAACATACTCATTAAGGAAATAAATTTTAGGGAAACATATTTTGGGAAACATCTATACGGGAAACTGGCTTTACGGAAATAGGTCGGAATATAGGAAATCACAAATTAAATATATTTCGGGAAATTGCTGGTTAGGGAAATTATTATTACGGAAACTAGTTTTCGGGAAATTATTGACTGTTATTTGGGGAACTACTCTTAGGGAAATATTCCCATTCCCCAGGAGCAGTTACATACGTTAGAACAGTTTCCCGAAAATAATTTCATTAAAATCAGTTTTCCTAATAACAATTCTCCTAAAATAATTTCACGAATGAGTATTTTCTCTAACGAGCAATTTCCCGAAAAAGTCTTTAATTGTGGACTTCTTATGCACATGGTACAGACCTCGAAGAAAGTGTACTAGGTTTTATACTTATATAGATAATTTAAATTATCATTATTCAAATTCTGATTGATTCATCAATAATTAAATACGAAAAAAAAAATTATTTTAGGGTGGAACTAGTACGAATAATTCATGTTACCCACATATGTGAATCTTTCGCTGCGAATGTGCTACCTAATCTCTGGGGCTTATTACCCCAATTACAGGTACCACAAGAGAGTGCGCCTTAACGGCTTTGTTCCCCAAGAGGCATTCCTCTATCTCGATGAGAAAGGTCTGATCCAGGACAGATTGGCAGTGCCGCTAATCTTCCATGTTGCTCGGACAGTTGCGGATAGGCGACTCAACTACGACAGAGACGTCGCACACAGCAGTGTGGAGCGTCTCCGGATTAGTAGAGCGGTATCGAGTCGCGATATAGACGACGTACAACGTCAGTACGGACATTTTTGGTGGCTAGCCGAACAAGGGGGAACTCCTTCGTCGTTTCCCTATAATCCAGGGTAGCCAGTTTGAAGTTGGCTGGTTTTTATATGGCCGATTTACATAGCTTAGAGTTAGGTAGTTTTTAAATAACATATATATATATAAAAAAAAAAAAAAAAAAACAACAGCACTTGGATCTATTAAAAAAAAAATAAAAAAAATGCGTATATATGTAATTACGCAGTTAGAGTAAGTAGTTTAAGGTAGAATAAGGTAGGTTAAGATTTATTTTAAGATAGTCTATAAGTTTTATATGTATAAGAAAGAAACAAAAAGTTCATTTACTAAGCTTTTTCATCTAAATAAAACTTTTCTTAGTAATTATTAGTAATAAAAAAAAAAAACAAATAAATACAAATTTAAGTTAGGGTACGTCGAAAGACATATTTTTAAGTATTAGGTTTATCTTAGAGCGCCCGCATAGGGCCAGTAAGTT
Source organism: Pocota personata (assembly GCA_963082735.1). NCBI lineage: Eukaryota > Metazoa > Arthropoda > Insecta > Diptera > Syrphidae > Pocota > Pocota personata. The sequence goes on from OY720430.1 coordinate 83,747,829, forward strand.
AGAATAACATAGATAAGTTAGTTAAGCGTTTTTTGTTTAGCAAGTAAGTTATAATGAATTAATAATTAACAAAAATGCAAAAAAAAAAAGTGCTACCTAATCGACAGTGTGGTTGTTTAATTTCAAGTGGAGGGTATGCGAATATTGGAAAAAAAAATCGATTTGCGAACGAAAAACGAATAGTGGAATAGAGCTGCATGTGGCTGAATGTAAATTACTATTTAAACGCTTTTCAGGGAAATCCCTTCTTAGGGTAAATACTCATAAGGGAAATAAATTCCAGGGAAAAATATTTTGGGGAAACTCCTGTATAGAAAACTGGTCTAACTTAATATTCCCGTTCCTAGGTATTGCCTGAATATTGAAAATTTATATTTAAACATTTTTCGGGAATTTGCTCGTTAGGGAAATACTCATTAGGGAAATACCAGTTAGGGACATTTTTATTATTAATTTTGGTGAACTTATTTTCGGGAAACTGTTATTTAGGAAACTGCCCTTAGGGAAATATTCCCGTTCCCCAGGAATAGATACGAATACGTTTCTCATATAGCAGTTGCCCGAAAATTATTTTTATTATTATATTAGCAATTCCCCTAATGAGTATTATCTCTAACGAGCAATTTCCCGAAAAATGTTTAATGGGGAACTTTCAATACACGTCGTTCGAAATTATGCTTTTCTGGTTTCCGTAAATAGACTACGAAACCCATGAATGAAGAAATGCTTATAAGATGATGCGCTCATTTTTTTTTGTTATCAACTGTCATCTCAAAAAGACAGCCTTGTTGCATATTCGTGTGGAAAATTATTTACCTACGTCGAAGAATTAGAAGTCTTTTAATTCTGTAAATTTTTACTAATAATGTCATAATTAAGGTGTTTCATACGAAAATACATCCTTAAACAAATGAAACGATTTTTAACTTCAATACTTATATATACGTATATCAATTTTATTTTGGATGTTGAAATAAATTTAAAAAAAAAAATATTTATTTAAATAGTTCAATTCAATGCAATTTAATGATCAAGTTTAACGGAGCGATCATCTAGACCAGCGGTTCTCAAACTTATTAAGCTGTGGGACCCTAAACAAGGCCCAAATATATTTCGGAACCCCAACTCTTCACGATATAAAAAATAAAAACAACACATTTCAAAATAAATTTTTTTATTTAAGATATTTTTTTCAAGGTTAGTGTGAAGAATGAAACTGTTTCATTGTTTGATTTATAATTTTTTTTTAAATTGACTTCTATCTCCGAAAGCTGTATTCGTATATCTGGGGCAACGTCCAATCTCGATCTGTATTTAGTCTTTGCATAAGTATACGCTGAAAAGCCTGGTTCACAGCGATACGTTGTGAGAAAGGAGAGCAAATTAACAACCCAAGCTCCTCCTAACAACCCAATAACAACCCAAAATTCGTTCAATGATATAGAATCAAATACATGTTTTGATGAAGAAGAACTCTGCAGATTTATAAGACACTCGTTTTCCGGAATGCTTAGTGTCGTACTCTGGGTTTTCATTAGAAATGGATTTTGTACCCATTCGATGTCAGTTCTCGTATCTGGGAAGTAATCTAATAAAGATCTTTCTAGACTTACCAAATGTCCAGCGATCATATTTCCAATATCTGCTCTGAGCTCTAGCATGTTTCCTTGCAAGAATTCATGTAAAACTGGAAAACATTCAACATTGTTCTTCTGTACACAGGTAAGCCAGAAATTATTTTTTTTTAAAGCTGCCAGTTTGTCTCTCGCAAAAAACACTGTTATGGATTTTTCCTGCAAAGCAGTAGCAGTTTCGTTAAACTTTTCAAAAATGTCTGCAAGATAAGCTAATTTTGTTATCCATTGCTCATCATGCAATACATCAAAAAGGTTTGCAGATGAAGACATATTTTTGTCCAGTTGGAAAACTTTCAACTCATCACCAAGTTGAAATAATCCAAAATAAAGCTTTTCCTCTGGGAAGCCATCTTATTTCCGTGTGCAAAAGAAGTGATTCGTACTGACTTCCCATATCTTTGCACACTTTTTACGAAATTTACTATCTTCACAGCTTCATCAAGATCTATTTTCAAATCAGTTGGCATTCGTCTTACCACAAGTGCATAACGATGCAAAATACAATGACTGCTGCTACTTCCTGGAGCAATGTTTTTAATTTTTGACACGACCCCTTTAACCTTTCCTACCATTGCTGCGGCTCCGTTGCTACATACATCAATACATTTTTCTCAATTAATGCTGTGTTTATTCAGAAAACAATTTATGGCCTTAAATATTTCCTCACCAGTTGTATTGGTTTCCAAATGTGTGCAGATGAGCAAATCTTTTTGAATAGATGTTTCGAAGGGATACCTCACGAATACAAGAAGTATTGAAAGGCCGGCAACATCCGTGCTTTCATCGAGTTGCATTGCAAACATATCACAAGCATTCAATCTGCGAACGAGTTCATCTTCAATGTGGTCAGATATTTTGTGAATCCGATCAGACACGGTGCTGTTTGAACATTGAACTGCTGCAACTTTTTTTGCCGCAGTTTCTCCAAGAACGCAACGGATTGTTTCTAACATACAAGGTTTAATTAAAGACTCTGCAATAGTGTGTGGCTTTCCGGATCGAGCTATCCTGTAGCTTAGGAGGAAAGATGCTTCAGTTGCATTTTCGTTGTCAGTTTATGCAAATGTAGTCAAACTGGACACTGTGGATTCATGCATGTCTTTTTGTTTTTGAAAAAAGCTGATGTTTTTCTCCTTTAAATTTACGTGAACTGTATCGAAATGTCGTTTTAGTTTTGCTGGTGTTTTTGTGTTTTACTATTCTTAATTCAAGAAAGTCGCGGAACACTGAAAATTTTTCCGCGGAACCCTGGGGTTTAAGAACCGAGGATCTAGACTATCGATTCAACTCCCTACTATCTTCTCTCTACTAATGATTCTTGCAATGCTCTTTTATACCTACATACATAACAAAATGATTTTATGAATCTTTTCTTATTCTCTTTTTTGGCTATTGTAATGTGTTTGCTTAAATTTTGTGAGATATTGGTAATTGGTCTCATATTTGAAGTAAAGATTGATCCTCTTATTGGGATGTTTATATTACTAGTATTATTGTCATTCATTTCTGGTGGCTTAGTGGGGATATTGGGTGTCGGTGGCATAACCCCTTCCTACTTTAGATTCTTCTTCGTCGAATCAAAGTTAACATTAGTATTTGTTTATTCACATAAAAATACAGACTAAACATATTACTAATACAAATATCGAGATACTTATTGTGTAATGTTCTTGTATGTTATTTATATAAATGGCTTCAAATTTCATTGTGCTTTGATATTTATAGTAGACAGATGCAAAGAGGAACTTCGAAGATTCGAGGATGCCTTCATGTAAAAGAACCCATCACAAGCAACATAGAGCATGACTGACTCAGTTCGTATTGTTATGTTCAAAGGAAAGATCCTTCAAACCCCGTCAAAATGGCAATATTAATCAAAGTTCCTACGCAGTCGCGCAAAAATTGCAGACCAAAAAAACAACTGGATCACACAAATCCAAAAACACCAGCATTTGATTGGCCTCAGTGACGAAGTGATCCGAAACCGAGAAGTCTGCCGGTACTTCCTGAGGTCACACCCGCAAACCCCACAGGCGGACCAGTAGGGATGCAGTAAAGTGGGAGAGTTGTGATCCTTCTACTCCGGATCATAACCTCGCCGTAAGGAAAAGAAGAAGAAGTTGTAGACAGATAGAGAATTAGTTGGCAACAAGCAATGGAGCGAATTATTGTCACTGCTTATTTGACCAATTTCCGGTCTGTTGCTTTAACGCAGCGTAAATTTCGTCGTCGTTTTCCTTGTCGCCATTAACCATGTGCGCGAACAATTAAGCGTTTAGCCGAGCGTCTCGTGTAAACTGGGTCCACTAGAGATATCGCAAGAAGTAGCCGGCCCCGTATTGTTTGTTTGACCGAAAATATCACTACTGTAGCCAAGGACATCCGAGGGAATTCACAAACATCGACCAGACAACGATGCACTCAATTTGTAATCAGCAGACGTTCGTTGCGTCGAATTTTGGTGAAAAACCTGAAGATGTTCCCTTACAAAGTGCAAACCGCTCACAAATTGCTGCCTGTTAAACCTGGTGCAAGAAGAGGATGATTTCGTATCCAAAATCATGATGAGCGACGAAGCCCTGTGAATAAACAAAATTTGCATTTCTGGAGCACGGAGAATCCACATGAAATGCACGGAGAGCTACTGCATCCCCTCAAAGTGACTGTTTGGTGCGGCATTTGCAGTGAAAAAGTTGTTGGCCTTTATTTTTATTTTTTATGAGGACGCCGACGGCACCACCGTAACTGGTGAGCGTAACAAACAGATGTTAAACGATTTTCTTTTACCGCAAGTTGCTGGTTCCAGCAGGACGGAGTAACCGCTCACACAACTCGGGCAACGATGGAGATTTTGAATCACCATTTCCCATTCCAACTGGCCGGCCAGATCGCTAGATCTCGCGGCGCCAGACTTCTTCCTTTGGCGTTTTTTTTAAATCTCGCATTTACTATAACAATCCACAAACCTTGAAAGTCTTGAAAGCCAACATTGAAGAATAAATCACCAATTTGGAGCCAGATGTTTTGCAAGCAATAATTCGAAATGCCGTGAAACGAGCGCAAATGTGCACCTCCTCAAGAGGTGGTCATTTGACCGATATCATTTTTTAACTTAATGCCATCAATTTTACACCTTCAAATAAACTTTTCGTGAAAACAGAGCCCAATTTATCTCATTTCTAACAAAATGGCAGCCAAATCAAATTATGACATTACTTTTGCCCCACTTTGTATATTGTAATATGCGAGCTACGGCTCGAGTAGATAAAACAATTATTCTGTGAAATTATTTCTTTATTTTCTACTCTATAGAACAATTCAAGTTCACACTATACTATTCTTCGCAAATTCTTTTCTTACAAGGTCTCTTTCCTCTCAAATCACTTTATCTCCTTTCAATTACTTAATTCACAAATCCAAACTAATTACTTTTTCTTGTTCACTCTCAACTTTCAATTTATCACCAAATTACAACTTCGCCCATTATCACTTTTCCAATCTCTTCGCCACGGTTCTAAACCAACTGTGTCTTTTTTTGATCGCCATCTGTCCTTATATAGCAGAAGTTTCTGATAGCCAGAAACTTCTAGCAAATTCTTCGACCACTGGAACGAGAGAAATAATTCTTGCAGTTATAATTCCCTTTTATCCCTGATATTATTCGTCTCTTTCGTTGACATGAGCTGTGGAGACTTCGTCCCAGACACGAACCTCGAATGAAAGGACAGTTCGAACCAAAATTCTGCCAGAATGAAAAGTCACTTCGGAATTTGTTGCGTCATATTTTTAGGGGGCGTAGTTATTATTATGCTACACTACCCCCCTCTTAGACGTGTTCGTCCCGAACAAGTGCATCCTCATTTCGGCCATTGTATCGACTCAGTCGGTCCACATGAACCACTTTCATTTTGGCCCTCGGTCCTCGCTGGATGCGGTAGACAACATCGTTGATGCGGGTTACTATTCTGTAGGGACCTTCCCAGTTCCGCTGTAATTTAGGTGATTTCCCCTTTTGGCGATGGGGATTATACAGCCACACCAGATCTCCTTCCTGGAATCCTGACGTTGTTGCCTTGGCATCATACCTGGTCTTCATGCGGTCGCTCGTCATCTTAATCTGGCTTCTGGTCCTTTGGTGTATGTCCCTAAGCCTTTCCCTAAGGTCCGCCACGTACTCTTCTTCATTTCTGGGCTCATTGGTAGGAGATCCAAATTTCACCTCACTGGGTAAACGAGCTATTACACCAAATAAGATTTCGAACGGCGTATGTCGAGTAGTGCTATGCACGGCACATCTAGAGGCCATCAAAAACAAGGGAATCTGCCGGTCCCAATCCCGTTGGTAGTCACCTACGACCTTCGAGAGATGTTCGTCCAAAGTCCTATTGAAACGCTCCACCATACCGTCCGACTGTGGATGAAGCGGGGTTGTCCTTGTCTTTTTGATTCCGTGTAGTTGACACATCTCTTGGAAGATTCTTAACTCGAAGTTCCGCCCTTGGTCAGAATGCAATTCCAAGGGCACACCGAATCTGCTAACCCAATTGTAGACGATCTGCTCCGCCACGGTTCTGGCTTCCTGGTTAGGGATCGGAAACGCTTCCGGCCACTTACTGAAGTAGTCCATCACTACGAGGATATACCGATTACCATTGTCGGTTTCCGGAAAGGGCCCTGCGATGTCAATGGCGATTCGTTCGAAAGGTGCTCCCACGTTGTATTGGTGCATCTTACCTCGAGTTTTGATTCTCGGACCCTTGCTAGCTGCACACACGTCGCATTTCTGCACCAGTCTTCGATATCTTCCTTCGCTTTTAACCAATAAAAACGTTCTCGTACCTTTTCTAGCGTCTTATTCACTCCCAAGTGGCCTCCGGTCGCCCCGCCATGCATTTCCTGTAACACCTCCTTGACCCTCGTCGGCGGTACGATAAGCTGCATTACAAACGACTTTCCGTTGGAGGATTCCCATTTTCTTCTCAGAACACCTTCTTGGACATGGAGGGAGTCCCACTGCGCAAAATATGCCTTTAAGGTCGGGCTTCTGTGAGAGATGTCCTGATGATCCGGTTTCTCCATGTTCTCCTTCCAGGCCAGAATCGGCTCGATATCCGGGTCTTCACCTACGCTCCAGCCGGCGATAGGTTCGGCTCTCATTCTTTGGATGGAAATCAGCTCCCGTTCTTCCTGACGCGCACAATGTTTACAATCCGTTCTGCATGGTCTCCGGGACAGTGCATCCGCATTAGAGTGGAGTTTTCCTTTACGATGCTGTATTTCGTAATAGTAGATTTGCAGCCTTTCGATCCATCTTGTGACCTGACCCTCAGGACTCTTGAACTGTAATAGCCATTTTAAGGCTGCATGGTCTGTGCGAAGAACGAACTTCCTCCCGTAGAGGTATTTGTGAAAATGCTTCGTAGCCAAGATCAAAGCTAGAAGTTCCCGCCTTGTCACGCAGTAGTTCCTTTCTGGCTTAGAGAGCACCTTGCTGAAGTACGCAACCACCTTCTCTTGGCCACCATGCACCCACAACGAACGTTTCCCCGGGAGTGGGGTAAGCCAGTATCGGGGCATCGCATAGCCGTTGTTTAAGTGCCTTGAAGCTCTTCTCGCACTCAATTGACCATTTGAATTGTTTTCCCTTTTCCGTCAACTGGTGCAGGTTCTTTGCGATCCCGGCAAAATCCTTCACGAACCGTCTGTAGTAGGTGGCTAGGCCCAGGAAGCTCCTTAGTTGGTGTTTGTCTTTGGGGACTTGCCAGTTTTTCACCGCTTCGACCTTCTCCGGATCGGTTCTCACTCCTTTCGCTGAAATTATGTGTCCCAGGTACTTGACTTCCGCTCTAAACAGGGCGCACTTCTTGGGGTTGATCTTCAGGTGGGCACTTCGAAGCCTTTGAAACACATCCCTTAGATTGTCTCGGTGTTGCGCAAACGTTTTTCCTACGACGATGACATCATCCAAGTATACCAAACAGGTTTTCCATGTTAACCCTTGCAGGACACATTCCATCAATCGCTCGAAAGTCGCCGGAGCATTGCACAGCCCGAATGGCATTACCGTGAATTGCCATAGCCCATTTCCTGCGGTGAAGGCGGTTTTCTCCCGGTCTTCTGGATGGATCTGTACCTGCCAGTAGCCACTCTTCAAGTCGAGAGTGGAAAACCATCGGGCTCCTGATAGTGTGTCTAGCGTGTCGTCAATCCGTGGCAGAGGGTAGCTGTCTTTCTTGGTGACGTAATTGAGCTGCCGATAGTCCACGCAGAACCGCGTGCTGCCATCTTTCTTCTTAACCAGTACAACCGGTGATGCCCACGGACTTTTGGAACTTTCAATCACACCTTCTTTCTCCATTGCCGACACCATCTCTGCAACTTCTGTCTGCTTTGCCAATGGAAGGCGCCTAGCAGGCTGACGAATTGGTCTAGTATCACCAGTGTCTATTCGATGTTGTACCAGGTGTGTTCGGCCGTATTCTCCGTCCTGTGAGGCAAATACATCAGCGTACTCATTGATAAGATTCTCTGCCATAGTTCGCTGCTCCTGATTCAGCTCACTGGACTGGAGAATCGTCTCTCTCGTTTCCGCTGTCCAAGGTGATGGGAGAGGTTTTGGAGCATCACGTTCAGATATTGTTGCGACGGCGGTAATCGGCGTGCATTTTCCAGTCACCTCCCCTCGCCTTAGTTTGACAGTGTGTGGTCTTGTGTTCAAAACTCTCACTGGAACCATGGTGTTCTTTGGTTCGACTAACGTCTTTCCCACGACGTAGTCTTGAGAATTCTTCTCTGGGTCTGGTTCTACTATGTAGAATCGGTGGCTCCCAAGATCACCTTCCAGCTTCGTCCAAATGATTGTCTCTGAAGAAGGCGGCAAAACTTCGTCTTTGCTGATGACTGTCCTGAGAGTTGCGGCATTCTCGTTTCCGTACACCATCGGAATCTCCACATTTCGATACCTCAGTACTTGCATCCCGATGTCCAAGATTACTTCATTTGCTTTCATGAAGTCTATTCCGATGATGCACTCGTCGCATATATCTGCCACCAGAAACGCATGGGAGAACGTCCGTCCTGCCAGAGTAATCGTAAGACGAACTTCTCCAAATACCTTCGCCATTTCCCCTGTTGCAGTCTTCAGGCAGTAGCTGTTGGTGTTGTGCAGCCAGGAGCCTTTGACGATATCTCTTCTTACAATGGAGGCGGTGGCACCTGTGTCGATGGTGGCTACGTACTTCTTCTTGTTGATTAGTGCCTCCACTGTCAGGCTCTTGTTACCCCGTTTGGTTTGCGAAACTTGAATGGTGGTCCTGGGGGCCTCGATTCCAGTAACCAACTTCTGCCCCGCGAAGTTGGTCCTTACGCATTTCCCGACTGCTGGTTTTGGGAAGTCTGGCTGACAGGATGGATGTTATCACCGCCAGATGCTTCCTCTCTGCTTCTCCTACTTCCGCAATGTGGACAATTTCCTCGTCTAGGTGCACTTCTGCACTGCCGTTGTAGGTGTCCGGTTTGGTTGCAATTCCAGCAACGGATTTGACTTCCGCGAGCTCTGTCTTCATCCATGACGGCTGTTCTCTGGCATGAGCATTCCACGACGGACATTTCCCTGACACGGTGTATTCCCTGGTATGCTTGGTCCGCAGCCTTCATTGACAAAGGGAATGCCAATGCCTCGGGGAGTGTTCGCTTTTCAGCCATCCTTACAGCCATTTGCAGTTGTCTGTCCTCTATGGCCTGAATAAAAGCTTCCACCGCCATTTCGTTGATAAGCTCCTCACCGGCTTTAGGGTATGAAAGATGGTCTAGTCGCTCTATATGCGCTTGCAACTGTTGGAGCGTTTCCTCCCTTTTCTGGACTCGACTACGCAGCTGAACCCTGTACACCTGCTGCATGTGTTCATCCCCAAACCGCATCTCGATAGCCTGAACCAGAGAATCGTAGTTCTGCTGTTTATCTTCCGGGATGGTCTGCAAGAGCTCCGCAGCTGGACCCCTCAGTGCAAGTGTGAGTGCAATGGACTTCTCTTCATCGTCCCAGCTATTGGTCATTGCGGCCGCTTCGAATTGCCTTTTATAAATTGGCCATGATGTTTGACCATCGAAGATAGGAGGCTGCATCTCCTTTCTTCTCAGACCGTCAGTGGAATATTCCCGTGCTTTCTGTCTCTTCACGTTGCTGAGCTCCTTAGCAAGATTTTCGACTTGCTTTCCTACTATCTCGAATTGCGTATCCACTTTTTCAAACTGAGTCTCTATCTTCCCGAACTGAGTTTCATGTTTCTCAAAATTTTCATCGAATCTGGTTTCGACTTTTTCGAGTTGCGTCTCGACCTTCTCGATTTTCTCTTCGATCACTTCGAATTTGGATTCCAAGTTCTTGTTTTGCTCATCAAGTTTACTTTCCAGAGCATCTAGAGAATTCTTTTGTTCGTCCATTGCTTTCTTTTGTTCGTCCAGCTTAAGCTCTAGAGAATTCCTTTGATCTTCTATTGCTTTCTTTTGTTCGTCCATGACTAACTTAAGTTGCAGGAGCAGACTTGTTATACCCGGGTCGGCTACTGTACTTGCTGGTTCCTCTTCCACGTCAAACTCTATGTCATGCGGATTTTCACCTTCCTGCGTTACTGCTTCTTCCAGACGAATCAGTAGGGCATCTTTTCCCCGAAAACCGAACTGATTATTCTCTAGAATTTTATATTTTGCAGATAGGTACACAGCCTTTTATAAACCACTTCCTCAAGTATTTTATCTAAAGAATAGAAATTGGTTTATAATTCAGTATCTCATCTTTCTTACCACCTTTATATATAGGACGCACAATGGATGTTTTCAGCCTAATTTAAATTTGGTGGGGACGAAAGCCCCCATTTATTTGGCTTATTACAAGCTATAACTAACTTAAGGCTAAAACTTAAACCTAAAACTTAAAACTAAGACTTAAAGCTAAGGAGAATGGTGAAGGAGTTCGGTTTTGAGGCAGGGAGTGCTGAGGTTAAAATCAAACTGGGTGAGGTTTGAGTTCACTTTTCGCAGCATACGGGAAATAGGTTCATTAGATCCATATGAAGTGCGGTGGGACGGTAGATACAAAAGACGAGGGCATCGTAAATTTCGTGGGTTGGTATTGAAAAAAATTGAATTATAAAGAGATGCGCAATCGAATATGAAAGATGGGCTAGTCGCTCTATATCCGCTTGCAACTGTTGGAGCGTTTCCCCCCTTTTCTGGACTCGACTACGCAGCTGAACCCTGTACACCTGCTGCATGTGTTCATCCCCAAACCGCATCTCGATAGCCTGAACCAGAGAGTCGTAGTTCTGCTGTTTATCTTCCGGGATGGTCTGCAAGAGCTCCGCAGCTGGACCCCTCAGTGCAAATGTGAGTGCAATGGACTTCTCTTCATCGTCCCAGCTATTGGTCATTGCGGCCGCTTCGAATTGCCCTTTATAAATTGGCCATGATGTTTGACCATCGAAGATAGGAGGCTGCATCTCAAGGTCTCTGTCCTCTCAAATCACTTTATCTCCTTTCAATTACTTAATTCACAAATCCAAACTAATTACTTCTTCTTGTTAAATCTCAACTTTCAATTTATCACAAAATTACAACTTCTCCCATTATCACTTTTCTAATCTCTTCGCCACAGTTTAGAAACTACTGCCCCTTTTTGATCGCCATCTGTCCTTATATAGCAGAAGTTTCTGATAGCCAGAAACTTCTAGCAAATTCTTCGACCACTGGAACAAGAGAAATTCCAAGATGACAATCATTCTTGCAGTTATAATTCCCTCTCATCCGTGATATTATCCGTCTCTTTCGTAGACATGAACTGTGGAAACCGCAGACACGAACCTCGAATGAAAGGACACTTCGAACCAAAATTCTGCCAGAATGAAAAGACACTTCGGAATTTGTTGCATCATACTTTTAGGGAGCGTAGTTATTATTATGCTACAATATTTTGATTTATACTTTTCGGAAAGAAAATACAAGTTGTTTAAGTTGCAAATGTTAAAAAGAAATACTGCCAGTTAAATAAGAAGCTTCAGAAACTTTCGCACCAGTAGAATTCCAGGAGTTGTCGAATAATACTGCTGAACATATTATTTTGCATATCATTAATATAAACTTTGAAACAACAGCTTCACTAGTTTGTAAATGGAGCTTTGATGGAAGTTATTTTCAATACAACTGCATTTTGCCTTCTTAAACTGGTTGAAACCACTACTGTATGGAAAAATCCCTATTCATCCTCAACAATATACTGAAGACCAATCAAATTTATATTGTAAATATAAATTACAGACGATTTGCGAACAAAACTAGGTCGACGTAACTTTCGATGCTGATCACAAATATATCGTCGATATACTGAAGTCCTCTTTCATCCGAAATGTACTTATTGACTCTAAAATTCATGAAATATATACTCCTATACCGGATGTTAAGGCTATTTGAGGACAAATTTGAAAAAAAACAAACTTATGCAAAACACACGTTTATTAGAATATAATTTGACAAATACGAGCAAATGCATATACCTCTGCGGGACATTTTTATTCAATAAAACCACCTTCAGCGTCGATAACAGCCTTAGTTCGTCACCGGAAACATGAGCATGTCGGAATTAAATAGTCCTTGTTGATGTTGGCAAGCCCTTGTACAATGGTATGGATGTTTGTTGGTTTTGTGTTCAACTACGTCTCACACAAAGTAATCAAATGGATTAGGTGGTCATTGTTATATTTTTCCTTTCCTCCGACATAAACTGACCACGTCCCATGGCATAAGTCTTATGTCGGAGGTTTTCATGAACCACACCGCGAATTAGTTGCTCAGACAGAAAGTCCCTTGCAATTGGCCTTATCGACGTTCCAGTGTCCTGGTTCCAGTTGCCAAGTGCAACATTCGTTCGGACTTTTCTTGCTACCCGAACCTGTTGAATGTTTTTTTACGTTTCGAAACAAGCGAAACATCGCCGCCAGTCCAACTAGCCGCGAATCTTGTGAACGAACGATCGGGCGACTTTCAAAAAGCAAAATATTTCAATAATAAATGAATAAAATAATGTAAAATAATAAATAATGAGTAAAAATGTAATGGGTAAATGTTTTATTTTTATTATTTATTTTATAGTCCCGATTTAACAACCCTTTTTTTTTCTAGAAAAACAAAACAAAATCCTTATTCTACCGTTAAGCAGTCTTTTAACTATTGGTTGTTTAACAGACTTATTCATTTAGTAGGGGCTTTCTTATTTTAATAAAACTCTTTTCGACGACAAATAGTTGTTTGATGTCTTACTTGCGAGCAGTGTATGAAAATGGGAGCACTGCTTACTATTTCATTGGACTGTGATTACATTTGAGTTGGGCAAGAAGATTGACGAGATTTTTGTAGTCAAATATATAAAGGATATAAAATGAACAATCATGTTTCATATCCGAAATGTTCCATTTATTTCATATTTTCTCATTATCAGGTCAACCTCCAAGCAACAAACATGGGCTTTGTCATTTTCCTTAATGAGTAAGGCAAATATGAACACCGCCCGCGTGCTCAAGACTGCTTGAACAAGTCAAATGTGATCACAGCCTTGAGAAATATTTAAAAAAAAAAAGTGATTATCATTATTCTGCGTATAATTCAACCCATTTCTAATGAATTACCTAGATATTTATGTGCATAATTTGATGATTTGGTGTTTATTGTAGAAATAAAAATAGTTTTTTTTTTTTCATTAACACCACCATCAGTCTTCTAGTTCTGGTTATATAATTTCTTAAGGATCTCGAACTGCTGTACCCACCTGATGAGGTTCAATTAACTTTTTAGAAGTTAACCTAGGTATGTATCTTAAAGCCATTTACTTTTCACAAACAGATGTTTAGCAGATTTTCAAGTTATTCGTATCTCAAAATACCGATGGAAACAGTTCAGTTATTCCGACGTAAGCTATAATTACTCATTCACTGATTAGCGTATTTCTCTGGAAATTTAAATTATTGAGCATGTCTACATGATTAGTAAAACTCGAGAAACTATTCATCTTTATCAAATCAACTTTGATTATCTCAAACAAAAATCGAATAAATGCTGAAGTTGGCTATTCATCGCTTATTAATAAGACTGTAAATGTTTAACATTTCGAAACATTCATTTCGCATTTGAGCATTTTTTGCATCATACCGACGGTATATAAAGGGTGTTTTTTGTAGAGGTTTGTTTTTTGAATTGGCAATACTTTTCCCAACGACAGCCTGTTTGACAGCTGAGAGCTGATTTGTGCTCAGTTTAGTTTGCCATTTTACCATGAATAGACTTATGTCAGAACAATGCTTGCAAATTGTAAAAATTTATTTCGAAAATCGTGGTTCAGTTCGCCCATCCAAGCAAATTTTCAAATAACCGTGAATTAACGCATACTCTAATTGATAATACACATTCGCAGAGACGTCGTACAATGCACGCCGAGAAGCTGTTGCTGCTGAGGAGCGTAGTATTGAGGAGGACCCGAATGAGTCAATTCGCCTTCGTGCACAGCAATTGGAGCTGTGTCCATCCACTTAATGAAAGATTTTGTGGAAAGACCTTGGTTTACGAGCTTACAAGATCCAGCTTGTGCAAGATTTGAAGCCGCTTAACCATCGTGTGCATCGTACGTTCAGTGAATGGGCTGAAAACGAAATTGCTCTTGATCCTCATTTTCACCACAAAATTTTGTTCAGCGATGATGCTCATTTTTGGTTGAATGGGTACGTCAACAAGCAAAATTGCCGCAAGTGAAGAAAATACGCAAGCCATTATTGAGACGCCGAACGGTAGTCCATTTAGGCAAAAGTGCTTGCATAATTCAATTTTCGGGTGAATCTACTCGTATAATACAATGAACTTTTAAATTCATTGGATTAACAAATGTTTGGAGTTCTGGTAATCAAAATAAATGTTTCGTTTGGATTAATAATTTTGCTTGTAGAGTCGGTCAAAGTAGAGTAATTTTTATGATCACCTAAAAATTGATTTTTTTATAATTTTTATCATCATTTATTTTTCTTTTTGCATGATATATCTGTTCATTTATAAAATCAAAAATGAACACCATTTTTTTTTTTAAAAACTATTTAATTTAAAGTTTTTTAAAACACCATTTTCGGCACATTTTTTCTACTTTAGGTTGAGTTTAAAAAAAAAGTTAGGATCCGACCTAAACTCAACGGAAAATTAATTTCTATATATTTGTAAACATACTCGTATACCTAAGAAATCAGTTCCATGAACTTGCATGGCTGTGTGCTAGAGAGGTCAGTCATATTTTTTATTGTTTTTTTTTTTTCTAGTGTAGAAATCAAAAAGAAGTTTATAAACATTTTATTTTTTAGTTCTGCAAGCATACATACATATGTATATGGTGGGTGTGAATAAAATGTTATTGTAATTAAAAACAAAAAAAATGTCTTATTTTTTAAGGTACCTGTAGTATCGTAAAAAAAAATACCTGTAAATAGTAGCGATTAGTGTAGAATGTGTTTATACTTTTCTGTTAACATATTGACTGTCATGGCTATCATGTTTGATAGCCAGTGATGTTTCCGTTGTGGTCGTGGCTATCAATTATAATAGCCACATGTGCGTTGATACTATGCCGTGACATTCAAAATTGATAGCCACTAGGAACAAAATTCAATATAAAACAAAAAGTCTGGCACCCCGGGTAGTGCTAAGTAAACTTGGATTCAGAAGTTTGTGATTGGTTCACATTTTATAGCTTCTTACTTTAGGAAACAATAAAAAAGCATGAAAATTAGAAAACAAAATTTTTTAATTCAATTATAAAAATTCAATTTACAAAAATATGTTTTAAATTTGGAAGAAAAAGTGTTAATGAATAACATTGAAACATTCCCGGCACATTTGGGGTTGATTTGGGCAATCTTCACAAAAAGTACTAGTTTGCCTTGATTCTTTCCAAACAAACACTGCAATTTCTGCGAATTTTATTTCCGAAATCATTTAATCTATCCTTCAAGTGATGAACTTTGACACGGCTATGTTCTGCTCGAATCGAACCTGTTGCAATGTTGAGAATCTCACTTACCAACATTTCTCTATATTTGCGTATCAAAATTTTGGTTTTTGTTGCATGCTTGCATACGACCCAAGCATTGACAACTGAAACTCCAAGCAAAAGTTCAACTCCTAATTTCTTGTACCATTTGATACCTTTCCGCAGAGTTGTAGCATATGAACCCATTTGGTCAGACAGATCAATTCCAGCTTTTCATTTATTGTAAGCTATAATTGCTTCAGGCTTGAATAATGACCTCTGAGCCTGTCGTCTTGGCCTAGGAGCTGCTGGTGGATTTGAGCTGATGGAGGGCTGAGTACTTATTTGTGATGTTCTTCTTGTAGAGAGCTTACGAACATCCCGTGTGTCCTTTCACTTTAAAACGACGATTCCGTCATCATCTTATCGAGAAGCAATTTCGCCCTTTTGTACCTTCTTCTACAAAATAAATTGAGCGCGAAATGGCGGCTTTATAAATCAAGATGTCTAACTAGCTTGCAGTAAGTGCTTCTGTCATTTCACTCACTATTAGGCTGCAGTTAGTATTTGTGCCATTTTACTATTGCACTGCGTTCAACACACGGTACTTACACTCAGTGCAGATCGGCTACTTTGTTTGATGTTTTGATTTACAAAGACCACTCCATAAATTTTGTAAAACATGTTTCAATTTCTCACTGTTTTATAATCTAGGTTTTTGAAATTTACAGCAGCTTACAAGTCAAGAATAATTTATAATGAGCAAATAAACTCTTTCACAAACTGAATCTCCTGGCTATCAAATATGATAGCCATAGCCCCGGACAAGTAGATAAAAGTCTAAATCTCGTACGGGAGCATGGCTATCACATATAATAGGATGGGGAAAAACCTTCCAAGGACCTTCTTAATTAATAAAAATACATCTAGATAGCTAAAATAATCCAAAGAAAACACAAATATAGGGAAAGAAACTGGTTAAACATTTCTGGGTAAACTGGGTAAACATTTCGAAAATTATCCAGGCAGTCAATGTGTTAAAGGTTTAAGAAGGTATACGAAAACTCTCATTGGAGAAGTATAAAAAGATGAAACGTTTTAGTCAAATGATCAGTTAAAAGTGAATCAGTCGAACAAACGATTGTATTAGAAAATATTAGTTAAAAAGTAAAAATGGGCATTCATACAACAATTTATTTGAACTTTTTGTCAACGTTTCGATTGAAAAAGAGTTTATGTTTGCCGTTAAAAATGAATACCACCTGCCCGATGAAAATTTGTTAAGCGGAAAGGTGTCCGAAATTGAAAACAAAATTATCACCAATTTATGCGCACCTTAAATCAAAATAGGTCGCAGCCCATAAATGGGACTGAGTATTTCACAAAGAATAAGGAATGGTTGGAATATTTTTTCCATATCGATACAGAAAGAACAGAAAAAACATGTGATTTACCAACTACATCAAAGTTATCAAGAGGAAGGCCAAGGAAATCAATAACTGAGTGCTGGACGTTCACCAAAAAACAAAAACTTTTAAATGCTATCGAAAATATAACTACTGAAATCTTTCTAAGGCCTTAGCTATGAAATATAACAACGATCTTGGAAAGATGAAAGCTGATATAACCAAGACAGTCTCTGCCGCAAATCCACTGCGAGTCAAAATATAACAATATAAGAAAGCATTTCTACTCCACTAGTGAGAATGCATTGGCTTTGTTTATGGATTTGGGTCTGTCAAAAGAAAAATATAAGATTTTGAGAAGTTCCCTCAAAAAACACAACGTCGATGTTCATCCATCCTACAGAATTATAACAATTGCGGTAAAAGAAGCAGCTCCAAGAAATTGCGAAATCACAGAAATATCAACAAGAGTGAAACTTCAAGACATGATTTATAAAAAAGTAAAGGACACGACTAGGTTGCACATACTTGTGCTTAAATATGTCGAAAGAAAGTGAGATATTAATTTGGAATAAAAGCGTTCTAGTCATATCCGAGAAATAACCAATTTCCACAGGTACAATGCTGCACAGTACAATTTATCAGACACCTATGTAGTTGTGAAAATAAATATAACTATTACCCAAAGGACCGCTATGAGTCTCACGTTATTTCAAAATAAAAATACATATTTTCCACACATGTTCACAGAGCACGTAACATTAACAATTTTCAAGTAACAGGTCCTTGTAAGAGAGAACTACATAAAATAGTGTAAAACTATTAAATCTTTTGTTTTTGGTGGATTGATCAGTTAATTTCTTATACTAAAACACTATCCAAGACATTTACTCAGCAACCTTAAAATAGGCGATCCCTGCTACGTACAAAAGTGACTTCAGTTTTGGTAGGTCGGCAATATAGCATTTCAAGAGAGATGGTCTTCACGGTCGGAGACTTATTAATACGAGTTAATTTTTCCGAGTCAAGCAGCAGAGATGTTTGACATTGCCCAAGCAATGTCTCCCGCTCAGTGATCGCGCACTTAACCACTGAGAGAGCTTCTCGAAATGTCTAATTCTTGACCTCGGTGCCGAATTGATGTTCCTGGACTCTCAACAACACTCTCACGAACTGCTTCGATGTTTTGTGTTGAACGACTTGTTGAAGGACGGCCAGAGTATGTAAGATCACTAATTCATCCAGTCTCCCTGAATTTTTGAATTAATCTCTTCACAGTTGATGAAGTTAAATCACTATTCCGACCATATACGAAAATGGCGAACTGTAGCTGCCAAACCTTCATTATTTTTAAAATATTGCTCAACAAGGAAAACGCGTTGTTCTGTCTTGTAGGACTCCATTTTTAATAACCCTGAACTGTCAGCTGTCATGCTGTCTTTTTTTTTTCGTTGTCAACACTTTACCGCACAAATGGCCCAAAATACAAATCTTGCGTTCATTTTGTTACCCCCTTTACTCGTATAAAGTAACGTTTTTTTACAAAAAAAAACTCAGCCGAATTTTTCTGGAACATCGCCAAACACACCTTTGAAGTTGTCAAACGAATGCGTTTGTTGTCGATTGTGAGCAAACGCGGTACCCATTTCGCGGAAAGCTTTTTCATGTCCAAATATTTATGTAAAATCGAAATCACTGAGCCATGTTATAAGCCTGTGGCCTCTTCAAGCTCGCGCACTTTCACTCGCCGATCGTCCATTATCAAACCATGGATTTTGTCGACCATTTCTGGAGTGGTGATCTCAATTGGGCGACCAGAACGTTCGGCGTCACTTGTGCTTGAACGACCGCACCGAAATTGAGTAAACCAGTGGTGAATGGTCCCCATAATATTTGTTAAGCTTTTGTTTGGTTTGCGTGATAGTTTTTTCTCGCAAAAAATAGTGTTTAATGAGGACTCGAAATTCACTTTTTTCCATTTTAACGAAAATGCTAGTAGGCGTCTTTGAAAGATGATGCTTTATAAAAAAAAATTAAATTTAAGGTGACGACACAATTTGTGTTAATTTTCAGGGACTTATTGACCTTCCCACCCTCGTAAGGGCAAAAACACCTTTGTTTAAATTTAATATTTGAGATGGGTTGGATACATACATACATATGTCACTAGTTGGTGAACCAAAAGCTTAAACTTGACAATTTTGTTTAAATTTCAAATTTATTTAATTTACAACTATTAGCAGACACTACCGGTCATTTGATTACCCTCCAGTGGCGTGGCGTCCATACAAGCCGATTCCTTCCGGCTTCCCTTTTCAAATATCAAACATTTTTATTTTGCCACTTGCCAACAATCACATTCAATTATTTGTTCATCAAACCATTTTTCATTCATAAATCATAACTTTATACACTCTCGAAGATGAAATGCTCCGACCACTTCGGTTGTTTATTCATTTTTACTTGTACACAAACTCGCACGCTAGCGAGAGACAACTTATTTTTCAAAAGAAAAGCGTGTAATTATTTTTTTTTGAAAAGCCGTTCATTTTCGGGCTTATGCATTCATTTCTTCACAGTACGAACTTTCAACTCTATTCCTTTCTGGCATTAGTAGAAGTTTATTTGCGATTTCTTTGTCTAACATACATTCGCTTATGATGAAAATAACCCGGGATTTCTCGGCTTTTGTGGATGAACATTGGTGTAGGAGAAAGGTTTTAGTTCGAGGGAGTTTTTTTTTATTTTATTGTAGGCAACAAAATAAGCCGACGAAAATCGGGTTATTGGGTGATGTAGTGGTTCGAACGGTGTTTGAGGTTTTTCTTAAACTTGTTGGGTATAATTTCTTTGTAAATTTTTTTTTTTTTTTGCAAATTTGAAATGACAGTTGCAAATCGGTTGTGTAATTGTGCGTGATTTATTGAAAATTCGGATGCAAATTTTTGTGATTTTTGTGACTGCTAATTATTAGAAAAATTTAAAAATTTAGCAATTACATATTGGTAGTTAAGTTAGTGTTTTAAATTATTGAATTATTATAAAATAGTGAGTGAGCTAAATGAATAGTTATTAGCTATATACCAAGTAAGTTATTATAAATCTACTCAAGAGGTGCCCCATTGAACATTCTTATTATTCTTAGACAAAATGTCTCTAGTTAATTTTGAGTGTTGTTTAACTGATTTTCTTCTAAAAGAAACCCACGAGTTCAGTAAGCTTTCTTTTTCGGAAAAAAAAAGTTATAGAACCATCAATGGAAATTAATTATACGCGAAAGAATAGGTATAAGAAACATTTTCATGAGTCTTTTTACAAAAAGAATCCATGGCTTCACTGGCAGTTGCAAATTAAATAGAATGTTTTGTTTTCCTTGTCTTCTTTTTTCTAATTCTCCTAGTGTTTGGAGTCACACAGGTTTCTTTGATATAAACAATTTTATTAATTCTTCCAAAAAACATATTCAAACGGAAATGCATAAACGCATCTGCTTGCATTTGCATGAATTTGGCGAATATCGCATAAAGACTTCTTTAGAGAATTCTTATGAGGCTCATAATAGAAAAGTTGATCGCAATCGCGATTTAATGAAGCGTTTCATAGACACTGTAGTTCTTCTAGGAAAACAAGAGCTGGCATTCTGTAGTCAAGACGAAAAATCTGGATCAGATAATCGCGGTAATTATATTGAAACCCTTTCATACTTGGCTCTCCAGTGATTTTCAAAATGACTTGATACATAGTATCGCTGCAGTCATCAAATCAGTTCAATAAAATTTGTATCTGTGATGGTCGATGAAACACCAGATGTGAGCCACAGAGAACAGCTTAGTATTGTAGTGCGTTACTTAGTAGAAAATAGAATACAAGAAAGATTTCTAGGTTTCTTTGACGTGAGTGTCGGTCGAAACGCAGTTATTTTGTGTGATAAAATTATAAATGTCTTAGAGAGTTTTAACTGTAACCGGAATATATGCCCAATGGCTATTTTTATGTTATGCCCATGTTCTGAATCTAGTGTTATCTAAATCGTTAGAAAGCATTCCTGAGTTGAAATTATTTTTTGGCTTTGTTAGTAGTATCGTTAGGTTTTTCAATAAATCATCTAAAAGAACCAATCTGCTAAAGACAATTGCTGATCGACGAATGCCCGGGGTATCAGAGACTCGATGGCAATAACATTCGCGTATATTCAATAGCAGAGAAGATATTATAAAAACTTTTGAACAGATTTTATGTGAACCAGGATAATGGGATAACGATACTCTGGTTATGTATGTATATGTTATAGCCAATGTTACAAGTCAGATTAAGAATAGGTATAGTTCATTTAGTTCATATATTTTCTTTGATGTATTAAACAAATCAAAATATGAATATTTTTCTAATTCAATGCCGGATGACAAAATATCTTCTTTAATTACCCTATTTCCTGGCATTTTTAATTTTACTACTTTAAAAAATGAACTCAAAGTTTTATACACTACCCCTTCACTTAAAAAGCTTGATGTTTTTCAACTTTATAAGCATTTTAATACGGAAATGCTTAGAGATACTTTTTCTCTAACATTGTGTGAAATCTTTTTAACCCTGCCTTTGACTGTGGCCCCTGTCGAAAGATCTTTTTCGACTTTAAAAGAAGCCCACACTTAAGAAATTCCCAAAAAGAAGAAAGACTCTCAGACCTGGCCCTTTTATCTATCGAAAAGCACCTTCTTTTAGAAATTAAAAATAACTCAAATTTTTATGAAAGAGTTAGCAGAATTCGTAAAAAATAATCGTAGGATAGGTTTAGAGTACAAATAGGTAGTACATAATTGTAATTGCTAAATTTTTTATATTTAACAACGTTCCGAGTTATCAATAACTTATATAGATTACTTTGCCCAGAATGGCTTCTTTCGAAGCCACTTTTTTTATACGATGAGCTCATTGTCTACGCAAATTCCAATGACTTAAAGTATAACAAAGGTGGCTTAGATTGCATATCTTAGTCTGTTTTTCGAATAAGCACCAAAATGGTAAGTCTTCAATAAAACATTTTACTTAAACTTTTTTCGGCTTCCCTCTCTTGAAAATTCCGACCTAAATCACAATATATAGTGTCACAATATATATATATTGCTTCGGATCCATTTTTAAAACTTTTATTTTCACATTTACCCTGCTATAGGCTGACCAGATAAGAACGATACGAAAATAAATTTAAATAAAACAACAACGGTGTGAGATATCATATTGATTCTGGCTTTATTTTGAAGCTACATTCATGCCATTATGTATGGAATAGCGCATCATTTAAATGGTCGCCTTGGCTTCGCTGGCAGTGTTTCAAGCGGTCGGTCCAATTTTTGATGACTCGGTCCAATATGTGCGGCGTTATTCCGGCAATAGCGTCTCGAATGTTGGCCTTGAGCTCGTCCAAAATGGTTGACTTGTTAGCGTAGACTAAGGACTTGACGTAGCCCCAGAGAAAATAATCGAGGGGTGTCAAGTCGCATGATCGCGGCGGCCAATTGATGAACGCTCGCCGTGAGATGACCCAGTCGCCAAATTTATCCTTCACCACTTCGAGCGTTGCGTCGCTTGTAAAGTCGGTTAACATCGCTCTATACTTAGGACCATTGACGGTAATGGTGTCTCCTTCCTCGTTTCGAAAGAAATAAGGTCCGATGATGCTGCCAATCTTTATGGATGCTTTGATGCTTGGTCGAACACTTGCGGATTGTGGTCGCTCCAATAATGGCAATTTTGCTTGTTGACATATCCGCTGAGCCAAAAATGGGCCTCGTCCGAGAAGATGATTTTTTGCCCAAAATACGGATCTCCAGCCAACATTTTCAGCGCCCAATTAGCGAACTCACGGTGTTGTCTATGGTCGTTCGACTTCAATTCTTGCGTCAGCACAATCTTATACCGATGTAGGCCCAAATCCAACCGCAAAATAAGCCTGGTTGACTCTCTGGCGATGACCAATTCAGCTGATTGGCGCCGAATTCTTCGATACTTCGGCTATGTTTTCTTGATTTCGCACCGATCTCTGTCTGGTTGGTGGCTTAAAGTCCAAAAGAGTGTACTCACGCTCAAACTTTTCCACGGTGCGACGAATTGCCTGCGCACTGAAGCCATAATGACGACCGACTTCACGACGAAATTCACGTTGCGTATTTACAACTGAGCCGGAATTTCGATAACATTTTTTAATAATTTCCACACGTTCGGGAAGTGTCAAACGATGCATGATGAAATGGCAAACCTTACTGAATATTTTGACAGCTGGATGTGTCATTGGTAACTTTGACAGCTGCTGAAACATTGGAAGAACTATCATTGCTATCTGGTCACCCTTTAAAAAAGTCATATGGAAGGATGAATTGAAAGCCGTATTTTTTTTAAGTTTAATTTGGATGGCCCTGATGGATTTCAATATTACTTTCAAGATTTGAGGAAATCGGAGTTGTTCCTGTCACATCGTCGCACTGCTGTTGGTTCCATCATGGTGTGGGCTGCAATTTCATTTCATGGCGCAATAGATTTGGTTATCTTAGAAGGTCGGCAGAACTAAGCGGATTACATCAAGCTTCTTGAAACGCAAACAAAATTTTCACGAAATGTTCGAGGGCCAACGGTGGATTTTTTACCATCCACACAGTAGTACGTGCAAAACAGTGGTTTACAAGCAACAATGTGGATGTTTTGGATTGGCGACCTCTATCTCCCGATCTAAATCTAATTGTTTGGAGATGGCTGTCGTGAAAAGTTTACGCACAAGGAAGACAATTCGGATATAGAGAAGGACTTATTAAAGCCATTGTAAACGCTTTTGAGGAAATTCCGTTAAATTATTTAAAAAAATTGTATCGATCCTTAGAAAATAGACTTTTTGAAGTTGTACGCAATAACGGAGGACCCACAAAATATTAACAATTAAACAAATTTTGAAAACATTCGTTTTTTCTTTTATTTTTACAGATACGGGGAATCAAGTGTCACTGTTAAAGTAGGCAAAAATCCAAAAATGGGAATTTCCCTTTAGACTTCATTAAATTTGTTCAATTTTGTCATCAGGTAGAGAACAAGTAAAAATAAAAGTATTGGAAGTGGATCCGAAGAAATACGAGTATTACCTCTTCTGCATTATGATTTAGGTTGAAATTTTAAATGAGGATAATCAAGTGATCGGTAGTGTATATGATAGATGCAGGTACGTGTGACTTAGTCGTGTGCTTTATTTTCATAGTTTTACTGGACTATAAACACTGTACTTCACCTGTACAAATAACAAATGCGACTATATTGGAACAATAAATAATATGAAACCCAGACACTACCCACAAAACGATTCCAACAAAAACTCCTTGTTCGGGAGTCAATTTGTAAGTAAGATCGCGATAAGGTAAACAAACGAAAATGGAGGTAAAGGTGCCCTAAGATGTTTCGGTTGAATTAAATGGTAATGCACAAGTTACTTAAGAACTTGGCGGTGTACATTGATACCTCGTAATTAAAATTGCCATAGGAGTACTTCCCGTTGTAAAGGAAGAGATTAATAATCACAAATAAGAGGTTAATGATCACTTGACAGATACAAACAATAACTGTTTTGTTGCTTGTAGGTAAACGTATAACCAACTTCAAGAGTGTTTATTGGTGCCACATATGGCCTAATCTTATCTTCAATCCCCCTATCGCCAGTTTTCAAATAATTGAGAAACCATTTTACGACGTGGTTCAGTCAACTGTTTTATTCAGAAGCTAGCGGACAATGAAGGGGCTACCTTTTATTTCGGGGTTAGTTTTTGCTATACTCAACTCTGTTTTAGCCGGACCTGTCGTAAGCTCTTAATATCCAATTACATTTCTCTTATTCTTCGTTTTCATCTTTTTTGTAGAAAAGCAGAATTATCGGTGGTACACCAGTTCCCATTGGTGTACTTCAATGGCAGGTGATCCTCAAGAAAGACGCATCCGATGACCTTCTATGCGGTGGCTCGGTCATAGCACCCAACTGGGTCCTAACTGCTGCTCACTGCTCCTATGGGTTAAGTTCCATTTTTCTGATCTTTGGAACAACCCAGCTGAACACTTACAGTATAGCGATGACTTCTACTCAACTCTTTCTTCACCCACAATACAATCCCACTAATTTGAACAACGATGTGTCACTGATTCAGCTGCCCACTGAACTGACCTACTCAAACACTATTCAGCCAATCAACCTCGTGTCAGCCTCGCAATCTACTAACAGTTTTATAGGAACTACCGCCCTCATTGCAGGCTATGGGTACACAGACGATGAGGATCTTGAGTTCTCCAATATTCTGCTCAGCGCAACGGTGGATATCATTGACAACGAAGCCTGTGTTGCTAAATTCGGAGCCGATATAGTTATCCAATCGACTATGTGCGCCGAAGGATTCAACGGAAACAATCAGAGTATCTGCAGCGGAGATTCAGGTGGTCCGCTTATTACCCTAGATTCCAATGGAAATTTTATCCAAATTGGAATAAATTCATTTGTGGCACAGGATGCGTGTACTGAAGGATACCCTTCGGGTTATGCTAGACTAACGTCGTTCCTGACTTATATTGAGTCAACGACAAATTTGGATTTTAGTTAAATAGGCCAGACGTCTTATTTTAAAAATTAGAGTGCCGCAGGTGCTGTTCAGAACTAGTGTCCGAAGAGATCATTGACGATACCAAGCAAGTGGCTGATGAAATCTTATCATTTATAAAATATTTGAACATGTGCCTTTTCAATGAAAAATTATCATGTGAATAACATTCTTCTATCTAATCAGTCAAAAATTGTTTTATAAGTGTGTTTTGTAACAATGAATAGATGGACGGGTCTGCCTTAAGGTCGACGCAAATTTGTTTTCTTCACCGACTTATATAATCTGGTTGTGTTTTAAAGAATAATTTGTCACTTTCCATGCAAGACACTCTTCAAAGATACATTCATTATGTTGTATACTCCCTTTTCAATTATACCGGATGTTGCAGTTTAAGCGACAAATACTCTGGACGTTATTTCTTTTTACGACAGAGCGAAACATTACTTGATAACTCTTAAACGGTTGCAACTAGGAAGTTGGTTTTGGTATTTTTAATATGATGAGACAAAATAACATTTGACAAGTCGTTGGTAAACTAGAACCTTAAAATTTTATTTCAAAAAATTGTCCCTTAATTTTTTTTTTTGTATCAATATAAATAAATTTATAAATGTCTCATAGAAAGTTCTTAGCTCTGAGTAACACGAATGTAAAAGATCATCATATGTTAACACTAAGTAAAAACATGGGGAGTAATTATTGGTTTTTTAGCAAAAATATGCATTCTTGAAACTACTATTTTCACAATTTGCAGAGATTTGGTTATTGCTACCTTACTACTTAACTACCCTTAAATTTGTTAAGATTTACCTAATCTTAACAAAGTTATTATAATTCTTCAATTAATAATTGGAGGAAAAGCTGCTACTAAAAACCTCAATACAAACTTAAGTTATAAGTCATCAAAATCAGAGAAGTGTTGGTGTGTTGTGTGCAAATAAATTAAAAACACAAATAAATTTACAAATATAAATAAATTAATAAATAAAAAAACAATTAAAAAACGAATGGATAAATTGATAAATGTAATAAATTAACAGATATAAATATATTAAGAAGATAAGTAAGTTAACATATATAATAAATAGATAAACAGGTTTAATTAAATGAACAGATATAAATAATTAACCAGTATAGATAAATTAATAAACATAAATAAATTAACAAATATAAATAATTACTAAATAAATAAATAAGTTAACAAAAGTAAAAAATAGATAATCAAATTTAATTAAATGTGCAGGTATAAATAATTAACAAACACAGAAAAATTAATAAACATAAATAAATTAACAATTATAAATAAATTATAAATAAATTAATAAATAACAAATTTAAAAATAGATAAATAAATATGTATGTAGTACAAATAATTAATAATAATAAATAATATGGGCGTCGTGGCGTAGTGGTTAGTGTGTCGGATCACTACGCAAGAGGTTCCAAGTTCGAATCCCAGAAAACACCAAAAAGTTTTTTCACGATCCCACCTCTCGCGAACGTCTGACAAACATCCGAGAGTATTGTTGTCACGAGAAAGCTTCTCGAAACAAATTGTCGTTCGGATACGGCACTAAACTGTAGGTCCCTTCCATTCGTGTGAAAAATATAACGCACACAACACGAGTAGTTGCGAGAAGCTAGGCCCTGGCATTTAAAGAGCTGTTGCGCTAAATATTTTTTTTTTTTAAATAATATTGAATAGTATGATCAATAAATAATAGCAGACATTTGTATTATGTACTTGTTTGATGGAGTAGACCTGAAATCAAGTCGTTGTCAGATGAACTGCAAGACCATCTGTAACGCTCGAATAATCTGCTCAGTCTTATAGACACTTTTTAAATTTTTGAAAAGTGTCTTAAAAAATCATTTTCAACAGCTTGTTTTGTGGTACCTGTAATCTACGGAGGTGAATTTTGCACAGTTGCCCCATACTGGTGATCCATAAATCATTATTGCTTGAAAGATTGCTTTAAAAATAATGAGTTTGATTTCGTAACTCATTTTTGATCTCCGAACTGAACTTTTCTAATTGTTTCTTGGACATGACTAAATGTTAATGATTTGTCCAGGTGTACCCCAAAATACTTAGCACTTGATTTCCATTCCGTTTTTATATTATCTGTTGCTTGGTAAAAAGGAGACTTCTCTTTCTAGTAAGTAAAACAGCCAGAGTCTTTGGCGCATATATTTTAATCTTCCAATTGCCGAAGTAGGTTTGGACAACATTTAAGTCAGATTGCAAATTAGTTACAATATTTGAACCAATCAAATCTGAAGAATAAATGCATGTGTCATTTGCAAATACAGAAAATTCGCAATTGTTTAATCTTGGTACCCCTACTTTAATTAAGAAGTTAATGAAAGTACGCCCTGATAAAAATGACTGGATTATTTTAATCAGATAGATTTGAAATGGAGACTAACAATTTTGTGTAGCAATCCCTTATGCCAAACAGTGTCGAAAGCAAGTTTATTATCTGTGATGTTAGCCGTGAGCGCGTTGATTTCTCCCAAGAAGAAAAACTTGCTGGTTGTCTTTGGAGTTGTTATTGTTGTTGGAGTAGGTGTTGGTCAACACATTTAAGCGATTGGTTGTACTTGTAGGAGTTGGTGTTTGCATAGACAGAGGCAAAGTACTTTTTCGAGAGCGGGAAAGTCGTTTGTGTTTTAAACGAACCCTTGAAGTTGATGTTTTTGCGGATTGAACTTTGTCGGATGTGAATTATTTTTATTAGAGAGCCGTCCTCTAATTTCAAAAAATGATTAACGACTTTCGCAAGATGGGTCCGAAGATTTATGCGTTTTACTTCAGTTGGCACATTTTATATATACTGATTGACAATCATTTGTATTGTGGTTTTCGGAACAAATTCCACAATGATTTTTGATATGACAATTTTTTTTTCGCCGTGACCGAACATTCGACAATTGTAGCACTGTATAACTTTGTTGCGTTGTCATCGGACAAAGTCCTATGTGACGTGGGATTTGAGATCATTTAACTTACTTATACGATGACCAGATAAGAACGATAGGAAAAGAAATTTAAATAAAACAACAACGGTGTGAGATATCATATTGATTTTAGCTTTATTTTGAAGTTACATTCATGCCATTATATATGGAATATAATTTTAATTGGCCGCCTCGGCTTCGCTGGCAGTGCTGCAAGAGGTCGGTCCAATTTTTGATGACTCGGTCCAATATGTGCGGCGTTATTCCGGCAATAGTCTCGAATGTTGGCCTCGAGCTCGTCCAAAGTGGTTGGCTTGTTAGCGTAGATTAAGGACTTGACGTAGCCCCAGAGAAAATAATCGAGGGGTGTCAAGTCGCATATCGCGGCGGTCAATTGATGAACGCTCGCCGTGAGATGACCTAGTCGTCAAATTTCTCCTTCACCACTTCGAGCGTTGCGTCGCTTGTATGGCATATAGCTCCGTCTTGTTGGAACCACAGCTCGGCTCCGAATCGACATTTCTGGGTCTTCTTCCATACTGGCCGCTACGGCGGCTATGTTTTCTTCACTGCGCACCGAAATCTGTCTGGTTGATGGCTTAAGGTCCAAA
Organism: Pocota personata; assembly: GCA_963082735.1. NCBI lineage: Eukaryota > Metazoa > Arthropoda > Insecta > Diptera > Syrphidae > Pocota > Pocota personata. The sequence goes on from OY720430.1 coordinate 83,777,115, forward strand.
AGAGTGTACCCACGCTCAAAGTTTTCCACGGTGCGACAAATTGCCTGCGCACTGAAGCCATGATGACGACCGACCTCACGACTGAATATTTGGCAGCGGATGTCATTGGTATCTTTGACAGCTGCTGAAACATAACAATTGGAAAAACTATCGTTGCTATCTGGTCACCCTTTAGTAGATCCGCACTAAAGAAATACAAGATAAAATACATCAGTAAACCCACTATAGTTCTTTTTGATGATTTTTATGTTTTGAACTTTTAGTCTTAAGGTTATATGTAAGTTCATTTTTAAGAGTTTCGACGGGAAGTTCGTCAAGCCCATATAGCCTGACCTTAAAAATAACTTTTTTCTTCGCCAAATGCGGCCGTTTTTGCTACAAATCGGCTTGGAATCGATCCAGTAGCTCTGCGTAATATGCGGCGGTGATCGTTTTACCCTTTTCAATGTAATCGATGTGAATAACACCGCGCGCATCCCAAAAAAAACTGTCCAATGACCTTGTTTGCTGACAAACCCGCCTTGGCCTTCTTCGGCTTCGGTTCACCAGGAGAAGTCCATTGTTTTGACTGTTCCTTGATTTCTGGTGTGTTGTGGTGAATCTAGGCTTCATCGACGGTTATGAAACGGCGCAAAAACTCAGCTGAATTTTTCTGGAACATCGCCAAACACACCTTTGAAGTTGTCAAACAAATGCGTTTGTTGTCGATTGTGAGCAAACGCGGCACCCATCTTGCGGAAAGCTTTTTCATGTCCAAATATTTATGTAAAATCAAAATCACTGAGCCATGTGTTAAGCCTGTGGCCTCTTCAAGCTCGCGCACTTTCACTCGCCGGTCGTCCATTATCAAACCATGGATTTTGTCGACCATTTCTGGTGTGGTGACCTCAATTGAGCGACCAGAACGTTCGGCGTCACTTGTGCTTGAACGACCGCACCGAAATTGAGTAAACCAATGGTGAATGGTTCCAATCCATGGTGAAGAGTTCCCATAATGTTTGTCTGTCAAGTTTTTGTTTGGTTTGCGTGATACTTTTTTCTCGCAAAAAATAGTGTTTAATGAGCACTCGAAATTCACTATTTTTTCATTTTAACGAAAATGCTAGTAGGCGTCTATATAAAATGGCTGCCACAACAAAACTATTTGATAGATCTGTCTGAAAATTTTGAAAGACGATTCTTGACAAAAAAAATAAATTTAAGGTAACGACACAATTTGTGTTAATTTTCAGGGACTTATTGACCCACCCTCGTAAGTATGTTTATATCGCGGAATATAGTATGCACTTCATGATGATTGATGGAATTTTGTCTTTTCTTTTTGAGGTTGGAGTTGTTTGGATTTCGTCGTACTCAATTTCAGTATCAGAATCAGGCAAACACTGAAGAGGAGTTAAATAATTGGTTATGGAGTTGTCTCCTCTAGAGTTCTTTTTTAATGTTTGAAGGCAAATTAATGTCTTCAACATTAGAGGTCCGAGTTCTCTTAGAAATTGTGTCTATTTGTTATACTAGTACAGCACAGGAAAAAGAAAGTCTTGTGAATTCAAAGCGCCGATTGATACAAATCGTATAATAGCTATAACAAACCAAAATACATATCTTTTTTTGAAAAATAAGGGAGGGTTTGACCGTTTTAAATATATGGTCGAATTGTAAAGAATATCAACCTCTTTATATTTAAAAAAAAACGTTTAAAGAAACGTTTTTTTTTAACATTTCCGTCTAAAATAAAGTTATTGTTGCCGTGAAAATTCATCAATCTTGGTATTACTATAATAGAGAAACTCAAAAAAGTGTGTGTCTCCCAATTCTGTCCGTCTGCATATGACTTCAAACTTCATGTTTCTAGTTCCAGTAAATTTATTAAAAAAATACTATTTTTTAAAGTGAGCGTGTTTATGGGCGGATCTCCCTTTCCCCAGATAAGAAAACAATAAACTCTAACGATTTAGCGCAAATTTAAGCTCCGCGAAATTAGGCTACATGAAAAAGCCCTCAAACAGAAATTAGGCCCCAAAAATGTGGATACAGTACAACAACAACAAAAATTGTCTAAATTTGGGGTGCAAATTAATTTTTTTTTTTCGGCCTTATCTCATTTTTTCAATTTTTTTTAAACAATTAAAATATGGCAAAAGTTTAATAAATTAAAATTCGATGTGAATCAAACAGTACTTTGGTGGCGCAAAAAATTGTGGACATCTCTTCGACTCATACGAGTACACTAGACTTCTTTCGGCCTCACATACAGTTGCTCAGGGCGCCGCTAAGCGGCGTGTAGTACATTTCATTTATTTTTGGAGCCTTATTTCATTTCAATTGGGGCTTTATTTCCATTTTAGAATTAGGGCTTAATTTCATTATGAAAAATTACCCCAGTTTTAGGGCCATATTTTATTTTTACTTTTAGGGGCTTTTCCAACTGAATTTTCTACCTAACGGTGTGTCACACTCCCCGTAACAGTTTACATTTTTTATGCCCCAGAAGACTTAAAAAATCAAATTTGCATAGAATTTTTCACATTTTACATGATTTTTCCCCATCCAGGGTATATTAAGTTCCACACATAGTTTGTAATATAGAGAAATAATAACGATAGACCCCCCAAAAGTATATATGTATATTTTTGCACATGACACCTAGCAATCGCAACGCTTAAAAGTCTGCGATGTATCCCATTCCAAGTGTATCCACACACTTGCGATTTAAATCGCTACCATTAAAAAATCATGGTCGCAACAAGATATGGGAGTGTACGCACTTGTGGTTTTCTATCGCACAATTATTTAGTTTAGCGGTTTTGTTGCCGCAAATTAAAATGGGTCATATGGATTAGCATGAATCTTCGCGCTCATGCGACTGACTATTGAATGGAAGTCTTGTCAGTATTAAAATATATTTCATAGGGAAGTGTTATGTTGTGGCAATTTTGTTGGGCCTAAAAAAAAAATTATTGGGTCGATGACGTTATTATTGAAATGTTACTTAAGGGACAATTTCATAAAATTAATTATAATTTATAGAATGTACTAAACAATTTGATGAATTACTTCAATTAGTTACTATTCCTTCGACTTTTTGACTTTTTATCATATAAAGCTTACCGTTTTTCTACTTTTATGGTTAACTTTTCTGTATCAATAATAGTGTTCGATGGTACTTCACCACAAACTGACTCGTTATCGGACATTTTGCAAACTGCATAATTTTCTCAACAAACAAGTCGCAAGTACGCGAAGGATTATGCTTATCCATATGGTCCTCTTTATTTTGCGACAAACAATCGTCAATAAAATACAGTTATGCCAATTTATGCTCCCGAAAGATCGCTTAGAAGTAGACCATTTCTTTTTCCTCCTGGACATCGAACAAACTACTGCCTAAATGAGCCTATTACAAGAAGCACAATCTCTTTCAACGAAGTATGCAATATTGTTGACCTATCTTATTCGCGGAATAGTTTCAAAAACACTGTCTTCAATTTGTTTTCTTAACGCTTTACGAATTAATTTTTTTTTTTTTTTTTATAATTTGCACGTGTTAAAGGGGATATGAATACCCTTATACTCATTTTTAGAACACGTGCGTTTTGTGGAAGGAGAGGAGACAGAGTGGTGTAGTTTGAAACTCAGGTGATATTAAGTTTCTGCAAATTCCAAGAGTTTGTTTTCGCTATTATTGTCGTTGCTTATGATTCACAGTATTTTTGTCCGTCCTCCTGATGTCATCATCACGATCAAGTTGCATTTTAGCCATATGACGACTCTACTGCCAGTGTTATGCCTTCACAGTAGAGTTGACTTAGCTTTCGCAAGTGATCGACTTTTTTATTTATTTCATGCGAAATAAATAGATGATTCATGACATCTGGATTCGAACCGTGAATCAACAGCATGACAAGCGATGATGTTACCACTACACCACGGCCACCCTAATTGTACATATGTATCTATTTATTTTTATTATTTTTTTTTATTTAACTCTAATTGTATATTATTATTAAGTTATTCTGTAATCTGCAAAGTTATGCTTGTAGATGATTAAATAAATAAAATAAATAAATAAATAAATAAAATAATCGCTGCGATTATTTGATCGCATATATGTGCATTCACATTAAAAGCTGTGTGTTATAGGTTCCGCCTGTACGCCTATATAACATACTGACAACATATCTCGGGAATAGACTCTTCGAAATTTCAGCTGGCACACCGCAAGGATGCGGTCCGCGTCTGTATTTTCTACGAGGGTGGGGCAATAAGTCCTTGAAAATTAACACAAATTGTGTCGTCACCTTAAATTTAATTTTGTTTTGTCAAGAATCATCTTTCAAAAGAACGCACCCAAATTTTCAGACAGATCTGTCTAATAGTTTTGTTGTGGAAGCCATTTTATATAGACGCCTACTAGCATTTTCGTTAAAATGGAAAAAAGTGAATTTTGAGTGCTCATTAAACACTATTTTTTGCGAGAAAAAACTATCACGCAAACCAAACAAAAGCTTAACAAATATTATGGGGACCCTTCACCATCGATTGGAACCATTCACCATTGGTTTACCCAATTTTGGTGCGGTCGTTCAAGCACAAGTGACACCGAACGTTCTGGTCGCCCAATTGAGGTCACCACACCAGAAATGGTCGACAAAATCCATGGTTTGATAATGGACGATCGGCGAGTGAAAGAGCGTGAGCTTGAAGAGGCCACAGGCTTATCACATGGCTCAGTGATTTCGATTTTACATAAATATTTGGACATGAAAAAGCTTTCCGCAAGATGGGTGCCGCGTTTGTTCACAATCGACAACAAACGCATTCGTTTGACAACTTCAAAGGTGTGTTTGGCGATGTTCCAGAAAAATTCGGCTGAGTTTTTGCGCCGTTTCGTAACCGTGGATGAAGCCTGGATTCACCACACCACACAACACACCAGAAATCAAGGAACAGTCAAAACAATGGATTTCTCCTGGTGAATCGAAGCGGAAGAAGGCCAAGGCGGGTTTGTCAGCAAACAAGGTCATGGCGACAGTTTTTTGGGATGCGCGCGGTGTTATTCACATCGATTAGCTTGAAAAGGGTAAAACGATCACCGGCGCATATTACGCAGAGCTGCTGGATCGATTCCAAGCCGATTTGAAGCAAAAACGGCCGTATTTGGCGAAGAAAAAAGTTATTTTTCACCAGGACAACGCACTGGCGCACAAGCCCGCAGTCGCAATGGCAAAATTGCATGAGTTAAGCTACGAACTCCTCCCTCTTCCAGCATATTCCCCAGATTTAGCCCCCTGGGACTATTTCTTGTTTCCAAACATGAAGAAATGGCTCGAAGGTAAGAGATTTGGATCGAATGAGGTCATCGCTGAAATAAACGCTTATTTTGAGGGGCTCGAGAAATCGTATTATTTGGAGGGCATCAAAAAATTGGAGAAACGTTGGATAAAGTGTATAGAGCTAAAAGGAGACTATGTTGAAAAATAAAATGTTTTTATACCGAAAAGAGTGTTCCTTATTTCATTTTTCAGGGACTTATTGACCCACCCTCGTATATACCCGCGATATACCGCAAGAAGAAAGCACCGTCTTAGCTACATTTGCCGATCACGCTGCTATCCTTACAATATGTAAAACGATCGAAAAAACAACTGTACAACTGCAAAGCGCTCTGAATAATGTAAATGAATGAACAAACACCTGGCGGATCGCCCTCAACGAAAACAAATCGGTCCGTATTCCGTTCGCCAACGAGTCTAAATATCTCGGAATGACACTTGACGCAAGTCTGGAATGGAAGTCGCACGTGAAAAAGAAACATAAAGAACTCGAAAACAAATACCGAGAAGAGAAATGTACTGGTTACTTGGAAAATATTCCAGGCTTAACATTGAGAATAAGCTGCTCTTATACAAAGACACCTAGAACACCTCATAGTGTCTATGGAAGATTATTACCTTCCCTCTGATAAAAATACACCTAAAAACCATTCAAATCGGACAAAGAAGGGCGTAAGACCTGAACTAAAAGATATTATAATATTTACTGTATTTTTGCATAGAGATTGTTTCTCGTTTTTGGATGTACTCGAAATAACTTCCTAAGATGTTTTCTTTCAATATCTCAGGGAGTCTATGGATGAACTTGAAAGCTAATGCTATACGTACGCTTATCGACATATCCGTACAGGCTGTCACAGTGAATATATTCCTTGTGGCAATTTCGTTATATACGTGCGCCTTATAGGAGGAACCACGGAGACGAATAAATTTGAGCCAAATTTCTAATTTTTCGAGAACAATGCGTTTATTTTCTAACTTGTATACATCTATTTGCATACCTCTCTAAAAGTTATCGGTAAACCTAAAAATCTGAAGCTTTGCAGACTTAAAGTACGGTGACGGAAGAAAATAATGCAGTAACATTTTAGAATTTCGGAGTACAGTGTTTTGAGCAGAGTATTTTTCTTTCGGCTTATAAGACGAGTATATACAATTTCCTAAAAATGTGAATATAATTTAGCACAATTTTTGATTTTTGAAATATGTATAGGGCGTTGTACAGTACATTTTTTCGATCTTTATACAATTTTCCTATGTGTACGGCTCGTAGATGACGAAATACAAGCTGTTGAAAAAATTTGTTTTCTCTTCGGACTTACATACTCGTATGTACAACTTTTCCATATGCTTGTTCCATATCTCCCTAAAATACTCCAAATAATGTAGGAAGCTGGAACTTTGTGCACTCGTAGAATGGATCATAGTGCAGAATCTTATAATACATACTAAGATTCTCGTTTATAGCTGAAATTAGCAAATAAATCTAAATGCCTTGCTACATGGCTGGCGACTAGATACAATGGTTAGATAGATTGGAGGGAGCAGCGCGTCCGACGTTAAGTGATTACCTATGATAGTAACCTTACCCTTTATTACTATTTTGTTTAAAACTTGCTAAATATAATAGCAGTGTACTCTCTTCTAAGCGGATAAATCTTCAAATTCTTGAGAACAAACGGTGCTCGCTTAAAAGGGAGTACACTAATAAATTTGTTCGGTTTACCGCCAACAGATTTATTTGCTACAAATGAAGAATTCCTAACAAATACATTATTTAATAATAATAAAGCCAATTTATGGAAGTCTTGGCCTTAATAAAGTAAACTTTATAAAAAAAAAATGGAGCTTCGCGGAAAAAAAACATGAAATGTATGTCGGCGATTAGAGAACTTTTAGTAAGTTTGTCAGTATGCTTAACAAAGGCATATTTCGACATTTCCTTCCATACTATATTTTTTCCGGCGTGAAAACCTAACATTTATGGGCTATATAGTGATACCAAGATTAATCAAAATCTTGAGATCGAACATTTTCAGGAAACCAATACTTGCCCTACGCAACAAAAAAAAAAAAAAAACATTTCGAATATTTCTGCAGACATCGGGGCAGTGAGCAAATGAAGTTCCTCTGCATGTAGCCATTCTAATTTTTTTTCCACAATCTGATGAGTTGAGCAACAAAATTTAACAATTTTACTTACGAACCCCTTCCTCTTTTTCAGATCGCATCTTTCTTCATGCAAAACAGGGGATTCTCTTTCGGTATCAGCGATGTAACTCCGAGCTCTAAATTGCTGGAAGAGAAGCAAAAACTCCTTGAGAAAGGCTATCGCAAATGTGACGAATACATCATTCAAATGAAAAAAGGAACTCTACAATGTCAGCCAGGTTGTACGCCGGAACAGACTTTGGAGGCTGTAATGCTGCGTGAATTGTCCAGCATTCGTGAACAAGCGGCTAAAGCTTATTTCCGTGAGTTGCACCCTACTAATAGTGCGCTTATAATGGCACTCTCCGGGTCAAAAGGTTCGAATATTAACATTTCCCAGATGATTGCTTGCGTAGGACAACAGGCCATTAATGGAAAACGAGTGCCGAATGGGTTTGAGGATAGAGCCTTGCCGCATTTTGAAAAATTCTGTAAGAATTTATGGAGTAGATTTCTTCAATAAATTTCATAATTTTTTTTTTTTTTTTTTCGGCAGCGAAAATTCCTGCAGCTAGAGGTTTCGTTCAAAATAGTTTCTTCTCTGGGCTAACACCGACTGAGTTTTTCTTTCACACAATGGCTGGTCGTGAGGGTTTGGTGGACACTGCGGTGAAAACCGCTGAGACTGGTTATTTGCAGAGACGATTGGTTAAGGTTGGCCCCGAATTGTTGAATGGAGTTCTTATATTGTTTTCTTTTCTGTTGTCCCTCTTTTCAGTGCCTTGAAGACTTGGTTGTTCATTATGATGGCTCTGTGCGTAATGCTATAGGCGAAATCGTTGAGCTTATCTACGGTGGGGATGGTTTAGATCCGATTTTTATGGAAGTGAAAAACAAACCAGTGGACTTTGTTCGTCAATTAAATCACTTGCGTGCCGTTCATCCATTTAGAGAAGAAAGGGCTCTTAAATCTGCGGAAATTAGACCGTTCGTTAGGAAAGTTTTGAAGGAGAATGAATTCTTGAACAGCCGAAAGGACTTTCAAAGCGAAATTTTGTAAGTAGAATCTATAAAATTATTTCAACAACAATTTCAGTCTCTCTCTTAGAACTTTCATTGACAAAGTTGGCACACGTATTGGGGAGATTCAAGAGCGGTACAAGAATCACCGAAATCTGGCAAATGAAATCGATAGATTTAGTGAGGGGCAAATACGAACATTTATGCGTTGGGTAAATGACAAATACAACCGTGCTGTTACAGAGCCTGGGACAGCAGTTGGTGCTGTAGCAGCGCAGAGTATTGGTGAACCAGGTACACAGATGACACTGAAAACTTTCCATTTTGCTGGTGTGGCTTCGATGAACATTACTCAGGTGAGACTGCAAATATTATAATGTGTAATAATATACTACCTTTAAGCATTTTGCTACATTTTTAAGATCTTGACTTTTTTTTAACGAAATATCTTATTATCTGTATTCATGCATACATAACATCTAAAAAAACACTTTTTCATAAATAACTTTAAGTCTGCCAATCAAATTTTGCAACAGACAGAGTTAAAGAAGAAACAACTTCACGACAACGCAAGATACTATAGGTTGCTTTAAAGAATCATCGACTCTTAAGACCCAGAAGATAAGCGGAAGGTCGAAATTAACATCAAAACAGGAGCACCAGACTATAAAATTAATAAGCAGCAGGTATTCCCCCTCCCTACCATACCTAAACAAACGTCTTCTTCTTCTTCTTTAAATACACTTAATGTCGCCGCGCCACCGAAGCCCATACACAAGCGAGTTTCGTTTAAATTAAACCCAACTTCTCACACTGGCTCCTCTCAACCGCTACAACCCTCCGCGCCAACTGCTGTCACCACCAATTCTTTCCCTAATTTCAATCTCACAACTGGAACCAAATACCCTAATTTTATTAGCTCTCATATTCTGAACCCCACATCTAATGTCTCATCTAATACACCTTTCTCTTCAATCTCTTCCTCCACCGCTCCCAGTCTTGATCCGATTTTACCGCCTCTAGTTAAACTAACACAGCAAACCATTGACACCACAGAATGTCGTTATGCACTCTCCAGGCTAAGAGAATAAAAGGTTTATGAGAATATACGTCTCTTTCTCGCGTATCTTCATGACAAATCTGACTCAGTTTGCTATGAGGGTAAAACCAAAACAAGCGTCATGGTTTCCATTCAGCAGGAAGGCCTCCCCATTGAAATAGACAGTCTCAAGAAAATCTATATCAAGTTCCACGAGATTTTTAATTTGTCTCCTCAAAAAGTAGCGGATGACCTTGCTGCTTTTGGTAACTACGTACACTCTAAAAGGACGCAACATCTCCAACGGAGCCGAAGTGACCACAACAAATTTTTTCGTCCATAAACTGCCACTATCATCAGCACTTCAACCACCTTCCCCTTCGTCTCTACACAACAATCAATATCTATGCTCTGTCTGAAACCAATCTGATTCCCGACATAAAGAGCCAAGAATTATTCCCCCTACTTTTAATGTTTTTCGAGACGACGACCCTACCCAACCTTTGGTTGACTCTCTCTCTCTGTCGACTATTGATAACTTTCATCCTCTCCTTCTTCTTTCACTTTTCCTCAATTCTCCACTTCAATCTACACCTCCTGCATTTCGCACTTCTTACGACTTTCATAAAGCTAATTTCCGCAAAATAAATGCCTATCTGAGTAGATGTTCCTTTGACTTTGCTAACTCATCCTTTTTTACAGAGAAATGTTTAATTCTATTTTTCTTTATGTCCCCCTTTTCTCGTCATAAAACTTCATCTTCATCCCCCGCTTGGTATAATCGCAAACTTCGCGCCTTACGTAACAAGAGAAACAAGTTATGGGCAGCTTTCCTTCGTACCAATTCTGTTTTGGACCATTCCAACTATCTCGGTTCCTACCTTCAATTCAATCATCTTTATAACTCTCTCTACCAGCGGCACCTAATTAACGCGCAAGCAAATCTTATAAACGACCCTAAGTCATTTTTTCAATTCGTCAACTATAAAAAAAAATCTGACGGTTACCCTCCGTCCCTCTCTTTTGAAAACATATCTTCCATTAATCCGCAAACCATTGCCAACTTTTTTGCCACCTATTTTAAACAATCCTTCGCCGACAACTCTTTTGAACCAGACCCCTCTTACTTCAGTCACCTCCTTAACTTCTCCGTCGTCCCCTTTCTGTCCCTGCCTTTTGATCCTGCTTAAAAATGCTCTTCCATTCTCTCCCTCCCCCTCTCTCATCTCTTCCGTTTGTCTCTATCACTAGGATAATTCCCTCAGATTTGGAAGACCTCTTTCATAACCCCAATACACAAAAAGGGATCAAAGAACGGAGTAACAAACTATCGCCCTATTGCTAAACTTTCCCATCTACCCAAACTTTTCGAAAGTATTTTATACGAAGCCTTAAGCTTTCAGTGCAAGTCCCTTATCTCTCCCACCCAACACGGCTTTCTGAAAGGTAATCAACTACCACTAACTTAGTCGAATTCGTGTCCTTCGCCCTGTCTGCCTTAGAGAATGGCAAAAAAGTCGACGTTATTGCAACTGATTTTAGTAAGGCTTTTAATGAGATATCTCATAACTTAATCCTCTTCAAATTGTCTGCCCTCGTTTTCGAACCTATATTGTTAAAATGGATATCTTCTTACCTGGAAAACCGTTCTTACAGAGTTCGCTTCAGATCCATCTTATCGACTCCCTTCTTGGCCACCTCTGGTGTTCCGCAAGGCAGCCATCTAGGTCCCCTTCTCTTCATTCTAACCATAAACGATGTCGAGAGGGTTATTAAACACTCTTCCCTCTCTCTCTACGCTGATGATACCAAATTTTTCAAAGCCATCTCTTCACCACATGAATACTGTCTCCTTCAACAAGACCTTGATAGTTTTTCGAACTGGTGCCTACAAAATCGCTTAGAGCTCAATATCGCCAAATGTCAATCCATTACCTCATCTCGTAAGCACCACGTGTCCTCCGCCCGCCTTTACCTTCTCTATGGTCAACCTATATCCATCGTTCAATCTCTCCGCGATCTTGGAATATTGTACGATAGGGAACTAAATTTCCGTTCAATTATTGATGAGATAATTCGTAAAGCTAACTCATCTCTTGGCTTTGTCAAACGATGGTCCAAAGAATTCTCTGACCCTTACGTGACCAGATCCCTCTACATTACCTTTGTGCGCCCCCTTCTTGAATACGCCAGTCAAGCGTGGTCACCCTTTCAGCAAGTTCATGTGACCAGAATCGAGAATGTTCAACGTCGATTTCTTCGTTTGCCCTTCGAGGTCTTCCTTGGAACGATCCATTTATTTTGCCTCCCTATCAAGACCGCCTCAACCTCATCAACTTGAGTACTCTAGAGAAACGCAGAGATGTTGCAGACATTCTTTTCATTCATCGACTTCTTTCAGGCTCTGTCGATTGCGCATCTCTTTATAATTCAATTTTTTTCAATACCAACCCACGAAATTTACGATGCCCTCGTCTTTTGTATCTACCGTCCCACCGCACTTCATATGGATCTAATGAACCTATTTCCCGTATGCTGCGAAAAGTGAACTCAAACCTCACCCAGTTTGATTTTAACCTCAGCACTCCCTGCCTCAAAACCGAACTCCTTCACCATTCTCCTTAGCTTTAAGTCTTAGTTTTAAGTTTTAGGTTTAAGTTTTAGCCTTAAGTTAGTTATAGCTTGTAATAAGCCAAATAAATGGGGGCTTTCGTCCCCACCAAATTTAAATTAGGCTGAAAACATCCATTGTGCGTCCTATATATAAAGGTGGTAAGAAAGATGAGATACTGAATTATAAACCAATTTCTATTCTTTAGATAAAATACTTGAGGAAGTGGTTTATAAAAGGCTGTGTACCTATCTGCAAAATATAAAATTCTAGAGAATAATCAGTTCGGTTTTCGGGGAAAAGATGCCCTACTGATTCGTCTGGAAGAAGCAGTAACGCAGGAAGGTGAAAATCCGCATGACATAGAGTTTGACGTGGAAGAGGAACCAGCAAGTACAGTAGCCGACCCGGGTATAACAAGTCTGCTCCTGCAACTTAAGTTAGTCATGGACGAACAAAAGAAAGCAATAGAAGATCAAAGTCATAAGCTCGATGACCAAAAGAATTCTATAGAACTTAAGCTGGACGAACAAAAGAAAGCAATGGACGAACAAAAGAATTCTCTAGAACTTAAGCTGGATGAACAAAAGAAAGCGATGGACGAACAAAAGAAAGCAATGGGCGACCAAAGGAATTCTCTAGAACTTAAGCTGGATGAACAAAAGAAAGCAATGGACGAACAAAAGAATTCTCTAGAACTTAAGCTGGATGAACAAAAGAAAGCAATGGACGAACAAAAGAATTCTCTAGATGCTCTGGAAAGTAAACTTGATGAGCAAAACAAGAACTTGGAATCCAAATTCGAAGTGATCGAAGAGAAAATCGAGAAGGTCGAGACGCAACTCGAAAAAGTCGAAACCAGATTCGATGAAAATTTTGAGAAACATGAAACTCAGTTCGGGAAGATAGAGACTCAGTTTGAAAAAGTGGATACGCAATTCGAGATAGTAGGAAAGCAAGTCGAAAATCTTGCTAAGGAGCTCAGCAACGTGAAGAGACAGAAAGCACGGGAATATTCCACTGACGGTCTGAGAAGAAAGGAGATGCAGCCTCCTATCTTCGATGGTCAAACATCATGGCCAATTTATAAAAGGCAATTCGAAGCGGCCGCAATGACCAATAGCTGGGACGATGAAGAGAAGTCCATTGCACTCACACTTGCACTGAGGGGTCCAGCTGCGGAGCTCTTGCAGACCATCCCGGAAGATAAACAGCAGAACTACGATTCTCTGGTTCAGGCTATCGAGATGCGGTTTGGGGATGAACACATGCAGCAGGTGTACAGGGTTCAGCTGCGTAGTCGAGTCCAGAAAAGGGAGGAAACGCTCCAACAGTTGCAAGCGCATATAGAGCGACTAGACCATCTTTCATACCCTAAAGCCGGTGAGGAGCTTATCAACGAAATGGCGGTGGAAGCTTTTATTCAGGCCATAGAGGACAGACAACTGCAAATGGCTGTAAGGATGGCTGAAAAGCGAACACTCCCCGAGGCATTGGCATTCCCTTTGTCAATGAAGGCTGCGGACCAAGCATACCAGGGAATACACCGTGTCAGGGAAATGTCCGTCGTGGAATGCTCATGCCAGAGAACAGCCGTCATGGATGAAGACAGAGCTCGCGGAAGTCAAATCCGTTGCTGGAATTGCAACCGAACCGGACACTTACAACGGCAGTGCAGAAGTGCACCTAGACGAGGAAATTGTCCACATTGCGGAAGTATGAGAAGCAGAGAGGAAGCATCTGGCGGTGATAACATCCATCCTGTCAGTCAGACTTCCCAAAACCAGCAGTTGGGAAATGCGTAAGGACCAACTTCGCGGTGCAGAAGTTGGTTACTGGAATCGAGGCCCCCAGGACCACCATTCAAGTTTCGCAAACCAAACGGGGTAACAAGAGCCTGACAGTGGAGGCACTAATCAACGAGAAGAAGTGCGTAGCCACCATCGACACAGGTGCCACTGCCTCCATTGTAAGAAGAGATATCGTCAAAAGCTCCTGGCTGCACAACACCAACAGCTACTTCCTGAAGACTGCAACAGGGGAAATGGCGAAGGTATTTGGAGAAGTTCGTCTTACGATTACTCTGGCAGGACTGACGTTCTCCCATGCGTTTCTGGTGGCAGATATATGCGACGAGTGCATCATCGGAGTAGACTTCATGAAAGCAAATGAAGTAATCTTGGACATCGGGATGCAAGTACTGAGGTATCGAAATGTGGAGATTCCGATAGTGTACGGAAATGAGAATGCCGTAACTCTCAGGACAGTCATCAGCAAAGACGAAGTTTTGCCGCCGTCTTCAGAGACAATCATTTGGACGAAGCTGGAAGGTGATCTTGGGAGCCACCGATTCTACATAGTAGAACCAGACCCAGAGAAGAATTCTCAAGACTACATCGTGGGAAAGACGTTAGTCGAACCAAAGAACACCATGGTTCCAGTGAGGGTTTTGAACGCAAGACCACACACTGTCAAACTAAGGCGAGGGGAGGTGACTGGAAAATGCACGCCGATTACCGCCGTCGCAACAATATCTGAACGTGATGCTCCAAAACCTCTCCCATCACCTTGGACAGCGGAAACGAGAGAGACGATTCTCCAGTCCAGTGAGCTGAATCAGGAGCAGCGAACTATGGCAGAGAATCTTATCAATGAGTACGCTGATGTATTTGCCTCACAGGACGGAGAATACGGCCGAACACACCTGGTACAACATCGAATAGACACTGGTGATACTAGACCAATTCGTCAGCCTGCTAGGCGCCTTCCATTGGCAAAGCAGACAGAAGTTGCAGAGATGGTGTCGGCAATGGAGAAAGAAGGTCTGATTGAAAGTTCCAAAAGTCCGTGGGCATCACCGGTTGTACTGGTTAAGAAGAAAGATGGCAGCACGCGGTTCTGCGTGGACTATCGGCAGCTCAATTACGTCACCAAGAAAGATAGCTACCCTCTGCCACGGATTGACGACACGCTAGACACACTATCAGGAGCCCGATGGTTTTCCACTCTCGACTTGAAGAGTGGCTACTGGCAGGTACAGATCCATCCAGAAGACCGGGAGAAAACCGCCTTCACCCGCAGGAAATGGGCTATGGCAATTCACGGTAATGCCATTCGGGCTGTGCAATGCTCCGGCGACTTTCGAGCGATTGATGGAATGTGTCCTGCAAGGGTTAACATGGAAAACCTGTTTGGTATACTTGGATGATGTCATCGTCGTAGGAAAAACGTTTGCGCAACACCGAGACAATCTAAGGGATGTGTTTCAAAGGCTTCGAAGTGCCCACCTGAAGCTCAACCCCAAGAAGTGCGCCCTGTTTAGAGCGGAAGTCAAGTACCTGGGACACATAATTTCAGCGAAAGGAGTGAGAACCGATCCGGAGAAGGTCGAAGCGGTGAAAAACTGGCCAGTCCCCAAAGACAAACACCAACTAAGGAGCTTCCTGGGCCTAGCCACCTACTACAGACGGTTCGTGAAGGATTTTGCCGGGATCGCAAAGAACCTGCACCAGTTGACGGAAAAGGGAAAACAATTCAAATGGTCAATTGAGTGCGAGAAGAGCTTCAAGGCACTTAAACAACGGCTATGCGATGCCCCGATACTGGCTTACCCCACTCCCGGGGAAACGTTCGTTGTGGATGCAGATGCTAGTAATGTCGGGGTAGGAGCCGTACTCTCCCAGGTGCATGACGGCCAAGAGAAGGTGGTTGCGTACTTCAGCAAGGTGCTCTCTAAGCCAGAAAGGAACTACTGCGTGACAAGGCGGGAACTTCTAGCTTTGATCTTGGCTACGAAGCATTTTCACAAATACCTCTAAGGGAGGAAGTTCGTTCTTCGCACATACCATGCAGCCTTAAAATGGCTATTACAGTTCAATAGTCCTGAGGGTCAGGTTGCAAGATGGATCGAAAGGCTGCAAATCTACGACTACGAAATACAGCATCGTAAAGGAAAACTCCACTCTAATGCGGATGCACTGTCCCGGAGACCATGCAGAACGGATTGTAAACATTGTGCGCGTCAGGAAGAACGGGAGCTGGTTTCCATCCAAAGAATGAGAGCCGAACCTATCGCCGGCTGGAGCGTAGATGAGATCCGGAACGCTCAGAAGGAAGACCTGGATATCGAGCCGATTCTGGCCTGGAAGGCGAACATGGAGAAACCGGATCATCAGGACATCTCTCACAGAAGCCCGACCTTAAAGGCATATTTTGCGCAGTGGGACTCCCTCCATGTCCAAGAAGGTGTTCTGAGAAGAAAATGGGAATCCTCCGACGGAAAGTCGTTTGTAATGCAGCTTGTCGTACCGCGGACGAGGGTCAAGGAGGTGTTACAGGAAATGCATGGCGGGGCGACCGGAGGCCACTTGGGAGGGAATAAGACGCTAGAAAAGGTACGAGAACGTTTTTATTGGTTAAAAGCGAAGGAAGATATCGAAGACTGGTGCAGAAAATGCGACGTGTGTGCAGCTAGCAAGGGTCCGAGAATCAAAACTCGAGGTAAGATGCACCAATACAACGTGGGAGCACCTTTCGAATGAATCGCCATTGACATCGCAGGGCCCTTTCCGGAAACCGACAATGGTAATCGGTATATACTCGTAGTGATGGACTACTTCAGTAAGTGGCCGGAAGCGTTTCCGATCCCTAACCAGGAAGCCAGAACCGTGGCGGAGCAGATCGTCTACAATTGGGTTAGCAGATTCGGTGTGCCCTTGGAATTGCATTCTGACCAAGGGCGGAACTTCGAGTCAAGAATCTTCCAAGAGATGTGTCAACTACTCGGAATCAAAAAGACAAGGACAACCCCGCTTCATCCACAGTCGGACGGTATGGTGGAGCGTTTCAATAGGACTTTGGACGAACATCTCTCGAAGGTCGTAGGTGACTACCAACGGGATTGGGACCGGCAGATTCCCTTGTTTTTGATGGCCTCTAGAAGTGCCGTGCATAGCACTACTCGACATACGCCGTTCGAAATCTTATTTGGTGGAATAGCTCGATTACCCAGTGAGGTGAAATTTGGATCTCCTACCAATGAGCCCAGAAATGAAGAAGAGTACGTGGCGGACCTTAGGGAAAGGCTTAGGGACATACACCAAAGGACCAGAAGCCAGATTAAGATGACGAGCGACCGCATGAAGACCAGGTATGATGCCAAGGCAACAACGTCAGGATTCCAGGAAGGAGATCTGGTGTGGCTGTATAATCCCCATCGCCAAAAGGGGAAATCACCTAAATTACAGCGGAACTGGGAAGGTCCCTACAGAATAATAACCCGCATCAACGATGTTGTCTACCGCATCCAGCGAGGACCGAGGGCCAAAATGAAAGTGGTTCATGTGGACCGACTGAGTCGATACAATGGCCGAAATGAGGATGCACTTTTTCGGGACGAACACGTCTAAGAGGGGGGCAGTGTAGCATAATAATAACTACGCTCCTATGTCTATGCAGCAAATTCCGAAGTGACTTTCCATTCTGGCAGAATTTTGGTTCGAACTGTCCTTTCATTCGAGGTTCGTGTCTGGGACGAAGTCTCCACAGCTCATGTCAACGAAAGAGACGAATAATATCAGGGATAAAAGGGAATTATAACTGCAAGAATTATTTCTCTTGTTCCAGTGGTCGAAGAATTTGCTAGAAGTTTCTGGCTATCAGAAACTTCTGCTATATAAGGACAGATGGCGATCAAAAAAGGGACAGTTGGTTCTAGAACCGTGGCGAAGAGATTGGAAAAGTGATAATGGGCGAAGTTGTAATTTGGTGATAAATTGAAAGTTGAGAGTGAACAAGAAAAAGTAATTAGTTTGGATTTGTGAATTAAGTAATTGAAAGGAGATAAAGTGATTTGAGAGGAAAGAGACCTTGTAAGAAAAGAATTTGCGAAGAATAGTATAGTGTGAACTTGAATTGTTCTATAGAGTAGAAAATAAAGAAATAATTTCACAGAATAATTGTTTTATCTACTCGAGCCGTAGCTCGCATATTACAATATACAAAGTGGGGCAAAAGTAATGTCATAATTTGATTTGGCTGCCATTTTGTTAGAAATGAGATAAATTGGGCTCTGTTTTCACGAAAAGTTTATTTGAAGGTGTAAAATTGATGGCATTAAGTTAAAAAATGATATCGGTCAAATGACCACCTCTTGAGGAGGTGCACATTTGCGCTCGTTTCACGGCATTTCGAATTATTGCTTGCAAAACATCTGGCTCCAAATTGGTGATTTATTCTTCAATGTTGGCTTTCAAGACTTTCAAGGTTTGTGGATTGTTATAGTAAATGCGAGATTTAAAAAAAACGCCAAAGGAAGAAGTCTGGCGCCGCGAGATCTAGCGATCTGGCCGGCCAGTTGGAATGGGAAATGGTGATTCAAAATCTCCATCGTTGCCCGAGTTGTGTGAGCGGTTACTCCGTCCTGCTGGAACCAGCAACTTGCGGTAAAAGAAAATCGTTTAACATCTGTTTGTTACGCTCACCAGTTACGGTGGTGCCGTCGGCGTCCTCATAAAAAATAAAAATAAAGGCCAACAACTTTTTCACTGCAAATGCCGCACCAAACAGTCACTTTGAGGGGATGCAGTAGCTCTCCGTGCATTTCATGTGGATTCTCCGTGCTCCAGAAATGCAAATTTTGTTTATTCACAGGGCTTCGTCGCTCATCATGATTTTGGATACGAAATCATCCTCTTCTTGCACCAGGTTTAACAGGCAGCAATTTGTGAGCGGTTTGCACTTTGTAAGGGAACATCTTCAGGTTTTTCACCAAAATTCGACGCAACGAACGTCTGCTGATTACAAATTGAGTGCATCGTTGTCTGGTCGATGTTTGTGAATTCCCTCGGATGTCCTTGGCTACAGTAGTGATATTTTCGGTCAAACAAACAATACGGGGCCGGCTACTTCTTGCGATATCTCTAGTGGACCCAGTTTACACGAGACGCTCGGCTAAACGCTTAATTGTTCGCGCACATGGTTAATGGCGACAAGGAAAACGACGACGAAATTTACGCTGCGTTAAAGCAACAGACCGGAAATTGGTCAAATAAGCAGTGACAATAATTCGCTCCATTGCTTGTTGCCAACTAATTCTCTATCTGTCTACAACTTCTTCTTCTTTTCCTTACGGCGAGGTTATGATCCGGAGTAGAAGGATCACAACTCTCCCACTTTACTGCATCCCTACTGGTCCGCCTGTGGGGTTTGCGGGTGTGACCTCAGGAAGTACCGGCAGACTTCTCGGTTTCGGATCACTTCGTCACTGAGGCCAATCAAATGCTGGTGTTTTTGGATTTGTGTGATCCAGTTGTTTTTTTGGTCTGCAATTTTTGCGCGACTGCGTAGGAACTTTGATTAATATTGCCATTTTGACGGGGTTTGAAGGATCTTTCCTTTGAACATAACAATACGAACTGAGTCAGTCATGCTCTATGTTGCTTGTGATGGGTTCTTTTACATGAAGGCATCCTCGAATCTTCGAAGTTCCTCTTTGCATCTGTCTACTATAAATATCAAAGCACAATGAAATTTGAAGCCATTTATATAAATAACATACAAGAACATTACACAATAAGTATCTCGATATTTGTATTAGTAATATGTTTAGTCTGTATTTTTATGTGAATAAACAAATACTAATGTTAACTTTGATTCGACGAAGAAGAATCTAAAGTAGGAAGGGGTTATGCCACCGACACCCAATATCCCCACTAAGCCACCAGAAATGAATGACAATAATACTAGTAATATAAACATCCCAATAAGAGGATCAATCTTTACTTCAAATATGAGACCAATTACCAATATCTCACAAAATTTAAGCAAACACATTACAATAGCCAAAAAAGAGAATAAGAAAAGATTCATAAAATCATTTTGTTATGTATGTAGGTATAAAAGAGCATTGCAAGAATCATTAGTAGAGAGAAGATAGTAGGGAGTTGAATCGATAGTCTAGATCCTCGGTTCTTAAACCCCAGGGTTCCGCGGAAAAATTTTCAGTGTTCCGCGACTTTCTTGAATTAAGAATAGTAAAACACAAAAACACCAGCAAAACTAAAACGACATTTCGATACAGTTCACGTAAATTTAAAGGAGAAAAACATCAGCTTTTTTCAAAAACAAAAAGACATGCATGAATCCACAGTGTCCAGTTTGACTACATTTGCATAAACTGACAACGAAAATGCAACTGAAGCATCTTTCCTCCTAAGCTACAGGATAGCTCGATCCGGAAAGCCACACACTATTGCAGAGTCTTTAATTAAACCTTGTATGTTAGAAACAATCCGTTGCGTTCTTGGAGAAACTGCGGCAAAAAAAGTTGCAGCAGTTCAATGTTCAAACAGCACCGTGTCTGATCGGATTCACAAAATATCTGACCACATTGAAGATGAACTCGTTCGCAGATTGAATGCTTGTGATATGTTTGCAATGCAACTCGATGAAAGCACGGATGTTGCCGGCCTTTCAATACTTCTTGTATTCGTGAGGTATCCCTTCGAAACATCTATTCAAAAAGATTTGCTCATCTGCACACATTTGGAAACCAATACAACTGGTGAGGAAATATTTAAGGCCATAAATTGTTTTCTGAATAAACACAGCATTAATTGAGAAAAATGTATTGATGTATGTAGCAACGGAGCCGCAGCAATGGTAGGAAAGGTTAAAGGGGTCGTGTCAAAAATTAAAAACATTGCTCCAGGAAGTAGCAGCAGTCATTGTATTTTGCATCGTTATGCACTTGTGGTAAGACGAATGCCAACTGATTTGAAAATAGATCTTGATGAAGCTGTGAAGATAGTAAATTTCGTAAAAAGTGTGCAAAGATATGGGAAGTCAGTACGAATCACTTCTTTTGCACACGGAAATAAGATGGCTTCCCAGAGGAAAAGCTTTATTTTGGATTATTTCAACTTGGTGATGAGTTGAAAGTTTTCCAACTGGACAAAAATATGTCTTCATCTGCAAACCTTTTTGATGTATTGCATGATGAGCAATGGATAACAAAATTAGCTTATCTTGCAGACATTTTTGAAAAGTTTAACGAAACTGCTACTGCTTTGCAGGAAAAATCCATAACAGTGTTTTTTGCGAGAGACAAACTGGCAGCTTTAAAAAAAAATAATTTCTGGCTTACCTGTGTACAGAAGAACAATGTTGAATGTTTTCCAGTTTTACATGAATTCTTGCAAGGAAACATGCTAGAGCTCAGAGCAGATATTGGAAATATGATCGCTGGACATTTGGTAAGTCTAGAAAGATCTTTATTAGATTACTTCCCAGATACGAGAACTGACATCGAATGGGTACAAAATCCATTTCTAATGAAAACCCAGAGTACGACACTAAGCATTCCGGAAAACGAGTGTCTTATAAATCTGCAGAGTTCTTCTTCATCAAAACATGTATTTGATTCTATATCATTGAACGAATTTTGGGTTGTTATTGGGTTGTTAGGAGGAGCTTGGGTTGTTAATTTGCTCTCCTTTCTCACAACGTATCGCTGTGAACCAGGCTTTTCAGCGTATACTTATGCAAAGACTAAATACAGATCGAGATTGGACGTTGCCCCAGATATACGAATACAGCTTTCGGAGATAGAAGTCAATTTAAAAAAAAATTATAAATCAAACAATGAAACAGTTTCATTCTTCACACTAACCTTGAAAAAAATATCTTAAATAAAAAAATTTATTTTGAAATGTGTTGTTTTTATTTTTTATATCGTGAAGAGTTGGGGTTCCGAAATATATTTGGGCCTTGTTTAGGGTCCCACAGCTTAATAAGTTTGAGAACCGCTGGTCTAGATGATCGCTCCGTTAAACTTGATCATTAAATTGCATTGAATTGAACTATTTAAATAAATATTTTTTTTTTTAAATTTATTTCAACATCCAAAATAAAATTGATATACGTATATATAAGTATTGAAGTTAAAAATCGTTTCATTTGTTTAAGGATGTATTTTCGTATGAAACACCTTAATTATGACATTATTAGTAAAAATTTACAGAATTAAAAGACTTCTAATTCTTCGACGTAGGTAAATAATTTTCCACACGAATATGCAACAAGGCTGTCTTTTTGAGATGACAGTTGATAACAAAAAAAAAATGAGCGCATCATCTTATAAGCATTTCTTCATTCATGGGTTTCGTAGTCTATTTACGGAAACCAGAAAAGCATAATTTCGAACGACGTGTATTGAAAGTTCCCCATTAAACATTTTTCGGGAAATTGCTCGTTAGAGATAATACTCATTAGGGGAATTGCTAATATAATAATAAAAATAATTTTCGGGCAACTGCTATATGAGAAACGTATTCGTATCTATTCCTGGGGAACGGGAATATTTCCCTAAGGGCAGTTTCCTAAATAACAGTTTCCCGAAAATAAGTTCACCAAAATTAATAATAAAAATGTCCCTAACTGGTATTTCCCTAATGAGTATTTCCCTAACGAGCAAATTCCCGAAAAATGTTTAAATATAAATTTTCAATATTCAGGCAATACCTAGGAACGGGAATATTAAGTTAGACCAGTTTTCTATACAGGAGTTTCCCCAAAATATTTTTCCCTGGAATTTATTTCCCTTATGAGTATTTACCCTAAGAAGGGATTTCCCTGAAAAGCGTTTAAATAGTAATTTACATTCAGCCGCATGCAGCTCTATTCCACTATTCGTTTTTCGTTCGCAAATCGATTTTTTTTTCCAATATTCGCATACCCTCCACTTGAAATTAAACAACCACACTGTCGATTAGGTAGCACTTTTTTTTTTGCATTTTTGTTAATTATTAATTCATTATAACTTACTTGCTAAACAAAAATCGCTTAACTAACTTATCTATGTTATTCTAACTTACTGGCCCTATGCGGGCGCTCTAAGATAAACCTAATACTTAAAAATATGTCTTTCGACGTACCCTAACTTAAATTTGTATTTATTTGTTTTTTTTTTTATTACTAATAATTACTAAGAAAAGTTTTATTTAGATGAAAAAGCTTAGTAAATGAACTTTTTGTTTCTTTCTTATACATATAAAACTTATAGACTATCTTAAAATAAATCTTAACCTACCTTATTCTACCTTAAACTACTTACTCTAACTGCGTAATTACATATATACGCATTTTTTTTATTTTTTTTTTAATAGATCCAAGTGCTGTTGTTTTTTTTTTTTTTTTTTTATATATATATATGTTATTTAAAAACTACCTAACTCTAAGCTATGTAAATCGGCCATATAAAAACCAGCCAACTTCAAACTGGCTACCCTGGATTATAGGGAAACGACGAAAGAGTTCCCCCTTGTTCGGCTAGCCACCAAAAATGTCCGTACTGACGTTGTACGTCGTCTATATCGCGACTCGATACCGCTCTACTAATCCGGAGACGCTCCACACTGCTGTGTGCGACGTCTCTGTCGTAGTTGAGTCGCCTATCCGCAACTGTCCGAGCAACATGGAAGATTAGCGGCACTGCCAATCTGTCCTGGATCAGACCTTTCTCATCGAGATAGAGGAATGCCTCTTGGGGAACAAAGCCGTTAAGGCGCACTCTCTTGTGGTACCTGTAATTGGGGTAATAAGCCCCAGAGATTAGGTAGCACATTCGCAGCGAAAGATTCACATATGTGGGTAACATGAATTATTCGTACTAGTTCCACCCTAAAATAATTTTTTTTTTCGTATTTCATTATTGATGAATCAATCAGAATTTGAATAATGATAATTTAAATTATCTATATAAGTATAAAACCTAGTACACTTTCTTCGAGGTCTGTACCATGTGCATAAGAAGTCCACAATTAAAGACTTTTTCGGGAAATTGCTCGTTAGAGAAAATACTCATTCGTGAAATTATTTTAGGAGAATTGTTATTAGGAAAACTGATTTTAATGAAATTATTTTCGGGAAACTGTTCTAACGTATGTAACTGCTCCTGGGGAATGGGAATATTTCCCTAAGAGTAGTTCCCCAAATAACAGTCAATAATTTCCCGAAAACTAGTTTCCGTAATAATAATTTCCCTAACCAGCAATTTCCCGAAAAATATTTAATTTGTGATTTCCTATATTCCGACCTATTTCCGTAAAGCCAGTTTCCCGTATAGTTGTTTCCCAAAATATGTTTCCCTAAAATTTATTTCCTTAATGAGTATGTTCCCTAACGAGCAAATTTCCCAAACAGCGATTGATTAGCTTTTTCAATATTCCAGTTGATCAGGGCTATTTCATTATTCTCAGACTACCAGCGGTTTGATTTTGCAAGATTTTTCGATTTGTCGAGAAGAAAAATTAAATTTAGTAGCAAATGTATGAAATAAAATTCGAAATGTTCCTTCTCGACAAGTCGGAAAAGCCATCAACCCGATTCACTTACATATTTAATGGGCAATACATTATTCGTTAAGTAGGTAGTTAGGAGTGGTATTAGAACTATGATGCGCCGTTTTGATACCACAAATCATGAAAACTAATTGTATAGGATTTCGGTCTTGAGGAGGATGAGATTCTATTAGCGGAGCGTGGGGTATTTGCACCCGACGAGCATTAGCTCGATGACCTCCTAAATCAAAATTAAGGCTGCCCAGGTAAACATTCACCACACTATAGAGACATCAGTCGCGATAGTCAGAATGCTTACCAAACAAAATATGGGCATAGTACTGATCTTGAAAGTACTCGTCTGGAAATAGTGGAATAAGACTATAATGTAAGGATGCAAATATAATTTGGGATATGAGAGTGGCCAGTCCAAGGGCATGCATTCTGATAAACAAAAAAATTATAATAACTTTCTCCTACTTTCGGATAATATTACGCGAGACTTGGTGCCATTACGGGTGACTCTGAATATCGATTGAGTACACCGCACCATAATCATGGCCTCTGTATACTGCGCTGGGGATGAACAAGCTGTTTCAAGGTATCTGCAACATTTAGTGGAGCACTGCAACAAGCTTCAAAAGCCGTTGCTGATTGGATGTGATGCTAATGCTCACAATGTCATATGGGGGAGGACCGGCACCAATATCAGGGGTGAGTCTCTCTTAGATTTTATTTCAAGTTCACCTCTTGATATATGATATACTCGTATATAATGTAGGTAATACCCTAACATTTGTTACTAGAGCTAGACAGGAAGTTTTCGATCTCACACTGCACCGAAATGTAGAGTATCCAATGAGCCGTCATTGTCTGACCGCAGAATAATTGTGTTCTACCTAGACAATGCATGTATCACGAGAAATCCAATAAGACATCCAATAAAAAAAAATCCAAGAAAAACAAATTGGGAAACCTTTGATGAAACCCTAGGTAATAATTTGGAGCATATCGACATTAGTAGAGCTCCAACTCATTACTTAGAGTTAGAAAACGTGGTAGAGGACATTTGTAGCGCTATCACAAACACGTTTAAAACAGGTTGTCCCATAAGCAACAACAAGGGCGGGAGAGATGTGCCATGGTGGAGCAAAAATTTGACAAAATTAAGATCCGTAACACGAAAATTTTTTCAATAATGTAAAGCGTGATGTGACTGGCAAAGCTACAGAAAGGCACTTACACAGTACAACAAAGAACTGAGAAAAGTTAAAAGGAAAGCTTCAGGAGATTTTGCGAAACAATTACTAGCACTCTTGCTGCAGCAAAACTGCATAAAGCATTGGTAAAATCGGGTGGAATGCAAAGGTCTCTTAAAAATTCAGACGGTAATTTCACAGTGGAGAAAAAGACCCAACACAGCCGAAGTCATACAGTCCAATTAGCCCAATACCGTTTCTTTTCAAAACAAAGGAAACAGCTGTGAATAACTATAATACATAAGAGAGGACGTACTAAACACGTCCATGGAGACGGCTCTTTTAAATATGCGCAAGCTAATATTTAAATACTGTTTATTATTATATATCGGTAGAATACAGAGTATTATGTGGGTAAGAATTGACCATGCGGATTATAGCTGTTCGTTGTGCGGAGTGATGCGTTCGGGTTGACGTCTATGAGCCGACTGACATACAATCGGACGGCTGGCTACACAGCTGCATACACAACACCCCTTAACTCCCAGATGCGTAATAGAATTGTGTGGCCTGCCGGTTGCGACCAGATCTGCGGGGTGTTGCAGGTGCCGGAGCCGGTTGGGTCCACTAGTGATGTTCGTGCGTGTTCTCTAAGAGTACACTGCTCAGTTTCTACAGATGAGTCGTTAACGGATGGGGCCTCGCCAACGGAAACGTAGGGTGGTGATGACGGCACACGACTACGTAGCTGATCTTGATGACGTTTAACTACGGACGCTGTAGGAAATGGGGCCAGTTTGATCAGACACTAGCCCCTCAATCCATTTTGGCCCAGCGGCATAGTTACGAACCCAAACTGGACTACCTGTAATTAAACATTTAGCGCTAATAGGGTCGCAAAACTTACCAAAGGTTATCCCTTGTGGTTGTATTTTGTCGAAGTATGTCCTGAGCTCGCGGTTGAGTAGCAGCTCTGCAGCTGAGCGATTCGTAGCTGCATGCGCAGTAATATGCTGATTGAACAAATATCTGGCCAGACTCAAATCGATATTTGTGTTGTGGCCCAACTTCTTCAGATAGTTCTTAGTGCTTTGTACCATGCGCTCCGCTTGGCAGTTTGTAGCCGAATGAAACAGGGCAGAGCGAATGTGTCGGATTAAGTTGTCTTCCATGAAGACCTTGAATTCATCAGATGTAAACGCTGTCCCGTTGTCTGATACCAGTTCCTCAGCAAGCTCATGGGTGGCGAAGAGTTGCCGAAGAAGCTTAATGGCGGCAGCTGCTGACGTTGAACTGACCACGGCGACCTCGAGCCACTTTGAGTAGGAGTCGACAACCAAGTAAAACGTTTTGCCTTGGAAAGGCCCGGCGAAGTCGACATGCAGGCGGGACCACGGGCGTTTGGCTGATTCCCAACGGTGTGCTGCAGTATGTGATTGCTCGTTCCGGTTCTGCTGGCATGATGTGCATCTTTTCACGACGAGCTCGATTTCGGCATCGATGTTAGGCCACGATACGTAGCTGTGCGCCAATGCCTTCATATGACGATACGAGGGTGCGGTGCATGGAAGTGTGGTAAGCGTGGAACTCCTCGTTGTCTTAGCGCCACCCATAAAAGATTTCTTCTTCACGTCGCAATAGTAATTTCAATATGTTGGAAACATGGCTAACTGGTAATCGCAATGATAATTATCCCCAGTATAGGAATCATCAAAATAATTTGAAGAATGTCGAGACTATGCCATTTTTAATAGACTCTGAAGCGGAATATTGTCTGATAGACCCAGGGTCGTGTCAAGCAAAGTGGAAAAGCAAAACTAGTATCAGTCTACACACATTAAATTAGCTCACACCTTCCTATATTTAAAGAATTCAACTTAAACGATTAGTACGTGGAATTCTTGGAATATAAATTCCATAACGGATTGATGCAAATAACATATTTTTAAATTCGGATGAAGAAAACTACTATTATACATACAAAAAGAGCACAATTGAATTGTTCAATAACGAAACCAAGAAATGGAATATATTGGATTCATATGAGACGATCACCTAAACCAAGGAGAAAAATAGATCACTACAAAAACTAACAAATTACAAATTTATTTAGCAAGTGTACCATTTCTACAGTTCAGAAAAAAAAAACATATCATACTAGTTAGGGATGCTTCCAATTATGTTATCATTTGCATGATATTTTAATGCAAAACAATCATTTTATATCACACTATAGTTGTTCATTGAATGATCACGAAAGGAACTATTCCACAATTGAGAAGGAATTGGTAGCTATTAGGATTGTTTATTGTACGGAAAATAGCTTACACCCAAAAAGTTAAGAATACTAAAGACATCACAAAAGTTAATAGATGTAATAGATTTAAATGAAATACTAGATATTATATACGATATGAATTCCCACATCATCTTACAAAGATAATTGCATCTATGCATAAGAAATAATAATAATAATAATAATAATTAATTAATTTGAAATTAACAAAAATACCGATTTAAATAAAACATTAGAACTAAGTTTTCTTAAAACCATAACATAAGTATTGAGCACCCTTCAGGTCAGTTACTTTAAGGCATAATAATAGTATAGTTTTAAGTTTATTGGAACAATATATTGTGTTAGTGTATAAGTGGATAAATAAACAATAAAAACAATAAAAAATATACGTAAAAAGTTTTTTTTTTTTTTTCCGAGGGTTGGTGAAAAATCTTCTATAGACACTATGAGGATAGCAAGCGCGTGCTCATAGTAGTGTCAGATTCTTACTGACTAAAAAAACACCACCCTGCGATTTAATTTGTTATATATTGCAACTAAGAAGGACCTTATCAAGCAATTTTTCTATCATGAAAAAAACTCGTTTGGCAGGTTACTTTCCAATGAAAGATCCTGCATGTTCCGCAATCTAGGCGCGATAGATTTCTATCTCGCCAAGTCGAAAGGTTTCGTCCTTTGTAGTCGGCGCAATAAATTGCTTTCATCCAGAATTTCTAGGATTGTATTGTTGACATTTCCGATTAGTCGGTTTCTATGCTTTCTCGCGAAGCTTCTAATTTCAGCTTCGATTGTCGGAATTCCGAGATCCCTGTGGATATCATCGTTTCTAGTATACCACGGTGCGTAGACAATTTCTTTTAGCACTTTATTTTGAAAAGTTTGTAAAATATTGGCGTTTGTTTTCTTGGTACAGCCCCAAAGTTGTATACCGTAAGTCCACACCGGCTTTAGCACTTGCTTGTATAAAAGCAGTTTGTTCTCAGTACTGAGCTGGGAGTGTTTTCCGAGCAACCAGTTCATTTCTCTATATTTGATTTCGAGTTTTTTACGTTTCATTTTCACCTGAGAATTCCATTTCAGTTTTGCGTCGAGTGTCTTTCCAAGGATTTTGGCCTCGTTTGCAAAAGGTATTCGGGCCAAGTTTAGGAAAATTGGCAAGACATTAGTTTTCTTATAAGTGAAATTCACTTGAACAGATTTAGATTCGTTGAGGCCGATCCGCCAGTCCCTCGTCCATTCATTTACTTTATTTAGTGCGTTTTGCAGTTTTGCAGTCGTTTCTTCGATTGTTTTACCTACGGCTGGGATAGCGATGTCATCGGCAAACGTAGCCAGGATAGTGCCATCTTCTTTCGGTATATCTCGAGTATATAACAGATAGAGAAGTGGCCCAAGAACGGTACACCGGCCGAAATTTCTTTGAGCTCCGAGTATTCATTTCCATGTTTAACACGGAAGAGTCTATTCCCGAGATATGATTCTAGAATGTCGTATTTCCCTGTCGTATGTCCCTGTCCCTGTATGCCTAACATGGAGAACTTGTCGTAATTTGCAATTCAAGCCATCATGCCACACCTTATCAAAGGCTTGCGAGACGACAAGAAATACGCTTGAGTATATCTTTTTCTCTTCAAGTGCTGTCTCGATTACGTCAGTCTATGCACCTGGTCAATCGTCGAATGCTTACTTTTAAACCCAAACTGCTGGTCAGGGATAAGATTATTTCCTTCTATAACCGGTTGGAGACGCCTTAGTAGTATCCTCTCGAAAATTTTGGATATAACTGGAAGAAGCGAAATTGGTCTATAAGATTTTACCTCATTTGGCGGCTTTCCTGGTTTTAAAACCATTATAACTTCCGCAACTTTCCATTGGTTAGGCACGTGTTTTAATCTGAACGCAGCATTTACAATATGAAGAAGCTTTTCTAGATAAAGCTTTGAGAATTTCTCCGGTGATCAAGTCATAACCAGGAGCTTTCTTAGATTTTAGATTCCCGATCTCATGTTTGAGTTCCCTTAGCGTTGCACTTGTAAGTGCTAAATCGTCAGATGGTAAATCCGGCCTATTGATATTGTCGTAATACACTTGACCATCGTACGGTTTAAAGGTGTCTTCCAGGTGGGCCGCAAAAACGTCTTCATCTTCCTTTGCCCATTCATTGTGATTTAATTTAATAGGCGGCGTGGGGATCTTGGGTCTTTTGGTGCCTTTTACAGCTTTCCAAAGTGAATAACTGGAATCTTTTTAAGATAAGAGCCTATCGCACGATTCTTAAAAACCTTTATAGTCTTCTTCAACGAATTGCACAGGTGATTCAAGTGTGCTTTATGTTGCGGAGCACGACTCTGTTGCCATTTCTTACGCGCTTTTTTTTTCCTTGACCAATTCTTTTATTTCCGTAGGATATGGTAGACCGTATTTATCCCGAGTTTTCCTTGGATTGGGAGTATTATACCAAGAGGCGAGCTGTATGATCTCAACGAAGCGATCAACTTAAACCTCAAGTTCATAGGGTATCATAAGTGGAACGCTCAGTTCAGCATTATCTTCAATTTCGTTCCTAAAGCCTTCCCAGTTAGTTGTTCTACCGGTTATTTTCGCTGGCTCTAGGGTATAGACTAGTTTTTCGCTCAATGTCAAAACAACTGGGGAATGGTCAGACGACAGATCAAAGCTCTCTTCAACTTTAATGTGGTTGGTAGAAATTCCTTTCACGACGAAAAAGTCGATCAGTTCAGGTATTTTCGAAGTATCAGTTGGCCAGTAGGTCGGTTTACCCGTCGAATGGAAATCACAACTGTATTACATACCTGCCTCATAGAGCATTCTGCTTTTTTGCGAGCTGTGTCTTGAGCCCCAGAATGTATGTTTTGCATTAAAATCGCCGCCAATAATGAAATTAGGTTTCAGCAATTTAAACAAGTTAGTAAAATCACTTTTTTCAAGCGCGGAACGCGGTGGGTAGTAGATAGATGAGATTTTAAGAGTACACTGACTATTTTTTACTCGAATCGTGCACAGTTGCAAAGTTTCAAGCTCGATCTTTAGGTCTTCGGATTGTTCGATGCAGTCTTTAATAATCATAAGGGTGACAAGCGTGGTAACCATTATAGCCTTTTATTTTTAAATGCGATTCGTTTTTTACGTGGGTTTCAGAAATCAAGCAAATATCGATATCTTTTTCACGCAAGAATATTTCCAATTCGTCAAGTTTTTGCAAAAGTCCGTTTGCATTCCAAGTACATATTTTTAACATTCGTTTTTCATTTATATTCTAGTTGGAGTACGCGTTTTCCATGAATTACTTTCGAGCTTAACCAGCCTATCAAGAATAATTTTATTTATTTTGCTTTGTTCTTCAAGTTTCTCTAGAATAACTGAAAAAACATGAGAAACAGGGTTCTTCGAAATTTCAATAATTTTTGGTATTTCAGATGACGCGGCCTGAGCGTAAGTCTGCACTCCTGCTGTTCGAAGGTCATTACCAGGTCGCTTTTCCAATGGTAACTTTTCTGTACCGTTTCCTTTAGGAACAGAGGTCGAGGACTTTTCTTTCATCACTCTACCCCTCACCTTTTTGCGCTCTGAACCCGGTAGTTTTAATTTGCATTCTTTCTCCTCCGCGACCTTACGCTTTGTCTTAGTTTGCGGTTTTGATTTTGCATTTAGGGGCTTAAGGAGCGCATCTCTTCGTTTTTGTAACTCTTTAGTTACTTCACAGCCTCTATAATTTGTCGGGTGCTTTCCCTTACAATTAGCACAGGTTGCGGAGGTTTGTTTGTTTACTCCACAAACTTGGGAGAGGTGATTTCCAGCGCATTTCACACATTGCGGTTCTTTTTGCAGTACATTTGCGTATGATTGAATCCTTGGCAACGTTTGCACTGCGGAATCATTCTTATATTTCTACGTATTGGCTCGATTTTGACAACGATATTTAATATGGTCCTAATTCGGTAGATATCGTCGATATTGGCGGACTTATCGAAGGTAAGCATAAAGAGCGGAAGTCCACGCCTTACCAAGATGTCTTTATCTATTTCCGTTTGTTGCTTCTCCTTTTTGATGATATTAACGGCATCAAGAATTTTAAAACCTTTGTCTTGAAGCTCAGTTATAATCTCTTCTTTGGTGCATGAGGGGTGGAGTCCCCTTGCAACAACACGATGTGGCCTTTCTGACTTGATTCCGAAAGTATACCACTCAATTTTTTCGGTATTTAACTTTTGGGATACTGCTTGGTAGTCGTCGTATTCATCGACGTTAATTTTCCACGCATTGTTCCTCAAAGACGTGACCTTATATTTCGAAGTTAAAGTTCCTTTAAGAAGGCTTTGCAACTTATTAAATTCCTTTAACACGACGATGTTAATTGGTGTGGGTGGACGATATTGCGCTCGAGGTTGTTGTTTAGGGACTCGACTTCGGGCGAAGAGCCGGCTCTCCGTTTCTTACTAGGTCTCTTCTTTGTGACCCGACACGTTTCCCGTGCTAGCTCTTCTTCGTCGATGTGATATTCCCGACTAGCTAAGCGTGCTGGAGTACATTCGCGTTCTTCCTCTATACGTGAGCTCTTTAGGACCTTATTTTCTTCTTTTAATAAGTCTATTTCTTTCTTGAGCTCTTGATAGAGTAGATCCATTTCTTTAAGCTTCCTTCGGAGTATTTTCTTTACTTCCTCAAAGCTGTTATATTTCGCTGAGTCCTGAATTTCGGGTGCTGACGCTTCCGGTGGACTTCTTTTACCGGAGTTATTCGATCTTGGTGGAGGAGATCGAGAACTCTTGAACTTTTTGAAAAAGGGTCATTGGATTGCAATAAGCGGCTCTCCCCAGAATCCGTAGAGCCGACCTCCGAAGAGGGTGGATTTTCCAGTAAAGCTGGACTGCCACCTGGGGTAATATATTGTAGTATGCGAGCTACGGCTCGAGTAGATAAAACGATATTCTGTAAAATTTATTTCTTTATTTTCTAGTCTTTAGAACAATTCAGGTTCACACTATACTATTCTTCGCAATTCTTTTCTTACAATGTCTCTTTCCTCTCAAATCACTTTATCTCCTTTCTTCTACTTAATTCACAAATCCAAACTAATTACTTCTTCTTGTTTAATCTCAACTTTCAATTTATCACAAAATTACAACTTCGCTCATTATCACTTTTCTAATCTCTTCGCCACAGTTTAGAAACTACTGCCCCTTTTTGATCGCCATCTGTCCTTATATAGCAGAAGTTTCTGATAGCCAGAAACTTCTAGCAAATTCTTCGACCACTGGAATAAGAAAAATTCTGATGTAATAATTCCAAGATGACAATCATTTCGTGCAGTTATAATTCTCTCTTGTTCTCTTTTATCCGTGATATTATCCGAGCTGTGGTGACTAATTTCAGACATGAACCTCAAATGAAAAGACACTTCGGAATTTGTTGCCTGTTCGAGGGCGTAGTTATTATGCTTCATTATGTTACAATATTGTAGCATAATAATAACTACGCTCCTATGTCTATGCAGCAAATTCCGAAGTGACTTTCCATTCTGGCAGAATTTTGGTTCGAACTGTCCTTTCATTCGAGGTTCGTGTCTGGGACGAAGTCTCCACAGCTCATGTCAACGAAAGAGACGAATAATATCAGGGATAAAAGGGAATTATAACTGCAAGAATTTTTTCTCTTGTTCCAGTGGTCGAAGAATTTGCTAGAAGTTTCTGGCTATCAGAAACTTCTGCTATATAAGGACAGATGGCGATCAAAAAAGACACAGTTGGTTTAGAACCGTGGCGAAGAGATTGGAAAAGTGATAATGGGCGAAGTTGTAATTTGGTGATAAATTGAAAGTTGAGACTGAACAAGAAAAAGTAATTAGTTGGATTTGTGAATTAAGTAATTGAAAGGAGATAAAGTGATTTGAGAGGAAAGAGACCTTGTAAGAAAAGAATTTGCGAAGAATAGTATAGTGTGAACTTGAATTGTTCTATAGACTAAAAAAAATAAAGAAATAAATTTCACAGAATATCGTTTTATCTACTCGAGCCGTAGCTCGCAATGTTACATTGGTGTCAGAAGTGGGATAAAACTTATTCTGTGAATAACTATTTCCGTGGTGTGAAATTGCACAAGAAAAAAAAAAAAAAAAAAAAAAACGATTTCTGTGTTGAGTTAATTAGTTGCGCAAAATGGGTCGCAAATTGGGAAAACTAACTATAACTTAACTAAAGGCAGAACTCAGTAAGCGGAACCTCGACACAACTGGGGGAAAAGATGCTCTACTGATTCGTCTGGAAGAAGCGGTAACGCAGGAAGGTGAAAATCCGCACGACGTAGAGTTTGACGTGGAAGAGGAACCAGCAAGTACAGCAGCCGACCCGGGTATAACAAGTCTGCTCCTGCAACTTAAGTTAGTCATGGACGAACAAAAGAAAGCAATAGAAGATCAAAGGAATTCTCTAGAGCTTAAGCTGGACGAACAAAAGAAAGCAATGGACGAACAAAAGAATTCTCTAGATGCTCTGGAAAGTAAACTTGATGAGCAAAACAAGAACTTGGAATCCAAATTCGAAGTGATCGAAGAGAAAATCGAGAAGGTCGAGACGCAACTCGAAAAAGTCGAAACTAGATTCGATGAAAATTTTGAGAAACATGAAACTCAGTTCGGGAAGATAGAGACTCAGTTTGAAAAAGTAGAAAAGCAAGTCGAAAATCTTGCTAAGGAGCTCAGCAACGTGAAGAGACAGAAAACACGGGAATATTCCACTGACGGTCTGAGAAGAAAGGAGATGCAGCCTCCTATCTTCGATGGTCAAACATCATGGCCAATTTATAAGAGGCAATTCGAAGCGGCCGCAATGACCAATAGCTGGGACGATGAAGAGAAGTCTATTGCACTCACGCTTGCACTGAGGGGTCCAGCTGCGGAGCTCTTGCAGACCATCCCGGAAGATAAACAGCAGAACTACGACTCTCTGGTTCAGGCTATCGAGATGCGGTTTGGGGATGAACACATGCAGCAGGTGTACAGGGTTCAGCTGCGTAGTCGAGTCCAGAAAAGGGGGGAAACGCTCCAACAGTTGCAAGCGGATATAGAGCGACTAGACCATCTTTCATACCCTAAAGCCGGTGAGGAGCTTATCAACGAAATGGCGGTGGAAGCTTTTATTCAGGCCATAGAGGACAGACAACTGCAAATGGCTGTAAGGATGGCTGAAAAGCGAACACTCCCCGAAGCATTGGCATTCGCTTTGTCAATGAAGGCTGCGGACCAAGCATACCAGGGAATACACCGTGTCAGGGAAATGTCCGTCGGGGAATGCTCATGCCAGAGAACAGCCGTCAAAGCTCGCGGAAGTCAAATCCGTTGCTGGAATTGCAACCAAACCGGACACTTACAACGGCAGTGCAGAAGTGCACCTAGACGAGGAAATTGTCCACATTGCGGAAGTATGAGAAGCAGAGAGGAAGCATCCTGTCGGTCAGACTTCCCAAAACCAGCAATCGGGAGATGCGTAAGGACCAACTTCGCGGGGCAGAAGTTGGTTACTGGAATCGAGGCCCCCAGGACCACCATTCAA
Organism: Pocota personata; assembly: GCA_963082735.1. Taxonomy (NCBI): domain Eukaryota; kingdom Metazoa; phylum Arthropoda; class Insecta; order Diptera; family Syrphidae; genus Pocota; species Pocota personata. The sequence continues at coordinate 83,812,673 of OY720430.1, forward strand.
GTTTCGCAAACCAAACGGGGTAACAAGAGCCTGACAGTGGAGGCACTAATCAACGAGAAGAAGTGCGTAGCCACCATCGACACAGGTGCCACTGCCTCCATTGTAAGAAGAGATATCGTCAAAAGCTCCTGGCTGCACAACACCAACAGCTACTTCCTGAAGACTGCAACAGGGGAAATGGCGAAGGTATTTGGAGAAGTTCGTCTTACGATTACTCTGGCAGGACTGACGTTCTCCCATGCGTTTCTGGTGGCAGATATATGCGACGAGTGCATCATCGGAGTAGACTTCATGAAAGCAAATGAAGTAATCTTGGACATCGGGATGCAAGTACTGAGGTATCGAAATGTGGAGATTCCGATGGTGTACGGAAATGAGAATGCCGTAACTCTCAGGACAGTCATCAGCAAAGACGAAGTTTTGCCGCCGTCTTCAGAGACAATCATTTGGACGAAGCTGGAGGGTGATCTTGGGAGCCACCGATTCTACATAGTAGAACCAGACCCAGAGAAGAATTCTCAAGACTACATCGTGGGAAAGACGTTAGTCGAACCAAAGAACACCATGGTTCCAGTGAGGGTTTTGAACGCAAGACCACACACTGTCAAACTAAGGCGAGGGGAGGTGACTGGAAAATGCACGCCGATTACCGCCGTCGCAACAATATCTGAACGTGATGCTCCAAAACCTCTCCCATCACCTTGGACAGCGGAAACGAGAGAGACGATTCTCCAGTCCAGTGAGCTGAATCAGGAGCAGCGAACTATGGCAGAGAATCTTATCAATGAGTACGCTGATGTATTTGCCTCACAGGACGGAGAATACGGCCGAACACACCTGGTACAACATCGAATAGACACTGGTGATACTAGACCAATTCGTCAGCCTGCTAGGCGCCTTCCATTGGCAAAGCAGACAGAAGTTGCAGAGATGGTGTCGGCAATGGAGAAAGAAGGTCTGATTGAAAGTTCCAAAAGTCCGTGGGCATCACCGGTTGTACTGGTTAAGAAGAAAGATGGCAGCACGCGGTTCTGCGTGGACTATCGGCAGCTCAATTACGTCACCAAGAAAGATAGCTACCCTCTGCCACGGATTGACGACACGCTAGACACACTATCAGGAGCCCGATGGTTTTCCACTCTCGACTTGAAGAGTGGCTACTGGCAGGTACAGATCCATCCAGAAGACCGGGAGAAAACCGCCTTCACCCGCAGGAAATGGGCTATGGCAATTCACGGTAATGCCATTCGGGCTGTGCAATGCTCCGGCGACTTTCGAGCGATTGATGGAATGTGTCCTGCAAGGGTTAACATGGAAAACCTGTTTGGTATACTTGGATGATGTCATCGTCGTAGGAAAAACGTTTGCGCAACACCGAGACAATCTAAGGGATGTGTTTCAAAGGCTTCGAAGTGCCCACCTGAAGCTCAACCCCAAGAAGTGCGCCCTGTTTAGAGCGGAAGTCAAGTACCTGGGACACATAATTTCAGCGAAAGGAGTGAGAACCGATCCGGAGAAGGTCGAAGCGGTGAAAAACTGGCCAGTCCCCAAAGACAAACACCAACTAAGGAGCTTCCTGGGCCTAGCCACCTACTACAGACGGTTCGTGAAGGATTTTGCCGGGATCGCAAAGAACCTGCACCAGTTGACGGAAAAGGGAAAACAATTCAAATGGTCAATTGAGTGCGAGAAGAGCTTCAAGGCACTTAAACAACGGCTATGCGATGCCCCGATACTGGCTTACCCCACTCCCGGGGAAACGTTCGTTGTGGATGCAGATGCTAGTAATGTCGGGGTAGGAGCCGTACTCTCCCAGGTGCATGACGGCCAAGAGAAGGTGGTTGCGTACTTCAGCAAGGTGCTCTCTAAGCCAGAAAGGAACTACTGCGTGACAAGGCGGGAACTTCTAGCTTTGATCTTGGCTACGAAGCATTTTCACAAATACCTCTAAGGGAGGAAGTTCGTTCTTCGCACATACCATGCAGCCTTAAAATGGCTATTACAGTTCAATAGTCCTGAGGGTCAGGTTGCAAGATGGATCGAAAGGCTGCAAATCTACGACTACGAAATACAGCATCGTAAAGGAAAACTCCACTCTAATGCGGATGCACTGTCCCGGAGACCATGCAGAACGGATTGTAAACATTGTGCGCGTCAGGAAGAACGGGAGCTGGTTTCCATCCAAAGAATGAGAGCCGAACCTATCGCCGGCTGGAGCGTAGATGAGATCCGGAACGCTCAGAAGGAAGACCTGGATATCGAGCCGATTCTGGCCTGGAAGGCGAACATGGAGAAACCGGATCATCAGGACATCTCTCACAGAAGCCCGACCTTAAAGGCATATTTTGCGCAGTGGGACTCCCTCCATGTCCAAGAAGGTGTTCTGAGAAGAAAATGGGAATCCTCCGACGGAAAGTCGTTTGTAATGCAGCTTGTCGTACCGCGGACGAGGGTCAAGGAGGTGTTACAGGAAATGCATGGCGGGGCGACCGGAGGCCACTTGGGAGTGAATAAGACGCTAGAAAAGGTACGAGAACGTTTTTATTGGTTAAAAGCGAAGGAAAATATCGAAGACTGGTGCAGAAAATGCGACGTGTGTGCAGCTAGCAAGGGTCTCGAGGTAAGATGCACCAATACAACGTGGGAGCACCTTTCGAATGAATCGCCATTGACATCGCAGGGCCCTTTCCGGAAACCGACAATGGTAATCGGTATATACTCGTAGTGATGGACTACTTCAGTAAGTGGCCGGAAGCGTTTCCGATCCCTAACCAGGAAGCCAGAACCGTGGCGGAGCAGATCGTCTACAATTGGGTTAGCAGATTCGGTGTGCCCTTGGAATTGCATTCTGACCAAGGGCGGAACTTCGAGTCAAGAATCTTCCAAGAGATGTGTCAACTACTCGGAATCAAAAAGACAAGGACAACCCCGCTTCATCCACAGTCGGACGGTATGGTGGAGCGTTTCAATAGGACTTTGGACGAACATCTCTCGAAGGTCGTAGGTGACTACCAACGGGATTGGGACCGGCAGATTCCCTTGTTTTTGATGGCCTCTAGAAGTGCCGTGCATAGCACTACTCGACATACGCCGTTCGAAATCTTATTTGGTGGAATAGCTCGATTACCCAGTGAGGTGAAATTTGGATCTCCTACCAATGAGCCCAGAAATGAAGAAGAGTACGTGGCGGACCTTAGGGAAAGGCTTAGGGACATACACCAAAGGACCAGAAGCCAGATTAAGATGACGAGCGACCGCATGAAGACCAGGTATGATGCCAAGGCAACAACGTCAGGATTCCAGGAAGGAGATCTGGTGTGGCTGTATAATCCCCATCGCCAAAAGGGGAAATCACCTAAATTACAGCGGAACTGGGAAGGTCCCTACAGAATAATAACCCGCATCAACGATGTTGTCTACCGCATCCAGCGAGGACCGAGGGCCAAAATGAAAGTGGTTCATGTGGACCGACTGAGTCGATACAATGGCCGAAATGAGGATGCACTTTTTCGGGACGAACACGTCTAAGAGGGGGGCAGTGTAGCATAATAATAACTACGCTCCTATGTCTATGCAGCAAATTCCGAAGTGACTTTCCATTCTGGCAGAATTTTGGTTCGAACTGTCCTTTCATTCGAGGTTCGTGTCTGGGACGAAGTCTCCACAGCTCATGTCAACGAAAGAGACGAATAATATCAGGGATAAAAGGGAATTATAACTGCAAGAATTATTTCTCTTGTTCCAGTGGTCGAAGAATTTGCTAGAAGTTTCTGGCTATCAGAAACTTGCGCTATATGGACAGATGGCGATCAAAAAAGGGACAGTTGGTTCTAGAACCGTGGCGAAGAGATTGGAAAAGTGATAATGGGCGAAGTTGTAATTTGGTGATAAATTGAAAGTTGAGAGTGAACAAGAAAAAGTAGTTAGTTGGATTTGTGAATTAAGTAATTGAAAGGAGATAAAGTGATTTGAGAGGAAAGAGACCTTGTAAGAAAAGAATTTGCGAAGAATAGTATAGTGTGAACTTGAATTGTTCTATAGACTAAAAAAAATAAAGAAATAAATTTCACAGAATATCGTTTTATCTACTCGAGCCGTAGCTTGCATATTACAATATGTAATTCTTTTATTGACAATTCCATGATTACACATGTCATTAATTGTTACATTATTGAAAATAGGTATTACAAAATTATCGTATGTTATGTTGTCTTTATTTCACAATTCTCGAATTTAATTAGATCATTTCCTGATATCATAGTGTCATATTCATTACAATCATGCAAAATCTTGGTATTTGAATTATTTTCCGTAATTACGATATTATCAGGAACTTGTTTAATTTCTGTTTGTTTATTTCTCTTAAAGTTACACTGTGGATTAGCTTTAAGTAGTTGTGAAATACACGTGACTTAAATGAATTCTTTTTAATTCATTACTTTGGAATAATAAAACGAACACAAAACTTCAGTTTTAGGTCCGACTCTGAAGAGCGGTATTTTTTTACTCTTTTTTCATTTCTTACTCAGTCGTGGACTTTGCTATCTTTGTTTAAATTTTGAAGGAAAAAATTAACAAAAAATTTGTTTTCCCCTCGCCAAGTGGGTAAAACTGTGGACAATCAAAACGTGCCCATCCACAACTGAAATTAGACAAAAGTCAGCTATTACCTACCGCTGACTATATCGTCTATTTCTCGGCTCCTAATGGATATAATTTCAACTTAATCAGACAACCCGTTCACTAAAAACTAGTACAAAAGCTCAATTTTGTGATCAAGCTGGACCGTCCACAACTGAAACTAGACGAAGGTCAGCTACCAATATTTATTATTTATGTCCAATATTTATTCGGATATTGAAAAAGAATCCAAAAAAAAAAAACATTAAAAAATTAGTTGCCAATAGACATGCATAGAAAACCACCATACACTTTCAGATATTTGGAACTTAAAAATTAGATTTTTTTCACATCGTTGATGTGTGCAAAATTAAAAAAACTTCCAAATGCAGTATTATGTATGTGAGTGTGGGATAGAATAACCCTTCACGATCATATTGCGTGTCTAGGTCAGTTATATACTTATTGAGGACTAAGCCCAAAACTGAAAACTTAAAAAAAAGCCGCCTAATGTTCGCCTCTTAAGCTGACTTGGAAAATGATTTTAAAAAAATGTAGAAATAATTTTAGATATACTACGAGTAAGTCGAAGCAAGAAAACAAATTTTCTAAAAAAAAGCTATTGATCTATTGTACCTGAAAAAAACACTAGTTCAAATTCTAAATTTATAATTTAATATAATACATACAGTATTGTTCGAAACCTAAGCAACTTTTTCCTCTGAATTATTCAAAGTCGGATATTTAAGTATTTATTCTTTTTAATAAAAATATGATAATTTTTATTTATTACATTAAGTACCTAGATGGGTATAATAAAAACAAAAATCCAAAATCAATTCATTCAAAGTAAATAAAAAATCAAATACAAATTCTTCTCAAAATGCAGCTGTTCGAAACCTAAGCAACTTTTACTCAAACACAAGTGTTCAGCGACAAACGGTATCTAACGGTATTTTTTGCGAATTCTCTGCAATTTTACATGCAACGTCTTTTTGTTTTAGTTAGCTGAGAGCATTTCTTTTGTAAGGAAGTACTAATTGACACCCTTTCTTTCAATTGATGGAAAAACGTTTAAATCTAAAATTATTGAATGCTATAATAATGGCGAATCCCAGATATCAATAGCAAAAAAGTTTAATGTCAACAAGTCTATTATTTCAGAACTTTAATTGATTGTCTCGAATAATAAAATTTTAATACACTTTCAGATTAGATTTTGCAAAAGCACATATAAATTGGTCCGTAGACAAGTGGAAGACCGTTCTTTTTAGTGATGAATCAATGTTCAACATGTTTAACTCTGATGGTATCTGTTACGTTCGTAGAAGAAAAGGTCAAAAGTTGAGTCCCCGGTATTGCAAAGGCATAGTAAAGCATGGAGGAGGAAGTGTAATGGTGTGGACTTGTTTCTTAGCGAATGGAGTTGGACCTTTTCATCAAATAAGAACTATAATGGATCGATTTGTCTACAGAAACATCTTAAATGAGTAAATGTTACCATACGCCGAATGGAACATGCCACTTCGATGGGTGTTTCAACGTGACAATGACCCGAAACATTCATCGAAACTGGTCAAAGAGTGGTTATCAACCAATGGGATTCAAGTTTTGGAGTGCCCCCCCCCCCAATTGAAAATCTTGACTTGAATCCCATTGAAAATCTCTTTGGCATCTTAAAACGTAGAGTTGGGACTCAAAGATTCAAAAATAAGGATGAGCTCATGACTTGTTTGAAAACGGAATGGAAATTGATACCAACGTCCACAATAAAAAACCTAATTGAGTCTATGCCCCGTAGATGTGCAGAGGTAATCAAAAATAAAGGTTATCACTCCAAATATTAAAAGTTGCTTAGGTTTCGAACAGTTGCATTTTGAGAGGAATTTGTATTTGATTTTTTATTTACTTTGAATGAATTGATTTTGGATTTTTATTTTTACTATACCTATCTAAGTACTTAATATAATAAATAAAAATTATCTTATTTTTACTAAAAAGAATAAATACGTAAATATTCGACTTTGAATAATTCAGAGGAACAATACTGTAAGTTAATTTTATAAATTATTTGCATTGAATTTTAGGGCTCAAAAAAAGATATAATTTCTTCAAGTCAGAAAAAAAAACAAATCGAGATATACAAAAAAGCTTTGATTCTATGTACGAAAACCTCACTACAAAAACTATTAGAAGTAATTATGATTAGTATTTTTATGTGTAACTCAGGTGACAGATCATTTTTCGTTTTACGTCAATATGTTCGTAGTTTACGTCAAAATTTACTAATTGAGAGAAAGCTCTTGTAAACCTAACAGACATAATTTTTATGTCTGAAATTCGGATTTATTCTTGGGAAATTGAAGACCACAATATTCCTAAATATAATAACTATTTTGTTGGTGGAGTGAAAGTTTTGTAAGAAACTTGTATGAGTGCGAAGTTAAAGCTAAAGTTAAATATTCTCAAACTTCCTGGTTGCAGAACGATCGACAAATCTTGTAAATTTAGCTAATTTTAATCTTGATATTTTAGACTTTAATTCGGTTTCAGATTTATATCAAATGCTCGCTGAACATGGTCTCTTTTCTTTTGTTGATGAACTTACCAGACCAATTTCAGGCACCTGCCTTGACCATGTTTGTGCTCGTTTTGAGAATATTGATGTGAATCTCCCTTCTAGCATCCATTTGGACCTTAATAGAACCGAAAACCTTATGAATCTTCCCAAGCCATATTTTCTGAAATAAACTTTCAGGAACAAAACGCATCTAAGTCATAAGAAATATTTTTAAAGATTTTAAAACATCACATAACTTCATCTACTTTAGTTATTACATGAACAAAATTGGAAAGTCGTCTTAAGTCTTAGATAACACATAACCTTATCAAAAAAATAAAACTAAAATACGAAATAAGCAAACAATTTTAGAAACATCCGTTGAATAATAACTTGATTTAATTAGCTTTGCAAATAAGTAAATAAAAATGTTCAAATCGATCGGTACAGCTATTATCATTTCAAAATGCGGAAACTGTTAATAGTCTTGTTAGTCGTAAAGCGTTTATCAATATAGATCCCATAGTGCTTGAAAATGGTAATGTAAACATTTCAAATCTTGAAAAGTAGCCAACGAATTTGGTAAATAGTTTGCTTTCATTGAACAATCTTTTTGAGGTAGTCTTCCTTATAGCTGTTGCACTAAGCCTGATATTCAAAGCAATATATATAGAACCAGCTTCGTTTTTGACCCCATTTGAATTTTTAAAAACAATTAATTTTCTTTGTAATTCTAGTTCACACGGAAATGATGAAATTTCGTATTAAGTTCTAAAGAGCATTCGATTTTCATTCTCGTGTAAAATTAAATCTTTTACGGACATCCTTGGAATTGCATATTGTTCAGTCAGACCGTTAGATCTAATCGCTGACATAAACCATAAAGTATTTTTAATTAAGATGTTGGTTTGCTGAATAAAGACTTATTTTTAATACCGAACTAAGCTGGCGTATTTCAGTCTTACCGAGCAAGAGTCCGCCGAATCAGATATAATATTTCATTCGTATGATTGTACAAGCAACGTGTGTACATTTCCACTTTGGAAACATATCGACTTTTCTCCACTCCTTTCCTTTATCGTCTTAGAAAGTATTGCTCTTTTGACATTATGAAAATAGTTTATTATGGCATGGATTCTTCCAATTAAAACTACAATATGGAGTATGCAGTTGAGGTGGCACTTATCCTACTATCCTGCAACAATAAATTGTCATGAAAAAACTGCTATACGAAAAGTTTGTAGATCACACCGTTCAGAAAAAATACATAAGATCTGCATACATAAGCTTTGGTATGGGTGTATACGTACAGTAGTGTGCAAAGCATTTGCAAGTTTTTTTCAAATACAATAATTCCCTTTAATAATTGCTCTAAATAAAGAATTCGAATGAAACCTTTAGTCAAAAGTGTTACTTACAGTTTAATATTCAAAAGGAAGGAAAGAAATCCCCAACATGTACCCTTGATATTTTATAATTAATAAAAAAAGCAGTATATACATTTTGAAGCTGTGCAAAACATATGCAATTTTTTTTTATTTTTCAATATTTTGTCCAAAAACCATTATTTCTAATAACTTCGGCACACCTTTTAGGCATGGAAGCAATAAGAGAGTTTGTTAACTCACAGGGAATTTTTTCCCACTCATCCTTTAAAGCTTCATAAAGAGCCTTTTGCGAAGTAACAGGTTTTTATCAAACAAAACGCCTATCTTTTTTGACGGTGTTTCAAGGTAAATAGAGGCTTTTTAACAGCTCGGTATGCCCTCAAAATACTTTCTTTTGCACGTCTACGCACTGTGCTTGCATCAATTGACAAGTTGAGGTCCTTCACAATTGCAACTGAGGACTGGAAAGGGTCTCGCCGGATAATATTTATAATTTTTTTAGCAGTTTGCTTGTCTGTTTTTCGGGGACGACTACCAGAATGAAGCGTTGCAATTGATAAATTTTGTCGGAACTTTGTAATTAACTGGGAAACAGTTGATTCGTGAATTTTGAAAAGTTCAGCTATCTCTCTTTGCTTCGATCCGTTTTTAAAAGCCTCGATTACCAGCTCCTTTGTTCGGAAATCATACTTATTGCCAGCCATTTTTTATACGCAAATATAGTGAAAACTGAATAAAAAAAAATGCCTACGAACATCATTTTATTGACAAAGAACACTATTTTACTAACCTGATCTGAATATCCCGAAAGTTAAAAAACAAATGAGGACAAAATAAAAAACTTGCATACTTTACATTTTCTCCGGTAATAACAAACCTAACTGTACTTTTTTCCTTTTTTAGTGCTAAGACCTAAGAATGTACTGTCAGTAACAGATTTATTTTGAAATTTTTAAAATATTATCCTTCTTTGCACAGTTAGTCAAACAAAACTTCAAGAGAAAAAAAACTTGCAAATGTGTGCTACTGTATGTGTGCTTTTTAGCTGGGTAAATAATAATAATAATAATAATAATAATAATAATAATAATAATATAAATTAATAAGTTTTCCTCTTTTTTTTCGATTGTATTGACAGTTTTCAGCCCGCTCTCATAGGTATCTTAAGTATACCTACAATGGGGACATTCTGGTAATATTTGTATGTCTTTAACTTTATTCCACTTAACGTCGTTTCCTTCTTCGTTTTTTCCATTTCTTAGTTAAATCTTTTATTGTCTTTTTGAAATCAAAAATATCGTCAGAGTACATTTCCTTTACTGCGTACGATTTGTTTTGCAGGCGCTGAGCGCAATATTGTACCACTGATCTGGGCAATAAATTGGTACTTTCTTTGAAGCTCTCTCGATGACACCGTGCATAGAGAGTCATTTTGGACTTAAGTTTTAATAAAAGAGAGTACACACAGAGAGAACATAGCTTCGTACCACATATAACAAAAACATTTTCGGCCACCAATATCGTAAAGAGCTAAATTATATGACCGTTAACGGTAATGTAAACATTTCTGTTTTCGGAGGCAAAAGGATTTTTGGAGATCGAAAGCTGCAACACAGAAATCTGGAAAGCTTTCAGATATAAGTTTGTCCTTATTTTTTTCTTTCCTTGATAAATCTTTTGCTTTTAAATGATCCGCCATACTTTCTTCCAAGTTTAATTTTTCGACCACATTATATTTTAATATTTATTTCAGAAATCGCATTTATCTTTTTTGGGATATGAAAAGATAAATTAAATATGGTTAAAAATATCTGGCGACACATGCCAAAAAAAAGCAATTTTAGTGACATTAGCGGTTAAAGATTCCTTATACATTTCATACGGTTTTGTTATATTCAGGCCAGTGGTAGATACTCTTTTCGAGAATTAGCTCTGTAGTAGTGACCTTCTATGATCTGAATACTGTTTATGTGATCTCGGACGGACTGCTTTACAGATTTAGGCAAAAGAGAATTTAAGTTTGTGTTTATCGCTCACTACTGCAGGCGCCGCTTTTTTTAAAGACTTATTTGATACTGTTTTTACCATTTGGTGGCTAATTGAAAGTGTGTTTCAAAAAAACATTTGGCAGACCTTAGACTTTTCATTAGTATGCAAGACTGGAAGGAAATAAAAATATGAGAGGTTTCTCCTGCTAATTTGGTTTTCCTTAGCTGAGGGCCTAAACGTTCACGTTTCTTTGTTAAGATTCCAATATATTTTGAAATGAAGTCCCTTTGTCGATTTATATCCCCAAGTTTCCAAAATTATTTCAAGATATGTTGCCTTGCGGTCTCGTCTATTATTTGGGTGCATTTGAGTCTACATATATCTGGACACGGGCGTTTCATCACTCGTTTGAGAACGGTCACATATTTCCAATTTGTGCATTCTTTTCCATTATTTTTAAAATTTGTTTTCATTTATTTATTTTTTCTTTTTTTTTGTTCTGTGCCCAGGTTTATTCTTCGTGAACACGTTTCTGCGAAACGATTTTCTTACCAGATGCATCTGCGCATCTGGTCAACCTCTTTGTTGCTGCAAGTCATGGAAACGTTATTTGTTGAAGGATCCGAACTTGGTATGGATAGGTCAAAAGTAGTGCTTAAACGATCTTCAAAGTCTGAAGAAGTAAAGCTGTAACTTGGTTGATATTCTGATTAACCATCAGTGAAAAATTATCATCCTCATTATTTGACTACAAAATATGAATAGAAACTATTTCAAAAAAACAAAAATGATGCCATTACTTCTAACTCTTACCTTTATATATAAAATCACAACCATATGGCACAAAAGTATTATGTCTACAATAGGAACAACGAGGATGGGCAGATACCGGAGGAATTACATAAACGTTTCCAGAAAGCCTTCAATTCTGCCTTGGATCAAACGCTCTGCTAGTATCCGACGACTTCCCTAAATTTCCTGAGGGCAGGTTTCAAAGGTAGCCGCTACAACATCTGCTGTCAGGATAATGCCTCGACTGAGTCGCTACGGAAACTAACAGCCAGACTCGATGGTTGGGAAGGAACCAAGCTAGAGGTTCTACCAGCGGAAAAGATTCCCAGACTAACCAGGGTGTCCGTTTGAATCCCAAGGGTAGTCGAAGAACCTGCAACGCTGTTTGTGCGGATGAAGCTGCAAAATAAAGACCTAAAGACGGAGAAGTGAAAACTCTACTACGCAAGGAACAGGCAGGCAAATGCCAACGTGATAGGGATTGACGAGGAATCGCTGGGGTACCTCTCAGCAGGAAAGGCGGATATCGCCCTCATACAGAAACTCTATTGCTTGAATAATAAGGTAACAGTATGGAGGAATAAACTGAAAGTGAAAGCAGACAACAGAAGCAGTAAGTATAGAGCATTTATTCTGGCGCAAGAGAATATTAATATCTTCTGTATCCCGCAGATCAGTACAGGCGACCTAATTGCAACGAGCTACTCGAGGAAATATTGAGACCAACCAAATTATGTTGGCCTCTTGCTATCTCCCTTATGATTATCCGAAACCTAAACCTAGCGAGGAGCTAAAGAAATGCATCACCTGGACCAGGTCCCAGCAGAAGGGCCTAATAGTGGGAATGGGCGCTAACGCCCACCATATTAACTGGGGAAACACGGACATTAACAAAAGAGGTGAGTGTTTGGTCGATTACTTAAATATTGCAAATTTGATTACTTTAAACGAAGGCTGCACACCAACCTTTATAAATAAATAAAAAAAAAGGTATTAGATGTAACCTTATGTGGCGCAAGGTTTATACATCTGATGTCCAACTGGAAGATCAGTAGCAAGATCTCCTTTTTGGACTACAGGCGGTTGTATTTTGACATTGGAATTGATCCCAAACCCAAGATAATGACTAGGAACCCTAAGAAAATGGATTGGTCCATCTTTGTAAGAAATCTTCAGACAAAGGCTGTCACCAACTCAGGTTAACAACTGTACTGAGATTAACCAATTAAACAAATATGTCCTTAAAGTACAGAAGTATATCATAGAATCCTTTGAAGCCACCTGTGTTCTGAAACCGGTACCTAGAAGGGCAAAGCAAAAACGGTGGAACGGCGACCTCAACGAAACAAGGAGGGTTGCTAGACAACGCCTAAATAAAGCTTTAAGAGCAAACAAAGGAGGACTGGGAATCTTTAACCCTGGTTAATATCTTCAGGGAATGCCTATATCTTGGATACATATCAACACAGTGGCAAGAGGTGAGAGTGGTGTTCCTACCAAAACCCGGGAAAGTTTTATTGACAGCGAAGGGCTATAGACCTATTTGCCTAACGTCCTTCCTACTCAAATCCGTTGAGAGAATCTGTGATAACTACTCGTATACCAGAACACAGATTACAAACCCGCGGCTGTGCCCCAATCAACACGCATACCTCAAAGGGAAATCAGTTGAGACGGCACTACAAAATGTTGTATCCAAAATAGAAGATGCGTTTGGAACGAAGGTATCAGTCGCCGAGGTCTTTCTAAATATCGAAGGGGCATTCAATAATGTTAAAGCTCAAAAAATTGTGGATGCACTCTCGATATACTGTAAAAACCAAACAATAAACAATTGGCTAGGCAGTTCGTACGGGAACACCACAGGGGGAGATAATATCTACTTTTATGTGGGTGCTCACAATGGACAACCTTTTAAAAGCACTAGATGGAACCTGTGCGAATCATAAAGAAATGGGAGGAGGAGAGTGGATTAGAAATAAATCCAAATAAAACAAAACTGGTTCTTTTCACAAAGAAAACCAAAACTAGTGATTTTGACATTCCATAACTTGAAGGAGCATCACTGCAACTCCGTGACAGCGTCAAGTACCGGGGCATAATATTGACCTGAAGAAAGAACCTGGAAGAAAGAGTTACCAAAAGTAAAAGGGCATATTGGATATGAAGGAGGGCCCTCGGGAAGTCGTGGAGCCTGAAACCGAAACTGGTCCACTGGATATACGAATGTGAAATAAAACCCATCATCTTCTACGAAGTAGTTGTATGGTGGCCAGTGACAAACAAAAAGTATGCAAGAGACTTACATAGTGACGTGGATGCCGCCGCTAATATGATCACCGACACTATCCTCATAGGTATGAATGACTTTATTCCTAACAGAATAAAGAGCATTAAGCCTAAGGCAAACTTGTGGTTTGATCAGAGCTGTAAAGAGGCTATTAGGTTGAAAGAAGTAAGTTTTCGTTCTTATAAGGACAACAAATCTGAGGAATACCAAAAGAAGTTTAAACAAACCAGAAAAGACTGCAATGCCCATATTCGACGTGTAAAATTTTTATATGACCAAAAATTGAGGCAAACAATTCTACAATGTCCCAAAGGTAGTAAACATGTTTGGTCATTCGTCAAAAATATTAAAAATTCCGCCTCGTCTGCCATCTCCACGCTCAATTACAATGGCATTCCAGCTGTCAGCTCTTTAGATAAAGCCAATCTGCTTGCTGCTCACTTTGCAGCGAACTCCATGCAGCCAGATAATGCTTTGTCTTCACCTGTATTTGAGAGCATAAAATTGTCCATGGAACAGGTCCACTTTCGCACTCGTACAGTTGCAGGAGTACTCAAAGTTCTTAACATACACAAATCCGCTGGTCCAGATGGTATCCATAGTTTTGAAGAGGTGTTCTTCTATGTTATCAAAACCTCTGCGTAAGCTTTTCTGTCTATCCTATTCTACAGGGCTCTTTCCGAGTAGATGGAAAACAGCATTTGTCCAGCTCGTCCCTTAAATCTAATCGAATCTTCCTCCCTGTCCAATTACCGACCCATTGCACTTACGTCCCTTCTTTCCAAGGTAATGGAAACGCTGATAAATCGTCAGCTTATAAAATATCTCACCTAGAAGTGGAACCAATCTCGCCATCACTTCGGCGAAACTAAGATGGTTGCGCTTCATATTTAAAAGGCATTTGACGGTGCCGTGAAATAAGGCCAAGTTCAAAAATTGGCCTTATTTCAATGTGCGAAAGACAAAATTGTAACGTTTGGCTTTATTTCACTTTGCGAAAGTGAACTTATACACCAGTCGGCCTTCGGCCTCACATGCAGGTGCTCAGGGCGCCGCTACGGCGTGTAGTTCAGTAAACGCTTTTAACTACTTTAAAAATTTCATCACGAAAGACTTTAACATTTGGCCTTATTTCACTTTGGATTAGTGAATTTGTTTGGCCATATTTCACTTTCACAGAGTGAAATAAAGCCAAACATTAAAATTTGGCCTTATTTCACTTTCACAAAGAAATAAGGCAACATTTCTGAATTTGGCCTTATTTCACTTGATCTTATTTCATGGCACCAGTTTTAACAGAGTTTGGCAGCAGGCGCTTTTGTCGAAAATGCGTGCATATGGTGTCGATGAGATGGTTGAGTTCTTCAATGGATTAGAAATTACCTTTCGGGACGTTCAATACAAGTTGTCTTGGACAGCTTCATGTCTGCAATTCACCAAATAAATTCTGGTGTTCCCCAAGGTTCTTTTTTTTTTTTTTGTCTCTGACTCTCTTTCTTATTTTTATAAATGAGCTCTCGTCTGCAACTTCTAATCCAATCCATTTCTTCACTGATGACAGTACCCTCAGTTTTTTAATATTCGTTCCCTAACTCACGTCCTTGCTCTTCGGCCGTATAAGAGGAACGGCAACTTATGTTAAACACATTAAATTCCGACAGCGTGATCAAATGGTCTTCAACCAACTGATTGGAGTTTAATGCTTCCAAAACACAATACTGTTTTTTGTCTCACAAGCGAAACCATAACCCTCAACCATTATCCATGAATGGTACTTGTATCGCCGAATCCGAAAGACTTGCCATTCTCGGTATGTGTATTAATAACCATTTTCGATGGAATAATCACATATTCGGGGTCGCCAAAAATGCTTCAAAATGTCTAGAATTCCTTAAACAGTACAAGAAATATTTTACCCCGTCTGATCTGGCCTCAATTTATAAGGAATTCATCTACCCAAAGCCGGAATATAACGCCCATATCTGGTCTGGTGCAACCAATACCGTTTTGCATATACTAAACAGGGTGCAGAATCGCGCATTAAAATTTATAGGTGATAGAGACATTGTAAACTACATGCATTTACTTGAACATTGTCGAAATGTCTCCTGTCTCTCCCTATTTTATCGCATTTTTATAAAAAATGCTGCAGCGAAATAGCGAATTGCATTCTTCCCTTTCAAAATTTCACCCGCAATATGCGACATGCTTTGAATGCACATTAGTTCACCCTAAAGCCTAACTTCGGTCGTACTGTCAAATGTAGGGATTAGTTTATAAGCCTAACGATACGAATGTGGAATGATCTACCAGGCTCTGTATTTCCCCATCACTATAACCTTCAAACATTTAAAGACAACTTGCAAGGCTTCTCCTCTGCTCCTCTTCCCTTTTTCTAAACGTCAGTGCTCTCAAAAAATATAATGGCATTCATATTCCCTTTGATGCGCGCAGACTATAAAAAAAAGCGAAATTCGATTAACTCTATTTAGGAAGAAACTTTGTTATTTCATTAAACAAAATACATAATATTTTGTTTAATGAAATAACAAAGTTTCTTCCTGTACTTAATATTGTAAATGTTATATTTACAATTCAAAAACTAATTAATCTAAACAATCAATCAATAAATCTATGTATGAAGGCTATGCCATCCAAAAAAATTTGGCAGCACCAGCCCGGTTCCATTCTTTGACTACAAGATATCGTAAGAATCAATAAGATGTTTCTTTTTTCAGTTTGACGTTTGTTTCAATTAACGCTTCTGATCTTTTTTGGCCTTATTTTAATTTGGTGTTCTCCAGTTTTATAGTATCTATCAATAAGCTGTTTGAGGAATATTTAATTCGAAAATAAATGTTTTTCCACATATACACCTTGAACTCAAATCTAAGAGAGCGGTTAACATCCGTGTGGAGAATAAAACTGGAGAGCTGCTTAAAGTTAGCTTCTCTCTAGCTTATTCTAACACGAAAAATATATTAATTTTGATTGATTTTGATGCTGCTGTATCAGTCTGTTGTATTTTAGTGATTACCAAATAATATTGTATAATATGCAATGCATTATCTTTTCAGAAGTTTGATCGATGGCTTTACTTACATATCTGTGAACTATTAATGGGGAACGACACGATTTCCCGGATTCCAAAATCCCGATTGACCAAAATCCCAGAAAAAAAATTAGTAAATTTCCGAAATCCCGGAAATCAAGATCCCAGAAATTAAACATTGAACAAAATCCCGGAAATTTTTAAAATTTAATTTTTTTTTATTGTATATTTTGTTGGTGGGCAGAAATTATCGAAAATTGATAATAAAATCTCTTAGATAAAAATTTTGCGTTTTTACAGGAATGTTTGCGAAGTTCGCTTTATTACCACCCTTACTACCTCTTACCTACCCCACTTCACCATCCCTTGCACCGAGGGTAACTACACTGAAAAAGAAAATACTCAATTCGTTAAGTTCACTATATGAGAATCATGAAGAAGTCACTTTTTCGTTATTCTCATGCATTTATGTATCCCCTCATTTAAATTCATGAGAATCTGAAAGCATGTGTTTTCATTCTATTGATAGTGATTTGGTATTTGTTATTTGTGGATGCGTAGTTTTATGTTAAGTAAATAAATTTAAAGAGAGTAAATAAGGAAAAGATTCTTTTTAGAACTATTATTTGGTTCTGTTAAGAGGTATTTGGAACGAATTTCGATAACTGAAACTATTATTATCGGAATTGTGTTTTGGAAAAATTAAAAGTACACATAGTAATTTGGTTACACGACGCGTAGCGACGCCCTGAGCACCTGCATGTGAGGCCGAAGACTGTCCGGTGTATGAGTCGAAGAGGGGAACCATATTACGAAATCCTTTTAACCCAAGTACTGTTAAGATATATTAGGATGCCAGACATAACTTCAAATTAAAAGTGAAACTAATTTTCACATAATAGTGGAAAATCGAATTATGGAGTAATGGCGTATATAAAACCAAATTTGGGCGTATTATCCTATGGCGTAATTTCCAGTAGAGAGTACTAAAAAGTCACGGCACCATTTTCAATAAATCCAGCCTTAACCAAACAGAACTTTGAACCTACTCTAAATAAATTTGAAATGCTACAAATATCCCTCTAAGACACGGTTCTATCGCTGGCAAACAACGTTTTTAAGATCAAACTGACACCAAAATGACCAGGAACAAGCTTAAACAATTTGAGATACATTTTAAGAATGAAATGCGTTCATAAATTATAAGCTAAACCAACTCTGGGTTCACAAGCAACTTCACTTCAGCACCACTTCTAGCAAAACTCGTGTACTATTCGGTCCACAAAAGCCAAACATCATACAACTTACCGTCCTGCAGCCGCAACAATAAAAAAATCTAAATAGACAATCGCTTAAGTCCATCGCATTCAAATCTGATAATAATACACTTCATATGTACTATAAGTTATTCAAATCAGTGAGATTCTCAGATTCTCATGTAATACACCTCATAGTATTACAAGTCATTCAAATCCAAGAGAATCTGAAAGCACATGCTTTCATATTCTCATGTAATGCACCTCATAGTATTACAAGTCATTCAAATCCATGTGAATCTGAAAGCATATGCTTTTAGATTCTCATGTTAAGTACTTAACCAATAAATAAGTCCTATTAATGGTGATTTCCCGTGGATACATATGCTGTGAGCTCACTTTATGTTTAGTACGGACTGATTGCAAAGTGACGAATGAAAATTGGCTAATTTGACATAAAAGTACTTTCCAGAATGACTAGTTGCTTCACTATAGAGATATTACTCACTATTTTTTTTATAAAAAAATTTAAAAAAATTATTTACATAAATAATTATACAGCCAGTCGGGATTTTGTATTTCGGGTTTTTGGTTTCCGGCATTTTTATTTCCGGGATTTTGAGAACGGGATTTTGTGGCCAACCCCGTTTAATGCATCTACATTAACTCCACAATTCGATAATAAATAACTACTTCAAATTTTGGAAAAAGTGGGATTCCTTTTTCTTAATTTTTTTTTTTTAGCAATCATTTTTATAAATTCGGAAACTGCAGACTAATCACTTAATAATGCAGAAATCTTAATAATCACTGAAATAAACTTAAAACTGCTTCCATATTTTTTTCAGATTTTGTTGAAATGGGGAAACCCGTATTTTTCTAATTGAGTTGTAACGCCTTTTTGAGAGACAAAACTTCAGGTTCAAATATTAATTGCTTTTACCGTATAGATTTTCAGAATGCACTTCATTAGAACCACTCGGAAGGTGGTATATGGAATTATGATTCTACATGGAAATTGAGAATAGGCCCCCAGAGGCCTATTCTCAAATACATTCGATATACGAATAAGTGCCAATAGTCATACTCCGCAAAGTTGCATACGTGCACTTTCTATGCGGAACGATCCGGCTGGGTCAAGGGTATACGAAAACTCTATACATTTATGACTTCTGTCTTCCATGCAAATAGTGATGCCACTTTCATATTCTCAGTCTGATCTTAGTACATTTTGTTTAATACATACTCCGATCTACTCCAAAGTATTAAGTTAATATTAAGTTATTTAATTTGGTGTTTGGCAAATTTTAGAATAAAATTTAGTCGCGTACTTTCCGAAATTTGTAAAATTTTAAGTTCACCAAATTTACAAACTTGTTCAGTGATTTTTGCAGAAATCATTTGCGACTCGAAAATTAGAGATATACCATACAGAGAATAAGTTATTTCAGTT
Organism: Pocota personata; assembly: GCA_963082735.1. Lineage (NCBI taxonomy): Eukaryota > Metazoa > Arthropoda > Insecta > Diptera > Syrphidae > Pocota > Pocota personata. The sequence continues at coordinate 83,832,073 of OY720430.1, forward strand.
AGCGGTCAGAAGCGTTTATACATACAACTTTTAGAAAAGGGGAATCCCAGCATATGTCACTGAAAACAAATCGGAAACAGTAGTTTATTAAAATTTAAATATTGGAGAAACATAATGTTAAAATAATGCAAGAACCTCATTAATCACTCAAATAAACCTAAATCTGTTCTTTAGGTATATGTATGTATGCAGTTGAAATGGGGACTTCAGTTACGAATGTCATCCGTTTTCCGTGTAGTTTTTTAGAATGCTATGTATTCGAATCATTCGGAAAAAGATATACGGAATCAGCCGTATATGAGTGGCTCCATGGTTTGAATGCATGAGAGCATTCTGAACGATATTTGGACTCCTTGGAAATTATCTTATCTTTAATTCGATATGTCACTTGATAGGGTATAAACAAATCCAAAGCCACACACAGAAATATATTGTACAATTTGTTTTTTTTTATTCTTTGCTCTGTGTTTCGTGGAAATGTTTTTTGTGGTGGATTTTATAATTATAATTTTTGTAATAATGAATGAGGAAGAAGAAGAAGAAGCATGCTATGAATTTCTCCGTAGACGGCCTTGCAGTTTTCGTTTTTTTTTTTTTTGTTTTTGTTCTTATCTGTCAAAAAGTAGTGCAGCTCGTTCGGAAGTTGAAGTTGACTCGTGTATTTGACAGCGATGCGTACTTTTTTTTTTTTTTTATAATTTTCACGCGCCAAAGAGGATATGAATACTCTTATATTATTACAGGACACGGGCGTTGTGAAGAAGAGAGAGAGAGAGAGAGAAAGAAAGATTTAGTGTAGTGGTTTGAAACTCCAAGGGTAGCATCCAGATAACTGGGGAACTTGGTTGTTTTTGCTTTTGTCGTTGCTCATGATTCACAGTATTTTGTTCCGTCCTCCTGATGTCATCATCCCGATCAAGTTGCATTTTAAGCCATATGACCACTGCACTGCCAGTCTTATGCCTTCGCAGTAGAGTTGACTTAGCTTTCGCAATTGATCGACTTTTTTATTTATTTCATGCGAAATAAATAGATGATTCTTGACATCAGAATTTGAACCGTGAACCAACAGTGTGACAAGCGATATTGCTACCACTACACCATGGCCACTGCAGCTTCAGCTTAACCATTGTGTTCGGGCAGTTATTCACACAAAACAAACACTTCAAATTTGTTAATGGTCGATTTAAATTCATACATACATAGAAAGTCACGCAAACGAGTTGCATATTTAAGGAGGGATAAGACAGCTAAAAGTCTGCTCCCAGTTAGAGACAGCATAAGAAGTTTCAACTAATTTGGTCGTCGTTCTTTAGACAGGAAGCACAATTTTGTGTGAGAGATAATTATGGGGAATGTACATGTTGATATTTTTATGATTGCACTTCAACCGCTTTTCCATTTTCCATCACAAAATGGCAACCGCTGACTTTTTACAAAGTAGCTGTAATGAAAATGGACTGAACAGCAGATATAAACGTATGTATGGAGTAATTATACCTGTCAAAGTGTGCCCATAATTTATAGGCAATTTCCTTCAGTAGCTGTAATGCAAATGGACTGAACAGCAGATTGGAACGTACCTATAGCGCAATTGTACCTGTCAAAGAGTGACCATTATTTATAGAAAATTCAACGAGATAGCAAGAATGAATGGTAAAAAACAATAAAACGTAAAAAATACTGTCCAGGTTTTAATTTAATTTCCTTTAAGTAAATATAACTCGGTAAATATAACTCGGTCTATACAAACATTTATTGATAATTAATTGAATCCGCATTTGCGGTTGCAATGATTAATAACTCTGACAATAGAAACTAGAATTGTAAGGGATGTTGAGGGAATTTTTAATACGTAAAAATATTTCCAATGATTACACAAAAACCTATGTAAATTAATATTGACTGAAAGACTGAAATGGGTTTTAATTTTGCGGATAGTTTGGAGCTTAGCATAAAATGTATTTTTCTCAGATAATATATTAATTAAGCTATATTGAATGTAATTACAATGATTTGCCCCCATTAAAATAAATCAAATCTAACCATTTTCCAGAAGTGGCAGCTCTGTGATCAAAATATAAACTGAGCTCGGTCTATGAGTCGATTTAAGCTAAATTCAGTTCCACAACACGCTTATCTCGTTTGGAGCTAACTCATAGGAGACAGACTGACTCCTGCTCGCTATGAATGAGTTAATCACCATTAACCATTCTCGTCTGTCATGGGTCTAAGGATCTCATGAGTCTGATATTGTATAAGTGCCTGCAAAGGTAATGAGCACTTGATCAAAGACAATAATTATGAGTCCGGTTGGCCATCTTGTAAACCGACCTGTCAAAAATGATTACACCGTTAGCAAGATGAACTATAAAGATTTAGAAAACTTTGAGGGTGTTTTTTTTAAACTTAAATGCTGAAAAAACTCGCCATTTGTCAGTGTACAAGTAATATGCAAAATTGAATGACCCGCTCATACGTAAGTTAATGTTTTTTTTTTTTTGCCATATTGTAAATTGAGCTGTTAAAAAATTGTTGAAAAATCATGTTCTTTTGCAAAACTTATATTCGACATATATACATACATAGTCTAATCCGAATCAGATGTTTGGCGCTTTAACCAGCCCCAATTATATAGTGGATGATATTCCCATAACTGCACGAAGTGTAAAATTGTCTTAATTGTTTGTTTCTTCTTACTGCTTTTAATTAAAGAGATGGCGGAATCCACTGTATCAATTTCCCCATTTATTTCCGGAGTTTGCGTTCGGCACCACCTCCTTAAATGAAGACAATAAAAAGAAAACAAATTAAGACCATTTTATATTTCGCGCAGTTCGTCGGCTTCTCGCGCCTGGTTCCGTCCGATCTGATCCTCCCGTTCCGCTAATTTAAGTTCCGCCATTACTCAAAATAGGCGAAAAACAGAAATATTATGAATGTAAAGTTAATAATTAGATCTTTTCAAATATTTTGCACATTTATGGCACCTATTGTAAATACAACTAAGCAAATGCAATACATTAACGAAGATGGTGTGTTTGTTTTGTCTGAACATAACTTCAATTCATATGGATTCCCGAATAAAAATTTAATTTTTCCAACAAATTTGCTTTTTTGCATTGTTTTGCAAAACATCTATTTTAAAGTGGTACAATTTCAGCAAACAAAAAATATATGGAAAATGGCAACTCCGTTTGGTTTATGACAGCTCATTTCATTTCTGATAGCTAATTTGTCGTCAAAATCATCTGGTTACGAAAATTATTTAGTGAAAGTTATTCTCCTTTTGAATTTCATTCTACAGTTCGTTTATCATTATTGTAGATACACGTTAATAGAAACGATTTAAGGCAAAAACGAATACTTAGGTAAATGGAAAGAAGAAAATCATCACATTTTAACATTCATGGAGTTGACTAGATTTTTACGGTACCTTGAGTTAACTCCGTTAGGTTTTGACTGAAATGTATCTCTAGAATACTGAACGTGCCCATAAACATGGAATTTGATAGAGAAATCGAAATGTCATTTTAAGTGGTTTGTTAGCCGGCAATGAAATTTGCTGTCACTTTATACCTCCTATCTGGTATTAGTTTTTGTTTGTCTCTTGTGCAGAGGTATTTTAATATATCAATTTAATATGCCGAAAGAACAATTTCGCGAAGCGGATGTTATTAAAAAAATGTAATGAGCACTTGAGTGGACTACATTAGTTCGGAATAAATTCACTGTTTTTCGTCACCAGCTCCCATGTGCAGTTTTGCATCAACAGTCCAGAGGAGATTCAACAGGAGTCACATTTGAGGATTGTGTCGAAGAACCTCTACCAGGGACAAAGGCAGCCTGTTCCATATGGCGTGCTGGACAAGAAAATGGTATGTAAATCACTAGCATAGAAAGACCGGTTCTATTGAAATTTTGTTTCCATCAGGGTGTCAGTTCAAAGGATGCTACTTGTGAAACCTGTGGTCAGGGCCTTAATGAATGCATTGGACACTTTGGATATTTAGACTTAGCATTGCCAGTATTCCACATTGGTCATTTTCGGTCGACTATTTGCATATTACAAACAATTTGTAAGGTCTGCTCGAATGTAATGCTAAAAGAAGCAGATAAGCGACTGTATGAGAAAAAATTGCTCAATCCGAACTTTTCGTATTTAGCAAAGAAGTCCCTGCATTCGCAAATTCTTACTAAGGCTAAGAAGCTATCGAAGTGTCCTAATTGTGAGGCGATGAATGGCGGTGTTAAAAAGGGTCCGGGATTAATGAAAATTCTTCATGATCCGTTCAAGGGGAAAAAAACTGATCCGATGATAACGAATGCCTTAGACGAATTATTAGCTGCTACTGAGAGCAATCGAGAATTAAATCAAATGATGACCACATACAATCATTTGGAGGAATTGAATCCGCTGACGGTATTAGAGTTGTTTAAGAATATTCCAAAATCGGATATACCACTTCTGGGGATGACAGCGGAAGGTGCGAATCCAGCAAATTTGATTGTAACCAGAGTCTTTGTGCCGCCTGTTTGTATTCGACCATCAGTGTTGTCGGAGGTAAAAGCTGGAACGTAAGTACTTACGCAGAAATTTTCGTAGTTAGATAGTCTTGCATGGTCAAATTTATATGGCCCTGCAGTCCGGGGTGCATATTCCCACATCCTTCTGCGTTTAGACACCGAAATGCCAAATTCACTGAAAACCTGTTAATATAATCAATTTGCACAACCTCTTCGATTTCGGCATTATGGTGACCAAGTTGATGAGACTTTGTAGATGATATACATTTACTCATACCATAATGCCGAAGTACAGGAGCATGTGGAAGTTTACTAATCATAGCATATTCCACACCCGTGTATTACATGGAAATACACAATGTGTATGCCTACTGTACAGACTACACCGTATAACCTAAAAATATGTGGATTTTCGATTTCCAATATACAGGGTGTTACAAAGAATACTTTAAAAATAACTTTAATACGATGTGCGTCTTTTCACACTTCCAGAACGGGAACAGATTTTTCTATTTTCAAATACGGCCGGTTAAAAATAACACTTGGGTCTTTTTAACAAAATTTCACAATTTGTGTCCTATGTTTGTTTATGTTAACGTAGGGTTCTCCATATTCTTAACATTTATTTACTATAATCTCTCAGCATGTGTCCTTCCATGATATTTTGGTTGCGTAGGAAGGTACAACTTTTTACACTTACAGAACAGACTATGGTGTAGAACTTTCCGTAGCCACATTTTTGATTTACAGCCTGTTAAAAATAGATTTTGTTTCTTCTTCTTTTCCTTACTCCTTACGGCGAAATTATGATCCGCAGTAGAAGGATCACAACCTTCCCACTTTACGCATACCTACTGGTCCGCCTGTGGGGTTTGTCGGTTTGACCTCAGGAAGTACCGGCAGACTTCCCGGTTTCGGATCACTTCGTCACTGAGGCTAATCAAATGCTGGTGTTTTCGCATTTGTGTGATCCAGTTATTTTTCTGTCTGCCTTTTTTGCGTAATTGTGTAGGAACGTTGATTGATATTGCCTTTTTGACGGGGTTTGAAGGATCTCTCCTTTGAACATGGCAATACCAACTGAGCCGGTCGTGCTCTATCTTGCTTGTGATGGGTTCTTTTACATGAAGGCTTCCTCGAATCTTCGAACTTCTTATTCTATTAAGCTTTGTTACTCCTGCTGTTATGCGAAGCTTCTTCATCTCAGCTACTGTTAATTTGCCTTCATACTTTTTGCACATTGTCCAGCATTGTGAACCGTATGTGAGCACCGGACGTATAACTGCGGTGTAGAGCCTTTCTTTCAGCTTAGGGACAATTTTTTGGTTACAGAAGTTGCGGAGTTTGACCGCCACTTCATACACCCTACGCTTACACGATGATTGATGTCATCATCACAAGTTGCTTCGCTATTGATCATAGATCTCTGATATTTGAACTTTTCGCACTTGGGAAGCACTTTTCCATTCAAGTAAATTTCTGGAATAGGCCGGTGTGGATCAGAGCACGAGCAGCACAGATACTCTGTCATTTTTTAACTAATACGATACCCATTTCCCTCCAAAACATCCACCCATATATCAAGTGCTCGTTGCAGGGACGTTTGATCTTCACTTATGACCTGAAGAATGATATTGGGGTCCCCACAGGTGGCGCAGCAGCTAGGTAGATACTCGTACGTGAGAGAAATACTTAACATTAGATGTACAAGCACGTACGCATTATATATTTCAACGGTTCGTTCCAAAAGCGTTGAATGATATTTTGTATATCCTTTTTATTGAAGACAAAGTGGGTTAATAATTGATTTTGAACTAGAGCTTTAGCTGCCGCATCCGCGTATTCGTTGTTTTTTTTTTTATTCCGGCGTGCAATAGTTCTTCACTAATTGATCCTGTATAGCTACAATAATCGGTATGTTATTGTTGATGTCATGATTGCCTTCAGGGTGGATAGACTATCCGTGCAAATGATGATTTTAAGTTTGTCTGCTAGGGCCGTGTCCTCAGCTGAGAACAAAATGAGGTAACAACCCTTTGAATTTTGCTCGACAACTAAATGCTGTGCCGAATTCGGTTTAGGAGCCATGTGTGAAGATTTCAATTGAGTGTTTTTGAGGGGATAATATTTTCAAGAGCACCTGTTGGTACACTTCGTTCGGAGTTGATTCTTTGATGGGGGGACGTTTAAAGAGAGGTTGACACATTGGTACTCCAATTTGTTTGACCAATATTAGGGTGTTGTTGAGAGTCAACGATAGCTTCAGGGTCTTGTTGCGCAGGAGTAATTTCTGAAGTGAAGTTAATGCATCAACTCTGCTTAATTGATGGAAGACCAGATTTGATAAGCATATTCATGATGGGAGTTGTTCTGAAGGATTTTAGGCTGGTTAGTATGGCAGCATTTTAAAGAGGTTTTATGAGTTTTAAGGATGATTTTGAGCACTTTCCATAAATACATAATCCGTGTATTTCCCTGTGTTTGCATTTAGAAAAGACGATAAGGTTAAGACAGAAGTTATTGTCCGCTGAATAGTTTCACCAAGTCTTGGCGAACTGCTCGGCAATTCGAGTGGGGTCGGATAAAATTTGATTATCGTTAATGATAGTTACAGTATGTGGTGTGTAATCTGCTGTGAGATCCTTGACGTCTACCCACAGTTTTTTTCGACGTGAACTTCTCAAAAGGATAATTCTTAAATTGTTTTCAACTGTTTTGCTAATTTAAACGAAAAATATGTAGCTCGGTAATCCACCAGGAGACAAACCGTTTTTTAGGTGAATTTATTGCTTGGGGGATGGCTACGTTGGCGCCAAAATGAATCGCTCGAATGATTTTTGCTGCTTCTTTGTTTATGTTTTCCGAAGAGTTTCTGTATGCTGAAAATTGCACTATATTGGATGAAATGGTCGGCTCTTATCAGTTTGATACTTGGGATGGAGTTTTCTGTTTTTAATAGAGCTTGCCGAGGTAAATGGTGGACGTAATAGGGAAATGGTCACTTCCAATTCCGGAAGTACAACCCATGGGGTGGCTGTGGTGTAGTGGTAAGATCATCGCTTGTCACACTACAGATTCACGGTTCAAATCCTGATGTCAAGAATCATCTACTTATTTCGCATGAAATAAATCAAAAAGTCGATCAATTGCGAAGCTCATGTCAACTCTACTGCGAAGGCATAACACTGGCAGTGGGGTGGTCATATGGCTGAAAATGCAACTAGACCGTGATGATGACATCAGGAGGACTGAAAAAAAAACTACTGTGAATCATAAGCAATATGTTAAGCAATAACAACATAAAAATGTTCCCCAGTTATCTGGACGCTACCCTTGGAGTTTACTGAAACTCAATACCACCTAAGTTTCAAACCCACTACACCAATCTGTCTTTCTTTCTCTCTCACTTTCTACAAACGCCCGTACCTGAAACAATTTAAGGGTACTCATATCCCCTTTGACGCGCGCAAATTACAAAAAAAAAAAAATTTTATACTGGCTGCAAGTTGGTGCGATATAAGTGTTAGATCAACATATGTAAGAGTTTGAACACCAAGACTGTTCCGCTCCAACGTTGAATCCGTGCTGTTATATGGATGCAGCACGTGGAGATCGACCACCGCTATCACCAGAAAGCTGCAGACGTTCGTTAATAGATGCCTGCGCAACATCTTAAGGATTTTCTGGCCCAATCGTATCTTTTTTTTTTTTTTTTTTTTTTTTTTTGATATAATTGTTTTTATTCATTACATTACAGCTTAAACTGGCATACTCATATTTTAATAAACATAATTAAATGAATAAATAACATAGTTATCGTTTTTTTAATTTAAGGAACAAATGTCCTAAATTAGTGTTAAACGACATTTCAGCGCAAGTAAATATAAATTCAACTAAAGTTCTGATGTGGGGTGACAAATCAGTAACTAATGTGTAAATAAAAACATAAGTACTAGTAATGATATAAAATAAAGAATAACAATTTAATCAAAACTCCATGAAGATGTTAATTAATAGTAAAGAATAATTAAGATTACAATAGTCTTACATGTTGCCATTTTAAGATAATATTATTTATAAAGATTCAATGCTAGCATGATCAACATTAAATAACCAATCCTTAATTTTACGTAAGTATACATTATGGTTGTAAGTTATTCGAATGAAATATGGTAACTTATTAAAAAGCATAGGCGCTTTAACTTTGTAAAAATTTGCAAAATGAGATGTACGTGCAGTCGGTATGTTAACAAAAGCCATATTATTAATACGTAAATTGTACGTTTGATTGCTTCTACTTGGAATATTTCCGCTTTGTTTAAAAAATTCCTTAAGTACCTTAAAAACATATAAATGTCTTAATGGTAAAATGTGAAGCTTTTTAAACAGGGGCCAACTATGAGTGCGACGATTACAACTACAAATAATACGGACTAAATGCTTCTGTGCAATCAAAACAGGTCTAAGAGCATTAAGATATGAACCTCCCCAACTAGTAATTCCATATTGCAACTTAGCGTGAGCCAGACCATAATAAAACTTTAATAAAACTTTATTGGAGCAATAGGGTTTAATCAGATACAGTTTACGAACTACAAGATTCATATGAGATTTTAAAGTTTGGATATGATCCTTCCAGTTTAAGTTATTGTCTATTAAAACTCCTAGATATTTAAAGTTCTTAACTGACTCAATTTTAAAACAATTGTTCGAGCATGAGTTGTTACTATAAAAATTACCTTTTTCCACAGGTATGGAGCGGAAGACTAAATCGTTTACAGTCATACCCATGAAAAAAGAGATTATAATCAAACAAGACACTATTCGATATTTTAAAGTTAATTAATTTTGTTTTTTCGCTAATAATCAACTTATGAGCGGCAAACCACAACCTTAATTTTTCTAGGTCCCCTGCCATTTTAGCAATACATTCAAACTCGTTTTGAAATGAGTATGTGAACGTTATATCATCAGCAAAAGCAGTAACTAAGCCAAACAACTGCTGATTAAAAAGCGAGTTTATATATATCAAAAATAGAAGCGGACCCATAACAGAACCTTGAGGAACGCCGTTTTTTAAAACACGAGGTTCACTAAAGACCCCGTTGACTTTAACTTTTTGTTGCCTATTAATTAAGTATGTCTTAAACCAGCTGTGAATAGATCCTCTAAATCCAGCATTATAAAGCTTATTTAGTAAAATCTGGTGGTCAACCATATCGAATGCCTTTGTCATATCAATGAACAAGGCCATTGTGGATTGATTATTGTTTAAACTATCATATAACTGAGTGCACACCCTGAGAATAGCATCTTCTGTTGATAGCCCGGACCTAAACCCGAACTGATTCATAAAAAAGAATTCATTTCGTTCCAAAAAATGTAGCATTCTAACCTTTAGCTTAGCAAAAGTTGGTAAAAGAGATATAGGTCTATAGTTAGATACGTCTTTTTTATTATTTTTTTTGAAAAGTGGAATTACTTCAGCACATTGAATAGATTGAGGAAAATATCCATTGCTGACACTTAAGTTAAACACGAAACCCAACACATCTACCACTTGCCAACAAATGTTTTTTAATAAAATATTTGTTATTTTGTCGCTAGTACACGAATTTTTATTGGTTAATGACATTATAGCCTTTTGAAGCTCACCAGAATTAATAGATTCAAATACAAAACTATTTACTTGAACTTTGTCAGCTAAAACATCTGATGGCAAGTTGCAGTTGCAGGAACTATAGGGGTTAAAAGATGGCTTTAATTTTTCCGAAATTTCAGTAAAATGTTCATTGAATTTATTGGAAATACTTACGGAGTCATATATTTTAACTCCATCCACTTCTATATCCAATATCTCCGTAGGTTCTGTTCGTTTTCCTAAAATACTGTCAACCACTCTCCATTCCTTTCTACAATTGCCATTTGCTCTTTCAAACATATCTAAATAATAATTATTACGTGTTTCTGTAATCATTTGTTGAGTCTTTTTACAAAGCTTTTTGTAGTACGTATTTAGTCTAATATTTTGTGGATGTTTTTTAGATTTAACAGCGTAATGATTTTTGGTTTTAATTTTTCTTAAGAGACAGTTTGTCATCCATGGTTTCAAATGTTTTTTTCGTTTGGATATATATGACACACTAGTACAAGATTTAACATGATTTTGTAAGATCGCGAGGAATAAGTCAAAAGCAAAAGACGGATTATTTTCTAAATATACCGGTTCCCAAAATTCATAATTTAATCTTTGTTTCAACGTCCTATAATCAATGATTTGTTTAGTTACTGGAAGATCGATTTTTTTTGGATTTGAATTCATGTGATAATTAAGAGTGATCATATGATGGTCAGTAATTTTGTAGTCATAAACTGTACCATTCAAAATATTTTTAAAATTTTTGTGTACCCTGATAAATATATGGTCAATGCAAGTCGAAGTACAGTCTGTAACGCGAGTCGGCTCATTAATAATACTTTTAAGACCATTTGATGCCATAAGAAGAAGATAGCTCTCTGTAATATTATCGGAATGATTTAAAATGTTAATGTTTATATCACCCACTACAATCAAATTTGTTTCTTTCGATAAACTTAATATTCCATCTAGATCATTTATAAAAATAGACTTATTAATTTCTTGTATTCTATATATGCAGAGAAATGTATACATATCGTTCATATAGTCCAATGACAACTTAACAACATCAGCACTTGAATAGGTAATTTTAGAGCAATTGCACGTATATCCATCTTTTACATAAACCATAACACCCCCTGCTTGATAAGACTCATTACAATTTGCAAAAGGCGACAAGTAACCTGGAATTTTATATAAACTCAATTCATTTTCGTAAATCCATATTTCACTCAATACAATTACAATTGGTAAATTCTCTAGTGCATTGATATGAGCTAACAGTGAAACAAAATTACTTCTAACACTACGAATATTCTGATGTAAACAAAATGTCACATTGGAATTTAAAGGAACATCTGGATAATTACATGCATTAGATTTTTGGCGAGGGACATTATACACAGAATTCATAATTTATTAAAATCGTCAGTACAAGTAATCCGAACGAAATTATCACCCTCATTCTTACGCATATACACTATCCCATTCCTAGTCCAGACGTATTTATATTTCTTTGATGTCTTCATAGATGTTGCAGTTTTTAACAGCTGACGAGTCTGATAGGTCAAGCAGTCGTTGATGTACATCTTTTGAGGCTTCGCATTGGAGTCTAGTAGAGTTGTTGTTAGCAGTTCTTTCTTCTCTTTTTTTGCTCTCATTATTTTTTCTTTGCAATGACGCGTTGTAAATCTTACATGAAGAATATTGATGAAGCTTTGTGAATTGTTGTTGTGAGTGTTTTGGTGACGTTTCACAATTTTTTTTGAGTAACAATAGTCAATATCGTTCTCTGTTACACCTACATTCATTCCATCACGAAAAATTTTTTAGCGCTAAGTCGATGTTGGAGACATTATTGCTTTGAGGGGGAACATTGTGGATTTCAACGGTGTTAGCAATCGCTTGCTGCTCGAAGAAATTTACTTTATTCTCTAGCAAAACGATTCTTTGTTCGCACTCTTTGTTTTTGGCTTGAAGTTCTTCTATCTGAACCCTTTGAATTTCTTTTACTTCGAGAATTTCAGAATATATCATTTCTAGGGTAATATTAGATGGTCGAGCTGATAAGCTTTGTGTCAGAGAAGGAATAAGCAGTTGGTCTTGCTTATTTTGCTGATGTTTATTTCTCTCATTTGTGACACACACAGAAACCCCATCAGAGAGAGAATCACGACGTTTCGCTGCTACACAAGTCGCACATCGCCAAGGTTTGTTATTTTTTTTCATAAATTCCAAGTCCACTGGCAAAATATTTACACATGCAGCATGAAAAATTTTGTTGCAATCACTGCAGACAACTTTTAATTCGGCACGATCAACTTTACTTTTACACAGATTGCAAGACATTTTGAGTTTAGTATTAATGAATTTAGTATTAAAAAAGTTTCCGACGAGTGCGTACCCCACAACACAACTTGACGAACAAGTTTACGAGAGAACGGGTCAGGAACCAATAGGTACAACCATCCAACGACGGAAGCGGCAGTGGATTGGTCACACGTTCCGAAAGGGTGACAGCTCCATAGCGAACTGCTATGCAATGGAACCCCTTAACTCAGGACGGCAGAAGACCTGGTGGTCCAAGGAGAACATGGCGCAAAGCAGTCGAGAAGGAAGCACGGCAGTTGGAGAAAAGATGGGGAGAGCTGAGACACATTGCCAGAAACCGTACACGATGGCGCATAGGCGTAGTCGAGGCCCTAGGACCCACAAGGGGATATAGAACATAAGTATATGTAAGAGTTCTATGGATGGAGAAATGAGTGGAAATTAAGTTATTTAACCTGAAAAAACAAGACTAGGGTCATATTATTCCAGAACACACCAGTTTGTACAGTTTGCATTCGTTTTGACTTCAAAACTTTGATTGCAGAAAATGATTGCTAAATCATGATTTCAGAATGAATGGTGATTTACTTTTCTTAATTGGAGTCATTGAATTGAAACAAATCCACGTGAATTCTTAGTATGACTTCAATAAATACATTCTACAATGATTGCATTCTTATACAGCCCTGTCGGGGGCCCCCGCCCGGAAGTCGAATCTTTCATTCTCCACTTTTTACCTTAAAGATAAATTGCTATTGGTATCAAGGTTCTTGTTATCGGAAGCTTTATCGCCTGTCTCCGATGTAGTTGATACTGATTGAGTTCCAAGTTTTATAACAGCAGAGTATGCTAAGTAGGGTTGGGAGTTGGATTTATAAGTCAATAAATATCGCTTTAGCTTTTGCCTTGTAGTTTTAATTTTTAAAATTTCTTTGACTTGCAACTAGCGCTTTCAGTTTTTAGAGTAAAATGGGTGCTGTTCGACACAATTAGCACATGAAACGCATGTACACTTATTTGGAGAGTAGGGTTGTAAGTTCCAAGTATCACAGGACGCGTTGCTTACATCTCGTTGCAGTTAGCAATTGCGGCACCGCATAGGATTGGGAAAATTGTCTTCCATATTGTGGTTGAACCAACCAACATTGACAGTGGAACGCTGCTTCTCATCTTCCGATTTTTTGTTTAAATATTATATAAATATGTACATTGGTAACCCCTTGGGGTTTCAATTCTTTCACTATTTCACTTTCGGGGTCGGTAATGAGACATGGCCTGTAGATTATATCTTTCGATGAATTCAATTGTTCATGTAGTTTCACAGAGGTCGGGCAGAGATTGTAGATCTTTTTTTTTTATAGGTATAGGATTAACAGGTTTCCGTCTTGAAGTTGAGTAATATACTCATAACAAGTACTTATGTTATCTATGGCCTTTTGTTAGGAGGAAAACACTAAATGAAGAATGTGGTTTATCAGGGTTATTTGGGCGATGGTAATTAATTTTGGGTTATTTGTATTTGAGCTGGTGAAAGAAGATATTCCCTAATCCGCAGGGACTATAATTGGGTTACTTTCTTTTTCTTTTTTTTGTTACTGGGCTGTGCTAGCGGATCTGCGTTCAATCCACTGAATCGATTGTCGCACACTAAGGGGTTAGTAAAAAAAAGAAAAAGGAAAAGTTGTTTGCTACCGAAATAGCAGATTGACAATAGCGATTGGACCAACAGTGAAAACGATCTTATCAGCTCGGAGGTTAATCGATGACTGAAAAAAATCATTTCATTATATTACTTAGAACTATAAATACCGTCCTTAGGATCACACTAACGTGGCTAATTTTACTTTTTTCAGTGTTTATTTTATCTATCACATATATGTACATCTGTTTTTCTAAACAAAATTTCGCGAAAAATATGGATGAAAGAGTTTGACGTTCACCTTTCCATACAGCCAGTCGAGCGGAGCTGCTCCATCAGGGCGTGTTACTCAAGCGCAGTTCTTTTTTGTAGCTGTCGTTTTTTTTTTTTTTTTTTTTTTTTTCGCGGACGTCATTAATTTCCTTGATTGGTTTTTATGTTTGCTTGCTGTATACGTATGTTGTGTATGTATGAGTCCTAATCGTCCTTTTCCTTACGTGGGAGATGTTGCTCCCGTTGATTGATATCGCTGTGGAGTAACAGGGGAGTTTACTGCACTCTGAGCTGTCCCACCTATCCCAAATCTTTAAAATGCCCATAACAGAAGTTGAATTGCCCTTACTCAATGCCTCTACTCAGAAATTAACCCAATTCGCCCACTTCCAAACAAGCGCCAAAAATAATCTTCCGCCAGTTGCAGAATAAAACCAAACCTGGCCCTTTGCAAACAAAATCCATCGAACTGAATTCAATGGAAAGCACATGTTTCACTCCTCGGAGCAAAAAAAAAAAAAGTCCCGGAAAAAAATGTAGGGCATCGACCGCTTTCTATCGATCGCAATTGAAACCCCTGGTCGATGCTCTTTGCCCTAGGTTACTTCGGTTTCATCATCCCTTCCTTTGCCTTCGGACAGGGGATGTAATCTCAAAGCAACTATGCGCATGTGCAGTTCAACCAATCTATCAGTTCAACCAAGCAAGAATGAAGTCAGACTTATTGTTCTGAAGTTCTTGGCGAATAGGTAGTCATCTCTACCGGTATAAAAGCCACCATTCTAACCGTTCGACAAGGTGTTGGTATATTCATAATTTATTAATTATCTTCAAAGTTGTCAGGAACTGGCTTATACCTTGTTGTAGCATGCCGGGGTATATACCCATCAGAAAGTGAGTAGAAGCCATGAAAGGATGCTACAGAATATTTGATAGCCTCATCCGTTACCACAATCAGTGCAACATACCAACTGCGCCGAGTTGTTCGGCTTTGATCATTCTCAGCCTCGGTGACCTCGTCGGGTTTTGATTCAATCTGGTAACCAGGAAAATGAGTCTCCAGCAGAAAAAAAGTTTTCGTTTTCTTCTCAGTAAAGGTGCTATCCGTTATTTTAAATAATTTCTGTTTGGCTGATTTGCCCTTGAGAACTTTAACCAACCTACTACTTTCCACTTAGCGTTTCGATCTTTTCGCAAAAATATCTATAAGAAGCACTTTCAAAGCTCGAACTAACAACTTATATTCCTTTTGCTTAGATCATTCAAGATTTCTGGATTCCTTACGTAGTCTTTGTAGGGAATTTTTGTTACTGCACATGTCAGTTCAAAACATCTGGTAAGGACGCCATTCAGGTTTTGAATGGAAGCCAACATTGTTGATTGTTATGCTAGACGATAGTATGAAATCCAGGAGATGGTTTCCTCGTGTCTTGCATTTGCTGCTGCCCCAGAATGTGTTTTGCGCATTAGCATCAAAACAAGTCTAATCTCATTTTCCTGGTGTCATAATACTTATGAGTTCCGTCACTGCCTTTGATGACGGAGGCGATACTGAATAATAGCACGAATAAGTTGAAGCTACAGAAATCAAAAACTTGGCAATAAATTGTTCAATCTTATTCACTGACAGGAAATTCGGTATAATAAGACAAGTTCTATGTCTTTTGGACCGTTCGTCATGGAGTACTGTAATGCCTGAAGTAGATTATTTGTACTTCAGCTATCCCTAACGATGTTCATTAAATTGATTCTCTTAGTTTGGTAGGGTATGAATTGGAGTGGGGGGAAAATATGTGGGAAGATGTCACTAAACGAATTTTCATTAAATTTAGTTTCATCATCAAAATCAGATTGTGTTCTTCTTCTTTTCCTTACGGCGAAGTTATGATCCGGAGTAGAAGGATCACAACCCTCCCACTTTACTGCATCCCTACTGGTCCGCCTGTGGGGTTTGCCGGTTTGCGTTAACAGATTTTTTGTTTCATAACCAGTTTTGCTTTAATTTACAATCGTAGCAATGAATTCGTTTCTTTGATTTAATTTTGTTTCGTTCACGTCAAACGATATTAAATGAACTAAAAGAAATGGCTGAAACTTACTCTTGCGTTTAAAGTAATCCACATACGATCAATAATATTTAGTAATAATTTTGCGAAATAAGATGTATTTAGGTCTATTTCTTTACTTTTCGGGCTCAACATTTCCGGGTAAATCTTTACTGTTTATTTATCGTTTACTTTTCCTGCAACCTCCTTCTTTAAATAAGTGTAGATTCATTATCAATGTTTTCTTTATGTTCGAACTATTGAATGGATCCATAAATTCTCCTACACTTTTTGGTATGATAAATACATATTTTTAAATCCTAGTACCTAGGCACATACATTTTTTAACTCCACAGTACTGGAGAATTTACATAAAATTTCGGTCGTAATTATTTTTATTTTCGTTTTCGATATATTCGCACCAAAAATGATTTCCTGAAAGAAAGAAAGTAGTAATGAACGAAATCGTTCGAACGAAAATATTAACGAACGAAAATGTTCAGTTAATGAAAATCGCAGTGAACGATTTAATAACTATCGAATGAAGGGATATTTTGATACTATCGAATAAGTCGATAGTTTTTACTGGATAGTTCCCATCACTTACTCTTTGCGCCGGCTAGATCTCTTTCTCCCCACTTTCCTCGTTGTTACGAGGTGGATAGATCTGACAAACTCCGTAAGAATCGCAAATTTCGGTTCATTTTTTCTTGTAAATAATTCTAGATTCATTCATATTTAGGACTTGCATTTTGTTAAACGTTTAGGCAAATACTTTTTCTCTTTAACAATTTCTTCACTTTTATTGCAGCACTGAGGACGATCTTACCATGAAACAGAGTGAAATCCTTCTCATTAACGATGTCATCCACAAACACATGACTAGTGGTGGTAAAATTGAATTAATTCAAGAAGACTGGGATTTCCTCCAGCTCCACGTTGCACTTTACTTCCACAGTGAAATCTCTGGTATTCCGCTAAACATGGTCCCCAAGAAACCCACTCGTGGTATAGTACAACGTCTTAAGGGCAAACAAGGCCGTTTCCGTGGCAACCTCTCTGGCAAACGTGTTGACTTCTCCGGTCGTACAGTTATCTCTCCAGATCCTAATCTGATGATTCATCAAGTTGGCGTCCCAGAAAAAGTAGCAAAAATTCTGACATATCCAGAGCGTGTGAATCCGGCGAACATTCAGAAGATGAAGCAACTTGTAAAAAACGGAACCAACAAGCACCCTGGAGCGAACTACGTGCAACAACGCGGCAGCACATTTAAGAAATATCTTGCCTATGGTAATCGAGATAAAGTTGCTCAGGACCTCAAATCTGGTGATATTGTAGAGCGGCACTTATGTGATGGTGATATAGTTCTGTTTAATCGCCAGCCAAGTTTGCATAAAATGAGTATCATGTGTCATCAAGCAAAGGTTCAGCCACAGCGCACTTTTCGTTTCAATGAATGTGCCTGTACGCCTTACAATGCTGATTTTGATGGTGACGAAATGAATTTGCATTTGCCTCAGACAGAAGAAGCACGAGCTGAAGCTTTGATTCTTATGGGCAACAAATCAAACTTAATTACTCCCAAGAACGGGGAAATCTTGATAGCAGCAACACAAGACTTTATCACCGGTGGATATCTTCTAACTCAAAAGGATGAGTTTTTGACAAAAGAACAAGCGATGCAATTGGCTGCATGTATGCTGGCCGGTCCAGATTCAAGCATGCAAATTGATATGCCACCGCCAGCAATTCTGAAACCCAGAAAGTTATGGACGGGAAAACAAATCTTCAGTCTGTTGATGAGGCCAAATAAAAGCTGCCCGGTGAAAGTGAATTTGATCACAAAGGGGAGGAATTATACGACAAATTTTGATATGTGTGTGAGAGATTCATGTAAGCTAATGTGGAGATAGATTTGATGAGACGATGACTAATGTTGTATTTTTAAGGGGTAATTATTCGAAACTCGGAGCTGCTATGTGGTTCCATGGACAAGGGAACAATGGGTTCAGGAACGAAAAACTGTGTCTTTTATGTAATTTTGCGAGATTTTGGAGAAGTATATTCAACAAAGTGCATGTGGCGACTTGCAAGGGTGAGTGCTAGTTTTAAGTTTTGCACTGCGATTTAAAGCATTCTGAAAGTAGAGGTAGCCTGACTTCATATGCAGTATAATTGCAGTGATGACGAATCAGAAATGTTTAAACTTTAAATTCAATTTGTCAAAAAAAAAAGTATCTTATTGGTAGCCAATCCCACTAAAGTTTTTGTTTTTTATTGTTTTTTTGATGAGACAATGGATGTGGTAATCTTCTAAAGATACTAATAGCTCGGGCTATCAGCATGCACGATTTGCAAACCTAATCGATGCTAAGAGTGCGCTTACGTACTAATCCACACCCTCCACACTTCTACCACTCTCCCCGCGGGACTGCCACTAGGTATTACTTCACGGGGCTGGTTAGCAACTTATGCTATATCATCTACATTTGCCGTTTCGGCTCTTCTTAATCGTTTCACCTCGTTCTGTACGCTCGTTATGAAGGTACAGGTCTTCAGCCAGTTACCTCCTGGCCTTGTCATATGACTTATTAGAAGCTTTGGGATTGACATGTTCATTCATTCATCTGCAAAGCGCTTGCAGTGGAACATTGCGTGCTCCATGCCCTCTTCGTCTGGGCATTCTGGGCAGAAGTGCCACCTATCGTGTCCAAATCTGTGGAGATATTATCGCCATACCCGGACAGGGACTGCGTAAGGTGATAGTTGCAGTCCTCGCGTGCTCTCTTTGTCCAGACCTCGATGGTGGGGATCAGCTCGTGGGTCCATCTGCCTTTTGCCGTGTTATCTCACCTGACTGGCCGCAGTGCTTCTTCTCGATTCACTCTCCTGGCAACGCTAGCTTCTTAACGGTTCGAGGTTCGCTTAAGGTAAAACTTTTGCATCTCGTTGGCGAGAATTTCGATAGGGATCATACCGGCTATAACACAGGCTGCTCCGTCCGAAATTGTTTAGAAACCGCTTATAGTTCTTATTGCGCAGAGCAGACGAGGGCTTCCTTCTTGTCTTCTTCGTTGTGAGTGCCCACGCCCAGACCGGGGCAGGTTATAGAAGGATTGAGCTTACCACTCGGATAGCAGAATCCTCCTGCCGTCCAGGGCCATCGATATTTGGCAGGATAGGGAAATCGCTGCCTGCATCTGTGACGCCTTTTTACTTGAATACTCGATGTGAGTTTTGATTATTCTGGTCAGGGATCTCCTAATGCATGACTAGCTCGCCAAGTTGAAGGCATTTTTAACATGGAGCATTACTACTGCACAGTATTTCTTTGTGCCCCCTCGCCATCTTCCCCCCAAGCTTCAACTGTTGTATCTATTACCGGCTTTATGGCGACGACGACGGTAGAACGAGATTTTTTGAAACCGTACTGGTCATCTGACAGAGCTTCTCTATCCTCTGCCACCGCGATCAGTCTGCCGTATATGATACGTTCTAGGATCTTTCCCATAGTATCTAGCAGGCATATTGGCCGATTCGACGAAGGTTCTCCGGGTGGCTTGTTTCAGGAAAAATCCCCTCCTCAATGAACCTTTTCATCGTTGCTATAAAAAGATCCGGTTTCTTTTGAGCGTCCGCTTTGACCGCTATATTTGGGATGCTGTCGGGTCCAGGCGCTTTGTTGTCGTCAATCTTCTTCCATGCTTCGTCCAATTCATCCGGCGTGATTGCCGGGATATGTTCTGTGCTGGTCCCCCTCGTGATGGTGCACAAGCCTACTTTGCTTCTTGGGTTCCTTCTCTTTGCCGACTACTTTTTACGAAGCGTTGTTGTTGTCGCTTATGGCCTGCCTGTCATTCGCGACTTCCTTGCCACTATCGCCAGATTTGGGTCCTTTGACAACCTCCCTGCCTGCGATTTTTGATTATCTGTCTTCTTTTTTCTTTCGCCTCGTGCGTATGGTAGTGCTATTCCTTTCATCCACAGTTTTCCGGATTTTAACACTGGTCGCTGCATCCTTCCCCTTGGTTTTCTCCATCGGTGGGTTTTTTTTCTTCAGCTTTGGTTCCGGAGTTTCGCTGTTTGTGGCATGCTTTCGCTTAGGTTCGAGGGCTGTTTTTAGCCAGGGGGAGGTTTGTGAGGCATTGTTCTTCCTGATTACCTCCTTAGCCTTCTCATCGTGCAGTGGGATCGCCGAGAGTTCGTAGAGAGCTCTGATACTGTCAATGCCGTCTCGCATTGCCTGATGGATCGATTGCCTTTTGCCATCTTCTAACATTTGCACCATTTGCTCACCTAATTAAAGAAAATCAATGAAGGTATTATCAAATAATACCTGCGCTGTATACCGCGTACGCGGTCCCTCGGTGCACACGGTTTTTCTTCCGGGCAGGATGGGGATTATACCGCACCAATTTGGTTGCCAGAGCCTCGTCAGTCGAAAGCAGGGTATACCACGTGCAGGTGAAGTTGGCAGTTAGTAAGTTGAATTTCGCTTCAAAACTCTATCCCCATTTTCATTTTAATGCATAGTAGAAACATGATAGAGATAGTATGTAAATAAATGATCAATGACAACTGTATAATAAGAATATTACATTCGCAGATATTTGAACAATATCTTCGCCAAGGTATTAGGCCTTGTGGGTAGTTATTTACTTTACTTTCTTTTAAAACAACCAAGAGTGCTTTCATCCGCCTTTGACAACGTCCATGCTTCTGCGCCATATAGCAGGTTGTCAGTAAAAGGGCTCTGCTACACATTTGTCTTCATACCCCAAAGAAACAGGGGTTTTCAAGTGTGATTCTTCGTTTGATCTCTGCGCTATTGTCAGTGTTTGAATTTACAGCAAAGCCTAGGTAGACAAAGTCCTTAATTTCCTCACAATTGTAGCTGTCTATTGTGATGTTTTGTCCAAGTCGACGATGTTAACTGCCCTTTTTTGATGACAGCATATAATTTGTTTTGCCCTTGTTAACCGCTAAATTCATTTTCGCAGCTTCTGTTTTAATACCTCCGAAAGCACAACTGACAGCCCTCTGCGTTCTTCCAATTATGTCAATGTCATCGGCGTACTCAAGTAGCTGTACAGACTTTTGAAAGATTATACCCCTGATGTAAGCGTGAGAGTTCTGTACAATCCTTTTAAGTATGATGTTGAAGAAATCAAGAGGGTGAGTCAAGAGGGTGAAAATCTTCTAAAGACACCATAAGGCCCGACCGTGCTTATGGTAGTGTGAGATTTTTACTCACTAAAAACACCACTCTTCAAGATTAATACTACAACTAAACCGACGCTTATCCAGCAGTTTTATTTTCTCTTACGAGACTCGTGAGTTTGGGAAAAAGATGTTCGTATGTAATTTAAAAAGAATGTAGCGCTTTAGACAGGTTAAATTCCTATGAAAGTTCCTGCTGTTTTCACGACCGGCATATACTATGACGCGAGATCAAAAGATTTTGACCTTTGCAGACGACGAATTGAATTGTTCGCGTCAAGTAGTTGAATGACGGTACGGTTGCAATTGCCGTGAACACGATCTATGTGTTTACGAGCAAAATTTGTTATCTCTTCGACGACGCTGGGAATTCCCAGGTCCCGATGAGTATCTTCGTTACGTACGTACCACGGTGCGCTAACGATAGTTCTAAGAACCTTATTTTCAAAAGTTTGTAGGATGTTTCTATTGCTTTTCCTGGTACAACCCCATAGTTGTAGACCATACGTCCACACTGGCTTTAGCACTTGCTTATAGATAAGCAGTTTGTTATGTAGCCTCAACTTCGAATGTTTTTCGAGTAACCAGTACATTTGTCGGTACTTGTTTTCGAGCTCGTCGCGTTTCTTTTTTACGTGCGATTTCCATTTAAGCTTAACATCTAGAGTCATTCCTAGATATTTTGCTTCGTTCGTCTACGGTGTTTGAGCCGAATTTAAATATACAAGTAATCTATCCACTTTTTTGTAGGTAAAGTTGACGTGAGTAGATTTGCTTTCGTTCAGTACAATACGCCAAGAATTCGTCCAAGCGTGGACTTTGTTAACAGCATGTTGCAGCTTTTCAGTTGCTGCTTCAATTGTATCGCCCGTTGTCAATATCGCCGTATCGTCCGCAAACGTGGCGACGACGCAGTTTCTTTCCTGCGGGATTTCACGCGTGTAGAGTACATATAGAAGCGGGCCGAGGACACTTCCTTGTGGGACTCCGGCCGCAATCCCCTTGAACTCAGAGTAATCATTTCCGTGCTTAACGCGAAAAAGTCTTTCGGTTAGGTACGATCGTAAAATTAGAAAGAGTTGCCATGGCAGTAGTCGTTGCAATTTATACTCCAAACCTTTGTGCCAAACCTTATCGAAAGCTTGTGAGACGTCAAGAAATACACCACAACAAACCTTTTTTTCTTCGAGAGTTTTCTCAATCACGTCAGTTATTTTGTGGACTTGGTCGATTGTAGAATGTTTGATTCTAAATCCAAACTGATGGTAAGGAATCAGACGTCTTTCGTCGATTACGGGTTGTAGTCGTTTAGTGAGTAGTTTTTCGAATATTTTAGAGATAAACGGCAATAGGGAAATAGGCCGGTATGATTTCTTCTCATTCAGAGGTTTGCCAGGGGACCATTCGGCGACTTTCCATTGTCTCGGAACGTAGCAATCTGAACGAAGCGTTAATCAAATATAGCAGTTTTATAAGAGCTTTATTCGGCAATTCCTTGACCACCTGCGCCATTATCAAGTCGTAACCCGGTGCTTTTTTCGTCTTTAGATTTTTAATCACTTCCTTAAGTTCAATCAGTGCAACTTTTTTTACTTTAAAGTTATCAGATGTCGTGACTGGGGAGTCGGGCATTATCAAAGGGCCGTCGAATGGCTTAAACGTTTCTCCTAAGTGCAAAGCAAAAAGTTCTGTCTTTTCTTTGTCGCTCTTGGCCCAAGTTCTATCGTTTTTCTGAATTGGTGGCGCTTGCATTTGAGGTTTTTGGATGCCTTTTAGCGCATTCCGAAGTGAATAATTTGATTCTCTTCCAGTGGAGAGATTTTCAAGGTAGGTCGCTACCTTATTTCTTTTAAATTCCCGAATACTATCTCTAAGGCGATTGCATAGTCGGTTGAGAACCTTTTTATGCTGCGGTGCGCGAGTGATTTGCCATTTCTTTCGTGCTTTTCTTTTCTCCCTCACCAGTTCAATGATTTCACTTGGATACTTTTTGAAGGTCCTTCTTTCTTGACCAACGCTTCACCAAGTAATAAAATTACCGGAGAGTGGCCAGAAGAGAGATCAAAACTTTCTTCGACTGTAATAAACTTCTCGTAAATGCCTTTTGAAACGAATAAATCGATCAGATCGGGCATTTTTTCTGAGTCAGTTGGCCAATAGGTGGGTTTTTCTGTTGAATAAAAACAACAACCGAATTCATTTACCACTTCATAGAGAATTTTTCCTTTAGATGATGTACATCTTGAACCCCAAAAGGTGTGCTTCGCGTTGAAATCTCCACCAATAAGGAAATTTGGACCAAGGCCATTGAAGACATGAAAGTAGTCGTCTTTTTCGAGCGAGCATCGCGGCGGACAGTAAACAGACGCTATATTGCATCTCAAAAGAAATAACATGACATGACCTTGTGGTAGTCCCTTTTTGACATTAAAAGCTTTGGTGATGTTGTTACCGACCTTGACGGAGCAGCGTGCATTCTCCAACGCCATTCTGCTTAGACAAACGAGTTTGACAGGGATGCCAAAATTGGACATGGCTCTATATAGCTCGTCTCGAGCATTTCTTACAGATGAATTGATGTATGCTCCGTTACAAATCATCCCCAACTGCTTTAAATAGCTCGGCAGTTAGATCTTCGGCTCCAGCAGCCTTGTTCGATTTAAGCTCAGATATTGATATCTTCATTTCACTTTTTTGTGGGGACGGAATTGTTGATTGTTATCGTCCGGGTTGATTAAAGCATTCTGCCTGACAGCGAAGTTTTGGTCATCGCTACCGTTTAACAGTCTATATACGAGTAAGTGGTCTTTCCAAATTTTCAGCACCTACTGTGACTACTACTAGATTTCTTTCTTCATCCCGACAGGCTTCTGTTCGGGTTTTCTAGCATGCTCTTTTTAGCCACTGGTAAAACTTCGCACATTATTCCTGCTATAACACCTCTCCATTGGCTCGATCTCACGTTTTTCATATTCTTTCTTTTTCTTTCTTAAAAGCTGGTGTTCTTCCGTCTCTTCTGCTTGTAATGTTGCAAGCTCCACTCGTTGCTCTATACAGCGGCTGATAGTCTGGCTGATCAGCAGTTCCGCTCATATGAAGACATCAAAAAATGGCTTGATTCGTGGATAGCCTCAAAAGATGAACACTTTTACTGTAACGGTATTCGAGCTCTGCCAGAAAGACGGGAAAAAGTTGTAGCTAGCGATGGGCAATACTTTGAATGATTCATTTGTAACTATTTTTTTCACGATAAAGTTGCATTTTCATAAAAAAAAAAAAATAGCGAGAACTTAGTTGCGCTTTGTGCATCATTACGAGTACTTTACTTTTTTACATTAGTAAATTTTGTGGAAATGCGAGATCCACGCAAGCTAGTTTTGGACAAATTATAAATTCAAGGCATATAAAAGAAGATTAAAAGATTGTGGAGATTAAAACTAATTAAGGTGCTATCAGCCATCACCGATAGTCTACACGCAAGATAAAATCCGGGATTTACCGTGAAGAACCTGATTCTAGGAAGCAAATCTTTTCTTAGCATATGCTATAATATACTCGTAGATAAGATAACATATTGCTTTCATTAAGAATTGATTCTGTACAAACAAATAATTGGGAATAAGCAAATGTAGTCGATTAACTCAACACAGTGTCACACAAAAATCTAAAAATAAATAAATTGATAACATACTCAGAATATCGTAAATTATGAAGAGGAAACAGTTTGATTTCAGTCAAATTAATCAAAGTACGTACTTCAATTTGTATTAAATTCACTGATAGCATATGTACATATTTATTCTATTTTATCAGTAAGTGGTAATTGAAAACGAATTCAAAAGACAAAATAAATATTCATGTAAATTTACTCATTAATTTCATGGTGAGAGGGGCGATAGTTTGTGACATTCGAATATCCTTTTCAAAGGGGTGGACTACCAATTTATTACTTTTTGTAGAAGCCCAGGAACAAATAACATGATGCGGAACTTAATATTTACACTGCCGTCCATAAGTTTCCAGACAAACCATTTTTTTCCACAACTATACGTTTATCTATCTGTGCAGGACTCAAATGAACAAAATTCTTTCAAATCTTGTTAGGGTCGATAATCATTATTACATCCCAAAACAGGTAAAGGAATTTAAGAAAAAGGAACGAAATTAAGGCATAAACCGATGGGAAGTAGTAAAACAAAACTGCAAACTTACATAAAACCCACCATAAAACGGAAATAAATTGTTTTTTTTTTTGTACAAAATTTTCCCAGAAAACTACAATTCTGGTATTTTTTGGAAAAACTAGGTTTGTTTTCTAACTATAAAAAAGAGAGGTTCGCAGACAGTGACCAACATCGAAAGACAAACTTTGGGAGATCCTTTAAATAGTCTGGAGATCAATGACATTGGAAACTATTAAGAAGCTGATCGATAGAATGAGGTGGATTTTTCAACAAAAATGAGGTCTAACTCTATTTTATTACGCAAGTATTTTTATTTATTAGGTTCAATTAATTTGTTCATTTGCCTAGATAAATATAATATTGATGAAACTATTTACTATAAATTTTGGTTATTCCAATTAAAAAGGCAAAGAAGAGTTCTATATCAATTTCTCTGACAGAATGTATTGTCCGGAAACTTGTGGATGGCATATACGAGTATATATAATATACAAAGATAATGAACTAATGTTGTAGTAATAGAACTAACATTTTAAATTACGATATTCATATATACTCGTACATAAGTCATTTCTCAATGTCGGCTTTTAACTACTAAAACGAAAAATGCTAAAAATATTTTGCCTTACGCAGCATCCTAGTTAGAGGTTCCTACTGACCATAGTTAGTACAATGGCGGGCAAGAGAGAATATTGGTGTATTGACCTTAAATGGCGAGGATTGCATGAAATTTGTTGACATTTCCTGTCGGCGACATCAGGACGTTACCTCATAGTTTGTAAGTCAGTCCTCACAAAGGAGGTAATTCCTAAGTATCATTTCAGCCCAAACCCCAAAAAGCAAAACCGATAATTCTACTTTGAACATATTCGGTTCTCTGAATATGAACTCGATAGTGTGGTGACCACACTTGGTAAGTATACTCAAGGCGTGGTCTTCTAGAAGGATTTGGTAACGTGTGCGTTTGAGAATTCTGTTAACCAATGTTTGATAATGCCAAGTGTAGAGTTATCCTTACTAATGATAAAATTAATATGAGAACGGGAATTAGATTTGCTATTGCAGATAACACCCAAGTCACGAATTGAGGTTACATGGGCAACAAACTCATTACTGATAAAGTAGTATCTCCGTGGTAGGGGAAGACAACGGATACTAAACGAAAACTGACGGATAGCTCAGTTGGTGGAGCATTGGTAGCTAAAACCAAATCTATCGCAGGTTCAGTCATTGCCTGTGTACCATGTTTTCTTTTTTATACATTTCTTCAACCGATATTTCATTCTATCATTCGAGCAAAAACTCAATTAGAAGTGGTTGTACGGCTAATTTGTTAATAAAATAAATGTTAGTTGAAAAAAAAAAATTCACATATACTTGATCACAGATCAGCCGACCAAACAGATGCATTCATGTGCGCAGCCTTAAGGCCACCCCGGACACGGAGGTGTTAACGTTGGGGAGGTAAAAAAATGGCCCGTAAAACTCCATGACTCCAAATGCGACAATTTTGTTTGTTTACGTAGCCATTCAGTTGAAAGTAAGCCTCATCACTGGAGATAATTTTGTTCGAAAAATCGCCTTCAACTTGGTGGTGTTTATGGTGGATCTTGTAGACATGCAGATGCAGATCTATTGTCAAAATGCGCTGCATGTAGCTGTATGAAAGGTTCCTTTGCTGGGAACGATGACAAATGGATTTTGACGGATTGCCATGAACACTGTCACTCAGCGGCGATGTTTTCACGTTAAGTGTCGGCTATGAGGACGCATTAGTGTTTGCACTGACCCGGTTCGACCGAATTTTTTCATTAATTTCTAATGACGGCATAAGATGAATGGTTACATATACCGACATTATTTCGCAATGCGCGAATTTACTGGAGGATTTACACCTTCTGGACTCCATACCATGGAGTTTGGTTTCCGGGTCGTACTTGTAAAACCAAGATTCATCACCTGTAACGATCTTATTGAAGCAGCTTCATTCTCCATTTTAAAACTTATCCAAGGAATATTGAGCAAAACGAACTCGCGCCTCTTTTTACTCTCCATTCAATATTTTTGGAACCCATCGAGCTGACTTCTTCGAATATTTCAGGTGATAATTTAAAATTCGTGACACAGCCATGGCATTCAAGCCCAGTTCATCCGCTATCATCTCCTGTGTCATCCTGGCCACATTTGAATCGTCGGTCGAGAATTTGGGGCCGACCTTCACGAGATTCGTCTTCCACAGAAAAATGGCCAGTCTGGAATCTTCGAAACCACTTTGAAATAGTAACAAGAGATGGTTCATTTATTCCGTATGTATTTTGGCATTCGTGCAGATTTTGACTGGCGTGAGTTGACATCGAATCCGAAGAGAATGGCAAAACGAATTTCTTCCTGTGTTGGCGGTGGAACTTCAACCGAGCTTACGTCACTAATTTTTCTCTTTCTCGTCTCCATTTTTACCTATTGTTCTGAAATTTGGAAATAAATATTGTTAGATTATAAGCTACAGAAATGCATTTTTTTTCCCTGCGTATAAGAACACTCGTAAAATCTACTTTTTAAACAGCATCGAGAATCAATAAGAACAACTTTTTCTTTTTTTCAATTTGAAAATTCAGACTTTAGTTGCATTAATTAACTTTTTACGGGGGCGCTTTCCATTATGGCCTATTCGGAAAAAAAATTTGAAAAAAATGTTTTTATATGTGAAATGGCCTCCTAAACACGAAAATGATATATTTTGTTGTAAACAAAGTACGAGTATATGGTGTTAGAAAGTGGAAATTAAAGAGAAATTGCTATTTATCTGTGAATAAAGCTCGAAAATGCGTTCCGTTTAGACAACTTTTAAGAACTTCAATTGTTAATAACTTCGTTAATAATAGTTTCCTCGCAAAAAAAAATATCATTTTCGTGTTTAGGAGGCCATTTCACATATAAAAACATTTTTTTCAAGTTTTTTCCGAATAAGCCATAATGGAAAGCATAGCCTTTTTTACTTCAAGAAGCCTGTTTAGTGAGAGACTCCAAATAATTGAGCGATATTGCGGACCAAGATGTATCTAGGTTTAAGTCGTCTTTATTTTCAAATTGCCTGTTTAACATTTTCGTAACATGTATGTTAGTTCACTGTAATAAACTCTTGCCCTAATAATAACCATGCAACGTCCTTACTCTGCGTCTATCCAAATTTATTTCTTCCTTTTTTAAATCATGGAAATAAAAGTTGCGTCCATCGAATCCATTCAAATAAAGTTAGTTTTCATCGGAAAAGATAATTATGTGCTACTCTCTATTCCACTTGATATCTTTCCGTGCGAAGTTCAAGCGCTTCAATTAGTGGCGGGTTCTTCTTTATTTGATTGTGTTTTAAATGAGTGGCACGCTGCATACTCGTAATGCGATGAACTGTCGCTCTACTGCCTTAACCCCGGTTTTAGCTTTAATTTTGTTGACGGAAAAACCAGAATTGGAAGCTTCTTTTAGTATGACATATATATCGGTCTTGAGGAGTCGTTGCCATGTTCACATGTCCTTTGCACTTTTTTTCCTCGGTTTTTAATGTTTCAAAGGTAATTGTGTGACATGCTCCGATCTTACAGGATATTTTGACCCTTGACCCTTAAGTAATCTCCAATTTGGACTCTTCTCTTCACTCACAAATTGTCATTTCAGCACAATTGTCCATTCTCTTTTATACGATTTCGGAGATTGTATTAGGTCAAATTTAAGAGTATCCTTATACTCGTACAAGTGAGGCAAACAATTTTTTTTTTTTTTTTTTTTAACTACATTAAAATATTTCCCAAACGTCATCTATTGCCAACTATTGAAGATATCTCATAACGTTTACAAAATTTACAAAAAACAGAGTGTCCTTAAACAAGTGACACGGAGTAGAGAAAAATATGGATTAGTGGAAGTATTTGGACCTTCTTAGGAATAATATTGTAAGAAATCGATGAGAAATTGGACATCCATGACATATACCTACCTAAGAATAAAATATTTTCCATAAGGGAATGACTGATGTAAAGTTGTTTAAAAGTCATCGAAACAGCGCTTAAATCACCGAATTTTATATTTTGGAAATTAAGATCGGGAAATATCACCAAAAAGAACGCTTAAGGAACGTACTACCTGTGGAATGGTCAAAAATAGCCAGTGATCGAGAGTCAAGTACGATCAATTCACTTGCATCTACTTCCAAAAAATGCCACCAAACAATTAAGGTCACAGAATTATTTTTAGTAGCACATGTTGAGGTTTTTTTTATTCCGTATTTACGAAAACACTAAGATTCAGTTTTATTAGTATGTGAACTGAGTAAATTTGGGCTTCCACTGCAAAACTACAGGGTGCGCCATCTTTTATGTTGGTAAGTAAATATTGAATAACTTAAAAAAAAAAAACCGGATTCCATATATGAGGTATTTTTATTTAATTTGGTCCTTTACAATTTATTTGGACTAGTTTTTGAATACAACATCAATCAAGTGGCCGTCTCTATTGACCAAATCAAAATGTGCCCTTTTTGCTGCGTTTTCCATAACTTTTTCGAGCGTCTCGGGCGGTATAGCGATGATTTCGGCACAAAAGTTTGCCTTGAGCTCGTCAATGGTCTGAGGCTTGCTGGCGTACACTCTGCTTTTCAAAAGAAGTCCGGAGGGGTCAAATCTGGAGATCTGGGTGGCCAGGCAATGTCTGCATTTTTTGACAGCGCACGTCCAGGGAATTTTCGTTGCAGAAACTGCATTGTTTGATTTGCATTGTGGCATGGCGCACCGTCTTGTTGAAACCAGTAACCGTCCAGACCTTTTTCACACATTTGTGGGCAGACATAATGAGCCAACATCCACCGATATCGATTCCCATCGACTGTTTCGCCTTCTCTGAAAAAAATGGCACAATGATGGTTTTGGCGCAAACTTCGGTCCAAACAGTCACTTTTAGGTCATGCAAAGGTGTTTCATGGATCTCGTGTGGAGTGTCCATTCCCCAAATGCGGCAATTTTGCTCGTTAACGGCGCCAGAGAGTGCGAAATGGGCCTCGTCGGTCATCAAAATTGGCTTCCAAAAATCAGGTTCAGTGTCATTCAATCGAGCGACTGTTTGGCCGTAATCCAAGCGACGTGGACAATCTGTCGGCAATATTCTTTGAGTCAATTGCATTTTATATGGAAACAAATGTAAATCATCGTACAAAATGCGCCGCAAGGTGGGTTCACTGACGCCAAAATGCTGAGCGCGGTGACGACACGACACAAGTGGGTTCTCGGCAACACTCTGTCTTACCGCTTCAACGATTTCATTGGAACGTCTTGGGCGTTGATGAACGGCATGTCGACGATCTCCCACTGTCCCGTGCTCAACAAAATTCGACAACAGTTGTCAGACGGTGCTTGTTGGCCAAGATATTTTCGATGATATGCACGTTGAGTTAACACAACTGAACGACTGAAGATGGCTCTCCCTGTACATATTTTATATCCTAACACTCCAGATATTGCAGAAATATCTTTTACCAATTCTCGCACCGTTGAAACAAATATCATTTCTCCTTTTTTTCATACCCATACCTACGAGTATGTTTTTTCATTTAAAATGATCAATCCGTGGTCATTGCAAAGATCAATTCCCCATACGATTTGTTATTTTATACTTAGGCGACCATTTCTCTAATATATTATATATGATTTCCGTGTATACTTGTATATGTAATTGTCCAGATCTGGTGATTCTTCTCCTAATCTTATGTCCATGTCATCCATCTTATAGTATTCTTTGTTTCACCTTGTGTCAAGGTAAGTCTCAATTTTCAAAATTTCAGCTTTAGTAAACAGAAAAGTTGTCACAGAACTAGTAGTGATTTCATTTACTATTGACCAACACAAAGCTATCAAACTTCCTTTTGATTATTTCAAGAACCCGTTGCCTCCGAGTTTGCCATAGCCAAAGTTAATCAAACGCGTAAAGATTGATAAATATTATTTGTACTGTACCAGTATAAAATTTCAGTTATACTAAAAGGAAAAGTTGTCACTGCCCTGTAGTGATTTCATTTACAATTGACAAACCAAAAGCATCAAACTTCCTTTCTATCAAAACTGTTAAATAGTGAGAACTAAGTTTTGTACTATACCAGTATATAGATTCCCTAATCATGTATTTCAAATACAGAAATATAGGTATCGCCAATACAGGCACAAATTACAATAATACAGACTTCCCATATACCAGCTTTTGTTTACACAGGGTTTCGTGGATAGCCCAATGCAAATAAATCGTCAGAGATGCGACCAAATAAAGTCACTACATGAAGAATCTTGCAATCCAATTCACCGCCTTTTCCAGAAAAAGACACGATTACTGTACCACTAGTCCAAAACTTCAAATCGATGACGAAATTTGTTAACCATGCATGTTCTTGGCTTTACAGTCAATTTTTGTATAGCATGGCATAACCTCTGATTAAACATTGCAGAATCGGCGTCCATGAAGTTGAGCTACGTGCTCCTTCTTCTGTACAAGGCACACGTTAATCCGAGTGATCTCTGTAAATGCAGCATTTGAGAGTTCTACTAATGAAGCCCCCAGTGGCCATCACCTTTATGTCTAGATTGATTTCACTTGTAAATAATGACATATATCTATAAGAATTTTATTTTTTACTCAGTTATTGTTCTATTTTTTTCTTTTTAATATAACTTTTTGTCAGGTCTATACATAGTGAACGCACAGTGAAGTAATGTTCATGCACTGCGTTCCTCATTACTTATCAGCACTGCGTAAGCAAAAATCCAACTTAAGTTTTATTCGTAAATACTGGCCTAACTTTTAATCTCCAGCTATTCAAGGATAGAATCCACAGAAATCTAGACGCTCTGCCCCAGTATATGAGCAAAACGAGATAGATTTTCAAAATCTGCCTCGGAACATAGCCTCTATTTAAATATAGGAAATCAAGCAATAAAATGTTTGGTCAACACAGGTTCGATCACAAGCATTAGTTAGTTAGTTAAGGGTTCATTGTTTCAATAAATTCATAATATTTTACAAATTCAAAAAAAGTACATTTGATTGAATATTGAAAATAACTAAATTTCGTCATTGACAGTTAAAGTCGTCTGTCGGGCAGTTAAAAGATAATACATTCTAAACCACTGGTCTAATTATTATTCGTCTTTAAGCATTTTTCTATAACGTAAAGCTACAACAATGTATTTGTATAAATTCTCCCAATCTCTATCATTTTCTCCATTGGGTATTCTAATTAATTCCTCATCTGATAACAAGCTCTTTTCGAAATATCTTATTCTATATGCTCTTAAAATCGGACATTTGCCTACGAAATGGTGGATATTTTATATCTCCCTCCTGTTAAATAAATTGCAAAGCGTTGTTCCATTTCCGTCCAGTCGTGCTTTAAAGATGCAAACTATTTTATTATATTTTAATTGATTTCTATTGTTCTCCTTTCGAGTGATCCAGATGTTTTTAGATACGTGTGTTGCTTTCAATTGTCCTTTGTAGTTTTTCCTGATATCCTTTGGTCTTTAAAATAAGTTAGAGTTCTTATTTGTACACTCCACAATCCCCAAACTTGTGAACTGTGTGACTGAATAGCTCTGCAAACAGCCTAAAAAAGGTTCCATTTTGCTCTCAGAGATATATTTTTCTTTGCCAGGTCGCATTTATATTGTTCTTCGCTAAGGTATTTCTACTCTCCACGTGTTTAGTAAAACTAATTTGTATAATTGGAAACTATTCGAACGATTTCTCTTCTAAGTTCAACATTACGCAATATCTTTCGATGTTCTTAATCATTTGCTGCATAACTTAGATGTCCTCAGCCAACAGTACCATATCATCTGCGCACAGCAATAATCTTACATTTATGCTGTCGATGATAACACTTCGTTTTAGGACCCCATGGATGTCGTTTATGTATATAGCATAATAAGAGTTTCTCCTTGTTTCACTCCAGAATAAGTTTGGAAATCTTCAGCGATCTCTTTTCCAGTCCAAATCGCAGATTGAGTGCTCGGAAATACGCATTTTATGAAGTTTAAAGTCAAAGAAAAAGGCATATATTTTTTTTTTGTTCTTGGCAAGTTTTAAATGCACAATTGACGACAGATTATATACTATACAAGTATACCTATTATAGACTGTGGTCTGTGGAATACTTTCTTCTAAATCCAGGAATTTTATCTACAATATTTTACATTCTTGATACATTTTGCTGTAACATAGTGCTATTCTGAAGAAAAAAGATACCTCATAGTCATCGATTACGGAATATTAAACTGGGTGCCTGTGAGCGACAAATTTCAAATCACTACTGTTGAAGGTATGTATATTAGATAAATTGGGAAGTATTTTTCAACACTCGACTTATGTAAGGGTTTTGACTAGACCTTAGTTAAACCCGAGGATGAAAACAAAGAATGTTCGAATGCCTTTCGGAATTAAGAATTTTCTTTTAACTTCTCAGAGGCTCATGAATTCATCAACAAAAATTGCGTTGTCTATTTGGACGATATTCTCGCCTTCTTATTTCATTGGAAGAACATTTAACTAATTTAAATAAAATATTTGAAGAATTAAGAAGGACAGGACTTAAGTTACAAATTGACAAGTGTCATTTCTTAAATAAGTAAACAGAATACCTAGAGCATATTCTTCTTTATTTATTTCATGTATCTTACTCGTAGATACCACATGGCTTATCTGCAGGAGGTTATTTCTCAAATTCAATTTATTTTATTGCTATTATCAAAATGGCAGGTAATTTAAATTAAGTGCATACTCCAGAAGAAGTCAAACCAAACCCTGAAAAAATAGCAAACAATTTAAAATACTCAAAAATAGATTATATCATTTATTGGTACAACTGGGTAAATAGAAAATTTATAAAAGACTAGGTGACCTGACCTACCCGGCTTCGCCCGTGTGCTTCAATGAAATTAAAAATTAATTTGAATATTTTCAAGATTCGTGGCTTGACTTTTGATCCCGGTAGATCAAGTCGCGAAGAATTGAACTTCTCTAAACCTCCGACCCGGATGTACGAGGGGCGGCTGATATTTTGCGGTCTGAAATTTTTTTTTTACAGGTATGTGACCACACCCAAATGGCGTGTAGGCACTGCGATCAGAAAGATCTATTGTGCCAGAGGCCACTTTTTAGGGCAGCAGTACTTCTACTTTCCTTATGAAAGCTAAAATTACGGCTGCGGAGGAGTTCCTTAAATCTAATGGAGATATGATCTCCTTAAGAAAGAAGCTTCTCCTACTTCTACACTGAGCTATTCACTCACATAGTACGTGTTCTATGGCAGAGGTGGCAAGTGATATCCTCTGAAATTATCATTTTATTAAGGTGGTAAAGTAATTGACAGTGCTCAGTAAGGAAGTTCACAAGCCTTCTTATGCCGTTTCTGCTATGTTTTAGGATATAACTATTTTTTTTTTAAGGGTTGGGCAGCTCTTTTAGCTTGTCTGAGACCTTGGGAGTTATTCCAGTGGGAAATGCACATGTTACGTTCCCAACTATTTAGGGTCAGTTTAAAGACAGAATCAGATATTCCGCAAAAGGGTTCAGGTTCAGTGAACAACTGAGAGAACCGTTTTCTGGCTAGCAGATCTGCAGTTTCGTTGCCGTCAACGCATACATGACCCGGTACCCACCACAATTTTACTTTATTGTATCGGGCCAGGTTTTGTAAACTGTTGAAGCAGCTTAAAACTGATTTTGAACAGATCAGGTGGGAGATCAGTGCTTTAAGCGCCGCTTGGCTGCCGGTGAGTATGTGGATAGCGGCACCTTTGATGCTTGAGTGCAAGTCTCGATAGCGTAAAGTTCGGCCTGGAAAACACTAGGACTCTTTCCATGTGATTCCGAAATCTTATAATTGGGTCCATACACACTGGCGCCATTTCCTGAATCCATTTTTGATCCATCGGTATACCAAACGATTCCTTTTGGATCAAGCAATGGTCCGCCATTATTCCATATATCACGGTTTGGGATCTCAATCTCAAACCTTCTACCAAAGCAGAGTGATTTGGACGTAAAGTCA
The DNA here is from genome assembly GCA_963082735.1 of Pocota personata. Classification (NCBI taxonomy): domain Eukaryota; kingdom Metazoa; phylum Arthropoda; class Insecta; order Diptera; family Syrphidae; genus Pocota; species Pocota personata. The sequence continues at coordinate 83,868,014 of OY720430.1, forward strand.
GAAACCGTGCTGAGCTTATCTAGCGCGAGGAAGTCGATTAATAGATCCATGAGATCGACATGATCCCATGTACTATTAACACCCGACTTTCGAAGACTAACTACACTGCAAATTGGCACTTTTTTTAATGAAAATATGTAACGAAGTTGTGACCTCCTTGGTTTTCGTCCACCAGGTAACGGACGCGTATGTAAGGATGGGTATTACTACCGTGGTGTACAACCAGAATATGACCTTTGGGGACAGACCCCAGGTTTTGCCATACAAACGGCGACAGGCCCACATGGCAGTAGTCGCCTTGGCAATTTTATGCTTAATGTGGGAATTCCAGTTAAGTTTCCTGTTCAGGACAATACCTAGATATTTTACCTCATCGGAAAAACGAATGGTTGTGCCATTTAGAGTCACTGAACCAATGTTCAGTGTTCTTCTTCTTGTAAACGGTACAACGACTGCCTTGCTGGGGTTAATTGATAAGCCCTCGCCAGCACACCAGCCCGAGACTATTTTTTATAGTCTCAGACTGGTGTGCATTTTCCGTGAGTTGACACACATGTGGGCGTCGTGGCGTAGTGGTTAGTGTGTCGGATCACTACGCAAGAGGTTCCAAGTTCGAATCCCAGAAAACACCAAAAAGTTTTTTCACGATCCCACCTCTCGCGAACGCCTGACAAACATCCGAGAGTATTGTTGTCACGAGAAAGCTTCTCAAAACAAATTACCGTTCGGATACGGCACTAAACTGTAGGTCCCTTCCATTCGTGTGAAAAATATAACGCACACAACACGAGTAGTTGCGAGAAGCTAGGCCCTGGCACTTAAAGAGCTGTTGCGCCAAAATATTAATTTATTTATTTTATGACACACATTGCCTTTATGTTTGCCTATGATTGATGATCTCGAGATCATCTGCATAGCCTATAATTATAAAGCCTAAACTATTAAGTCTATTCAATAAATCATCCACCACGAGTGACCATAAGAGAGGGGAGAGGATGCCGCCCTGGGGGCAGCCTTTAGCCGTGGAGACCGTCACAGAGACCTCTCCTGAGGAAGATATTATTATGCGGCTATCGAGCATAGTCCTAATGCATCTGGTAGTTGGTTCGTCAATTCCCCTGCGTCTCATGGCACTAGTGATGGATTCATACCAGTGTTATCAAAAGCACCTTCTATGTCAAGGAATGTGCAAAGGGCGATTTCTTTGCCACGGTAGGCTGATTTGATCTCTGCAACGAGATAATGAAGGGAGCCTTCCGTAGATCGACCTTTCCTGTATGCATATTGACTAGAGAGCAGAGGTGTAGTCTTTTCAAGAATAGCTCTAATATAAATGTCTAGCAGTTTTTCCATGGTTTTTAAGAAAAACGATGTCAAGCTGATTGGACGGTAGGATTTGGGTAGCTCGCTAGGTTTGTTACCTACGAGTAGCTTAGGGATAAACACCACATTTACCTCCCGCCAAGTTAGTGGAATGTTTCCCAAGTTGAAACTTGTTCTAAATAGAGCTACCAAGGCGGGCAGTATGTATTCTAGACCTTTCTGAATAAGGGCTGGAAAAACACCATCACTGCCGGGTGCCTTAAAGGGTTTAAATGAGCCGATGGCCCATTTAATTTTATCTTGACTGAACAGATTTCCAGACAAGCTGCGATACTTCTAGGGGTACCACATGTGGTGCCTTCAGGAGCAACATGTAAATCACTTTTTTTTTATTTTATTTATTCCATTTTCTAATTATAATTTCAATAAGTAAAGTAGAACTAATTTAAAAAAAAGAATGATATGTATCATTCTATAATTTTAAATAAAACTAGAAGCGAATGAACCATATCAGCAAATTTAATGTATAAATAGAATAAGTGAATATTTGGGGTACAGTTAGTTAAACGCATTAGCAAAAAGTTAAGAAAAATAAATTAAGAAAAATTCAAAAATAGTAGAAATTGAAATGAGGACAATGTTAAAAAGTGCATAATTGAGCTTCTAAGTGCATGGCTGTAACCGCTTCGCATGGAAAAAAACTTTAAGAACTTTATATATACATACAGATATGAACATTAAAATAGAGACAGTTGTAATTTCTTGAATTAAAGTTGAATAAAAACAACAACTCTCATGCGAACACATTCTAACCGCTATCAACAACATAGTAAGATTTTCTTATGAAAAATAACAGGACCGTTACTTTGAAGTTGTTTGTTTAGAGAATGCATATTAACAGTTTCTTCCAGAAAATGAGTTTTTTTGCGGTCATTAAAATAGAGACAGATTGGCAAGCGGACGTGTTTATTTTTTGTGTATGAAAAATATCAATTATTTCCTACAGATTTTACTTTTCTACGATAGTAAGTGTATTCTATAATATTTTCATATGATCTGAATTTATATAATTAAATTAAATTAAAATTAATACAGAGAAGTATGGGCCGCAAGAAACACTGCACCTCAGAAGAGAAATCTGCTATTTTAGCTTTACGTAAAGAAGGATTATCGATACGAAAAATAGCTAAGAGCGTCGGGCGATCTCCCAAGTTAGTTGAGAATGCAATTAAGCCACCGGAAATCAAAAAACAGCATAGCCAACCAAGGAAAACAACTTCAAAAGAGTTCGCAAGATCATTCGTTCTTCAAAAAAAGATCCTTTCAAGTCTTCAAAGGATATTAGAGCTGAACTACACCTGAATATTTCTGATAGAACAGTTCGGAGAAGACTTGTTGAAGGTAATTTGCACGGAAGGATAGCAAGAAGGGTGCCTTTTCTAAGAAACAAAAATATTGCATCTCGCGTAAAATTCGCTAAGGACCATCTTCATTGGACTGGACAAGAGGGAATTAAAAAATGGAGAAATGTTTTGTGGATTGATGAAACGAAGATCAATTTATTCGGAAGTGATGGCAGACAGACTGTTCGGAGGCCACCTTTGAAGGAACTCAGCCCACAATACACCTAGAAGACTGTCAAGCATGGAGGCGGAAGTGTTCTTTTGTGGGGTTGTTTTTCTTGGTATGGCGTAGGACCAATTCATCTGATAGAAGGCAAAATGGATCAGGTGATGTACGTTGATATAATGAAAAAAACGATGTTACCTTATGCCGAAGAGAATATGCCTCTCAGATGGGTTCTACAACAGGATAACGACCTGAAGCATTCTTCCAAATCTGCGAAAAAATATTTCTAGGACAAAAAAATCAATGTAATGGAGTGGCCATCCCAATCACTTGATTTAAATCCAATAGAACACTTATGGGGAGATTTAAAGAAGGCGGTTGGGAAGCATTATACGAAGAATAAAGCCGAATTGTGGAAAATTGTTCAACATGAGCGGTCCCAAATTTCAGTCGACAGATGCCGCCGATTAGTTGACTCAATGCCCAACAGGTGTCAAGCAATTATAAAGAGCAAAGGTCAAGCAATAAAATATTAATCACCTTTTTTTAAATTATAACTGCTAAAATTTTAATTTTGAGTTTTTTAAACTATGCTAAGTGTCTCTATTTTAATGTCCATGTCTGTATATAGGTGTTTCAAAGGCAAAATAAGACGATCGTGAAATAAAGGCGAACTACTTACTTACTTTCTTACATACAATTAGAACAATATGGGTAAAGTGTGGTGTGATATGATCCTCCCCAACAAGCTATTCCATACTGTAGTTTAGAGTGAACGAGACCAAAGTATCATATATGGTTGTTAAAAGATTCTTAGAGCAAACGTGTTTCAATAAAAACATTTTACGATTACATTTATATTGTCGAAACAGGGAACTTGAGCAAAGTTTCTAGGGTTTCCCTTCGACCGGATGCCATCAGGTTTGATGAGCAATCCCACCCCGTTGGAATGAACCTTTCAGAGAACCTTTTGGAGACGGGCTGCTACTAGAAGGGGTTCAATGTTTTCGCAGTTCTTTGTCCATGCGGTTCTCTTGGATTTCCTCAACTCCATGTTGAATTTAGTCAATGCGGACCTATATTCATCCCAATTTTTATTACGTTTTGCAGTGTTAAAAATATTTCTCACCTTTTACGGAGTATCTCTAGCTGCTCATCCCACCACTCCGTTTACCTGTATTATCATTTTTTGGGGCACAGCTACTCCTGAAGGAAGAGATTAGAAAGTCATTTAGTTGGTAGGCTGGCGCATCAATATCACATTTTGATCTTAAAGATGTGACCAGCATGTCATCTTTGACCGAGAGTTTTTCGCGAAATAATGCCCAATTAGTTCTTTTCGGTGCGTAATGCACTTGTTCATGATTAACCCCACCCGAGATGTTAAATCTGATGTGCTGATGATCAGATAGTGAACGTTCATTTGACACGTGTCAATCGATGACAGAATTAGAAATAAAAGGGCTCGAGATTGTGAGATCAAGTACCTCTTGTCGAATAGAATTTATAAATGTTTGTTACCTTCATTACACACAGCTAGATTTCTACTTGTAACATAATTAAGAAGTAACTCACCCCTTTTGTTGATGTCGCTGCTACCCCATACCACATGATGGGAATTGGCATGGCCACAGGCGGAACAGGCGGGGGCGCAAACGATCTCCCGAACTCCTCCTATGATCGAAATTTCAACAATGCAGGCCACGAAGTCTCTGCTGATAAACTCTGGGATGGAAAGAGAATTAATTTTAGAACTGATTAAACAGGCAGCCCTAGGCATTAACTCCCCATGGGCATATAACTACTTCCATGTCCTATTATGAAGGTCCTTTAGCACTTTGATGTCGTCCTTCATCATTAGTGCTTAGTATTTTGTGGGATGGCTCCTTCTTACTGGCAGACGTGTTAGTGCCCGTTTTCTTAAATTTGCCATCCCAACGAAAGTGGCCAGCAAACCTATCCATCACAGCAGAGGCTGTCTTTGTTAAAGGAATGGGCACTGGTGCCTCATCCACTACATGAGAAGTCAATGGTGTCACCGTCGAGGCACCAGTATCGCAATTCATCGGATTCTGCAATGTGGGACTTCCAAGGCGGAAGATGTAGACACAGTTGTACTACATTCCACCGTGTCCTGAGGTGCTGCGTCTTTAAGACGGGTGGCAACATCTGTCACTACTCCTACGGCAGTTTGAATAGATTTTTGTTCACCTGAGACCTTGTCTGTGCTTTTCAGGGTCAGTCTAACTCTACCAAAACAGTAAGCTACATTACCTTTTAGCATCTTTAGGCGATCCATCGAGCAGTCTGTGACACCTAGTACCAGATGAACAAGATCCCTTTCGATGGTCCTTTGTACCACCCTCCAGTTTCTGGCGAATATATCAGTATTCTGAGTGTCCAGAAGTGTCAGATAATATTTTACTGGCCGCAAAGCCGGTACTTTGTAGAAAGAACCCATGGATGATATGCGACTTCGAAAACCACATTTTGCTTTATGCCCGGTATACTGTGAAGGCATAAAATGAAGCATGCTAACGACTAAGCACCCTCTTAGCCACGCATCCCTCGGCGTATGCCATTTCGCCTTGGATTAGAGTTTTTTTTTTTTTTTTTTTTGAGAGATTGTCTCCTCATGTTGCACACTTTGGGCGAACACCACAGTAATAAATTCAAGTCGCATAGTTTAGCAAGGCGCAAGGGAACACAAAGTCCGGTTGAGCGACTCTGGGCTAGTACGACTCATGCTGTTGTATTCGTTGCCCGGCGGCCGCCCCGAGGAGGCAGTGATTCTTCTTGTAACGGTTACTAAATAGGGATCGTGCAAACAACTTTACCCTAAGAGTCCGTACCTGTCCGCCGCGACCTGAAATACTCAACAACATGTCATCTTCCTCGTTTCAATAATAATCTCTTTTTGTTATTGTCTGTGCTAGGATAAACATCACCATGTAAGCCGAAATCCGAAATTCTAGCAATTTTGAGCACCGCGCTGTGATAAAGTACCTCGTGGAAAAAGAAAAATAGCCTAAAGACATTTTCGAAGAAATGTCATCGACTCTTCAGAATTCTGGGCCTTTGTCCATACCATGGTCAAAAAATAAGCTCACTTATTTCAACAAGGCCGAGAGAGCTGTGAAGACGAGCCCCACCCAGGCGTCCTGTGTCAGTGGTCACTGAAGAAAACGTAGGAAAAGTTGACAAATTGGTTCTGGTCGACCGAAGAATAAAAATGTGGTAGATAGCGCATCAGTAAAGAAATTTTGTACAAGCATTTAAGCATGAACAAAATTTCGCGCTGGGTATCAAAAATGCACTCTAGTTGTCCTTGCTTGTCGAACGGCGTCGACAAAGGTTTTGGAAATACTGTTAAATTTGTGAAATTCCACTATATTCTGTTAGTTTTAATGATAACTTGTGTAAAAATACATCGATTTGGAGAATAATGCTTACCACAATTAGCACTCAAAATGGGTTGACTTTAGTGCCAATCGAATTAGTGGTATCTGATATACAGGTATTTGTTTAGTGATCTTAAGAACATAAACAGGACTTAAAGCATGCCAATTTTCTTTACAATTTTGTAATATTTTTCAAATTTGGTGATGTGTACACATTTGGCATTAATTATATAACCAACTCCATGTCGCCTAGTACCTTTCTAGTAAATTCCAGATTCCCCGTCCCAGTGGGCAAAAATGGAACTAAAATATTGCGCGCTGCAGACGTAAAATGTACTAGACTTGATCAAGTGCATCTTTAACAACTTACTGTTTTTACATTTTTAGCATAACAGAAAAAGCGGTGAGTCTGAGCAGTAGCAGTTTGTGTTTGCAAATTTCCAGTGCGCTTCGGTAATTTGTTCATTAAAAACCAACAAATAAAGTTTTCTAATTTATTTTTTTCGGATATTAACAATGACATTTTTAAGTACGGGTATGTGCATTTTACAGTGGGCTTTTGTTAAAATTCAAGTTTTTTAAATTATTTGAATAACTGAGGTTTTTTTGAAAATAAAAATTGACTTTAAGTGAGTCTATAATTAGTAATTAACCTCAAATACCTGAAAATTATAGTTCAGTTCAATCGGTAGTGTCTCTATTTTGAGAATATGTGAAGCTTGCCTGCTAGTTTTTGTTAACATTTAAAATTTTTAACTTTCTTTAGGAAAAGTCACAAACTTTAAAATTAAGGAACTTTTTAATTATTTATTTATTTAAGCTTAGTACAAGTTATAAATTTAAAGCTAAATTAACCTAACTTAACCTAAATTAAGCCAAAAAAAACTTAAAGCTAACTTAAAAACTAAACTAAAAAACTAAGGAGGATAGGGAGAGGAGGCAGCATTAAGAAGGAAGTGTAAATTTACTGCACTAAAAATCGAAGGAGCATGTTACTGCCATAGTTGGTGCGGTAAAAGTTAAGGTAGAAGAGGGGTACAGATCTTAGATTGCGAGAGTTGGTGTTGAGGGATATCATTTGTAGCAGGACAGTGATGTACAAAGATAATGTCGATAATGTAATGTGATTGTATGTTTATTAATTTTAAACGGTAAAACGGATGAAACTGCGTTGAACAGCCTCTATTCGAAGGAAATGGGTATAGTGATAGGGCGACCATACTTGGCTAGCATATTCAACGATTGGTCTAACAAATGTGGAAAAAAGAGAGATTTGGTGGCATAAGGGTTGGAGAATTCCTTAAACCATCGTTTCACAAAACTAAGCGCGGAGTTAGCTCTGCTAATAATGTTATCAGTATGACAGCGAAAATTTAGTTCTTTGTTACAGATTACACCCAAATTACGCAATAAAGAGATGGAAGGCACATCGCAGATCAGATAGGATCTAGGGACTGGTAGAAGACGCTTACGAGTATATGTAATGGCTTGGCATTTGCTGACATTTAGCTCAAGGTTGTTTGCACCAGGTTGAAAGGTTCAAATCAGTTTGAAGTGAGCGGCAGTCAGTGGAGGATGAAATGCGCCTGAAGATTTTCATGTCAAATAAGCGTTTTCGATGATACAGTGAACGTCGTCGTTAATAGACAAAATGAAAATCAGAACAAAGATGCCTACCTTGAGACACTCCGTATGTATGTGGCTATAAAGGGGTCGGATACAGAGCATTTGAAGAGAACTTTGTATTGCCGCTCTTTAAGATAGGATTGGATCCACGCAATTAAACCGGGTTGCCAAGAACTTTAAGTTTAAAAAGGATGATTCCGTGCGAGATCTTATCGAAGGCTTTACTAAAGTCGATGGCATATATGTACATCGACTTCTTTGCCATCCTTGCGCACATAGTATTAGAAATGAATGTAGTCAGAATTCTAAGTTTGAGGGACTTAGCCATTACGTATTTGAAAAACTTGAAATTAGTGATTTGGCAAAAAATACAATGCAAGTTTTAACATAAAAACTTTCGATGTTCAACTCAAATTATATGAAGCGATGGAAGCAATGTTCGAGTGGGAAAACGATTTTAAATTGCGTCGGAGTTGTGTTAATATTTTAGTTCAAAACCCGTCTTCCATTGATGCAAACATCCGAAGCACTAGTCGCGTAAGACCGCAAAAGCCTTTTGAAGAATCTTCCAAACGAACCAAAAAGCGTCGAGTAGAAGATATCGTAACTTCCAAAAAGTAGTGAAGAGCTGCGTTATGCTGCAAAATTATCCAGTCGCTCACCAAAAGCAGACAATAGCGACATTCTAATGCTAAAACAAGCCCTAGCATTATATTGTAATATGCGAGCTACGGCTCGAGTAGATAAAACAATATTCTGTGAAATTATTTCTTTATTTTCTAGTCTATAGAACAATTTAGGTTCACACTATACTATTCTTCGCAATTCTTTTCTTACAAGGTCTCTGTCCTCTCAAATCACTTTATCTCCTTTCAATTACTTAATTCACAAATCCAAACTAATTACTTCTTCTTGTTAAATCTCAACTTTCAATTTATCACCAAATTACAACTTCGCCCATTATCACTTTTCTAATCTCTTCGCCACAGTTTAGAAACTACTGCTCCTTTTTGATCGCCATCTGTCCTTATATAGCAGAAGTTTCTGATAGCCAGAAACTTCTAGCAAATTCTTCGACCACTGGAACAAGAGAAATTCCAAGATGACAATCATTCTTGCAGTTATAATTCCCTCTCATCCGTGATATTATCCGTCTCTTTCGTAGACATGAACTGTGGAAACCGCAGACACGAACCTCGAATGAAAGGACACTTCGAACCAAAATTCTGCCAGAATGAAAAGACACTTCGGAATTTGTTGCATCATACTTTTAGGGAGCGTAGTTATTATTATGCTACAATATTTTGATTTATACTTTTCGGAAAGAAAATACAAGTTGTTTAAGTTGCAAATGTTAAAAAATAACTACTGCCAGTTAAATAAGAAGCTTGAGAAACTTTCGCACCAGTAGAATTCCAGGAGTTGTCGAATAATACTGCTGAACATATTATTTTGCATATCATTAATATAACAGTCGTTCACAGACTTTCACAGTGCGCAGATGTGTTTCGGCTTTGAGTGAAATTGGCAGTAATTTCAAGCAAATAATTAGACAGTGTGAGTTTAAGTGGCCAGTTAGCCTAGTGGTAGTGGTGCTGGTCTATCAAGCCAGAGACCCTGGTTCAATTCCCGGCCAGGGAAAATAAAATTATAGACTTTTTTTTTTTTTTTTTTTTCATTTAAAAAAAAAAGTGAAATTAAAATAATAACAAAACACGTGATGGAAAGTGAGCGGTCCGCGCTCCCATTAGCGGGACCAGCGGGTGGATTGACTGCATCAGTCGATGACGCAGTTCAGTCAGGCCACCCAGTAACAGTGGTGACCGAAAGTAAGGGCAAAAGGAGAAGGAAAATTAAGCCTACTCCTAACCTCGTAAAGCGTCCCTCCACATCAGCTTCAGCTGAACAGCTGCCAGGTGGAGTGAGGGTAGGGGCGCCGAGTACAGCAATAACAGCAGCAGCAGAAAAGAAGCGGCAGAGGTCAGATGACTCGGCCGAATATCCATATATCTCCGACGGTGGGGAAGGCCGCTACATTGGAGACGACAAAAACAATAGCTTCGCCGTTTTGGCGTCCTCCGAATCAGAGGACGAAGATGAAGAAGTCGAGAGCCTGACTTCCAGCATTAAACAGCTGGAACAAAGGGTGCGTGCTATAAAGGCCAAACAAATGGCCAGAAGAGAGAGGGAGCGGCAGCTGGAGCTCCAGGGCGCTTCACAACAACAACAGAAGCAGCCAGAAGGCCAGCTGCAACAACAACAAAGGCACCCGCAAATACAGCAGCAAAAACAGCAGCAACAACAACAGCAGCAGAAAACGCAGCAACAACTACAGCAGCAAACAACGCAGCAACAACCGCAGCAGCAGCAGAAAAAGCAGCAACTGCAGAAGCAGCAAAAACAGCAGCAGCAGACACAGCAGCAGCAGACCCAGCAGCAGCAGCCGAAACAACAGCAACAGCAACCGCAGCAACAACCGCAACAGAAGATGACCGCAAAGACAAAGGTGCCTCCAATTAATACTTACAAAATTGAGCTGAAGGATACCATCGAACTATGTAAGTCGGCCATAGGCAGTAATTTTTCTATTAAAAGATTAAATGAAAATAGACATTCTATCCACTGTAATAGTGTGGAAGAATATAAAAATATTAAAGAATTACTTAGGGATACGACGACGGAGTTCTTCTCCTTCACCCCGAAGGGGGAAAAGCGGCAAACAATGCTGCTGAGGGGGATCGACCCGTCTACTGATCCGGAGACGCTCCTTGCGCTGCTTAAAGAGAAAGAGTGCAACGAGCTCGAATTTGTAGGGGTCAAGCCATTCACCACAGCTAAGGCAAAAAGGGAGAAGCGGAAACTGCCGTTCTTCCTAGTTCAGCTTTCACCCAATAGCAAGCTGGATGGTCTAAGGAGTATTAAAGTCCTAGACTACCAGGTTGTCGCCTGGGAAAAATTAAGAAGGAGCGAAAACATTTTACAATGTGTTCGCTGCCAAAGGTTCGGTCACGCCGCGTCGAACTGCGAAATGCAGCCTCGATGTGTCAAGTGTGGAAAGAACCACAAAGCAGAGGAATGCACTCTGGGTAAGGATGGAGTGGCGGATAAGAGCCAGCTCTCGTGTGCTTTATGCAGGAACTCGGGACACACCGCAAACTATCGGGGTTGTCCTAAGTTCCAGTATATTAAGAAAGTAAATCTGGTTCGTCAGGAGAAGGTCGTAGTGAAACGTTCACCTGCTCCAATTCAAACACAATCCGTCACTCCCCAAGTGACCTACGCCCAAATGGCGGCAGGTCGGGGAAACGCGGAACAGAAAAGACCGAAGGTTGCTTCTCAGGCCCCAGCGCCTAGAGCACCGGAGGCTCAAACTGACATGCTGGCCATCTTGCTCTCTATCCAAGGGCAGATGGAGCAGCTTCAACGTCAGGTACAGGAGCAGGCGAAGCGGGTGGACCAGATCTACGCACTTCTGCCGGGCTTAACGCACCTTCAGTCGTAATGGGTACGAACATGGAGGAGCAATCCTTGAAGATCCTTGCGGTGAATGTGAATTCACTGATTAGGATCGAGCGAAGAGCCGTATTGTTTAAGTTGCTAGAAGACCAAACCCCTGATGTGCTTATGGTTAGCGAAACAAAGCTATCCCAGAAGCACAAATTGGGGCACAATAAATACAGTATTGTCAGAAGAGACCGACCCAACTCTACACAAGGAGGAGGTGTTGCGATCTTCATACGCAAACAATTGCAATTTAAAGTAATGTACAGCGGTGAAGTGCGAAGGTTCCAGGAGCTGGAAGCGTGTATCGTGTGCATCCCTCTCCGTAGTGGAAAGAGGATGTACTTGGTCGCACTCTATGCACCTGAAGCTACTCAATCTACTTTATTTATTTCAGAGCTCGAGACACTTATTCGATTCCTAAGGCTGGAGTCGGAGGAGAATTATTTCATCATGGCCGGAGATCTCAATGCCAAACATAGAGATTGGGGAAACAACACACCTAATCCTAGAGGGAACCTACTATTCAATTGGTGGGGTCGGCACAGTGTCGAGTATAAACTCGATTTGAAAGCAACAGATAGTCCGTCGTTTCCTAGAAGTGGCTCTTATCTGGATCTTATGCTGTTCGACGTACGGTTACAACTGACCGACATGGACCGACAAACTATAAACTGCCTGCACACATTTGTGTATGACAGTGACCATTGCGGACTCAGTGCCGTAATAACGATTCCCAACGAAATTGCGGAGTTGGAGGAGTTTGTCCAAACGTACTCCTACAATTATAGTAGGACGCGTTGGACTCGCTTCTCCAGAACTTTAACAAGAGCACTCTCCTCGAACTCGCTCTACCCACCGTCCAATAGGAATCTGTCAAACGAGGAGATTGACTGGTACCTAAAACAAATGGACGAGACAATTAAACGAACTATGGATAATACGATACCTCGGTATCAACATACTGACAACGCAGACATATTCCGCAATGCAACAATTGACGCACTACACCAACACAAAAGTAGACTGCTGTCGAGACTAAAAACCTTGTACAGACAGTTTACTGACAGACAGAACTCGGAGGTTAGGACACTGAAGTCGTTGATTAAAAACCTCCAGAAGTTAATTAGAGAAAATTACAGACTTTCTGTAAATTTGCATTGGAACAACAAAATTCGGGCTGTAAAATCCAACAACCCGAGTATGTTCCCGCAAATAAATAAAATATTTCGGAGGAATAATCAAAACGACCTTCCGTGTCTTAAGATCCCCCGAACGACGAACAATGGACGAATACTTATAACAGCAGGTATAGATCCAGATAACGCAGTAGAGGATGACAACTTCTTTGTGATCGAAGATCCGCAGGAGAAGGTAGAGGCTATAGGAGCGACTTTCCAGGAAGTGTACAAGGTGAATGATACCATTTGCCCGAACCACGACCTGGAAAATCGCGTCCTTGTGCACAACTTCTACCTTCGAAATGATATAGAGCACTGGCGATCCGAGAACATAGGTTTTACCGAGTTCAATGACGATAACATGGCAAATAATGTCATCGCCAATGAAAGGGTACATCCCCCGTTCATATCGAAGGTGGAGCTCCAAGCGATCTTTGACTCATTGAGGAGGAAGAAATCTGTAGGAATAGATGGAGTGTCGAACATTGTGCTTCGACATCTCCCTCTAGAAGCGGTGGACATTTACACCACTCTGTTTAACAATGCGCTGAATAATGCACATTATCCGGCGCACTGGAAAACAGCAGTGATACAACCCATCCCCAAACGGGGTAAGGACACTTCCAATCCGGCAAATCTCCGGTCGATAAGTCTCCTTCCGAACATCAGCAAGGTATTCGAGAAGGTAATCAATAGAGCCCTGCTTAAGTGGACTGAGAACAGTAATATAATTCCGGATAACCAATTCGGTTTTAAGGCGGGGCATGATACAATACATGCCGCGTCTAAACTGGTATCGGATATCCAATGGAACAAAAGCAAGAAACAATGCACGGGTGCCTGCCTGATTGACTTGGAGAAGGCCTTCTATACCGTATGGTTAGAGGGACTCTTCTACAAGCTGAGCAGGCTGGGCATAAGCAAACCACTGCTGTACATACTTCATAACATGCTCACCAGTAGACAGTTCATCGTCAAAAATGGCAATGTGACTTCTGCTGGAACATTTCTAATTAAAAACGGTCTGCAACAAGGTGCGGTTAATTCACCGATCCTTTTCAACATTTACACGAGCGATCTCATAGGATCACTTCACCATGCCATAGCGTACGCAGACGACTTGATCGCGTACAGATCAGGACCAAAAATCGAGGTCATTGCAATTCTCTTGCAACGTGACTTCGATAAGATTCAGCGATATTGCGATGACTGGAAGTTGAAGATCAACTTCCAGAAATCGGAAACCATTCTTTTTAGGACGCCGTTGTCTGGTGCCTCTAGGGATACCAGAAAGAATTGGCGAAAGTTCTCAATCGTGGGACCGCACGGACAGCCACTTGCGAGTCGAAGTGTAGTCAGATACCTGGGGCTCTGGTTAGACCAATATCTATATTTTAACAAACATATAGATGCTGCTCTGGCCAGAGCCAAAGGTGCTTTTGCCCTTACAAAGAGACTTTTTTATAGCAAGCAACTCGATGCAAGGGTAAAGGTAATCTGCTACATGGCCCTCATCCGGCCCATGCTCGTATATGGATGTCCCGTGTGGTTCAACGTGGGAGCAAGCTTATTGGAAAAGATTCGGGCGTTTGAGAGGGCTTGCCTTCGGGCTTGCCTTCATTTATACAGAACACCGGAGTCCCAGTACATAAAATTCTATCCCAATGAGGTCCTATACAACAGGGCTAATCTAATAAGAGTGGATAATTTCGTTATCAAGCTGATTCGAAGGCACATTGCAAGAGCAATGAGCTCGACGAACAACCTGATCTTCGGGGCTTATTACCCCAATTCCGAGTATCATGAGAGAGTGCGCCTTAACGGCTTTGTTCCCCCAGAGGCGTTCCTCTATTTTGATAAGAAAGGTCTGATCCAGGACAGATTGGCAGTGCCGCTAATCTTCCACGTTGCTCGGACAGCTGTGGATAGGCGACTCAACTACGACAGAGACGTTGCACACGGCAGTGTGGAGCGTCTCCGGTTTAGTAGGGCGGTATCGAGTCGCGATGTTGATGACGTACAACGTCAGTACGGTCATTTCTGGTGGCTGGCCGAAAGAGAGGAAACTCCTTCGTCGTTTCCTCCTAATCCAGGGTAGCCTGTTTGATGTTGAAAGTTGGCTGTTCTTGCCCATGGCCGACTTACATAGTTTAGGTTTAGGTAGTTTTTTAGGTTTAGGTAGGTGTAAGTAGTGAATAAAAAAAAAAAAAAAAAAAAATATAAATATATCCACAGCACTTGGATGAAAAAAATACAAAAAAAAAAATACAAAAAACATAAAAAAAAAATTATAAAAAAACAGCACTCGACAAAAAAAAAAAAAAAAAAAAAAAAAATTTACGTATAGAATACGTAAGGTAGAATAAGATAGGCTAATTTAGAATAAGATAGTTTTAAGATTTTTTTTTTAAGGTAGTTTATAAGTTTTATTTATAAGAATACAAAAAAATGTTCAGACACTAAGTTTTTGACCAATTTTCTTAGTTTAAATTTTAAAAGAACGAATAAATAAACAAGTTTCATGTTCGTTACGTCGAAAGACATAGTTTTAAGTGTTAGGTTTAGCTTAGAGCGCCCGCATAGGGCCAGTAAGTTAGAATAAGAATAGTTAAGTTAGTTAAGCTAGTTTTAAGCGTTTTGTCTAGCATGTAAGTTATAATGAATTACCCAATAAAAAAATGCATTAAAAATGAAAAAAATGAATCATTAATATAAACTTTGAAACAACAGCTTCACTAGTTTGTAAATGGAGCTTTGATGGAAGTTATTTTCAATACAAGCAAGCATTCTCAGACCCGGGAAATACAGACTGTATTTTGCCTTCTTAAACTGGTTGAAACCACTACTCTATGGAAAAATCCCCATTCATCCTCAACAATATACTGAAGACCAATCAAATTTATATTGTAAATATAAATTACAGACGATTTGCGAACAAAACTAGGTCGACGTAACTTTCGATGCTGATCACAAATATATCGTCGATATACTGAAGTCCTCTTTCATCCAAAATGTACTTATTGACTCTAAAATTCATAAAATATATACTCCTATAGCGGGTGTTAAGGCTATTTGAGGACAAATTTGAAAAAACCAAACTTATGCAAAACACACGTTTATTAGAATATAATTTGACAAATACGAGCAAATGCATATACCTCTGCGGGACATTTTTATTCAATAAAACCACCTTCAGCGTCGATAACAGCCTTAGTTCGTCACCGGAAACATGAGCATGTCGGAATTAAATAGTCCTTGTTGATGTTGGCAAGCCCTTGTACAATGGTATGGATGTTTGTTGGTTTTGTGTTCAACTACGTCTCACACAAAGTAATCAAATGGATTAGGTGGTCATTGTTATATTTTTCCTTTCCTCCGACATAAACTGACCACGTCCCATGGCATAAGTCTTATGTCGGAGGTTTTCATGAACCACACCGCGAATTAGTTGCTCAGACAGAAAGTCCCTTGCAATTGGCCTTATCGACGTTCCAGTGTCCTGGTTCCAGTTGCCAAGTGCAACATTCGTTCGGACTTTTCTTGCTACCCGAACCTGTTGAATGTTTTTTTACGTTTCGAAACAAGCGAAACATCGCCGCCAGTCCAACTAGCCGCGAATCTTGTGAACGAACGATCGGGCGACTTTCAAAAAGCAAAATATTTCAATAATAAATGAATAAAATAATGTAAAATAATAAATAATGAGTAAAAATGTAATGGGTAAATGTTTTATTTTTATTATTTATTTTATAGTCCCGATTTAACAACCCTTTTTTTTCTAGAAAAACAAAACAAAATCCTTATTCTACCGTTAAGCAGTCTTTTAACTATTGGTTGTTTAACAGACTTATTCATTTAGTAGGGGCTTTCTTATTTTAATAAAACTCTTTTCGACGACAAATAGTTGTTTGATGTCTTACTTGCGAGCAGTGTATGAAAATGGGAGCACTGCTTACTATTTCATTGGACTGTGATTACATTTGAGTTGGGCAAGAAGATTGACGAGATTTTTGTAGTCAAATATATAAAGGATATAAAATGAACAATCATGTTTCATATCCGAAATGTTCCATTTATTTCATATTTTCTCATTATCAGGTCAACCTCCAAGCAACAAACATGGGCTTTGTCATTTTCCTTAATGAGTAAGGCAAATATGAACACCGCCCGCGTGCTCAAGACTGCTTGAACAAGTCAAATGTGATCACAGCCTTGAGAAATATTTAAAAAAAAAATTGATTATCATTATTCTGCGTATAATTAACCCATTTCTAATGAATTACCTAGATATTTATGTGCATAATTTGATGATTTGGTGTTTATTGTAGAAATAAAAATAGTTTTTTTTTTTTCATTAACACCACCATCAGTCTTCTAGTTCTGGTTATAGAATTTCTTAAGGATCTCGAACTGCTGTACCCACCTGATGAGGTTCAATTAACTTTTTAGAAGTTAACCTAGGTATGTATCTTAAAGCCATTTACTTTTCACAAAGTTCTGGTTATAGAATATCTTAAGGATCTCGAACTGCTGTACCCACCTGATGAGGTTCAATTAACTTTTTAGAAGTTAACCTAGGTATGTATCTTAAAGCCAGAAACAGATGTTTAGCAGATTTTCAAGTTATTCGTATCTCAAAATACCGATGGAAACAGTTCAGTTATTCCGACGTAAGCTATAATTACTCATTCACTGATTAGCGTATTTCTCTGGAAATTTAAATTATTGAGCATGTCTACATGATTAGTAAAACTCGAGAAACTATTCATCTTTATCAAATCAACTTTGATTATCTCAAACAAAAATCGAATAAATGCTGAAGTTTGTATTTATCGTTATATTACTTATTTCATGGCTATTCATCGCTTATTAATAAGACTGTAAATGTTTAACATTTCGAAACATTCATTTCGCATTTGAGCATTTTTTGCATCATACCGACGGTATATAAAGGGTGTTTTTTGTAGAGGTTTGTTTTTTGAATTGGCAATACTTTTCCCAACGACAGCCTGTTTGACAGCTGAGAGCTGATTTGTGCTCAGTTTAGTTTGCCATTTTACCATGAATAGACTTATGTCAGAACAATGCTTGCAAATTGTAAAAATTTATTTCGAAAATCGTGGTTCAGTTCGCCCATCCAAGCAAATTTTCAAATAACCGTGAATTAACGCATACTCTAATTGATAATACGCATTCGCAGAGACGTCGTACAATGCACGCCGAGAAGCTGTTGCTGCTGAGGAGCGTAGTATTGAGGAGGACCCGAATGAGTCAATTCGCCTTCGTGCACAGCAATTGGAGCTGTGTCCATCCACTTAATGAAAGATTTTGTGGAAAGACCTTGGTTTACGAGCTTACAAGATCCAGCTTGTGCAAGATTTGAAGCCGCTTAACCATCGTGTGCATCGTACGTTCAGTGAATGGGCTGAAAACGAAATTGCTCTTGATCCTCATTTTCACCACAAAATTTTGTTCAGCGATGATGCTCATTTTTGGTTGAATGGGTACGTCAACAAGCAAAATTGCCGCAAGTGAAGGAAATACGCAAGCCATTATTGAGACGCCGAACGGTAGTCCATTTAGGCAAAAGTGCTTGCATAATTCAATTTTCGGGTGAATCTACTCGTATAATACAATGAACTTTTAAATTCATTGGATTAACAAATGTTTGGAGTTCTGGTAATCAAAATAAATGTTTCGTTTGGATTAATAATTTTGCTTGTAGAGTCAGTCAAAGTAGAGTAATTTTTATGATCACCTAAAAATTGATTTTTTTATAATTTTTATCATCATTTATTTTTCTTTTTGCATGATATATCTGTTCATTTATAAAATCAAAAATGAACACCATTTTTTTTTTTAAAAACTATTTAATTTAAAGTTTTTTAAAACACCATTTTCGGCACATTTTTTCTACTTTAGGTTGAGTTTAAAAAAAAAGTTAGGATCCGACCTAAACTCAACGGAAAATTAATTTCTATATATTTGTAAACATACTCGTATACCTAAGAAATCAGTTCCATGAACTTGCATGGCTGTGTGCTAGAGAGGTCAGTCATATTTTTTATTGTTTTTTTTTTTTCTAGTGTAGAAATCAAAAAGAAGTTTATAAACATTTTATTTTTTAGTTCTGCAAGCATACATACATATGTATATGGTGGGTGTGAATAAAATGTTATTGTAATTAAAAACAAAAAAAATGTCTTATTTTTTAAGGTACCTGTAGTATCGTAAAAAAAAATACCTGTAAATAGTAGCGATTAGTGTAGAATGTGTTTATACTTTTCTGTTAACATATTGACTGTCATGGCTATCATGTTTGATAGCCAGTGATGTTTCCGTTGTGGTCGTGGCTATCAATTATAATAGCCACATGTGCGTTGATACTATGCCGTGACATTCAAAATTGATAGCCACTAGGAACAAAATTCAATATAAAACAAAAAGTCTGGCACCCCGGGTAGTGCTAAGTAAACTTGGATTCAGAAGTTTGTGATTGGTTCACATTTTATAGCTTCTTACTTTAGGAAACAATAAAAAAGCATGAAAATTAGAAAACAAAATTTTTTAATTCAATTATAAAAATTCAATTTACAAAAATATGTTTTAAATTTGGAAGAAAAAGTGTTAATGAATAACATTGAAACATTCCCGGCTCATTTGGGATTGATTTGGGCAATCTTCACAAAAAGTACTAGTTTGCCTTGATTCTTTCCAAACAAACACTGCAATTTCTGCGAATTTTATTTCCGAAATCATTTAATCTATCCTTCAAGTGAAGAACTTTGACACGGCTATGTTCTGCTCGAATCGAACCTGTTGCAATGTTGAGAATCTCACTTACCAACATTTCTCTATATTTGCGTATACAAATTTTGTTTTTCGTTGCATGCTTGTATACGACCCAAGCATTGACAACTGAAACTCCAAACAAAAGTTCAACTCCTAATTTCTTGTACCATTTGATACCTTTCCGCAGAGTTGTAGCATATGAACCCATTTGGTCAGACAGATCAATTCCAGCTTTTCATTTATTGTAAGCTATAATTGCTTCAGGCTTGAATAATGACCTCTGAGCCTGTCGTCTTGGCCTAGGAGCTGCTGGTGGATTTGAGCTGATGGAGGGCTGAGTACTTATTTGTGATGTTCTTCTTGTAGAGAGCTTACGAACATCCCGTGTGTCCTTTCACTTTAAAACGACGATTCCGTCATCATCTTATCGAGAAGCAATTTCGCCCTTTTGTACCTTCTTCTACAAAATAAATTGAGCGCGAAATGGCGGCTTTATAAATCAAGATGTCTAACTAGCTTGCAGTAAGTGCTTCTGTCATTTCACTCACTATTAGGCTGCAGTTAGTATTTGTGCCATTTTACTATTGCACTGCGTTCAACACACGGTACTTACACTCAGTGCAGATCGGCTACTTTGTTTGATGTTTTGATTTACAAAGACCACTCCATAAATTTTGTAAAACATGTTTCAATTTCTCACTGTTTTATAATCTAGGTTTTTGAAATTTACAGCAGCTTACAAGTCAAGAATAATTTATAATGAGCAAATAAACTCTTTCACAAACTGAATCTCCTGGCTATCAAATATGATAGCCATAGCCCCGGACAAGTAGATAAAAGTCTAAATCTCGTACGGGAGCATGGCTATCACATATAATAGGATGGGGAAAAACCTTCCAAGGACCTTCTTAATTAATAAAAATACATCTAGATAGCTAAAATAATCCAAAGAAAACACAAATATAGGGAAAGAAACTGGTTAAACATTTCTGGGTAAACTGGGTAAACATTTCGAAAATTATCCAGGCAGTCAATGTGTTAAAGGTTTAAGAAGGTATACGAAAACTCTCATTGGAGAAGTATAAAAAGATGAAACGTTTTAGTCAAATGATCAGTTAAAAGTGAATCAGTCGAACAAACGATTGTATTAGAAAATATTAGTTAAAAAGTAAAAATGGGCATTCATACAACAATTTATTTGAACTTTTTGTCAACGTTTCGATTGAAAAAGAGTTTATGTTTGCCGTTAAAAATGAATACCACCTGCCCGATGAAAATTTGTTAAGCGGAAAGGTGTCCGAAATTGAAAACAAAATTATCACCAATTTATGCGCACCTTAAATCAAAATAGGTCGCAGCCCATAAATGGGACTGAGTATTTCACAAAGAATAAGGAATGGTTGGAATATTTTTTCCATATCGATACAGAAAGAACAGAAAAAACATGTGATTTACCAACTACATCAAAGTTATCAAGAGGAAGGCCAAGGAAATCAATAACTGAGTGCTGGACGTTCACCAAAAAACAAAAACTTTTAAATGCTATCGAAAATATAACTACTGAAATCTTTCTAAGGCCTTAGCTATGAAATATAACAACGATCTTGGAAAGATGAAAGCTGATATAACCAAGACAGTCTCTGCCGCAAATCCACTGCGAGTCAAAATATAACAATATAAGAAAGCATTTCTACTCCACTAGTGAGAATGCATTGGCTTTGCTTATGGATTTGGGTCTGTCAAAAGAAAAATATAAGATTTTGAGAAGTTCCCTCAAAAAACACAACGTCGATGTTCATCCATCCTACAGAATTATAACAATTGCGGTAAAAGAAGCAGCTCCAAGAAATTGCGAAATCACAGAAATATCAACAAGAGTGAAACTTCAAGACATGATTTATAAAAAAGAAAGGACACGACTAGGTTGCACATACTTGTGCTTAAATATGTCGAAAGAAAGTGAGATATTAATTTGGAATAAAAGCGTTCTAGTCATATCCAAGAAATAACCAATTTCCACAGGTACAATGCTGCACAGTACAATTTATCAGACACCTATGTAGTTGTGAAAATAAATATAACTATTACCCAAAGGACCGCTATGAGTCTCACGTTATTTCAAAATAAAGATACATATTTTCCACACATGTTCACAGAGCACGTAACATTAACAATTTTCAAGTAACACGTCCTTGTAAGAGAGAACTACATAAAATAGTGTAAAACTATTAAATCTTTTGTTTTTGGTGGATTGATCAGTTAATTTCTTATACTAAAACACTATCCAAGACATTTACTCAGCAACCTTAAAATAGGCGATCCCTGCTACGTACAAAAGTGACTTCAGTTTTGGTAGGTCGGCAATATAGCATTTCAAGAGAGATGGTCTTCACGGTCGGAGACTTATTAATACGAGTTAATTTTTCCGAGTCAAGCAGCAGAGATGTTTGACATTGCCCAAGCAATGTCTCCCGCTCAGTGATCGCGCACTTAACCACTGAGAGAGCTTCTCGAAATGTCTAATTCTTGACCTCGGTGCCGAATTGATGTTCCTGGACTCTCAACAACACTCTCACGAACTGCTTCGATGTTTTGTGTTGAACGACTTGTTGAAGGACGGCCAGAGTATGTAAGATCACTAATTCATCCAGTCTCCCTGAATTTTTGAATTAATCTCTTCACAGTTGATGAAGTTAAATCACTATTCCGACCATATACGAAAATGGCGAACTGTAGCTGCCAAACCTTCATTATTTTTAAAATATTGCTCAACAAGGAAAACGCGTTGTTCTGTCTTGTAGCACTCCATTTTTAATAACCCTGAACTGTCAGCTGTCATGCTGTCTTTTTTTTTCGTTGTCAACACTTTACCGGACAAATGGCCCAAAATACAAATCTTGCGTTCATTTTGTTACCCCCTTTACTCGTATAAAGTAACGTTTTTTTACAAAAAAAACTCAGCCGAATTTTTCTGGAACATCGCCAAACACACCTTTGAAGTTGTCAAACGAATGCGTTTGTTGTCGATTGTGAGCAAACGCGGTACCCATTTCGCGGAAAGCTTTTTCATGTCCAAATATTTATGTAAAATCGAAATCACTGAGCCATGTTATAAGCCTGTGGCCTCTTCAAGCTCACGCACTTTCACTCGCCGATCGTCCATTATCAAACCATGGATTTTGTCGACCATTTCTGGAGTGGTGATCTCAATTGGGCGACCAGAACGTTCGGCGTCACTTGTGCTTGAACGACCGCACCGAAATTGAGTAAACCAGTGGTGAATGGTTCCAATCGATGGTGAAGAGTCCCCATAATATTTGTTAAGCTTTTGTTTGGTTTGCGTGATAGTTTTTTTCTCGCAAAAAATAGTGTTTAATGAGGACTCGAAATTCACTTTTTTCCATTTTAACGAAAATGCTAGTAGGCGTCTTTGAAAGATGATGCTTTATAAAAAAAAATTAAATTTAAGGTGACGACACAATTTGTGTTAATTTTCAGGGACTTATTGACCTTCCCACCCTCGTAAGGGCAAAAACACCTTTGTTTAAATTTAATATTTGAGATGGGTTGGATACATACATACATATGTCACTAGTTGGTGAACCAAAAGCTTAAACTTGACAATTTTGTTTAAATTTCAAATTTATTTAATTTACAACTATTAGCAGACACTACCGGTCATTTGATTACCCACCAGTGGCGTGGCGTCCATACAAGCCGATTCCTTCCGGCTTCCCTTTTCAAATATCAAACATTTTTATTTTGCCACTTGCCAACAATCACATTCAATTATTTGTTCATCAAACCATTTTTCATTCATAAATCATAACTTTATACACTCTCGAAGATGAAATGCTCCGACCACTTCGGTTGTTTATTCATTTTTACTTGTACACAAACTCGCACGCTAGCGAGAGACAACTTATTTTTCAAAAGAAAAGCGTGTAATTATTTTTTTTTGAAAAGCCGTTCATTTTCGGGCTTATGCATTCATTTCTTCACAGTACGAACTTTCAACTCTATTCCTTTCTGGCATTAGTAGAAGTTTATTTGCGATTTCTTTGTCTAACATACATTCGCTTATGATGAAAATAACCCGGGATTTCTCGGCTTTTGTGGATGAACATTGGTGTAGGAGAAAGGTTTTAGTTCGAGGGAGTTTTTTTTTATTTTATTGTAGGCAACAAAATAAGCCGACGAAAATCGGGTTATTGGGTGATGTAGTGGTTCGAACGGTGTTTGAGGTTTTTCTTAAACTTGTTGGGTATAATTTCTTTGTAAATTTTTTTTTTTTTTTGCAAATTTGAAATGACAGTTGCAAATCGGTTGTGTAATTGTGCGTGATTTATTGAAAATTCGGATGCAAATTTTTGTGATTTTTGTGACTGCTAATTATTAGAAAAATTAAAATTTAGCAATTACATATTGGTAGTTAAGTTAGTGTTTTAAATTATTGAATTATTATAAAATAGGGAGTGAGCTAAATGAATAGTTATTAGCTATATACCAAGCAAGTAATTATAAATCTACTCAAGAGGTGCCCCATTGAACATTCTAATTATTTTTAGACAAGATGTCTCTAGTTAATTTTGAGTGTTGTTTAACTGATTTTCTTCTAAAAGAAACCCAAGAGTTCAGTAAGCTTTCTTTTTTGCAAAAAAAAAGTTATGGAACTAGGTCGATCGACACCATCAATGAAAATTAATTATACGCGAAAGGATAGGTATTTGCATGAGTCTTTTTACAAAAATAATCCATGGCTGACTGGCAGTTGCAAATTAAATAGAATGTTTTGTTTTCCTTGTCTTCTTTTTTCCAATTCTCCTAGTGTTTGGAGTCACACAGGTTTCTTTGATATAAACAATTTTATTAATTCTTCCAAAAAATATATTCAAACGGAAATGCATAAACGCAGCTGCTTGCATTTGCATGAATTTGACGAATATCGCATAAAGACTTCTTTAGAGAATTCTTATGAGGCTCATAATAGAAAAGTTGATCGCAATCGCGATTTAATGAAGCGTTTCATAGACACTGTAGTTCTTCTAGGAAAACAAGGGCTGGCATCCCGTAGTCACGACGAAAAATCTGGATCAAATAATCGCGGTAATTATATTGAAACCCTTTCATACTTGGCTAAGTACGACCATTTATCGGATTCGCATTTAGAACAAAGTTCAAGTTCCCAAAACTCCACTTTTTCCGGCCTCTACAATGATATTCAAAATGACTTGATACATAGTATCGCTGCAGTCATCAAATCCGAAATTAAGGATCAAATCAGTTCAATAAAATTTGTATCTGTGATGGTCGATGAAACACCAGATGTTAGCCACAGAGAACAGCTTAGTATTGTAGTGCGTTATTTAGTAGAAAATAGAATACAAGAAAAATCTCTAGGTTTCTTTGACGTGAGTGTCGGTCGAAACGCAGTTTTGTGTGATAAAATTATAAATGTCTTAGAGAGTTTTAACTGTAACCGGAATATATGCCCAATGAATCTAGTGTTATCTAAATCGTTAGAAAGCATTCCCGAGTTAAAATTATTTTTTGGCTTTGTTGGTAGTATCGTTAGGTTTTTTAATAAATCATCAAAAAGAACCAATCTGCTAAAGACAATTGCTGATCGACGAATGCCCGGGGTATCAGAGACTCGATGGCAATATCATTCGCGTATAGTGAACGTCTTATTCAATTGCAGAGAAGATATTATAAAAACTTTTGAACAGATTTTATGTGAACCAGGATAATGGGATAACGATACTCTGGTTATGTATGTATATGTTATAGCCAATGTTACAAGTCAGATTAAGAATAGGCATAGTTCATTTAGTTCATATATTTTCTTTGATGTATTAAACAAATCAAAATATGAATATTTTTCTAATTCAATGCCGGATGACAAAATATCTTCTTTAATTACCCTATTTCCTGGCATTTTTAATTTTACTACTTTAAAAAATGAACTCAAAGTTTTATACACTACCCCTTCACTTAAAAAGCTTGATGTTTTTCAACTTTATAAGCATTTTAATACGGAAATGCTTAGAGATACTTTTTCTCTAACATTGTGTGAAATCTTTTTAACCCTGCCTTTGACTGTGGCCCCTGTCGAAAGATCTTTTTCGACTTTAAAAGAAGCCCACACTTAAGAAATTCCCAAAAAGAAGAAAGACTCTCAGACCTGGCCCTTTTATCTATCGAAAAGCACCTTCTTTTAGAAATTAAAAATAACTCAAATTTTTATGAAAGAGTTAGCAGAATTCGTAAAAAATAATCGTAGGATAGGTTTAGAGTACAAATAGGTACTACATAATTGTAATTGCTAAATTTTTTATATTTAACAACGTTCCGAGTTATCAATAACTTATATAGATTACTTTGCCCAGAATGGCTTCTTTCGAAGCCACTTTTTTTATACGATGAGCTCATTGTCTACGCAAATTCCAATGACTTAAAGTATAACAAAGGTGGCTTAGATTGCATATCTTAGTCTGTTTTTCGAATAAGCACCAAAATGGTAAGTCTTCAATAAAACATTTTACTTAAACTTTTTTCGGCTTCCCTCTCTTGAAAATTCCGACCTAAATCACAATATATAGTGTCACAATATATATATTGCTTCGGATCCATTTTTAAAACTTTTATTTTCACATTTACCCTGCTATAGGCTGACCAGATAAGAACGATACGAAAATAAATTTAAATAAAACAACAACGGTGTGAGATATCATATTGATTCTGGCTTTATTTTGAAGCTACATTCATGCCATTATGTATGGAATAGCGCATCATTTAAATGGTCGCCTTGGCTTCGCTGGCAGTGTTTCAAGCGGTCGGTCCAATTTTTGATGACTCGGTCCAATATGTGCGGCGATATTCCGGCAATAGCGTCTCGAATGTTGACCTTGAGCTCGTCCAAAATGGTTGACTTGTTAGCGTAGACTAAGGACTTGACGTAGCCCCAGAGAAAATAATCGAGGGGTGTCAAGTCACATGATCGCGGCGGCCAATTGATGAACGCTCGCCGTGAGATGACCAAAATGACGCCAAATTTCTCCTTCACCACTTCGAGCGTTGCGTCGCTTGTAAAGTCGGTTAACATCGCTCTATACTTAGGACCATTGACGGTAATGGTGTCTCCTTCCTCATTTCGAAAGAAATAAGGTCCGATGATGCTGCCAATCTTTATGGATGCTTTGATGCTTGGTCGAACACTTGCGGATTGTGGTCGCTCCAATAATGGCAATTTTGCTTGTTGACATATCCGCTGAGCCAAAAATGGGCCTCGTCCGAGAAGATGATTTTTTGCCCAAAATACGGATCTCCAGCCAACATTTCCAGCGCCCAATTAGCGAACTCACGGTGTTGTCTATGGTCGTTCGACTTCAATTCTTGCGTCAGCACAATCTTATACGGATGTAGGCCCAAATCCAACCGCAAAATAAGCCTGGTTGACTCTCTGGCGATGACCAATTCAGCTGATTGGCGCCGAATTCTTCGATACTTCGGCTATGTTTTCTTGATTTCGCACCGATCTCTGTCTGGTTGGTGGCTTAAAGTCCAAAAGAGTGTACTCACGCTCAAACTTTTCCACGGTGCGACGAATTGCCTGCGCACTGAAGCCATAATGACGACCGACTTCACGACGAAATTCACGTTGCGTATTTACAACTGAGCCGGAATTTCGATAATATTTTTTAATAATTTCCACACGTTCGGGAAGTGTCAAACGATGCATGATGAAATGGCAAACCTTACTGAATATTTTGACAGCTGGATGTGTCATTGGTAACTTTGACAGCTGCTGAAACATTGGAAGAACTATCATTGCTATCTGGTCACCCTTTAAAAAAGTCATATGGAAGGATGAATTGAAAGCCGTATTTTTTTTAAGTTTAATTTGGATGGCCCTGATGGATTTCAATATTACTTTCAAGATTTGAGGAAATCGGAGTTGTTCCTGTCACATCGTCGCACTGCTGTTGGTTCCATCATGGTGTGGGCTGCAATTTCATTTCATGGCGCAATAGATTTGGTTATCTTAGAAGGTCGGCAGAACTCAGCGGATTACATCAAGCTTCTTGAAACGCAAACAAAATTTTCACGAAATGTTCGAGGGCCAACGGTGGATTTTTTACCATCCACACAGTAGTACGTGCAAAACAGTGGGTTACAAGCAACAATGTGGATGTTTTGGATTGGTCACCTCTATCTCCCGATCTAAATCTAATTGTTTGGAGATGGCTGTCGTGAAAAGTTTACGCACAAGGAAGACAATTCGGATATAGAGAAGGACTTATTAAAGCCATTGTAAACGCTTTTGAGGAAATTCCGTTAAATTATTTAAAAAAATTGTATCTATCCTTAGAAAATAGACTTTTTGAAGTTGTACGCAATAACGGAGGACCCACAAAATATTAACAATTAAACAAATATTGAAAACATTTGTTTTTCCTTTTATTTTTACAGATACGGGGAATCAAGTGTCACTGTTAAAGTAGGCAAAAATCCGAAAATGGGAATTTCCCTTTAGACTTCATTAAATTTGTTCAATTTTGTCATCAGGTAGAGAACAAGTGAAAATAAAAGTATTGGAAGTGGATCCGAAAAAATACGAGTATTACCTCTTCTGCATTATGATTTAGGTCGAAATTTAAAATGAGGATAATCAAGTGACCGGTAGTGTATATGATAGATGCAGGTACGTGTGACTTAGTCGTGTGCTTTATTTTCATAGTTTTACTGGACTATAAACACTGCACTTCACCTGTACAAATAACAAATGCGACTATATTGGAACAATAAATAATATGAAACCCAGACACTACCCACAAAACGATTCCAACAAAAACTCCTTGTTCGGGCGTCAATTTGTAAGTAAGATCACGATAAGGTAAACAAACGAAAATGGAGGTAAAGGTGCCCTAAGATATTTCGGCTAAATTAAATGGTAATGCACAAGTTACTTAAGAACTTGGCGGTGTACATTGATACCTCGTAATTAAAATTGCCATAGGAGTACTTCCCGTTGTAAAGGAAGAGATTAATAATCACAAATAAGAGGTTAATGATCACTTGACAGATACAAACAATAACTGTTTTGTTGCTTGTAGGTAAACGTATAACCAACTTCCTAATCTTATCTTCAATCCCCCTATCGCCAGTTTTCAAATAATTGAGAAACCATTTTACGACGTGGTTCAGTCAACTGTTTTATTCAGAAGCTAGCGGACAATGAAGGGGCTACCTTTTATTTCGGGGTTAGTTTTTGCTATACTCAACTCTGTTTTAGCCGGACCTGTCGTAAGCTCTTAATATCCAATTACATTTCTCTTATTCTTCGTTTTCATCTTTTTTGTAGAAAAGCAGAATTATCGGTGGTACACCAGTTCCCATTGGTGCACTTCCATGGCAGGTGATCCTCAAGAAAGACGCATCCGATGACCTTCTATGCGGTGGCTCGGTCATAGCACCCAACTGGGTCCTAACTGCTGCTCACTGCTCCTATGGGTTAAGTTCCATTTTTCTGATCTTTGGAACAACCCAGTTGAACACTTACAGTATAGCGATGACTTCTACTCAACTCTTTCTTCACCCACAATACAATCCCACTAATTTGAACAACGATGTGTCACTGATTCAGCTGCCCACTGAACTGACCTACTCAAACACTATTCAGCCAATCAACCTCGTGTCAGCCTCGCAATCTACTAACAGTTTTATAGGAACTACCGCCCGCATTGCAGGCTATGGGTACACAGACGATGAGGATCTTGAGTTCTCCAATATTCTGCTCAGCGCAACGGTGGATATCATTGACAACGAAGCCTGTGTTGCTAAATTCGGAGCCGATATAGTTATCCAATCGACTATGTGCGCCGAAGGATTCAACGGAAACAATCAGAGTATCTGCAGCGGAGATTCAGGTGGTCCGCTTATTACCCTAGATTCCAATGGAAATTTTATCCAAATTGGAATAAATTCATTTGTGGCACAGGATGCGTGTACTGAAGGATACCCTTCGGGTTATGCTAGACTAACGTCGTTCCTGACTTATATTGAGTCAACGACAAATTTGGATTTTAGTTAAATAGGCCAGACGTCTTATTTTAAAAATTAGAGTGCCGCAGGTGCTGTTCAGAACTAGTGTCCGAAGAGATCATTGACGATACCAAGCAAGTGGCTGATGAAATCTTATCATTTATAAAATATTTGAACATGTGCCTTTTCAATGAAAAATTATCATGTGAATAACATTCTTCTATCTAATCAGTCAAAAATTGTTTTATAAGTGTGTTTTGCAACAATGAATAGATGGACGGGTCTGCCTTAAGGTCGACGCAAATTTGTTTTCTTCACCGACTTATATAATCTGGTTGTGTTTTAAAGAATAATTTGTCACTTTCCATGCAAGACACTCTTCAAAGATACATTCATTATGTTGTATACTCCCTTTTCAATTATACCGGATGTTGCAGTTTAAGCGACAAATACTCTGGACGTTGTTTCTTTTTACGACAGAGCGAAACATTACTTGATAACTCTTAAACGGTTGCAACTAGGAAGTTGGTTTTGGTATTTTTAATATGATGAGACAAAATAACATTTGACAAGTCGTTGGTAAACTAGAACCTTAAAATTTTATTTCAAAAAATTGTCCCTTAATTTTTTTTTTGTATCAATATAAATAAATTTATAAATGTCTCATAGAAAGTTCTTAGCTCTGAGTAACACGAATGTAAAAGATCATCATATGTTAACACTAAGTAAAAACATGGGGAGTAATTATTGGTTTTTTAGCAAAAATATGCATTCTTGAAACTACTATTTTCACAATTTGCAGAGATTTGGTTATTGCTACCTTACTACTTAACTACCCTTAAATTTGTTAAGATTTACCTAATCTTAACAAAGTTATTATAATTCTTCAATTAATAATTGGAGGAAAAGCTGCTACTAAAAACCTCAATACAAACTTAAGTTATAAGTCATCAAAATCAGAGAAGTGTTGGTGTGTTGTGTGCAAATAAATTAAAAACACAAATAAATTTACAAATATAAATAAATTAATAAATAAAAAAACAATTAAAAAACGAATGGATAAATTGATAAATGTAATAAATTAACAGATATAAATATATTAAGAAGATAAGTAAGTTAACATATATAATGAATAGATAAACAGGTTTAATTAAATGAACAGATATAAATAATTAACCAGTATAGATAAATTAATAAACATAAATAAATTAACAAATATAAATAATTACTAAATAAATAAATAAGTTAACAAAAGTAAAAAATAGATAATCAAATTTAATTAAATGTGCAGGTATAAATAATTAACAAACACAGAAAAATTAATAAACATAAATAAATTAACAATTATAAATAAATTATAAATAAATTAATAAATAACAAATTTAAAAATAGATAAATAAATATGTATGTAGTACAAATAATTAATAATAATAAATAATATGGGCGTCGTGGCGTAGTGGTTAGTGTGTCGGATCACTACGCAAGAGGTTCCAAGTTCGAATCCCAGAAAACACCAAAAAGTTTTTTCACGATCCCACCTCTCGCGAACGTCTGACAAACATCCGAGAGTATTGTTGTCACGAGAAAGCTTCTCGAAACAAATTGTCGTTCGGATACGGCACTAAACTGTAGGTCCCTTCCATTCGTGTGAAAAATATAACGCACACAACACGAGTAGTTGCGAGAAGCTAGGCCCTGGCACTTAAAGAGCTGTTGCGCTAAATATTTTTTTTTTTTAAATAATATTGAATAGTATGATCAATAAATAATAGCAGACATTTGTATTATGTACTTGTTTGATGGAGTAGACCTGAAATCAAGTCGTTGTCAGATGAACTGCAAGACCATCTGTAACGCTCGAATAATCTGCTCAGTCTTATAGACACTTTTTAAATTTTTGAAAAGTGTCTTAAAAAATCATTTTCAACAGCTTGTTTTGTGGTACCTGTAATCTACGGAGGTGAATTTTGCACAGTTGCCCCATACTGGTGATCCATAAATCATTATTGCTTGAAAGATTGCTTTAAAAATAATGAGTTTGATTTCGTAACTCATTTTTGATCTCCGAACTGAACTTTTCTAATTGTTTCTTGGACATGACTAAATGTTAATGATTTGTCCAGGTGTACCCCAAAATACTTAGCACTTGATTTCCATTCCGTTTTTATATTATCTGTTGCTTGGTAAAAAGGAGACTTCTCTTTCTAGTAAGAAAAACAGCCAGAGTCTTTGGAGCATATATTTTAATCTTCCAATTGCCGAAGTAGGTTTGGACAACATTTAAGTCAGATTGCAAATTAGTTACAATATTTGAACCAATCAAATCTGTAGAATAAATGCATGTGTCATTTGCAAATACAGAAAATTCGCAATTGTTTAATCTTGGTACCCCTACTTTAATTAAGAAGTTAATGAAAGTACGCCCTGATAAAAATGACTGGATTATTTTAATCAGATAGATTTGAAATGGAGACTAACAATTTTGTGTAGCAATCCCTTATGCCAAACTGTGTCGAAAGCAAGTTTATTATCTGTGATGTTAGCCGTGAGCGCGTTGATTTCTCCCAAGAAGAAAAACTTGCTGGTTGTCTTTGGAGTTGTTATTGTTGTTGGAGTAGGTGTTGGTCAACACATTTAAGCGATTGGTTGTACTTGTAGGAGTTGGTGTTTGCATAGACAGAGGCAAAGTACTTTTTCGAGAGCGGGAAAGTCGTTTGTGTTTTAAACGAACCCTTGAAGTTGATGTTTTTGCGGATTGAACTTTGTCGGATGTGAATTATTTTTATTAGAGAGCCGTCCTCTAATTTCAAAAAATGATTAACGACTTTCGCAAGATGGGTCCGAAGATTTATGCGTTTTACTTCAGTTGGCACATTTTATATATACTGATTGACAATCATTTGTATTGTGGTTTTCGGAACAAATTCCACAATGATTTTTGATATGACAATTTTTTTTTCGCCGTGACCGAACATTCGACAATTGTAGCACTGTATAACTTTGTTGCGTTGTCATCGGACAAAGTCCTATGTGACGTGGGATTTGAGATCATTTAACTTACTTATACGATGACCAGATAAGAACGATAGGAAAAGAAATTTAAATAAAACAACAACGGTGTGAGATATCATATTGATTTTAGCTTTATTTTGAAGTTACATTCATGCCATTATATATGGAACATAATTTTAATTGGCCGCCTCGGCTTCGCTGGCAGTGCTGCAAGAGGTCGGTCCAATTTTTGATGACTCGGTCCAATATGTGTGGCGTTATTCCGGCAATAGTCTCGAATGTTGGCCTCGAGCTCGTCCAAAGTGGTTGGCTTGTTAGCGTAGATTAAGGACTTGACGTAGCCCCAGAGAAAATAATCGAGGGGTGTCAAGTCGCATATCGCGGCGGTCAATTGATGAACGCTCGCCGTGAGATGACCTAGTCGTCAAATTTCTCCTTCACCACTTCGAGCGTTGCGTCGCTTGTATGGCATATAGCTCCGTCTTGTTGGAACCACAGCTCGGATATATCGATTTTGTCGAGCTCTGGCCACAGAAAGTCGGTTAACATCGCTCTATATCGAGGAACATTGACAGTAACGGTGTCTCCTTCCTCATTTCGAAAGAAATAAGGTCCTATGATGCCGCCGTGCGATAAACCGCACCAAACAGTAAATCTTTGTGGATGCATTGATGCCTCGTCCGAGAAGATGATTTTTTTATTTTTATTTTTATTAATTAGCGAACTCACGGCGTTGTCTATGGTCGTCCGACTTCAATTCTTGCGTCAGCACAATGTTATACGGATGTAGGCCAACTGCAAAATAAGCCTGGTTGACACCCTGGCGATACCCAATTCAACTGATCGGCTCCGAATCGACATTTCTGGGTCTTCTTCCATACTGGCCGCTACGGCGGCTATGTTTTCTTCACTTCGCACCGAAATCTGTCTGGTTGATGGCTTAAGGTCCAAAAGAGTGTACCCACGCTCAAAGTTTTCCACGGTGCGACAAATTGCCTGCGCACTGAAGCCATGATGACGACCGACCTCACGACTGAATATTTGGCAGCGGATGTCATTGGTATCTTTGACAGCTGCTGAAACATAACAATTGGAAAAAACTATCGTTGCTATCTGGTCACCCTTTAGTAGATCCGCACTAAAGAAATACAAGATAAAATACATCAGTAAACCCACTATAGTTCTTTTTGATGATTTTTATGTTTTGAACTTTTAGTCTTAAGGTTATATGTAAGTTCATTTTTAAGAGTTTCGACGGGAAGTTCGTCAAGCCCATATAGCCTGACCTTAAAAATAACTTTTTTCTTCGCCAAATGCGGCCGTTTTTGCTACAAATCGGCTTGGAATCGATCCAGCAGCTCTGCGTAATATGCGGCGGTGATCGTTTTACCCTTTTCAATGTAATCGATGTGAATAACACCGCGCGCATCCCAAAAAACTGTCCAATGACCTTGTTTGCTGACAAACCCGCCTTGGCCTTCTTCGGCTTCGATTCACCAGGAGAAGTCCATTGTTTTGACTGTTCCTTGATTTCTGGTGTGTTGTGGTGAATCTAGGCTTCATCGACGGTTATGAAACGGCGCAAAAACTCAGCTGAATTTTTCTGGAACATCGCCAAACACACCTTTGAAGTTGTCAAACAAATGCGTTTGTTGTCGATTGTGAGCAAACGCGGCACCCATCTTGCGGAAAGCTTTTTCATGTCCAAATATTTATGTAAAATCGAAATCACTGAACCATGTGTTAAGCCTGTGGCCTCTTCAAGCTCGCGCACTTTCACTCGCCGGTCGTCCATTATCAAACCATGGATTTTGTCGACCATTTCTGGTGTGGTGACCTCAATTGGGCGACCAGAACGTTCGGCGTCACTTGTGCTTGAACGACCGTACCGAAATTGAGTAAACCAATGGTGAATGGTTCCAATCCATGGTGAAGAGTTCCCATAATGTTTGTCTGTCAAGTTTTTGTTTGGTTTGCGTGATACTTTTTTCTCGCAAAAAATAGTGTTTAATGAGCACTCGAAATTCACTATTTTTTCATTTTAACGAAAATGCTAGTAGGCGTCTATATAAAATGGCTGCCACAACAAAACTATTTGATAGATCTGTTTGAAAATTTTGAAAGATGATTCTTGACAAAAAAAATAAATTTAAGGTAACGACACAATTTGTGTTAATTTTCAGGGACTTATTGACCCACCCTCGTAAGTATGTTTATATCGCGGAATATAGTATGCACTTCATGATGATTGATGGAATTTTGTCTTTTCTTTTTGAGGTTGGAGTTGTTTGGATTTCGTCGTACTCAATTTCAGTATCAGAATCAGGCAAACACTGAAGAGGAGTTAAATAATTGGTTATGGAGTTGTCTCCTCTAGAGTTCTTTTTTAATGTTTGAAGGCAAATTAATGTCTTCAACATTAGAGGTCCGAGTTCTCTTAGAAATTGTGTCTATTTGTTATACTAGTACAGCACAGGAAAAAGAAAGTCTTGTGAATTCAAAGCGCCGATTGATACAAATCGTATAATAGCTATAACAAACCAAAATACATATCTTTTTTTGAAAAATAAGGGAGGGTTTGACCGTTTTAAATATATGGTCGAATTGTAAAGAATATCAACCTCTTTATATTTAAAAAAAAACGTTTAAAGAAACGTTTTTTTTTAACATTTCCGTCTAAAATAAAGTTATTGTTGCCGTGAAAATTCATCAATCTTGGTATTACTATAATAGAGAAACTCGAAAGTGTGTCTCCCAATTCTGTCCGTCTGTATATGAGACTGCAGCCTAATTGACTCGACGATTTACTTCAAACTTCATGTTTCTAGTTCCAGTAAATTTATTAAAAAAAATACTATTTTTTAAAGTGAACGTGTTTATGGGCGGATCTCCCTTTCCCCAGATAAGAGAACAATAAACTCTAACGATTTAGCGCAAATTTAAGCTCCGCGAAATTAGGCTACATGAAAAAGCCCTCAAACAGAAATTAGGCCCCAAAAATGTGGATACAGTACAACAACAACAAAAATTGTCTAAATTTGGGGTGCAAATTAATTTTTTTTTTCGGCCTTATCTCATTTTTTCAATTTTTTTTAAACAATTAAAATATGGCAAAAGTTTAATAAATTAAAATTCGATGTGAATCAAACAGTACTTTGGTGGCGCAAAAAATTGTGGACATCTCTTCGACTCATACGAGTACACTAGACTTCTTTCGGCCTCACATACAGTTGCTCAGGGCGCCGCTAAGCGGCGTGTAGTACATTTCATTTATTTTTGGAGCCTTATTTCATTTCAATTGGGGCTTTATTTCCATTTTAGAATTAGGGCTTAATTTCATTATGAAAAATTACCCCAGTTTTAGGGCCATATTTTATTTTTACTTTTAGGGGCTTTTCCAACTGAATTTTCTACCTAACGGTGTGTCACACTCCCCGTAACAGTTTACATTTTTTATGCCCCAGAAGACTTAAAAAATCAAATTTGCATAGAATTTTTCACATTTTACATGATTTTTCCCCATCCAGGGTATATTAAGTTCCACACATAGTTTGTAATATAGAGAAATAATAACGATAGACCCCCCAAAAGTATATATGTATATTTTTGCACATGACACCTAGCAATCGCAACGCTTAAAAGTCTGCGATGTATCCCATTCCAAGTGTATCCACACACTTGCGATTTAAATCGCTACCATTAAAAAATCATGGTCGCAACAAGATATGGGAGTGTACGCACTTGTGGTTTTCTATCGCACAATTATTTAGTTTAGCGGTTTTGTTGCCGCAAATTAAAATGGGTCATATGGATTAGCATGAATCTTCGCGCTCATGCGACTGACTATTGAATGGAAGTCTTGTCAGTATTAAAATATATTTCATAGGGAAGTGTTATGTTGTGGCAATTTTGTTGGGCCTAAAAAAAAAATTATTGGGTCGATGACGTTATTATTGAAATGTTACTTAAGGGACAATTTCATAAAATTAATTATAATTTATAGAATGTACTAAACAATTTGATGAATTACTTCAACTAGTTACTATTCCTTCGACTTTTTGACCTTTTATCATATAAAGCTTACCGTTTTTCTACTTTTATGGTTAACTTTTCTGTATCAATAATAGTGTTCGATGGTACTTCACCACAAACTGACTCGTTATCGGACATTTTGCAAACTGCATAATTTTCTCAACAAACAAGTCGCAAGTACGCGAAGGATTATGCTTATCCATATGGTCCTCTTTATTTTGCGACAAACAATCGTCAATAAAATACAGTTATGCCAATTTATGCTCCCGAAAGATCGCTTAGAAGTAGACCATTTCTTTTTCCTCCTGGACATCGAACAAACTACTGCCTAAATGAGCCTATTACAAGAAGCACAATCTCTTTCAACGAAGTATGCAATATTGTTGACCTATCTTATTCGCGGAATAGTTTCAAAAACACTGTCTTCAATTTGTTTTCTTAACGCTTTAAGAATTATTTTTTTTTTTTTTTTTTATAATTTGCACGTGTTAAAGGGGATATGAATACCCTTATACTCATTTTTAGAACACGTGCGTTTTGTGGAAGGGGAGGAGACAGAGTGGTGTAGTTTGAAACTCAGGTGATATTAAGTTTCTGCAAATTCCAAGAGTTTGTTTTCGCTATTATTGTCGTTGCTTATGATTCACAGTATTTTTGTCCGTCCTCCTGATGTCATCATTACGATCAAGTTGCATTTTAGCCATATGACGACTCTACTGCCAGTGTTATGCCTTCACAGTAGAGTTGACTTAGCTTTCGCAAGTGATCGACTTTTTTATTTACTTCATGCGAAATAAATAGATGATTCATGACATCTGGATTCGAACCGTGAATCAACAGCATGACAAGCGATGATGTTACCACTACACCACGGCCACCCTAATTGTACATATGTATCTATTTATTTTTATTATTTTTTTTTATTTAACTCTAATTGTATATTATTATTAAGTTATTCTGTAATCTGCAAAGTTATGCTTGTAGATGATTAAATAAATAAAATAAATAAATAAATAAATAAAATAATCGCTGCGATTATTTGATCGCATATATGTGCGCATTAAAAGCTGTGTGTTATAGGTTCCGCCTGTACGCCTATATAACATACTGACAACATATCTCGGGAATAGACTCTTCGAAATTTCAGCTGGCACACCGCAAGGATGCGGTCCGCGTCTGTATTTTCTACGAGGGTGGGGCAATGAGTCCTTGAAAATTAACACAAATTGTGTCGTCACCTTAAATTTAATTTTGTTTTGTCAAGAATCATCTTTCAAAAGAACGCACCCAAATTTTCAGACAGATCTGTCAAATAGTTTTGTTGTGGAAGCCATTTTATATAGACGCCTACTAGCATTTTCGTTAAAATGGAAAAAAGTGAATTTTGAGTGCTCATTAAACACTATTTTTTGCGAGAAAAAACTATCACGCAAACCAAACAAAAGCTTAACAAATATTATGGGGACCCTTCACCATCGATTGGAACCATTCACCATTGGTTTACCCAATTTTGGTGCGGTCGTTCAAGCACAAGTGACACCGAACGTTCTGGTCGCCCAATTGAGGTCACCACACCAGAAATGGTCGACAAAATCCATGGTTTGATAATGGACGATCGGCGAGTG
Source organism: Pocota personata (assembly GCA_963082735.1). NCBI lineage: Eukaryota > Metazoa > Arthropoda > Insecta > Diptera > Syrphidae > Pocota > Pocota personata. Next base: position 83,906,120 of record OY720430.1, read on the forward strand.
AAAGAGCGTGAGCTTGAAGAGGCCACAGGCTTATCACATGGCTCAGTGATTTCGATTTTACATAAATATTTGGACATGAAAAAGCTTTCCGCAAGATGGGTGCCGCGTTTGCTCACAATCGACAACAAACGCATTCGTTTGACAACTTCAAAGGTGTGTTTGGCGATGTTCCAGAAAAATTCGGCTGAGTTTTTGCGCCGTTTCGTAACCGTGGATGAAGCCTGGATTCACCACACCACACAACACACCAGAAATCAAGGAACAGTCAAAACAATGGATTTCTCCTGGTGAATCGAAGCGGAAGAAGGCCAAGGCGGGTTTGTCAGCAAACAAGGTCATGGCGACAGTTTTTTGGGATGCGCGCGGTGTTATTCACATCGATTAGCTTGAAAAGGGTAAAACGATCACCGGCGCATATTACGCAGAGCTGCTGGATCGATTCCAAGCCGATTTGAAGCAAAAACGGCCGTATTTGGCGAAGAAAAAAGTTATTTTTCACCAGGACAACGCACTGGCGCACAAGCCCGCAGTCGCAATGGCAAAATTGCATGAGTTAAGCTACGAACTCCTCCCTCTTCCAGCATATTCCCCAGATTTAGCCCCCTGGGACTATTTCTTGTTTCCAAACATGAAGAAATGGCTTGAAGGTAAGAGATTTGGATCGAATGAGGTCATCGCTGAAATAAACGCTTATTTTGAGGGGCTCGAGAAATCGTATTATTTGGAGGGCATCAAAAAATTGGAGAAACGTTGGATAAAGTGTATAGAGCTAAAAGGAGACTATGTTGAAAAATAAAATGTTTTTATACCGAAAAGAGTGTTCCTTATTTCATTTTTCAGGGACTTATTGACCCACCCTCGTATATACCCGCGATATACCGCAAGAAGAAAGCACCGTCTTAGCTACATTTGCCGATCACGCTGCTATCCTTACAATATGTAAAACGATCGAAAAAACAACTGTACAACTGCAAAGCGCTCTGAATAATGTAAATGAATGAACAAACACCTGGCGGATCGCCCTCAACGAAAACAAATCGGTCCGTATTCCGTTCGCCAACGAGTCTAAATATCTCGGAATGACACTTGACGCAAGTCTGGAATGGAAGTCGCACGTGAAAAAGAAACATAAAGAACTCGAAAACAAATACCGAGAAGAGAAATGTACTGGTTACTTGGAAAATATTCCAGGCTTAACATTGAGAATAAGCTGCTCTTATACAAAGACACCTAGAACACCTCATAGTGTCTATGGAAGATTATTACCTTCCCTCTGATAAAAATACACCTAAAAACCATTCAAATCGGACAAAGAAGGGCGTAAGACCTGAACTAAAAGATATTATAATATTTACTGTATTTTTGCATAGAGATTGTTTCTCGTTTTTGGATGTACTCGAAATAACTTCCTAAGATGTTTTCTTTCAATATCTCAGGGAGTCTATGGATGAACTTGAAAGCTAATGCTATACGTACGCTTATCGACATATCCGTACAGGCTGTCACAGTGAATATATTCCTTGTGGCAATTTCGTTATATACGTGCGCCTTATAGGAGGAACCACGGAGACGAATAAATTTGAGCCAAATTTCTAATTTTTCGAGAACAATGCGTTTATTTTCTAACTTGTATACATCTATTTGCATACCTCTCTAAAAGTTATCGGTAAACCTAAAAATCTGAAGCTTTGCAGACTTAAAGTACGGTGACGGAAGAAAATAATGCAGTAACATTTTAGAATTTCGGAGTACAGTGTTTTGAGCAGAGTATTTTTCTTTCGGCTTATAAGACGAGTATATACAATTTCCTAAAAATGTGAATATAATTTAGCACAATTTTTGATTTTTGAAATATGTATAGGGCGTTGTACAGTACATTTTTTCGATCTTTATACAATTTTCCTATGTGTACGGCTCGTAGATGACGAAATACAAGCTGTTGAAAAAATTTGTTTTCTCTTCGGACTTACATACTCGTATGTACAACTTTTCCATATGCTTGTTCCATATCTCCCTAAAATACTCCAAATAATGTAGGAAGCTGGAACTTTGTGCACTCGTAGAATGGATCATAGTGCAGAATCTTATAATACATACTAAGATTCTCGTTTATAGCTGAAATTAGCAAATAAATCTAAATGCCTTGCTACATGGCTGGCGACTAGATACAATGGTTAGATAGATTGGAGGGAGCAGCGCGTCCGACGTTAAGTGATTACCTATGATAGTAACCTTACCCTTTATTACTATTTTGTTTAAAACTTGCTAAATATAATAGCAGTGTACTCTCTTCTAAGCGGATAAATCGACAAATTCTTGAGAACAAACGGTGCTCGCTTAAAAGGGAGTACACTAATAAATTTGTTCGGTTTACCACCAACAGATTTATTTGCTACAAATGAAGAATTCCTAACAAATACATTATTTATGGAAGTCTTGGCCTTAATAAAGTAAACTTTATAAAAAAAAAATGGAGCTTCGCGGAAAAAAAACATGAAATGTATGTCGGCGATTAGAGAACTTTTAGTAAGTTTGTCAGTATGCTTAACAAAGGCATATTTCGACATTTCCTTCCATACTATATTTTTTCCGGAGTGAAAACCTAACATTTATGGGCTATATAGTGATACCAAGATTAATCAAAATCTTGAGATCGAACATTTTCAGGAAACCAATACTTGCCCTACGCAACAAAAAAAAAAAAAAAACATTTCGAATATTTCTGCAGACATCGGGGCAGTGAGCAAATGAAGTTCCTCTGCATGTAGCCATTCTAATTTTTTTTCCACAATCTGATGAGTTGAGCAACAAAATTTAACAATTTTACTTACGAACCCCTTCCTCTTTTTCAGATCGCATCTTTCTTCATGCAAAACAGGGGATTCTCTTTCGGTATCAGCGATGTAACTCCGAGCTCTAAATTGCTGGAAGAGAAGCAAAAACTCCTTGAGAAAGGCTATCGCAAATGTGACGAATACATCATTCAAATGAAAAAAGGAACTCTACAATGTCAGCCAGGTTGTACGCCGGAACAGACTTTGGAGGCTGTAATGCTGCGTGAATTGTCCAGCATTCGTGAACAAGCGGCTAAAGCTTGTTTCCGTGAGTTGCACCCTACTAATAGTGCGCTTATAATGGCACTCTCCGGGTCAAAAGGTTCGAATATTAACATTTCCCAGATGATTGCTTGCGTAGGACAACAGGCCATTAATGGAAAACGAGTGCCGAATGGGTTTGAGGATAGAGCCTTGCCGCATTTTGAAAAATTCTGTAAGAATTTATGGAGTAGATTTCTTCAATAAATTTCATAATTTTTTTTTTTTTTTTTTCGGCAGCGAAAATTCCTGCAGCTAGAGGTTTCGTTCAAAATAGTTTCTTCTCTGGGCTAACACCGACTGAGTTTTTCTTTCACACAATGGCTGGTCGTGAGGGTTTGGTGGACACTGCGGTGAAAACCGCTGAGACTGGTTATTTGCAGAGACGATTGGTTAAGGTTGGCCCCGAATTGTTGAATGGAGTTCTTATATTGTTTTCTTTTCTGTTGTCCCTCTTTTCAGTGCCTTGAAGACTTGGTTGTTCATTATGATGGCTCTGTGCGTAATGCTATAGGCGAAATCGTTGAGCTTATCTACGGTGGGGATGGTTTAGATCCGATTTTTATGGAAGTGAAAAACAAACCAGTGGACTTTGTTCGTCAATTAAATCACTTGCGTGCCGTTCATCCATTTAGAGAAGAAAGGGCTCTTAAATCTGCGGAAATTAGACCGTTCGTTAGGAAAGTTTTGAAGGAGAATGAATTCTTGAACAGCCGAAAGGACTTTCAAAGCGAAATTTTGTAAGTAGAATCTATAAAATTATTTCAACAACAATTTCAGTCTCTCTCTTAGAACTTTCATTGACAAAGTTGGCACACGTATTGGGGAGATTCAAGAGCGGTACAAGAATCACCGAAATCTGGCAAATGAAATCGATAGATTTAGTGAGGGGCAAATACGAACATTTATGCGTTGGGTAAATGACAAATACAACCGTGCTGTTACAGAGCCTGGGACAGCAGTTGGTGCTGTAGCAGCGCAGAGTATTGGTGAACCAGGTACACAGATGACACTGAAAACTTTCCATTTTGCTGGTGTGGCTTCGATGAACATTACTCAGGTGAGACTGCAAATATTATAATGTGTAATAATATACTACCTTTAAGCATTTTGCTACATTTTTAAGATCTTGATTTTTTTAACGAAATATCTTATTATCTGTATTCATGCATTCATAACATCTAAAAAAACACTTTTTCATAAATAACTTTAAGTCTGCCAATCAAATTTTGCAACAGACAGAGTTAAAGAAGAAACAACTTCACGACAACGCAAGATACCATAGGTTGCTTTAAAGAATCATCAACTCTTAAGACCCAGAAGATAAGCGGAAGGTCGAAATTAACATCAAAACAGGAGCACCAGACTATAAAATTAATAAGCAGCAGGTATTCCCCCTCCCTACCATACCTAAACAAACGTCTTCTTCTTCTTCTTTAAATACACTTAATGTCGCCGCGCCACCGAAGCCCATACACAAGCGAGTTTCGTTTAAATTAAACCCAACTTCTCACACTGGCTCCTCTCAACCGCTACAACCCTCCGCGCCAACTGCTGTCACCACCAATTCTTTCCCTAATTTCAATCTCACAACTGGAACCAAATACCCTAATTTTATTAGCTCTCATATTCTGAACCCCACATCTAATGTCTCATCTAATACACCTTTCTCTTCAATCTCTTCCTCCACCGCTCCCAGTCTTGATCCGATTTTACCGCCTCTAGTTAAACTAACACAGCAAACCATTGACACCACAGAATGTCGTTATGCACTCTCCAGGCTAAGAGAATAAAAGGTTTATGAGAATATACGTCTCTTTCTCGCGTATCTTCATGACAAATCTGACTCAGTTTGCTATGAGGGTAAAACCAAAACAAGCGTCATGGTTTCCATTCAGCAGGAAGGCCTCCCCATTGAAATAGACAGTCTCAAGAAAATCTATATCAAGTTCCACGAGATTTTTAATTTGTCTCCTCAAAAAGTAGCGGATGACCTTGCTGCTTTTGGTAACTACGTACACTCTAAAAGGACGCAACATCTCCAACGGAGCCGAAGTGACCACAACAAATTTTTTCGTCCATAAACTGCCGCTATCATCAGCACTTCAACCACCTTCCCCTTCGTCTCTACACAACAATCAATATCTATGCTCTGTCTGAAACCAATCTGATTCCCGACATAAAGAGCCAAGAATTATTCCCCCTACTTTTAATGTTTTTCGAGACGACGACCCTACCCAACCTTTGGTTGACTCTCTCTCTCTGTCGACTATTGATAACTTTCATCCTCTCCTTCTTCTTTCACTTTTCCTCAATTCTCCACTTCAATCTACACCTCCTGCATTTCGCACTTCTTACGACTTTCATAAAGCTAATTTCCGCAAAATAAATGCCTATCTGAGTAGATGTTCCTTTGACTTTGCTAACTTATCCTTTTTTACAGAGAAATGTTTAATTCTATTTTTCTTTATGTCCCCCTTTTCTCGTCATAAAACTTCATCTTCATCCCCCCCTTGGTATAATCGCAAACTTCGCGCCTTACGTAACAAGAGAAACAAGTTATGGGCAGCTTTCCTTCGTACCAATTCTGTTTTGGACCATTCCAACTATCTCGGTTCCTACCTTCAATTCAATCATCTTTATAACTCTCTCTACCAGCGGCACCTAATTAACGCGCAAGCAAATCTTATAAACGACCCTAAGTCATTTTTTCAGTTCGTCAACTATAAAAAAAATCTGACGGTTACCCTCCGTCCCTCTCTTTTGAAAACATATCTTCCATTAATCCGCAAACCATTGCCAACTTTTTTGCCACCTATTTTAAACAATCCTTCGCCGACAACTCTTTTGAACCAGACCCCTCTTACTTCAGTCACCTTCTTAACTTCTCCGTTGGCCCCTTTCTGTCCCTGCCTTTTGATCCTGCTTAAAAATGCTCTTCCATTCCCTCCCTCCCCCTCTCTCATCTCTTCCGTTTGTCTCTATCACTAGGAGAATTCCCTCAGATTTGGAAGACCTCTTTCATAACCCCCATACACAAAAAGGGATCAAAGAACGGAGTAACAAACTATCGCCCTATTGCTAAACTTTCCCATCTACCCAAACTTTTCGAAAGTATTTTATACGAAGCCTTAAGCTTTCAGTGCAAGTCCCTTATCTCTCCCACCCAACACGGCTTTCTGAAAGGTAATCAACTACCACTAACTTAGTCGAATTCGTGTCCTTCGCCCTGTCTGCCTTAGAGAATGGCAAAAAAGTCGACGTTATTGCAACTGATTTTAGTAAGGCTTTTGATAAGATATCTCATAACTTAATCCTCTTTAAATTGTCTGCCCTCGGTTTCGAACCCATATTGTTAAAATGGATATCTTCTTACCTGGAAAACCGTTCTTACAGAGTTCGCTTCAGATCAATCTTATCTTATTAGAGTTATAATAATAACTTCTTGGCCACCTCTGGTGTTCCGCAAGGCAGCCATCTAGGTCCCCTTCTCTTCAACCATAAACGATGTCGAGAGAGTTATTAAACACTCTTCCCTCTCTCTCTACGCTGATGATACCAAATTTTTCAAAGCCATCTCTTCACCACATGACTACTGTCTCCTTCAACAAGACCTTGATAGTTTTTCGAACTGGTGCCTACAAAATCGCTTAGAGCTCAATATCGCCAAATGTCAATCCATTACCTCATCTCGTAAGCACCACGTGTCTTCCGCCCGCCTTTACCTTCTCTATGGTCAACCTATATCCATCGTTCAATCTCTCCGCAATCTTGAATATTGTACGATAGGGAACTAAATTTCCGTTCAATTATTGATGAGATAATTCGTAAAGCTAACTCATCTCTTGGTTTTGTCAAACGATGGTCCAAAGAATTCTCTGACCCTTACAATATTGTAATATGCGAGCTACGGCTCGAGTAGATAAAACAATATTCTTTATTTTCTAGTCTATAGAACAATTCAGGTTCACACTATATTATTCTTCGCAATTCTTTTCTTACAATGGTCTCTGTCCTCTCAAATCACTTTATCTCCTTTCGATTACTTAATTCACAAATCCAAACTAATTATTTCTTCTTGTTAAATCTCAACTTTCAATTTATCACAAAATTACAACTTCGCCCATTATCACTTTTCTAATCTCTTCGCCACAGTTTAAAAACTACTGCTGCTTTCTCAATCGCCATCTGTCCTTATATAGCAGAAGTTTCTGATAGCCAGAAACTTCTAGCAAATTCTTCGACCACTGGAACAAGAGAAATAATTCTTGCAGTTATAATTCCCTTTTATCCCTGATATTATTCGTCTCTTTCGTTGACATGAGCTGTGGAGACTTCGTCCCAGACACGAACCTCGAATGAAAGGACAGTTCGAACCAAAATTCTGCCAGAATGAAAAATCACTTCGGAATTTGCTGCATAGTCGTAGGAGCGTAGTTATTATTATGCTACAATATGTTACATTTAGATGAGCTAGCTATGTACATGTTTTAACGTTATACGTGTAAATCTATTTAAAAACAGTTAAATGTTTACTGTGCGTTTTCTCTTAGTCTGAAACATAAAGCTCTCGTGGACTTTTTTTTAAAGAACTGCTCCTGAAAATTTGTCACACAACAATTTCGCGCATGTTTAACTGTGCAGGCCAATCATTTTCTCGCGATGTGTTCAGCTTCCTGGTGTCGGACAATAATCAAATGTAGCTTCGATCCAGAAAAGTGTTCTATAAGTAAACGAAAACCATAATGAAATCGGCTCAGCTGTTCTCAAGTTATATGGTATGAAAGCAAACTGAACGTTAAAGCACTGATATTAGGTACTCGTATATGCTCTGTCTTTGTAGATCTTTTTGAAGTCTAAAAGTCTCTCCTACTCTGTTTTCACATACCGCTTATAGTTTAGTCATATCGATTTTGAGGCACTGCACTGATGAATTTTACCCGATTTCGGTGCACACATGCGGCGATTTTCGTACATAAAGGAAATGTTTTTTTGCGCGTAAGACGTAAACAAAAACCTACAAAAGTAAGTGTTAGGTGGTATTCCAACAGGTCCAGTTGTCTTTTTGTAATTCAAAAGAATTGCAATAAAGTTAGTGTTGTTGTAGAAGTCCTGCTTCCGCTGCTGTTAGAACCACTTATCTAATCTCTGTTTTCCTTCGAGGAAAACCTCGGTACTTGAATTTCTTTTAATCATATTGTAATATGCTGGCTACGGCTCGAGTAGATAAAACGATATTCTGTGAAATTTATTTCTTTATTTTCTAGTCTATAGAACAATTCAAGTTCACACTATACTATTCTTTGCAAATTCTTTTCTTACAAGGTCTCTTTCCTCTCAAATCACTTTATCTCCTTTCAATTACTTAATTCACAAATCCAAACTAATTACTTTTTCTTGTTTACTCTCAACTTTCAATTTATCACCAAATTACAACTTCGCCCATTATCACTTTTCCAATCTCTTCGCCACGGTTCTAAACCAACTGTCTTTTTTTTGATCGCCATCTGTCCTTATATAGCAGAAGTTTCTGATAGCCAGAAACTTCTAGCAAATTCTTCGACCACTGGAACAAGAGAAATAATTCTTGCAGTTATAATTCCCTTTTATCCCTGATATTATTCGTCTCTTTCGTTGACATGAGCTGTGGAGACTTCGTCCCAGACACGAACCTCGAATGAAAGGACAGTTCGAACCAAAATTCTGCCAGAATGAAGTCACTTCGGAATTTGTTGCGTCATATTTTTAGGGGGCGTAGTTATTATTATGCTACACTGCCCCCCTCTTAGACATGTTCGTCCCGAACAAGTGCATCCTCATTTCGGCCATTGTATCGACTCAGTCGGTCCACATGAACCACTTTCATTTTGGCCCTCGGTCCTCGCTGGATGCGGTAGACAACATCGTTGATGCGGGTTACTATTCTGTAGGGACCTTCCCAGTTCCGCTGTAATTTAGGTGATTTCCCCCTTTTGGCGATGGGGATTATACAGCCACACCAGATCTCCTTCCTGGAATCCTGACGTTGTTGCCTTGGCATCATACCTGGTCTTCATGCGGTCGCTCGTCATCTTAATCTGGCTTCTGGTCCTTTGGTGTATGTCCCTAAGCCTTTCCCTAAGGTCCGCCACGTACTCTTCTTCATTTCTGGGCTCATTGGTAGGAGATCCAAATTTCACCTCACTGGGTAAACGAGCTATTCCACCAAATAAGATTTCGAACGGCGTATGTCGAGTAGTGCTATGCACGGCACTTCTATAGGCCATCAAAAACAAGGGAATCTGCCGGTCCCAATCCCGTTGGTAGTCACCTACGACCTTCGAGAGATGTTCGTCCAAAGTCCTATTGAAACGCTCCACCATACCGTCCGACTGTGGATGAAGCGGGGTTGTCCTTGTCTTTTTGATTCCGAGTAGTTGACACATCTCTTGGAAGATTCTTGACTCGAAGTTCCGCCCTTGGTCAGAATGCAATTCCAAGGGCACACCGAATCTGCTAACCCAATTGTAGACGATCTGCTCCGCCACGGTTCTGGCTTCCTGGTTAGGGATCGGAAACGCTTCCGGCCACTTACTGAAGTAGTCCATCACTACGAGGATATACCGATTACCATTGTCGGTTTCCGGAAAGGGTCCTGCGATGTCAATGGCGATTCGTTCAAAAGGTGCTCCCACGTTGTATTGGTGCATCTTACCTCGAGTTTTGATTCTCGGACCCTTGCTAGCTGCACACACGTCGCATTTTCTGCACCAGTCTTCGATATCTTCCTTCGCTTTTAACCAATAAAAACGTTCTTGTACCTTTTCTAGCGTCTTATTCACTCCCAAGTGGCCTCCGGTCGCCCCGCCATGCATTTCCTGTAACACCTCCTTGACCCTCGTCCGCGGTACGACAAGCTGCATTACAAACGACTTTCCGTCGGAGGATTCCCATTTTCTTCTCAGAACACCTTCTTGGACATGGAGGGAGTCCCACTGCGCAAAATATGCCTTTAAGGTCGGGCTTCTGTGAGAGATGTCCTGATGATCCGGTTTCTCCATGTTCTCCTTCCAGGCCAGAATCGGCTCGATATCCGGGTCTTCCTTCTGAGCGTTCCGGATCTCATCTACGCTCCAGCCGGCGATAGGTTCGGCTCTCATTCTTTGGATGGAAACCAGCTCCCGTTCTTCCTGACGCGCACAATGTTTACAATCCGTTCTGCATGGTCTCCGGGACAGTGCATCCGCATTAGAGTGGAGTTTTCCTTTACGATGCTGTATTTCGTAGTCGTAGATTTGCAGCCTTTCGATCCATCTTGCGACCTGACCCTCAGGACTCTTGAACTGTAATAGCCATTTTAAGGCTGCATGGTCTGTGCGAAGAACGAACTTCCTCCCGTAGAGGTATTTGTGAAAATGCTTCGTAGCCAAGATCAAAGCTAGAAGTTCCCGCCTTGTCACGCAGTAGTTCCTTTCTGGCTTAGAGAGCACCTTGCTGAAGTACGCAACCACCTTCTCTTGGCCGTCATGCACCTGGGAGAGTACGGCTCCTACCCCGACATTACTAGCATCTGCATCCACAACGAACGTTTCCCCGGGAGTGGGGTAAGCCAGTATCGGGGCATCGCATAGCCGTTGTTTAAGTGCCTTGAAGCTCTTCTCGCACTCAATTGACCATTTGAATTGTTTTCCCTTTTCCGTCAACTGGTGCAGGTTCTTTGCGATCCCGGCAAAATCCTTCACGAACCGTCTGTAGTAGGTGGCTAGGCCCAGGAAGCTCCTTAGTTGGTGTTTGTCTTTGGGGACTGGCCAGTTTTTCACCGCTTCGACCTTCTCCGGATCGGTTCTCACTCCTTTCGCTGAAATTATGTGTCCCAGGTACTTGACTTCCGCTCTAAACAGGGCGCACTTCTTGGGGTTGAGCTTCAGGTGGGCACTTCGAAGCCTTTGAAACACATCCCTTAGATTGTCTCGGTGTTGCGCAAACGTTTTTACTACGACGATGACATCATCCAAGTATACCAAACAGGTTTTCCATGTTAACCCTTGCAGGACACATTCCATCAATCGCTCGAAAGTCGCCGGAGCATTGCACAGCCCGAATGGCATTACCGTGAATTGCCATAGCCCATTTCCTGCGGTGAAGGCGGTTTTCTCCCGGTCTTCTGGATGGATCTGTACCTGCCAGTAGCCACTCTTCAAGTCGAGAGTGGAAAACCATCGGGCTCCTGATAGTGTGTCTAGCGTGTCGTCAATCCGTGGCAGAGGGTAGCTGTCTTTCTTGGTGACGTAATTGAGCTGCCGATAGTCCACGAAGAACCGCGTGCTGCCATCTTTCTTCTTAACCAGTACAACCGGTGATGCCCACGGACTTTTGGAACTTTCAATCAGACCTTCTTTCTCCATTGCCGACACCATCTCTGCAACTTCTGTCTGCTTTGCCAATGGAAGGCGCCTAGCAGGCTGACGAATTGGTCTAGTATCACCAGTGTCTATTCGATGTTGTACCAGGTGTGTTCGGCCGTATTCTCCGTCCTGTGAGGCAAATACATCAGCGTACTCATTGATAAGATTCTCTGCCATAGTTCGCTGCTCCTGATTCAGCTCACTGGACTGGAGAATCGTCTCTCTCACTTCCGCTGTCCAAGGTGATGGGAGAAGTTTTGGAGCATCACGTTCAGATATTGTTGCGACGGCGGTAATCGGCGTGCATTTTCCAGTCACCTCCCCTCGCCTTAGTTTGACAGTGTGTGGTCTTGCGTTCAAAACCCTCACTGGAACCATGGTGTTCTTTGGTTCGACTAACGTCTTTCCCACGATGTAGTCTTGAGAATTCTTCTCTGGGTCTGGTTCTACTATGTAGAATCGGTGGCTCCCAAGATCACCTTCCAGCTTCGTCCAAATGATTGTCTCTGAAGACGGCGGCAAAACTTCGTCTTTGCTGATGACTGTCCTGAGAGTTACGGCATTCTCATTTCCGTACACCATCGGAATCTCCACATTTCGATACCTCAGTACTTGCATCCCGATGTCCAAGATTACTTCATTTGCTTTCATGAAGTCTACTCCGATGATGCACTCGTCGCATATATCTGCCACCAGAAACGCATGGGAGAACGTCAGTCCTGCCAGAGTAATCGTAAGACGAACTTCTCCAAATACCTTCGCCATTTCCCCTGTTGCAGTCTTCAGGCAGTAGCTGTTGGTGTTGTGCAGCCAGGAGCTTTTGACGATATCTCTTCTTACAATGGAGGCAGTGGCACCTGTGTCGATGGTGGCTACGCACTTCTTCTCGTTGATTAGTGCCTCCACTGTCAGGCTCTTGTTACCCCGTTTGGTTTGCGAAACTTGAATGGTGGTCCTGGGGGCCTCGATTCCAGTAACCAACTTCTGCCCCGCGAAGTTGGTCCTTACGCATTTCCCGACTGCTGGTTTTGGGAAGTCTGACTGACAGGATGGATGTTATCACCGCCAGATGCTTCCTCTCTGCTTCTCCTACTTCCGCAATGTGAACAATTTCCTCGTCTAGGTGCACTCCTGCACTGCCGTTGTAGGTGTCCGGTTTGGTTGCAATTCCAGCAACGGATTTGACTTCCGCGAGCTCTGTCTTCATCCATGACGGCTGTTCTCTGGCATGAGCATTCCACGACGGACATTTCCCTGACACGGTGTATTCCCTGGTATGCTTGGTCCGCAGCCTTCATTGACAAAGCGAATGCCAATGCCTCGGGGAGTGTTCGCTTTTCAGCCATCCTTACAGCCATTTGCAGTTGTCTGTCCTCTATGGCCTGAATAAAAGCTTCCACCGCCATTTCGTTGATAAGCTCCTCACCGGCTTTAGGGTATGAAAGATGGGCTAGTCGCTCTATATCCGCTTGCAACTGTTGGAGCGTTTCCCCCCTTTTCTGGACTCGACTACGCAGCTGAACCCTGTACACCTGCTGCATGTGTTCATCCCCAAACCGCATCTCGATAGCCTGAACCAGAGAGTCGTAGTTCTGCTGTTTATCTTCCGGGATGGTCTGCAAGAGCTCCGCAGCTGGACCCCTCAGTGCAAGCGTGAGTGCAATAGACTTCTCTTCATCGTCCCAGCTATTGGTCATTGCGGCCGCTTCGAATTGCCTCTTATAAATTGGCCATGATGTTTGACCATCGAAGATAGGAGGCTGCATCTCCTTTCTTCTCAGACCGTCAGTGGAATATTCCCGTGCTTTCTGTCTCTTCACGTTGCTGAGCTCCTTAGCAAGATTTTCGACTTGCTTTTCTACTTTTTCAAACTGAGTCTCTATCTTCCCGAACTGAGTTTCATGTTTCTCAAAATTTTCATCGAATCTAGTTTCGACTTTTTCGAGTTGCGTCTCGACCTTCTCGATTTTCTCTTCGATCGCTTCGAATTTGGATTCCAAGTTCTTGTTTTGCTCATCAAGTTTACTTTCCAGAGCATCTAGAGAATTCTTTTGTTCGTCTATAGCTTTCTTTTGTTCGTCCATTGCTTTCTTTTGTTCGTCCAGCTTAAGTTCTAGAGAATTCCTCTGGTCGTCCATTGCTTTCTTTTGTTCGTCCATCTTAAGTTCTAGAGAGTTCTTTTGGTCGTCCATTGCTTTCTTTTGGTCGTCCATTGCTTTCTTTTGGTCGTCCATTGCTTTCTTTTGTTCGTCCAGCTTAAGTTCTATAGAATTCCTTTGGTCTTCTATTGCTTTCTTTTGTTCGTCCATGACTAACTTAAGTTGCAGGAGCAGACTTGTTATACCCGGGTCGGCTGCTGTACTTGCTGGTTCCTCTTCCACGTCAAACTCTACGTCGTGCGGATTTTCACCTTCCTGCGTTACTGCCTCTTCCAGACGAATCAGCAGGGCATCTTTTCCCCCAGTTGTGTCGAGGTTCCGCTTACTGAGTTCTGCCTTTAGTTGAGTTATAGTTAGTTTTCCCAATTTGCGACCCATTTTGCGCAACTAATTAACTCAACACAGAAATCGTTTTTTTTTTTTTTTTTGTGCAATTTCACACCACGGAAATAGTTATTCACAGAATAAGTTTTATCCCACTTCTGACACCAATGTAATATGCTGGCTACGGCTCGAGTAGATAAAACGATATTCTGTGAAATTTATTTCTTTATTTTCTAGTCTATAGAACAATTCAAGTTCACACTATACTATTCTTTGCAAATTCTTTTCTTACAAGGTCTCTTTCCTCTCAAATCACTTTATCTCCTTTCAATTACTTAATTCACAAATCCAAACTAATTACTTTTTCTTGTTTACTCTCAACTTTCAATTTATCACCAAATTACAACTTCGCCCATTATCACTTTTCCAATCTCTTCGCCACGGTTCTAAACCAACTGTCTTTTTTTTGATCGCCATCCGTCCTTATATAGCAGAAGTTTCTGATAGCCAGAAACTTCTAGCAAATTCTTCGACCACTGGAACAAGAGAAATAATTCTTGCAGTTATAATTCCCTTTTATCCCTGATATTATTTGTCTCTTTCGTTGACATGAGCTGTGGAGACTTCGTCCCAGACACGAACCTCGAATGAAAGGACAGTTCGAACCAAAATTCTGCCAGAATGAAGTCACTTCGGAATTTGTTGCGTCATATTTTTAGGGGGCGTAGTTATTATTATGCTACAATATCATATCTTTTTTTTATAGGGAGTCCCACGTATAGTGGAAATCATTAATGCCACCAAAACTATTTCTACGCCAGTAATTACCGCTGAAATAGAGAACAACATCAGTATGGAATTTGCTCGAAAAGTTAAGGCCCGAATTGAGAAGACAACCTTAGGAGAGGTAATGCTAATACATGATTTATCACGATGATGCTTAGGGTTGGTTGATGGTCTGAGGGGACAAAGCAACTAATCATCATCATCATCAATTTATCGCCAAGAACGATTTAATATTACATATTTACTTTTTGTAGATCTCATCCTACATCGAAGAAGTTTACAAACCAAACGACTGTTTTCTCATCGTCAAGCTTGACCTGAATCGCATCAAAGTGCTTGGATTGGAAATCAATACTGAAACCATCCGATACTCGTAAGTACAACTAGGTCCATCCAACTTAGATAAACTGATATCTATTTTAGCATTTGCACATCCAAGCTTCGAGTAAAACCCGCTCTGGTGGACATTGTCGGCTCCTCAATATTGATTGTCCGAATTGATGGCAGCAGACATGGCAGCACCTTGAATGCCGAACTGCAACGATTAACCGCGTCCATCCAGAACGTTGTTGTCGCTGGTCTATCAAACATATCACGCGCGGTAATTGCTGTCGATGATACTGTGTCACCTCATACGTACAAACTTTGCATTGAAGGGGCTGGTTTGCGGGATGTTATGGCTACTTACGGTGTAGTGGGTGCAAGGACAAAGAGCAACAACATTTGGGAGGTTTACAATACACTTGGAATTGAAGCAGCGCGAACAACAATTATGACTGAAATTACGGATGTGATGGAGGGTCATGGCATGAGTGTTGATCATCGCCATATAATGCTGCTGGCTAGTCAAATGACCAGTCGTGGTGAAGTGTTGGGAATCACCCGACATGGTTTGGCCAAGATGAGGGAGAGTGTCTTCAATTTGGCTTCGGTAAGTTTTAATAAAACTGATTACATATTTGTAAAATTTAATTTACGCAAGCCCGCTAATAGCCATATAAAGTAAAGTACTGTTTCACCCAATTTTAAACGATAAATATATGGTATACGAATATTAATTTTGATGCATAGTTTGTAACAAAGAAATAATAACGAAGGACCCCCAGAAGTTCATCCGTACGTCTGCCTGGCTATCCATCCATATGTCACCAGCTTTTGGACCTTAAATTTTGAGCTAGGAAGATTCAATTTCAAAAGTAACAAATACATCCACTTATCAAACAATTTATTTTATATTTTTATAAGTAAGAAAAATATTGTCTTAAAATAATATGTAGACATATATTTTACATGGCCATGTCTACTTTTTGAGGACGTTTTCTTAAAAAAAAAGCAACCATGTCGTTTGTGAATACCTAATATTTAAATTCAGTGAACTTTGATTACGTCACTTTCTCCTAAGAAAAAGTCGTAGCAGTTTTTCTGATAAAAATACCGGAAGTATCCTCTGAGTAGAAATATAGTACTGTGCATCGCACGAATCATTTCAGACGAACTGTAGCTGTCCTGTACTTTTTTTATACAAAAATTTCGATCCATCATTCCTATTTGCCACTCTATTTTTCAGCAAGGATATCCCATGTATCCCATTCTAATTAATCTTTCTATTTTCTTTCTATAGACGGGTATATGAATAATAAACTTTTAATAAGAGATTTTCAGTTTTTCTAATAGCGAAATGTCCTGGTTGATGCATGAACTTCACAATTAGGTTCTCAATTGAAGCACAATTACTAGCAGTTTCCTTAAGTATCTTGTGAATTTTGAAATTCGAAAAATCGAAATTCAAAATGTGCCTACTCAATGCACCTACGTAACGCATTCTGTCAGCGGGACGATGCTCGATATCAATATCGAAATCATTGCCCATCGCGCAACTCATCTTTTTTCTTAAACATTAGCGTAAATGTCTCAAATGCTTACACTATACAGCCTTGGTCATAAATGAAAAGCACCCTACGCAAATGTATAAAATATCATTGTATATGAAAAATTCAATGCGTATAAATAAGAAAACAATTAGTATGTGACGAACATTTATTTTTTTTTATATAATAATTTAATATTTAGTTGGTCCTCCATTGGCCTTTGTCACTTTAAGAACCCTACGAGGCGCGCTAGCAAATAAATTAAAACATTCTTAGGAGCTTTTTTCTCCCATTCTCGTCGTATAGCGCTCTTCTTTCTTGACCTGCTTTCTTGTTTTCCTCTTGTTTTTTTTCTGGCCTTGCAACCTCTAAGGCCGGCTTCTGTTAGCCTTCTTCTAACCGTTCTCGCAGATAGCGTAACATTTTCGCATTCCCGAAGCGAAGCGGCTGGTTCAGAAGAGGTCTTTTGACGATTTTTTAAAGACTTTCTGCCTTGGCGCGGTTTAGTAATTTACTCTCCAGTCTCCCTGTATAGCCTTAAGGCATATTGAATGGCTGCACGTGAATGCTTAAGAGTTTTTGAAATTATTTTCTGTGACATGCCTTGAGAGGCGACTAAAAGGACAATTAAGGCTCTTTCAGCTTCACTTAATTCGGTAACTAGATAAAACTAGTTTTTTTTTTGTATTTTACGAGGGTGGGTCAATAAGTTTCCGAAAATTAACACAAACTGTGTCGTCACCTTAAATTTAATATTTTTCTGTCAAGAATCATCTTTCAAAAGAACGCACCCAAATTTTCAGACAGATCTGCCAAATAGTTTTGTTGTGGCAGCCATTTTATATAGAGGCCTACTATCATTTTCGTTAAAATGGAAAAAAGTGAATTTCAAGTGCTCATTAAATACTATTTTTTGCGAAAAAAAACTACCACGCAAACCAAACAAAAGCTTGACAAATATTATGGGGACTCTTCACCATCGATTGGAACCATTCACCATCGGTTTACTCAATTTTGGTGCGGTCGTTCAACCACAAGTGACACCGAACGTTCTGGTCGCCCAATTGAGGTCACCACACCAGAAATGGTCGACAAAATCCATGGTTTGATAATGGACGATCGGCGAGTGAAAGTGCGCGAGCTTGAAGAGGCCACAGGCTTATCACATGGCTCAGTGATTTCGATTTTACATAAATATTTGGACATGAAAAAGCTTTCCGCAAGATGGGTGCCGCGTTTGCTCACAATCGACAACAAACGCATTCTTTTGACAACTTCAAAGGTGTGTTTGGCGATGTTCCAGAATGAAACCTGAATTCACCACAACACACCAGAAACCAAGGAACAGTCAAAACAATGGACTTCTCCTGGTGAATCGAAGCCGAAGAGGGCCAAGGCAAGGCGGGTTTGTCAGCAAACAAGGTCTTGGCGACAGTTTTTTGGTATGCGCGCGGTGTTATTCACATCGATTACCTTGAAAAGGGTAAAACGATCAGCGGCGCATATTACGCAGAGCTGCTGGATCGATTTCAAGCCGATTTGAAGCAAAAACGGCCGCATTGGCGAAGAAAAAAGTTATTTTTCACCAGGACAACGCACCGGCGCACAAGTCCGCAGTCGCAATGGCAAAATTGCCTGAGTTAGGCTACGAACTCCTCCTTCATCCAGCATATTCCCAGGTTTAGCCCCCTGCGACTATTTCTTGTTTCCAAACATGAAGAAATGGCTCGGAGGTAAGAGATTTGGGTCGAATGAAGAGGTCATCGCTGACGCTGAAACAAACGCTTATTTTGAGGGACTCGAGAAATCGTATTATTTGGAGAAACGTTGGATGTGTATAGAGCTAAAAGTGTATAGAGCTAAAAGGAGACTATGTTGAAAAATAAAATGTTTTTATACCGAAAAGAGTGTTCCCCTTATTTAATTTTTCATGGACTTATTGACCCACCCTCGTATGTATGATGCATATCTGCAACATCATGCATTTACGGTATGTGAAACATGGTCTTTGGATATGAGAACTGCATACTTTATCTAGAGGCTTTTTTTTCGTTTTTCAGTATGGCGAAAATTTTGTCCAATAGGGAACTAGAACAAATTTTATTTCAATGGGTGGAAAGCGAGGACAATTTTGAGAGTAACGGACCTCTTGTGCATATGTTAGATGCAGAAGATTTTGTTACAAACACAAGGCGGAACGCTATAGACGAAGACGGAGATAATAAAATGGTGGACTTTGGTAGTTTACCTCTTTATATTTTGCAGGATAAACTAGAGCAATCTTCTGGTGATGTTTTGCAACTATTGACAGCATTGATTATTTTTTTTTTATATTATTAACAAGCACCCACATAAGAAAGTATCTGGGAATATGCGTCCTTATGTC
Organism: Pocota personata; assembly: GCA_963082735.1. Taxonomy (NCBI): domain Eukaryota; kingdom Metazoa; phylum Arthropoda; class Insecta; order Diptera; family Syrphidae; genus Pocota; species Pocota personata. The sequence goes on from OY720430.1 coordinate 83,925,122, forward strand.
CATTATTCAAATTTCAAATATTCTGTGATATTAAATTATTTTTTACATATAATTTCGAAATTTATACCGTGAAGGAACATGTTGATGCAATTTTACTAACCGCGTCAAACTTAGGTGCATGTGCTAATGTTGTTATAAGGTTTGCTCGAAGTATACCAGTAATTGGTGACCATAAGCTTTATTTCAACTACTACACTACAGTTCCTTTGGTTGTCGAATTAGCAAAGAAAGGTATATACATTGTTGGAACTGTTCGGCGCAACAGACTGACGAATTGCAAACTTCCCGATGAAAAACAAATGTCCAAGGAACTTCGAGGAAATTTTTTTTAATTTTTCACAAACATCGACAACATTGACATTTGTACGCTTTGCTGGAAAGACAATAAGACTGTAAACTTGTTGTCTACGTTCGTCGGCGCACTGCCTATTGGAACGGTTAGAAGGTACGATAGGGCCAAATAACAGTGCCTTGACGTAGATTGTCCAAACATTGTAAAGCAATACAATAAACATATGGGTGGCGTTGATCTAACTGACAGTTTGATTGGACAAGGCAGAATCAAAATGAAATCGCGAAAATGGTACATGCGGTCGATATCACTGTCGCAAACCCATTGAGATTGTATAAACAAAACTGGACATTCGCAATGAAGTCCCAGTCAGTTTATCCGAATTTCGGATAGATTTGGGTAAATCTCTTTGCCGAAGTCGAACTTCACTTCAAAAAATAAGAGAAAGGTCATTCGGCCCACTTCAAGAATGCAAGAAGATGTTTCCAAAGTCCCATGTTTCATCGACTGATGTAAGGAAGGACAAAATCTCACATTGGCCAGTCTATTTGGAAAAAGACTACGATGCAAGCTACCAAATTGTAATGGCTACACATATGTGAAATGTGAAAAGTGTGACACAGCCCTGTGTTTCAACGTAAATGCATAGCGTTGCATATCTGCATCATAGTGAAAATCCGATTTTCCGGAAAAACTAATGGGCAGATTTTGTTTATATATATTTTTTCGAGTTTAGATTACTTTTTTACACAACATATACATATTTATTCGCTAAAACTGAAAAAATCATGCATTAAAGGGTTAAGTATTTGTCCACTAAGGCTTTCATAAAAAATAGTGCCGAGTACTTTTCAACACCAGCATCGATCGATTTTTTTCTATCGCAAACCCTTTTTTTCTCTTTTTTTGCGTAAAACTTAATTTTTGTCTTATACGTTTGAAATATATCCTTTGATTTTTTTGGCGGAAAATGCAAGGAAAAAAGTACTGTGAATCATGAATCAACGACGGTAACAGCTTAACAAAATGCTCCCTAGTTATCTGGATGCCACCCAGAAAACAGTCTTTTCTCACTTCGGAACGATATCTACGTCAAACAGAATATCCGAGGTCGTGTTTGTGGGTTCGGAAAAATGTCAAAGCAAATGTTCTGTTTTCATGCGGCTAATTCGCAAACCGTTATCTTACAACGCCTTAATTCAACTATTATATGCTACTTACGATAGCAGTATCGTCGGCAAAAAGAAGAGAAGTCGTTCCAGTTTCATCGGTGCACTCCTATTTTAACTCCGAATTCCCAAGTTTTTCCCGCCATTCATTTTGTTTTAATTTTTACATCATCGTACATGGCTGTATCATTGCGTCGTACGTCTCCGGTACTTTTTGAGATCTCAGCTCCGTCCTTATGAGATCTATCGGATCTCTGTCGAAGGCTTTCTCCAGATCGATAAAGAGGATGTGCAGTTCCCTCGAGGCGCTTCGCAATGTTTTTCCATTATTATCAGTAAGCTTTGAATGACGTAAATAGATTGTAAATTGAGTTATTTCCTCCTTATGAGCAACAGCAGAAGGAATATACTTAAAATTCTCTTTCCATCTATTACAAATTTTTTTTCGTCTACTATTCAGCGGTCCCACGCATCCTCAATATATTTCGGTGATTTTAAAAATGTTAGCACTTTTGTTTGTTCCTCGACGTTCAACCTCTTCCGAATCTTACTTCCTATCGTTCTGGGATTGTGAGTTGTGCATTTTACTACGAGATCCCAGAATCCCGTTTGAGAAACCCTACAGCCCATCGCCAACCATGGAGGTGGTTCACCAATGGTTTTGAAAAGCTTCTATTCAAGTGGCGTAAAACACCTCGTTAAAGTTGACGAGTAAATGTCTGGACAGTATTATGTTAATCGGAAGAGAACTTCTAAGAACCTGAAGCTGCGTTGGGTGTGCCTGCGTCCTCTATGAACATAATCGTAGGTGGTATGACCCTCCATGATGTAGACAGACTAAACGAATGATTGCGAACGTCTGTAAGAAATCTACAAAAGACAACGGAATTTTATTAACAAAGGTTGCTTTCTGGTAGTACAGTTGACCAGTATCGAGTCTGAATGCTCCAGTAGGGTTGTAAATAATCTGAGAAATTGAGACTAATCGAAAAATGGGATTGGCCACCTAAATCTCCCGATTTGAATCCGCACCTCCGGACTGTTTTAGATGAACAAATATCAATTAACACACGCACAAATCTTCAATCGTTTGGACATTTCGTTGCGTACTTATCCCACGACAACACAAGAATGTCCAGGTTCAACATCAACAGGCTAAGTGAACCTTCAGAGTGGCAACAATTAACGGTCCACCTTTCGCAAGGTGTGAAAGCATTCAGCAGCTCACTGCCCACAACCATCCAAGACCATTGGTGTGGTGTGAAAAATGTCTACATATGGTGCTAAAAGAATTGTCGATCGATCGCAGGGAAGACATAGGGCGTAACTTCCGAAGATACCTGGAAACGGATGGACGAACGAAAACAAATAAAAGCTCGCATTGCAGCTACTCCAGCAGCAGGCGAGATAGAGTCCAAATATCGTATGAAGATGAGAGAAGTTCAGCGTAGCGAGCGACGTGATAAGCGCAACTACACCAACGCGCTGGCTACAGAAGCAAAAGAAGCAACAGCAGGACCATCTATAGAATAACCAAAGAGCTGACAGGCGGTCGCAGCTCCAGTGAACGTCCAGTGAAACGCCTAGACGTCTCTTTGCTCATTTCGGATTAGGACCAGCTCAATAGAAGGAGCATTTCGATACGGTTTTTGAACCGTATATTCGCTAGCGATATGCTCCCAAATCAGACTGAGGCGCCCGAGGTAAGAAGTGCCCGAATACACACGACGACCCCCAGTAAGGATGAAATCACTACTGCGATCACTGAAAATCAACAAGGCGGTAGAACTTGGCGATATTCCCGTCGAGCTCTTACGAGCAGCGCCAACAACATCGACTGAGCTACTCTCACTTATTGAGAGCTTTCCTAAAAATTGGAAGAAGAGAATGATCCTAAGAAAGGGAATTTAATGTAGTGCGAAAATTGAAGGGGTATCTGCGTGCTGCTCGCTGTAGTTAAGATAATAGCTAAAATCATCCTGGAGTGAATCAAACATCGAAGACACAATCGATGCCGAACAAGCAGGTTTCCGGTCTGGATCCTCCTGTGTCGATCACGTCAACACCTTGCGGATTATCATCTAGCAGTGCTTTGATTATACGAGTATATCGCCACTTTGCCTGCTGTTCATCGATTTTGAGAAGGCGTTCGACTGTCAACTGGGAGTTTATTTGGAGTGCCTTACCCAGGAAAAGTATTCCCGATAAATTAATTGCTATTATCAAAGCTACATACGATGGATACAAATATCACGTTCTGCACAGAGCAAGGTTATCTGAGGCAGACGTCGTCGGGCTGAAAATGTATACGGCAAAAATTAAAATTATCAGCCTTGGAACAAACTCATCAGCGCAAATATGCATTGATGGACAACAGGTAGAGAGAGTAGAGGATTTCCTGTTCTTGGCAGTATTGTGTCAACCGATGGTGGAACCGAACTCGATATAGCCAACAGGATCGACAAAGCACAGTCCGCGTTCGGGATGTTGTTCAAAATATGGCGAAGCAATGCAATCAGTTTGAACACGTTGTATCCGTGCTTTTATATGGATGCATTACGAGGAGAGTGACCATTACTATCACAAGAAAGCTGCAAACCTGTCTTCGCAACATCTTAAGGATTTCTGGGCAAACCGTATCTCTAACGAACACCTCTACCAGAGAACGGGCCAGGAACCAATGGTCGAAATTTCAACTTTCTGCGTCAAACGATTCAAAAGTTATGAGGATGGGACCGACAGATAGATGAGTGGAACTATGGTCATATAACTGTTTCTCACCATAATGGTTCCGTTCTGTTTATTTGCCTTATAAGTGACGTACCTTAGAAAATTCAATTCAAAAATTCCTTCAAAATATTTGCAGTACTTGAAAGTATTAGTAGTGGCAATTGAAAGTACTTGAATGCCTGGTAATTCGCACTTGCCTCTCTCAAATACCAGTATCGGTATCTAATACTTGTACTTGAAAGGACTCAGATCTTGAAATACTTAAGTAATTTACAGCTCTAGTTTATACCCTATTCCATAAGGTATACTAATTTTCACCCATAGTTCAAGAAATAATAACGATAGACCCATAAAAGTATATTTATATTTGTGATCAGTATCGAAAGTTATGTCGATCTGGCCATCTCCGTCCGTCTTTCCGTATGTCACCAGTTTTTGGGCCTTCAATTTTGAGCTGGGAAGATGAAAAGCTTTTTTGAATTCAAAGAATTACAAGGTTAACACGTCTATTTTTTGTTAAAAAAAGTTGTTCAATAATTTTACTACAAACAAAAAAATGCTGCTTTAACAAGATGCATACATATATCCGTACATATGACGTTGACTTTCTCTACAATTCGTTTACACATTGTATGCACTTTTTGGGGTCGTTTTCTTCAAAAAATCATGTACTGCTTTTTGACTGCTGTTAACGGTGAATATCTCATCAGAAACCGTGAATTCGGTTGCAAAAGGTGCTGAAAATCTTTGAAAAATCGCCTGAATAGAAAGACGTCATTATATTTAAATTAAAAACTTCACAGCACCACGCCCACTTTATTAGGAAAGGTGTAGAATATGAGGAATAAGATATTATTCTTCCTATCCCAGATGATTTTTTTTTAGTTTGTATTATTTTTTATTTTGTTTTAATTTTTTTTTTAGCTACTTAATTTTTTAAAACTATTTTACTACTTCTATAATTAGCTAGTTCTAAATTTAAGACCTCAAAACCTGTTGCTTACGGACATGGCTCATATACGAGTATACGAACAAAAATGTTATTTTACTGTGACGTACTAGAGCCTCCTCCAATATAATGGTTTTGTGTTTGGGCCATTGTTCTGCATGACTTGTATGAACATATATATAGTACAGTATAGCTTTTATAATTTAGGAAGTAAAAAGACGGACGGATCGGTTAGCGAGAACAATAGGATGTTTGTCAAACATTTGCGAAAGGCGGAGCCGTGCAAAGAATGTTGGCGTTTTTTGAGACTCGAACTTTGAGTCTTCTGCTCAGTGATCACGCATTTAACCACCGAGCCACAGTTGCGTGTCGCATAGCACTAATGATTGCGAGAAGCTCTTTAAGGGTGTCAGCGCCAAAATATTATTTTGTTAGCGGGTACCCGGCTGCGCCTATGTGGGCAAACTGCTGGACCGATTTTGACCAAACTTCACTCTCGGGCCAATACCGAATATTGCGTGAAAATTTGAGCTCAATCGGTTCGGTGGTTTCGGAGTCCATAGCATGCATACAAACATAGGTACATTGAGTTTTATATTTTATATATATAGAAGATATATTATCCTATGCATTAAAATTAATATACTCTTATGTACAGTAGAGGGATCGGTAATAAATAATAATTAGTGTACCTATCACTAACAGATACACTTTACACACTATCACCGCAAACTCTTTTATTTCTAGTTTGAGAAGACCGCCGATCATCTGTTTGACGCTGCATACTACGGCCAAACAGACGCCGTGGATGGTGTGTCGGAGAGAATCATTCTGGGCATGCCGGCTGCAATTGGAACAGGACTCTTCAAGCTCGTCCATAATCACAAGGACAGAGATCTACCACCGTGTGGGCTGCCTCTTTTTAAAATGGAGGCCTAAAAGTTGATAATTTGCTTATGTAAACTTTAATTGGTTATCTATTTGTTTAGAAATATATATATGTAAACATAAATTGGTCCGTGATTTTGTATTCTCTGATTGCCTGGCTTCGTATTTGTTGATAGTACTGCTGTCATAGGTTTGTATCAAAAGTTCAAACTTTATATTATAGTAGTTGTTGCCAAGACTGGGGAAACATTTACTCAGCAAAGTTCATAGAAACCTTTAAAAAATAATTTATTTGTCAAAGACATTTTTTTCATTATTTCTAATAACACAAGGCAATTATTTTTACATTAAAAGATTGAATGAATACAGTGGAACATTATCATAAAATGAACAATTTATTAAAAGAATCGACGACGGAGTACTTCTCCTTCATCCCGAAGGGGGAAAAGCTGCAAACCATGCTTAAGGAGAAGGAATGCAACGAGCTCCATTTCGTAGGGGTCAAGCCATTTACCACAGCAAGGGCCAAAAGGGAGAAGCGTAAACTACCGTTCTTCCTGGTTCAGCTCCCACCCAACAGCAAACTGGATGGTATAAGGAGTATCAAAGTCGTAGACTACCAGATTGTCGCATGGGAGAAACTTAAAAGGAGCGAAAACATTATACAATATGTTCGCTGACAAAGGTGTGGAAAGAACCACATAACAGAAGAATGTACTCTGGGTAAGGATGGAGCGTCAGAGAAAACCCAGCTCTCATGTGCTACTATCTATCGGGGTTGTCCTAAGTTCTAATATATTAAGATTATATGTATTAATATTTTGCTCGCCAGCAGAAGGTAGAAGTGAAACGTCCACCTGCTCCAATTCAAACACAATCCGTGACTTCCCAAGTGACCTACGCCCAAATGGCGGCAGGCAAGGGAAATGTGGAACAGAAAAGATCGAAGGTTGCTTCTTAGGCCCCAGCACACCAGCGGCTGAAACTGATTTACTGGTTATCTTGCTCTCTATCCAAGAGCAGATGGGTCAGCGTCAGGTACAGGAGCAGGCGAAGCGGGTAGACCAGGTCTACGCACTTCTGCCGGCCCTAACGCACTTCCAGTCGTAATGGGTACGAACATGGAAGAGCAACCTTTGAAGATCCTTGCGGTGAATGTGAATACCCTGATTAGGATCGAGCGAAGAGCCGTACTGTTTAAGTTGCTTGAAGACCAAACCCCTGATGTGCTTATGGTTAGCGAAACAAAGCTATCCCAGAAGCACAAATTGGGGCACAATAAATACAGCATTGTAAGAAGAGACCGACCCAACCACACAAGGAGGTGGAGGATCTTCATTAAAAAAAAGAAACAACTGCAATTGCTGATAGCGTGTCTCGTGTACATCCCTCTCCATAGTAGGAAGATGATGTACATGAGCGCACTCTGTGTATCTGCTACACAGTCTGCTTTATTTATTTCAGAGCTCAAGACATCTTATGCTGTTCGACGTACCATTATAACTGGCCGACATGCACCGACAAATTTTAAACTGCCTGCACACATTTGTGCATAACAGTGACCATTGCGGACTTAGTACCGTAATAACGATTCCCAACGAAATTGCGGAGTTGGAGGAGTTTGTCCAAACGTACTCCTACAATTATAGTAGGACGCGTTGGACTCTACCCACCATTCAATAGGAATCTCTCAAATGAAGAGATTAACTGGTGCCTAAAACAAATGGACGAGACAATTAAACAAACTATGAACAGTACGATATCTCGGTATCAACATACTGATAACGCAGACATATTCCGCAATGCAACAATTGACGCACTACACCAACACAAAAGTAGACTGCTGTCTAGACTAAAAACCTTGTACAGACAGTTCATTGACAGACAAAACTACGACGCTAAAGTCGTTGATTAAAAACCTCCACAAATTAGTCAGGGGAAACTATAGACTTTCTGTAAATTTGCATTGGAACAACAAAATTCGGGCTGTAAAAGCCAACAACCCGAGTATGTTCCCGTAAAACGATCTTCGGTGCCTTAAGATCCCCCGAACGACGAACAATGGACGAATACTTATAACGGCAGGTATAGATCCAGAGAACGCAGTAGAGGTTAACAACTTCTTTGTGATCTAAGATCCGCAGGAGAAGGTGGAGGCTATAGGATCGACTTTCCTGGAATAAGGTGAATGATACCATTTTCCCAAAACACGACCTGGAAAACCACGTTCTTATGCACAACTTTTACATTTGAAACGATAAAGAGCACTGGCGATCTGAGAACATAGGTTTAACCGAGTTCAATGACGAAAACATGGCAAAAAATGTCATCGCCGATGAAAGGGTACATCCTCCATAGATATAGAAGGTGGAGCTCCAAGCAATCTTCGACTCATTGAGAAGGAAGAAATCTATGGAAATCGACGAAGTATCGAACATTATGCTTCGACATCTCCCTCTAGAAGCGATGGACATTTACGCCACTCTGTTTAACAATGCACTGAATAATGCGCATTATCCAGAACATTGGAAAACAGCAGTAATACAACCCATCCCCAAAACACCTCCAATCCCGCAAATCTCCGGTCAATAAATCTCCTTCCGAACATCAACAAGGTATTCGAAAGTGATTAATAGAGCCCTGATTAAGTGGACTGAGGACAAAAAAATAATTCCGGATACCCAATTCGGTTTTAAGGCGGAGCATGATACAATACATGCCGCATCTAAACTGGTATCGGATATCCAATGGAACAAAAGCAAGATTGACTTGGAGAAAACCTTCGATACCGTATGGTTAGAGCGACTCTTCTGCAAGCTGAACAGGCTGGTCATAAGCAAACCACTACCGTACATACTTAACAACATGCTCACCAGTAAACAGAACATTGTGAAAAATGGCAATGTGATTTCTGCTGTAACTTTTCAAATTGAAAATAGTCTGCAACAAGGTTCACAAGGTTCATAGGATCATTTCATCTGCATACGCAGATGACTTGATCGCGTACAGATCAGGACCAAAAATCAAGGTCATTGTAATTCTCTTTTAACGTTACTTCGATAAGATTCAGCGATATTGCGATGACTGGAAGCTGAAAATCAACTTTCAGATATTGGAAACCATTCTTTTTAGGACGCCGTTGTCTGCAGCCTCTAGGGATTGGTGAAAGTTCGTAATCGTGGGACCGCACGGACAGCCACTTGCGTGTCGAAGTGTAGTCAGATACTTGGGGCTCTGGTTAGATCACTATCTATATTTTAAGAAACATATAGATGATGCTTTGACCGGAGCCAAATGTGCTTTTTTATAGCAAGTAACTCGATGAAAGGGTAAAGGTAATCCGCTACACGGCCCTCATCCTATGCTCGTATTTGGATGGCCCGCGTGGTTCAACGTGGGAGCAAGCTTGTTGGAAAAGATTCTGGTGTTTGAGAGGGCTTCCCTCCATTTATACAGAACACCAGAGTCCATACATAAAATTCTATCTCAATGAGGTGCTGTACCACAGGGCTAACCTAATAAGAATAGATAGTTTCGTAATCAAGCTGATTCGAAGGCACATTGTAAGATCAATGAGCTCGATGAACAACCTGATCTCCAATTAACCCAATTACAGGTACCACGAGAGAGTGCGCCTTAACGATTTTTTCCACCCCAGAGGCGTTTCTCTACCTAGATGAGAAAGGTCTGACCCAGGACAGATTGGAGGTATCGCTAATCTTCCATGTTGCTCGGATACCTGTTGATAGGCGACTCAACTACGACAGAGACGTCGCACACAGTAGTGTGGAGCGTCTCCTATTCAGTAGGGCGCTATTCTGGTGGCTAGCCCAAAACAGAGGGAACTCCTTCGTCGTTCCTTCGCAATCCGGGATAACCAGTTTAAAGTTGGCAGCTTTTCTATGGCCGACTTACGTAGCTTAGGTTTAGGTAGTTTTAGTTAGGTTTTTTTAGAAAAAGAAAAAAAAAAAGCACAGCACTTCGATTTAAAAAACCAAAAATAAAAATTTAAAAACAAGACTTGATAAAAAAGAAGTGCGTAGCTATATACTCGTATGTATAATTACGTAATTAGAGTAAAGTAAAATAAAATAGAGCAAGGTAGTTCAAGATTTATTATAAGGTAGTTTTTTAAGTTTTATATAAGAAAAAAACAAATAAAAAAAGTTTGTTCTCGTCAAATTTTTCTTAGTTATTATTGGTAAAGAAAAATTAAATTAATAAAGAATTTAAGTTAGGTTACGTCGAAAGACATACTTTAAGTATTATGCGCGAAATGAAACGCGGAATAAACCGCTGTCTTTGACAACGGTCAAACGAAGATTAAGACATGTTGGACTATTTGGGTGAGTTGCTGCTCGAAAAACTTTGCTGCGACCACAAAACAAGCAGAAAAGGTTAGAATGTATCAAAAAGCATAAAAACTTCACAGAAGAAATTTCAACAGAGTTTTATGGAGCGATGAAAACAAAACGGAGAGTTTTCGTTTGACGTAACGCTGAACAAAAGATGCTACCAGACTGTGTGGTTCCTACCGTCAAGCATGGGGCGGTTCTGCTGTGGTCTGGGGATGTTTCTCTTCAAGTGGAGTGGAAGATATGGCTCAAGTGATTGAAAAAATGAATAAGGAGGGATACAAAACAACATTGGAAAAAACGCTGTCACCCCTGGACTAAGATTAATTGGCGAAGGATTCAAATTTCGATAGAACAACGACCCTAAACACACGTCAAGACTTTGTCAAGACTACCTGAGACAGAGGGAAGATGAAAAAATCTTACAAATAATTATATGGCCGCCGCAATCACTGGATTTAAACCCTATAGAGCTGTTGTGGGAGGAACTGGATAGAAGGGTCCAGGATTAATGCCCAAGAATTGTAAAAAAAAAAAAATTCAAATGTAAAGGTGGCTTTTTCGACGAAAAATCGGTTTAAGTCATTCTTCTTTTAAATAAATTCCTTTATGGTAAGAACAAAATGAAAATATTTTTCTTCTTATTTTGGTTTCATATAGAGTGCCGTTCGAAAAATTTTGGTCAAACATTTTATTACCCTTTTCGGCCGCAGTTCTTGGAATTTATGAGAGCTACGGGGTTTCTTTGCACTAAGTAGCAAAATGTCGTTCAAATGGTGCATAAAAGTCGATGTTATTATGAATAAGAGGTGCATTTAGCTCGTGATACGAGTAGCAGACCGAAACGAACCGAAATAATTTAGGGAAAAAAATGGGAAAAATCGGTTCGGACTGCAAAGCTAAACAACACGTGAAATTTCTAGAAGATTAAATGCTGCTCAACAAACTGTGGCATGGAATTTAAAAAAATATCGTGAGACCGGGACTACCAGCAGAAAGAAAGGCTCAGGGAGGCCAAAAAAGACGACTCCAGTGGAAGATCGTTTTTTGGTGCTGTACAGCCGTTGGCATCGGTTTAAGACTTCGGTGGATCTTAAAAACGATCTGTGTCGAGCTACAGGATAAATAATTTCATCAAACTCAGTGAGGAAAAGGCTCATGAAAGCTGGACTTAGAGCACTCAAGCCAGTACTGAAGCTGGATTTTCCAAAAAGAGTCAGAGAAAAACGATTGCTTTGGGCTCAAGAGCATCTTAATTGGACTCAAAACATGTGGAACAATGTTATCTTTTCCGACTAATCAAAGTTTAAGCTGCATGTTGAAGATGGGAGGATTCTTGCGCGAAGAGAACCAAAGGCAAGACTGAGCACTGAATGCATCTTACGGATGCCCCCCAAAACTGAAGGTGTGATGGTCTGGGGATGCTTCTCTGTAGATGAAAAAGGTAGAATGGTCTTCCTAGAATCGAAAGTCACTGCAGAAGTTTACCTACGGGTTCTGGAAAATGTATTAAAGTCCTCTGCGCTGGAGCTTTTTGGTGACACTTACAGATTCATTTTTCAACAGGACAATGCTCCTTGACATACAGCCAAAATTGTTAGTATGAACTTGTTTTTTTTTTAATATGAAAGAATTACAACGAGTGCTAGGAAAATGTGCGTATTTAAGCAAATTTATATAAAATTTCTTATCGATCACCTTCTTCTCCTTTCGCACTACAATCCGTTGTGGATCCTGTCGTCAACCGAAATCTGCCTCCATCTTGTTCGATCTAGAGCTGTTTCTCTCCAGTTGTTTATTTCTAGAGCTCATGCATTTCTGGAAACGCTGTCTATCCATCTCTTTTTTTTTTGACTAATTTGAGTTCCGCGTCCTTCAGGGTTTGTATTCATCAGATGTCTCGCAGCTCGATCATTATCCATCCTGGTGATAGTCCTGCCCGGGAACGACATGTTTCCAAAGATTCCATAATCCCGAACGACCACACTACCGGAAAAAAACAATTGGTAAATTTCAAAAAATCCGAAAAATCAAAATCCCGGAAATTGAACATTAAAATTTCCTGGACTTTAATTTTTTTGAGAATCAGAAAGCACATGCTTTTAGATTACCTCATGGGATCTACTTAAGGAATGTATAAGTGCTATTGGTAGTCATTTCATATGGTTACCTGGTGAATGCGTAGTTTTCAGTTGCGTTTAATGTTAAGTAAATAAATTTAAATAGGGTAAATAAGAAAAAGATATTAAGAATCATTATATTTCCTTTTGAGGATACTGTATGTCGCTTCATGCTATGAGAGTGCTGTGGAGAATGTATTCCACTCGCTATGATCGTGTTTTTCTGTTTCCATATATCAAAGTGATATTTATCCCATCAGCAAACGATTTCGTTCAGAATGCTGAATCCATCTTTCGGTAATCGGCTCCTTGAAATTACGCCATAGGAAAATACCCCGATTTTTTGGAAAAAAGCCCAAAATATTCCTGCCAAATATTTTTGGAAAATGCACCAGTATTTTTTTGGCAGTTATGCCAAAATGCTTCGAAATTGGGCCAGACTAAGCTGGAAGAAGAAGGGAAACTAATTCCCACATAATAGTGGGAAATCGAATTATGCAGTAATGGTATATAAACGAAAATTTGGGAGAATTTCCTATGGCGTACCATTTTTAATAATAATCAAATAGAAGTTTGGTCCTGCTCTAAATAAACTTGAAATGATACAAATATCCCTTTCAGGAACTGTTCTATCGCGTTTTTTAAACCAATCTGGCACCAAAATGACGAGGAACAAGCCAAAACAGTTTGAGCTAGAATTTGCGAAAGAAATGCGTCCATAAAGTACAAGTTAAACCAACTCTGGGCTCACAAGCAACTTCACTTTAGCACCACTTCTGGCAAAAACCCGTGCACTATTCGCTCCACAAAAGATACTACATCATGCAACTTACCTTCCCAACAAGCCGCATCATAAATAATTAAAATCTTGGATAGACAATTGCTTAAGCCCATAACATGACATGCACTTCACAGGTACTATAAGTCATTCAAATCCATGAGAATTAGAAAGCATATGCTTTTAGATTCTCATGCAATGCACCTAATAGGTAGGTTAGGTTAGGTTCAGGTAGCTGTCAGCTAAGAAAGCCAACACACTTAGGCCAGTAATAGGTCCATTGTGATAGCACATGTGTTTGGAAGCGCCCTCTAGCCTACTCATTGAACCATTTGGAGCTTCTGATGAAGCGTATTCGCAGAAGGTCTCTAACTTCAGTTTTTTGGAATGCCCCGGTGCCTCGGTAACTAAATTAGGTGAATATTGAACTGCTCCGCCATCTCTATAAGAGACGACTGGCAGTCTAGAACTGTTAGAGATTTTACGGAGGATGATTCCAAGGATTTGATTGCTGCTTGGTTGTCTGAAAAGACGCAGATATCAACGGTTGATATCACGTTTTTCTTTAGCCAAGACAAGTCTTCCCTTATTTCCATTATCTCCGCCTGGAACACACTACAATGGTTTGGGAGACGAAAAGAGAGGTTTAAATTAAGCCTATCAGAGAAGACACCACCTCACACCCCGTCGTTAGTTTTTGAACCGTCGATGTAAAAATGTACAGACTTATCTTCCGTAAAACCATCTTCTTCCCAGAATGCTCTGGAAGGGATGGTAACTTGGAAGTTATTGACAAAATTTAACTTTGGTATGTTGTAGTCAATGTCTTCAGGGAAGATATTAAACTTGTTTAAAATGGAAGCGTGGCCATATACTTTCCTGGACCATTGTGAAGTAGCTTTAAGGCGAATAGCTAAGTTAGCTACCATTTGCCTACCAAGGATGTCGGAGGGTGTTAGATAAAAGAGAGTGTCCATAGCTGCGGAAGGTGTCGTTCGCAGTGCTCCGCTAATGCACAGACAAGCTGAACATTGGACTTTGCTGAATAACTTCTGGTTTATCGCCTTATCCAAGGCAGTCCACCAGACAACTACCCCGTACAAAAGGATCGGTCTGATGACCGAGATATAGAGCCAGTGAGTTAATCTGGGTTGGGAGCCCCATTGTTCCCAATGGCTTTTTAGCAAGGGAAGAATGTGACAGTGGCTTTCTTTACTCTTCTATTAGGTTTCCAGCTTAGTTTCCTATCCAAAATAAAACCCAGATATTTTGCTTCGTTGGAGAAAGTTAAGATTGTTCCATTAAGGGTTGGAGGGTCAATAGTTGAGATTTTATATTTCCTTGAGAAGAGGGCTAGTTCAGTTTTGTGGGGACTCACTCCTAGACCCCAACGAGCTGTCCACCTAGATAGCTTATTCAAAGCGTTTTGTAGGAGCCCTTTTAAGGTAATAGCAACGTCGCCCGAAGAGGCAATAACATCGCAACCCTCAGCCTCCAGGATAATCAATAGTTCATTAACCAACAAATTCCAAAAAAGTGGGGATAGGACGTCCCCTTGAGGGGTACCTCTACTGACATATCTTCTAACAGATGTCCCACCCAGCTTGGAGTTGATAATCCGACTATTAAGCCGTAAATTAGTCAGCTCGCCAAGTGAGCTATCATCTTCAGATTTGACGGTGTTAAACGTTGTTCAAAGCGCCTTCTATATCTAGGAACGCTACCATAGTGTACTCCTTATGATACATAGAGTATCCGAACTTATTGACTAACGTATGCAATCTTGTTTCTACTGATTTGCCCTTACAGCATGCATGCTGAACCGCGGACAGTAGTTGGGTGTCAATACTGTCACGTAAATGGATATCAGTCGGTCGTTCTAGTGTTTTTAGAAGGAATGATGATAGACTAATAGGTCTGAGGTCTTTTGGACTAGCGTGTGAATATTTACTCGCCTTGGGTATGAAAACCACACTGACTTCTCTTCATATATGCGGAATATTGACCAGATTCAGACAGCTCTGAAAAATATTTTTTTAGAACTGGTAGGATAATGTCAGATGACATTTGTAGTTCAGCAAGTGTTATGCCGCCTGGTCCAGCGGATTTATATGGAGTTTGTCCTGCGTAATTAGACTTGAAAGGTTGGTTTCTTGAGCATTTGACTTGATATAGAGGATTTTTCTCAGCCTAGACGCCTCAGAAGATTCTTCTATTTTGCCACAAAAGAGGCTCCAAGAATTACGTTTGGCTTTCCTCAATTCTTTTTTATATGTTCTTAGGGATTCTTTGTACGAGTCCCAGTCAGATGCATCTCTTGTACTTTTGCCTTTGTTGAAAAGTTTTCTGCAGATATTTCTGAGTGATCCAAGATCAGAGGTCCACCAGTGTGGTTTTTCTTGCCCCTAACCCTAACCGAAGGACAAGAGGAAGACAACGGTTTATTCAGAGCCAAAATAAGGTCCTTAACCATACAATCAAGTTTTGAAGAATTGCTCGGGGACTTTAGAGTATCAGAGGTAACCAATTTGGAAGATCGTTATCAAGACTGAATTGAAGGTATCGGTGGTCAGGAAAAGAGTGTTCACCAGATGCCTTCCAGTTCTTGATCATTTGATTAGTATTGATGGAGACAAGGGTTATATCTAGAACCTCCTATCGGTTTTTGATTATAAATGTAGGTTCGTTACCGATGTTGCACAAAATCGGGTTAGTTTTTAGAATATAATCAAAATGCAGCTCACCCCTTTCGTTGATGTCGGAGCTACCCCAAGCGGAGTGATGAGCATTAGTGAATCAACTATGATTCCAGTTTTACATCTTTCAGCGTCTGCGACCAGTTTTACCGTATTGGGTCCATGAAGAGGGTCTATAATATCATGGGCGAGGTAAGCCGATGCTAGAGAGTAGGAGCGCTTGCTTGTTTCTAGCAACGCTACCCTTATATCCCGATCACTGTAATTAGGAAGTAAAATTACCTTAATGCTACTTTTACCAATATGCACGATCTAGGTTTACCTTTATCCTTGACATATAGGGAATAGTATTCGGGAGTTCTGAGTCCTGAGTCCACAAACCAGGTTGTTAACAACCCAAGGTTGTTGTGTTATACAAGCGCTGTGAGTCTGAAGACAAGCCAAGAAGGTCATCTTCACTCAAATTTGCGTGTTCTGTAAATCCGCCCATCTCCATGTCTGATAGCGAACCGTCATCGACTAAAGATGGTTGTATGGTCGACTGAGAGTCATCATCTTCCAAGGAAGGGAAGGAGATTGATGTCTCAGGGTTTGTGTTACCTATGGTGAGGTCTGAAGGATGGGGGGAAAGTTTGTCAACATCCACCTCGTCCTTTTTGTACACCTTCAGGGTAATAGCATCGAAACCATAGCTTATCACGCTTTCGGTCTTCGCCAAAGGAGCAAGAGATTCCTTATTGATCCCAATAAGCGCGCATCTATAGAGGCCCCTCTGCTCCTCCAGCTTAGCGACTTTCCAGTTGTGAGTAGGAAGCGACGGATTGCTAATTTGGACAATCCGGATAATATCCTCCGTGGAGATTTCGGCTGGAATCCAGGTGCGTGTCCTCGGTTTGCATGGGATGTCCCCCCTTGCTACAACCTCGAACTTAGCACCAGGCCAACCGCCGTCACGACAGGTTGGAGGTGGGCCGGGATTATCTTTCATAATGTCCAGAAAGCGAGTCGCCAGTTTGACTGGAATCATCCTGCATTTATCTGGAGTGATAGTTCCATCGATGTCATTTTTATCGATGACTGCCAGTACAAACCTGTCTTTGAGGACATCGCTGTACGATTTGGAAGTGACGTTGGAGGGCCTGGAGGAGGTGCTAGTGTTGTGCACCTTAGGTCTATTAGAATCCGACCCGGATTCATACAACGATCTTTGTCTCTTAGACGTGAAGTCTCTGGTAGTCTTACTGGGTTCGGTACTGACAATCTTTTTAGCCCTAACGAATAGGGCCTTCACCTTATCATGCATTTCGTTCTCCGGAATATTGCCAAATTTTTGGAGAATACGGCCAGCAGAGCGACGATCTTTGTACGTCTGTTTGGAGGGAGCGACGTGTGATGAGCCGGAGCTACAACCCGATCCCGAAGACTCCTTATTGGAGTGTAAAGTTCCTCTACTAGGCTCCGTGCGGTTTTTGGCAGCAGCTTTTGCTAGCCAATACCTTTGGAGTATTACCGGTGGACAGCTTAATCGCCGTGCGATTTAATACCTTTGGTTTTAAAGGTATTATTTTTTAAAATTGGTATTATTCATTTTAAGTCTCACGAGTAAACCGCTATGAGATATGTCCAAATTACGACAGGCCCCTGCCAGCGTACCTGAACCTCACTTTTCGATTCTCATGGCATGTACTTAACAAATGCATAGGTCCTACTAACAGTGATTTCTTGTGGTTATACATATATGCAGTTGGTGAGTTCAATTTATCATTAGTAAGGTAAGTAATTTTTATCATTCTTACTTGCTTCGAAAATAAAATGTTGCTTGCGATTTTTTTAAAAACTTTTTCCAAAGTATCGAACGGCTCGGTAAATTAAAAAAAAAAAACTTTCCAGAAGGATTAATTGCTGTAAAATTGATATGTTTCACGATTTTTATCAAAATTATGCTTTCAAAAAAATCGCACGATTTTTAACACAAATAATTGCACAGCCATTCTGGATTTTGGTTTCCGGGATTTTGATTTTCCGGGGCTTCGGTTTTCGGGACTTTGAGTACGGAATTTTTTATAACGGGAAATCGTGGTCAACCCGTCCTGCCCAGCGTAAGCGTGTAATTTTAATGAATTTTACAATATCAAGATCCTTGTACGAGGCTTTCAGTTCATTATTTTAACGAATTCTCAGGACGCCTTTTTCAATCTGTACAGGACAATACGAGTATATGCGTCGCAGTATTTTACGTTAGTAGGTAGTTAGTTGATGTTCATGCTTTTTTTATCATGCATCAAGTTTCAGAACCATATGTAAACACAGAGCAGATCACGGTTTTACAAAGTATGCATTTGACAGTTTTGTTGAGTTTGTTGAGTCCAAAAAAATGTTCTGTTCCCGAGTTGAACACGTCTTTTTATCTCAGAAGCGATGTCGTTGGTTTAATTTACTTCTGTTCCAAATACACAAAACTTTGAACCTGTTCTATGACGTGGTTTCCGACTGTGATATTGTGGTGTTATCGTGGTTGTTGTTGATGATCCCTGGATGCTCTCGGGAACTTTGTCTTTTGTTCGTTGACTACAAGCCCTACATCATTTGCTGCCTTTCTTTTTTGTCAAATAATTCAGTTTTAGCTGGCTTTCGTTTCTTGCAATAAGATAAAAAAAAATCATGCACATCCGCTAGCAAGAGCAATAGAGTTCCGTAGTTACCCTGAAAAGGAAAGATGTCAACATCGGTATTTTATTGTGTGAACAAGTTTTTTAATTTCTTCTTCCTCACATCCGAAGGAAGAAATTAATTTTAATCTGAACATTACAATCATATTTTTAACACCTTAGAGTGCGTGCCGACAGTATTGTCACTGGGCGCGTGTATAGTGCCGCTGGTTTCGATTTTGAAGTTTCGGACTGCAAAATCTAATTCAAAGTGGAACAATAGCTGTGCTAGCCCATCCCCTTGTCTTAGTCCATTTTTGGTCTTAAATGGGTCGGACAGGTCAGCTCCGATTTCAACTTGGCATTCGACTTCTGCTAATGTAATTTTAGTCAATCTTATAAGTTTGGGTGCTATACCATCAAATTGCAGTGCGCTCAATAGTCTTTTTCCTTTAACTCTATCATAAGTCGATTTTTAAAGTTGACGAACAGGTGATGAGTAGTGATGTTGAATTCATAGAACTTTAAGAACATAGTGAGCTCAATAGTCCTTTTCGTTTAACTCTATAGTAAGTTGATTTTTAAAGTCGACGAACAGGTGATGAGTAGTGATGTTGAATTCATAGAACTTTTTCAGGGTTTGTCTGATAAAAAAAATTTGGTCGGTCCGCATTAGTATTCGCCAATGTTTTCTTCAGCATACGGTAGGAGACGAGAACGCAGGATGTTGCCTAAAATTGTATAAGCTATATATATTGAGTAATGCCTGTGTAGTTGCTGCAGGTTAATTTATGACCTCTTTTGTGGAGAGGATATAATATGCCAGTTTTCGAGTCATCAAATTTGTTTTAGGAAAGAAAACGATTATTAGACAAGGTAAGCATCTAGAAGTAGAGGAAGGTTTGATGAAATCATCTTGTGCCCATTTAATCGAAAATGATACAAGCCAAAAATCTTCTACGAAATGACTGGAAAATACGATTTTGCTGCTGTGGAGCTCTTTTAACAAAAATGTTTGAAACTTATTTAAAATAGGTCCCTGAGCGACGGACAAATTTATAACGCCGACGAATCTGCAGCGTTTGGGGAAGTTCTTCCAGGAACTGCAAGGGTCTTCGAAAATGAAATATTTTTGGATTCTACTCAGAAAGATCTTTTCAGGGATTTTTTTTCCTGCAACTTTTGCTTGTAATGGAGGCACCTCTAAAATAACGGTTTTCTGAAAATTGTACTAGTGTTGTCTTTGCGTTATTATTTTACATGACAGGACTTGATACAGAAATAATTTTATTCCAAATGTGAGTTTTTTAATTTTCTTCCTCCCATCCGGATGAAAAAATTAATTTTGATTTGAATTTTACAGTTGCATTTTTAACACCTGGGCAAAACACAATGTGGCGATCGCGCGGTCGCGCGTTTGACAGGCATTCTACCGACTTACTATAATATTTGTCACAATATGGGTTCAAGACGCTCGAGCATTGAAAGTTAGGCATAT
This sequence comes from Pocota personata, assembly GCA_963082735.1. Taxonomy (NCBI): domain Eukaryota; kingdom Metazoa; phylum Arthropoda; class Insecta; order Diptera; family Syrphidae; genus Pocota; species Pocota personata. Next base: position 83,945,245 of record OY720430.1, read on the forward strand.
GACAGAATTATGTTCTGATCCCTCAAAGAAAAAATGTACTCATTTTATTTTTATGGTTTGATTAGGAAACACAAATATAGGAAATAACTTCGCAAACAAATGTGCATGAATAAGAAAATAAAAAAAAATTAATACTCCAACATAATTAATTTGTGTTCAAAAAACGCTAATTAGCAATTAAAAATGTTTACATATTAAATGCTAACAATTCGGAGTACATCCATGACACAGTGACTAACCTTGTTGCTAAAATCGAACAAGCCAAAGAATAATGTCAATCCAAAACAGCTGTGAGCTGTCATATCGCGCGACATTGTGTTTTGCCCGTAGGTCTACTCCGACGTTGGGGTGGCAATTACGATATTTACGACTAAAAACCGACCGAACACCTGAGGTCACATTTGGTGTTACCCCATAAGATCCCATTGTTTCTAATCTTTCTGCCAACGCGCGACGCCACATTGTGTTTCCACTTTTAGTGCACGCGCAGACGAGGTCAAACCGGCAAACCCCACAGGCGGATTAGTAGGGATGCAGTAAAGTGGGAGGGTTGTGATCCTTCTACTCCGGATCATAACTTCGCCGTAAGGAAAAGAAGAAAGAATAAAAGTACACGCACAGACGAGTGACTTCTTCCACGCAACAGTTTTGTCACTGGCCGCGTCAACATGGTCCTATGGCGTAGCAACCAATCACAATTTTCGTGGCAGCACATGTGGCAAGTTATGCAACTGATTTAGGCATTCTAATTGGTTACTACTTCATAGCACCGTGTATACAAACGTACGCACTGTCATTGCTGTTCAATTGAGTGCGTACACGAGGGTGCCTGTCACAATGAAACTCTGAGAAGGGTTAAACAATACAATCCCTGGTCATGTTAATATAACCACTACCTGATTTATTTTACTCATTCTTTTCCAATTATTATTATTTTTTTTTTTAACCAGGTGGTGGTCACATTAATATAGCCAAAGATTGAAATTCACATTTTACTCATGCAGAAATGTTGACCAGGGCGATGAAAATGTTGTTACCCGCCTGCGCACTCTCATATAAACGTAGAGGAGGAGCAACAAAAAAGTCACCCTTCGCTTCGGGTGTGCACCACCATAAGGTGCAATGAACTTGAAGGTAAAGACAGAACAATTGCGTGACAAAAAGTCACCCGTATGTACGCTTATTCTACGGCAATACCCCAGCCGATGGATCAGAACTTAATTCAAAATGTAAATGTAGCATATAGAAAGCAGTTGCTGACCACATTTTACTGGAAGGCGATAAGAACATAGCCAGCACTCCTAGAAAAAAATTTAATTTGCAAGATGCCGTTTTCATTTTAAATTCACCAATAGCTAAATATAAAAATAAGTTGTTCCACCTTACGGTCAGAACTTTCGCTACTGTGGGAAGATGAAGATATAATACCACTAGCATCGTTTGTTGCCAGTTCGAATTTGGAATTTTGCATATACTCGTAATGGAATATAGCATTTTGAAACGCCCTGCCATACGAGTGGTTGGATTGAATTTGTGCCGTACATTTTATGCCATGCGTATGGCAATGTGCCATAATCTTATATGTAGTAGCTTAACACAACTTCAGATGAAATAAATGAGTGGGCGGCTACTGGTTAAAACGAAATCTCATCACTTTTCTAATCAAGATATCATTCAGTTGGCACTGGAAAGATGTTAAGGAGGATGTTGAGATAATTTCAAACAATGAAGTAAGACAATTAATGTTTCTCAAACAGACATTCTTCTCTTAAAGTGCTTAAAAGATAGAGCTGACAATATGTTTTTGGATAAAATGATTCAACCACAAATCAGTTCATATTTTAAAACTGTATAAAAAACTAAGTAAACTAAATATTTGAAATATTAAAAATATAAGGCAAGCAGTGTTTTGCATTTGTTTCGTTTATTTTATTAGTGAAATGTGCATAATTTTAAATATAAGTTACTTCTTTATTAGTTTTATAATAATTACTATAATTCAAAATTAAAGAACACGTTGAAATAAAGTAAACAATTACTACTGGATATCAACAACTTCTTCTTAGAAGAAAGTGGGCTTAGCTGTCACCATTTTGAATCGAAGTTCACGGATTATGATTGGATATTCACAGTAAAACTTATATAACTCATCTCGAGGTTGATACAACAAGATGTTTAAGGGTTAAAGCACGAGAACCAGTAATGCGTGTAACTTGGGACGACCAGTCGCAAAGTTGACAATTCTAGGGTTTATATACATACATACATATGTGCATGGGGTATCAGTCAAGCAATGCATCAGCTGTTTAGTTATTACCTCATATGCTTCAGAATTGACAATGCAAATATAGCCAGTGTTCCATGGAACATGGAGCGACCTTCAAATGTCACAATTGAATTATTTTGACAGTTATATAATTTAAATATCTTTAAGAAAGGAAAATATTTTGTTTTTTAAGAGAATGCCCTCAAAAATTGTGCGTATGGACGAACTGAACAGAAAGTCAAAGTCTATATATTTTTATATTTCTAGTAAAAATATTGGAAAACAAATTTCTTAAAAAGTGGGCATGTTTGTGGGCGGATTTCAGAAATTTGTTCACTTGTACTGTACAGATTCCAGAAAGCTTATATACAAAATTTGTCCCTAGTCAAAACTTTTAGGCCCAAAAACTGGTAACACACTGACAGACGGGTGGGGCATGGCTAGATCGACAAACTTTCGATGCTGATCACAAATATGTATACTTCTGGGGGTCAATCTTTATTATTTCTTTATAGGGTATAAAAACGACAGGTACCTTACCTGTTGCAAAAAGAGATGACTTTGACTATCAGTTGTCAAAAATTAACTTAGCAACCTGGTTTGTACTGCAATGTAGAGAAAAATCATGGTTCAATTTTTGTTACCAATGTATTATCAGTGTTTTTATCAGTTTTTTTTATACAGAAATGGTCAATGATTTTGCATTCTCTGATTTGCTGTTCCCGTATGATGTTGATAGTACTGCTGTTGCGTCAAATGATTCCCGTGTTGCTGATGCTGTTGTTGTTTCTGTTGCATTTGTTTTTGTTGCTGACGAACGAGTTCTTCCATAACTTCATGATTATACGTTGAGTGCAGCATAAGGCCTAGAACTCCCGCCCTTGATGCCATTGTTGTTCGAGTTTGCCTTTCTTGCTCCAGCAACTCATCCATCTTTAGCCATTGGCGCACTCGTTCCAAGTCAATCTCAGCCCGACGAATCTTCTCCCAAACGTAATGTTTGAAACAACTCTTCTTCGGAGCCCGACAGAATTCTCCAGTCAGGTTAAAGACATTCGACACTAGAGGACAACCGCAGACGTCATAGTCACTTACTTTAGCATCCTTGCAGTGCTCGGGACAGAGAACACGGAGACGCTTGCAGTAAGTCTTACTAGCCAGATTATAGAAGTCGCAAAACATCGAGTTGCCTTCAATGCGGGTTTTGAAGATGCTGCCGAAACTTGCTTGACTCTCATATTTGTTGAAACACTTCTCCATGTGTTTGATAGCCGTGCGTGAGTGGATTTCATGCCCACAGGTTATGCAGTACATGGATTGTTCATCCTCTACGTCAGAGTTATCTTGTGCCCGAGGGTCAAGAGTGCAGTGTCGTGCTCTTTCAACAATCAAGTCGAGTTCGTTGTGGCGTTTATCCAGTTCAGCGAGAGCGAAGCGAACAACTGCTTGTTTTGCTCTCACTTGATCGAGTTGTTTTTTATTTTCTTCTTCAGCGCGGCAGCGAGAAAGACCCCATTCTTGAACGCGTTGTGGGAGGACCTGAAAAATAAAAAAATTATCCAATTAGGGTGGAATTATTAATTTGATATTATTATTAATTTGGTACTCTATAGTGATAATGAAAAACATTCATATAACATTAAGAAATTGGTTATAGGGATTAGAAAAATGCATGATGAAACACGAAACAGTGAAAAACTGAAATTTGGTATGCTTAGGTGGTTATAGCAATCAGAAAAAATCTATCAGCATGTTTACTTTTGCATACTCTTAATTATGCATTAAACACGGTGGCTATCCGAATCTCTATCACAGGTTTGTAACTTTTGCACCATCTAATCTACGACCATATACACATACAGAAAGACATAATTGTCAGACCCGATATTCCGAGTCCCTCTGAATTAGTAATACCAGAGTAATACGACTGGATCACACGTATTTCCTACATGCTCCATGCAGTTCGTCTAAAAATTGTTTAGATTTCAAATTTAATCCGAATAGATAAGCAACACAAATTAGCTTTTTCGTAAAATATGTTAAAAAGCTGAAAACCTTTTTTGAGCAATGTCAAACATTTTTATATCATGTCCTTAAATATGTTACAAATGACGTAGATATTGATTTTGAATAAAATCGTCTCAGCCATATCCTAGAAATAGCCAATTTTCGCAATCCCGCTTATAAGCGAGCGTCCATATTACCCCAGATATTAATTTTTTTCAAAATCTGAAAAGCAGGCCTTAAGTACTTAAAGTAGTTCCGTTAATTTTAAGGCTAGAATGGAAATTCTCGAATTTCGCCTTTGGGCATTACCCCAAAGACTCCAGATATGAAGTTCGAAGAAAACGCGTCCAGCCATTTAGGCTGCAGCCCGAGATACAGACAGGCAGAATTACGACACCCACTTTTTTGATCTTCCCTATTATAGTAATGTTAAGATTGATGAAAATCTCCAGATCGAACATTGTCACGAAAACAATACTTGCCCTATAGCAACAAATTATATTTTTTTTTACAAAACACGTTGTTCTAAATAATACCAAAACAACACTCAACTTTCATTTTTGGACCTCAACAAAACAACGCCTTCTACCCGAGGAACATTAATGAAAAAAGAAAATATTTTTTGACTGATTTTTTCGTTTTTGAGTCAATTTTTTTTTACTCATAACACGAAAGAATGTGGCTGAGTTTTTGAAAAAAAGCAGTGACGACCAATGAGTATTTTTTTCGTGCTTCAGATGGTAGTTCAGCTCTGTTTATACCTAATTGTTTGTTGCCGCGCTCATGTTCTTCAGAGTATCGGAAATCGAAATGTACTTCGCGGTGCTTACAATCCCACCAGCTGAACATATGTATTCAAATTTCCCGTGAATTTTGAATTGTAAGTTACTGAGGAAAAAACAAACAACCTGTCTTTCTTTCGCTTTATTTCAGATAGGTTAGTTTAGCTGGTTTAAGTAAATAAATATTTCAGGTCTAACAACCCATATAGGGCCTGACGTAGCTGCTCACAGTTACGTGTTTTGGGCGTCTTAAATTTGTTCACACGAATGTAAGGGACCTACAGTTTATAGCCGGTTCCGAAACACATAATTGAGAAGTTTTTTTATGACAAATTTAAATTTATATTAGGTTAGGTTGTAAGGATGGGTGCACAGTGATCATTCAAGCCTCACTCGGATATCCATGAATCCATTGTGTTCCCCGTTGGAGGATGGGTGTACCTGAAATGAATGAATAAGGAAGAACAGACAATTTAGTAGCTTTAAAAGTTTTCGACCTCCCTAAACCAATTTCAACAAATCGTTGAAGAAATATTCGCCGAGGGCTGTCCTTCTAGTTCTGCTGAGTTTAGGCCATCGCCTGTGCCCTATTCCGTATCCACGTAGCCGCATCCTCTGTATAGTTCAGTGGTACTTAAGCGCATCCCTCTATGAGGGCCGCCAATATATTACAGCTAATTAAAATACTTATTAGAAGTCTTAATTGTGATTTGCTAAGTGTAAGGAGACCTTTTGTTTTTTTCTTATTATGGTGAAGTTTGTTCATATACTATATTTGATAAGTTCCATAGGAGCTAGAATTGATTGATCTGTCCATTTGCGAACCTATTCTAGCCAGTTCGTCGGCCTTCTCGTTGCCGGAAATGCCCCAATGACCGAAAAGAGTGTGACATTGTGTTGTACGTTAAAAGTGCTCGTTCTGACATCTTTTTATTTGCTTTGATTTTATAACCGTGAATGAGATGGCTTTGATTGCAACTTGACTATCTATGTACGAGGGGCAGCTGATAAGTTCGCGTCCTAAGGCATTAAGTGAAAGAAGAGATCCGATTAACCAATTTTACTTCTCAATATAATCTCCCTCGAGTGAAATGAATTCGCACAAAGGGCATACAGTGCCTTAATGCTCCCGAAAAAATATTCTTTTTCTTTGCTTTCAATATGATTTTCTCCGGCCGCCTTGATCTCGTTCTCATCTGCAAATCTCCGGCCTCGTAACTCCATTTTCAAGTTGGAAAATAAGAAAAAGTAGCTCGGGGCCAAGTCTGGGCTGTAGGGTGGGTGATCTATCGTTAAAAAACCTGTGTCTTTCAAGGCCTGTCTCGAAACCAGCACTCGAGACGTCGTTGCTTGTCGAACGGCGTAAGCATTTTCGGTTTAAATGCTCGTGCAAAATGTCTCCAACCCGTTCTTTGCTTTGATGTCCGCTATCTGCCACATTTTTATTCTTCGGTCGGCCCTACTAATTTGTCAACTTTTCCGACGTTTTCTTCAGTGCCCACTGACATAGGATGCCCTGGGCGGGGGTCGTCTTCACAGCTCTCTCGCCTTATTGAAAAAAACGAGCCCATGACCATAGTATACGAAGGCCCAGAATCCTGAAGAGTCGATGACATGTCTTCGAAAATTTTTTTAGGCGATTTTCCTTTTTTCACGAAGTACTTTATCACGGCGCGATGTTCATAATTGCGAGAGTTTCCGATTTCGGCTGACATAGTGATGTTTATCCTACCACAGATAATAACGAAATGAGATTATTATTGAAACGAGGTGATATTTATACTACTAAAGAGTGCCGCAGTTAGTGCTATCACTATGACTCGCTGTTGAATATCTCAGACCGCGAACTTATCAGCCGCCGCTCGTAAACGTCTATATTTTTTCAAGGAGGCGCTAGTGACGATAGTTCTCGAGAACGAACTTACATTTTTGATATGTTACATTACATTTTTGACATGATGTAAGGCGGCTATGTTTCTTCACTTCCCACCTATCTCTGTTTGGTTGATGGCTTAAGGTCCAAAAGAGTGTGCTCACGCTCAAACTTTTCCACGGTGCGACGAATTGCCTGCGCACTGAAGCCATTATGATGACCAAACTCACAACGAAATTCACGCTGCATATTTACAACTGAGCCGGAATTTCGATAATATTTTTTAATAATTTCCACACGTTCAGGAAGCGTCAAACGATGCATGATGAAATTAATATTTTGATAGCTGGATGTCATTGGTAACTTTAACAGCTGCTGAAACATAACAATTGGAAAAGCTATCATTGCTATCTGGTCACCCTTTACATATTGGAGCAAACTTAGAAACCAAATTTTATCAAGATCCCTGTATTTCTCGAGTTATGCATTTAATAAATATATAAGAAGCTATCTAATCCAAATTTCATCAAAATCTGTGCAATGGGTCTAATATTAGGCGTACTTCGTCTTACCACCGCTTTATTCGACATCAAACTAAAGAACCAGTAACCGAATTACAGCATTAGTGATCGAGTGAGTGAGTGACATCCAATATAATGATCTAGTGTATGAATTGGGATGATGGAAAACGTTGGCTCTCATATTGGATACACATTTACTACGTTTATATGCACAATTGAAGCCAGGTTCAACCCGGCTAGAAATTCGTATAAACGCAGATCGAGTTCAAATGGGATTGACTCAACTCGACTCAGCTAACAGAGCTGGATCGAGTTAGACAAATGCATGTATACTTGGGTTGAGTAGTTGAACTGATATGTTGTCTATGTGTGTGTATGATTTCAGATAAAGAATCTAGCACAACAGAACACTAACCCAATCAAAAGCAGAATGTCTGCTATACTTATCTGTCAGTTCAATCACATTTGAACTTTTCAATCTTTCGATTCGGTGTGCAGAAATACTCAGATCGAAATCTCAACTCAATCCCAACTCGATCCCTCGACTCTGCATATAAATGTGGTAATTGAAAATTGAGCCAAAATTGTACTAGTAAAATTCGACTGCATTGAAAATGAAGTGTGTCTATCAATTGACAGATGGAGTCAGTGTGAAATTCTGCTGAGAAATAAACACTGTGTTTTGACAAAATAAATGATTAATTTTATTAAAGTTTCAGATGCGATTTCTATGAAATGGCGTTGAGAAAAAAAAATATCATTGCATTTCTACTAATTTTATTATTTATTTAATAGTTTCACCTCCAACAAATTATTGCAAGACTATCAATAAAGAATTATATGAAAAAAAAATCTAAGGCTGTCACTGAAAAAAAATACTCGATCCTGATAAGAGGAATGCAAAATTACGATACTCTAAGCTCGATCACTTATGTCTTACGCGGTAATGCCAAACACACATTTTCAGGTCACGTATTCCTCGATTATTGATGCAGTAATTCGGCTCCAGATTTACGTTAAGTGGTTCTTGATTTAGAGTTACAAGGACTGTTTTTGAAGATTTGCTAAATACCACCCCCAATATCTAACAACTACTTTGTTAAATTTTGATGTTTTTCAAACAAAAACATTTAAGCCAAATCAATACAATTCATTAAAACTCACTTATCGCGATTAGAAAGTCGGTCTCACATCATTTAGTTTTTTTGACAAAAGCTGCCACTTTTAAAAATGGGACCGGAGCAGACTTGGAAAATTTACTTAATTTGATTTGTTTTATTGTACTAGGGAAAATCACTTTAAATCCTAGTAAATATTGCAGTGTCTTTTACTATTCAATAAAGCCTGATTAATACATTTTTTGAAAAATAAACTTTTGCTAAGCTCTAAGCTAAAAACAAAAATATAAAAATTTTTACGCCATCTGTTGGCATATGTAGGTAGGTAGGTAGGATTTGCCTTATTCAGAAGCCTTGGGTGAAAGGTTCAGTCGTTAAAGGGCTGAAGGACAACCGGTACAACATCTTCTACAATACCATTAACCAGGTTAGTAATAAACCTAGGACCTACATCCTAGCTAAAAAACATATTGTAACATAATAATAACTACGCTCCTACAACTATGCAACCCATTCCGAAGTGTCTTTTCATTCTGGCATAATTTTGTTCCGAAGTGTCTTTTCATTCGAGGCTCGTGTCGCAGAATTAAGAGAGAATTATAACCGCAAGAGAATTATAACCGCAAGAGATTATTGGCTGCAGCTGTCATCTTGGAATTATTACATCAGAAGTTTCTTGTTCCAGTGGTCGAAGAATTTGCTAGAAGTTTCTGGCTATCAGAAATGCGGCTATTTAAGGACAGATGGCGATCGAGGCAGGGCAGTTGGTTTTGAACCGCACGAGGAGATTGGAAAAGTGATAACAGCCGAAGTTGTAATTTTGTGATAAATTGAAAGTTGAGAGTTAACAAGAAGAAGTAATTAGTTTGGATTTGTGAATTAAGTAATTGAAAGGAGATAAAGTGATTTGAGAAGAAAGAGATCTTGTAAGGAAGGAGTTTGCGAAGAATAGTATAGTGTGAACTTGAATTGTTCTATAGACTAGAAAATAAAGAAATAATTTCACAGAATATCGTTTTATCTACTCGGGCCGTAGCTCGCGTATTACAATATAAATGTATTTCTATGTCCTAACTTTAGCTCTGCCGATTTAACTGTAGTTAAATTGGAGGTTGCAACTGACACTCTTTTTATTTCCTCAGCTTATATGGATCGAGACAGACCATCACCGCCTGAGGAGGTACGACAGTTGACATCAGCGATCACGCAGAAAAATGGTAAATTGATTTTAGGCTGCGATGCGAATGCCAGACATACGCTATGGGGCAGCTCGGAAATCAACAAACGCGGTGAGTCTATTCGATTTCCTTGTGATGTCCAACATTTCTGTCTGTAATGAGGGTAACAAACCAACTTTTGTCTGGTGGTTGGGTCAAGTCTTGAACATTACACTCAAGACCAATATTGACAACCTTAGAGTAACTAATTGGCGGGTATCCGATCGTCCATCTTTGTCTGATCATAAATGCATAATCTTTAATGTTAGCCTCGAGGTCGAGGCACCTACGCCATTTAGAAACCCTAAGAGAATTGACTGGAGCAAATTTGGTCAGGTTATCAAATCTAAACTTCACAGAACACCTGCCGCGAAAATCCAATCAGTCACGGAACTTGACGACAAGATTACAACCCTAGAAAAAGCCATTAGTACGGCTTTTAAGATTTCGTGCCCCATGGTGTATGCGGATGATGTGGTAGTGTTGGTATCGGGGATGATTCCTTCTGTGATCAGTGAGATTATGGGAGGTGCCTTGGATAAGATTAGCACATGGGCCACTGGATGTGGACTTAGCGTCAATCCTAGCAAAACTGAACTGATGCTCTTTACCACAAAAACCAAAATACCGGCTTTCACGCCTCCACGGCTTAATAACCAATTACTCTCATTATCATCTAGCGCTAAGTACCTAGGTGTGGTACTCGACCCTAAATTAAGCTGGAAGCTTAACATTTATGCTTGTAGCAAAACATTTGGTAAGAAATGGGGACTCCGTCCGAAGATTTTTGATGTATACTGCGGTGGTGCGCCCTATATTATCCTATGGATCGCTAGTTTGGTGGCCGGCGGTTAAGAAAGCTTACATTACTAAACTCATCAACAAAGTACAAAGGACTGCGGTTATAGGTGCTACAGGGGCGATGAGAACATGCCCAACTGAAGCCTTGAACGTAATCCTTCACCTTATACCACTCGACCTTCATATTAAGTACATATCAGCATGTAGTGCGGTCAGATTAAGAGAAACAGGTAGCTGGTGCGATAGTTGTGGCCGTAAACACAACAGCCTCCTTAATCTGCTACCTCGGGAGTTGGCGGCAAATCCGACCGACTACATAATTCCCAGGGTGAACTTTCGGAATGTTGTCGCGGTGAGATTCCCTTCCAGGGCGGAATGGAAATGTGGCACGGTGACAAACGAGTTCAAAACAACCATTTTCACTGACGGGTCGAAAATGGACTGCGGAGTAGGGGCGGGAATCTTTTCTGAATCCCTCAATATCTCCAGTTCATTCCGTCTACCAATTCATTCAGCGTATTCCAGGCGGAAGTTCTTGCTGTACGAGAGGAATGCCGTCTCCTCAAACATACATCATATACATATCTGCGGCTTCCTCCTCCAAACTTGTTGAACAATGCAAGGAGGAGCTTGCCGCACTCGGTCATCGGTCTAGGATCAGCCTCATCTGGGTGCCTGGTCATAGTAACATTGACGGAAAGGAAAGGGCTGATGAATTAGCGAGGCAGGGAGGATCTGCCCTTGATTGCTCCCGTGCGGAGGTGGTCAACATTCCGTTAGGGGCCCTTAAGGGCAGAATCTTTGCTCATTTCCATGCAGATGCTGGTAATAGATGGCGAGGGTTGCAGAACTGTCTCATATCCAGGCAGATGTGGCCCAAGTATAACTGGCGCAGAACACAAGAGCTACTAAACAGAAACCGGGCAGATATTGCTAGAGTTTAGGCAATTAGCACTGGCCATTGGCCCATAGGGGTCCACGCAGCCAGACTGGGCATCACTTTTAATGCACTTTGTCGTAGCTGCAATATTGCCAACGAGCCTGAAACAATCCTTCACTTCCTTTGTAAGTGTCCGGCCTTTAATAGGGTCAGACACCGTACACTTGGCAGACACCTCTTTGATAATATTAGTGAGTTAGCGGAGACAAGCATCGGGGACGTCATCAATTTCCTCAATGCCACGGGGTGAACTTAAATAATCTTTTCTCTCCTTTCCCACAAGTCCAACGTCAGTTTTTACAACAAATTAGGTCACTTGAGTGACCTAATTTTGCACTGCACTAATTTTGTTTCAGCATAGCTTGCTGTCACAACCACACCTACCTACCTACCTGGCATATGTCCACTATATATTTTTTTTCTTCTTCTTCACAAGTGAACACACTACCCACTACACCGTGACCACCTTAAATGTTCACTGTAACTCGAATAAATTGGAACAAAATCGCAAGAGTTGTTTTCGAAAAAATCTTTTTTTTACAAAATCGACAATTAGTAAAGTACCGCTAATTTTGGTGTCAGAATCACAATTCCGATTTTGACTCTGTCGACCATACATACATACATACATACATACATACATACATACAGACAGACAGACAGACAATTGTGAGACACATTCTTTGAGATTCTCCATTATAATAATACCAAGACTGATCAAAAACCAATTCTTCCCTTATAAGTGCAAGTAAAAAATTGAAGCTTAGGTTTATGTTATCGCTGAAATTATTCTTTTGGCTGCTGATTATGCTGAACGAACCGTAATTCTCTAGCATGTGATATTAGTGTGCGGGACAAGAAGGTTTATCCGTTCTATATTTACTTAAAACAAATCAAAGATCTTAAGAGAATACAAAACACCAACATCCTTTTTGTTATTCATATTTTTGATTGGAATTTATGAACGCAATGAGAAGTTAATTGCAGTTTGATTCTGCGTTAAAAAATAAATAAATAATAACTAACGATCCTTCTCTGCAATTTTGTTCAATACTTTTCTATGACAGTGAGTAAGAACTGAGAAAAAAAAAATACAAAAATATCTTTATTTTTAAATTTTGATCAAACGAATTAAAAAAATAGAAATAGAATAAATATGGTGTGAATCTACTCCTATCGCAGTCAACGTGGTAGCCTTCGTATGAGTGCGTTCCAGGCTAATCCTGTTTCAGTTCGTGGGGGTTAAATTGCTGTTAGGGATTAATGTTAAGTGGGATCGGGAGTTAAGCGCGATCAAATTGATTCCTGACCTATACTTGTCACATGGAATTAATTGGCAATCACAATATTGATTAATTTTAGCACTTAATCGTCTATACCTATCAGTCCAATTTTAATGATTTTTAAGTGGAACCATTTAAATACTAGACTAGACCAGAAACAAAATTTTATTCGAATCTGTTTGGTGAATCTTGAATTAGGCAGGACAGACAGATAGACACGTTACCAAAAGTGTTTGTTTTGACCTAAAATGTAATAAAAACATCATTTGATACGTAGCGATATGTTCGTCTTTTGGTATTAGGCGAGCTGTGTATTATTCTCATTTTGCCCCGGCAGAAAAACTGAAATCTTAGACGGGCAACGGATAGAACATTGAACCTTTTTACAGAAGTAGAGAGCTATAAAGTAAATTTGTTTCCAGTTTATTTTCCTATACAAAATAATTGCTTCGTCAGGGAAGGTGAGACTAATGCCATTTATAGTAGGAGGGTCTGTAATAGGAAATTTATATCTCCGAGTGAAAAGGACTACTTCGGGTTTGATCTCCCAGAGTATTTGAGTGCTTTCCCGAGACAGCAATAGGAACATCATTTGTATTGCATCCCGTCCTTTCCAGATTGGTTAATAGCTTATTACCCACCAGTTTCCAAGGAAGACGGGACAAGACCTTGAGGTGTGTCGAGTCGAAGCTCCGCCGAGTTTTGTGTTAATCCTGCCTGTAAGCAATTGATTGATTAGTACTACAAGCGAAGCTACGTATGTCCCACCGGATCTTTTCAGTTCTATGGGGAGGGAGATGTTTAAGGGGTTGCTACACGATAGTATGACAGTATTCTTAATACGACGCGTTTCAACAGCGAAACTACCAGACTAATTAGTGTCCTACAGGCACTGGACAATCCTAAATGAAGTTCTAACAGACAATCAGAAAAAGACTGATGACATCCTTACAGTATTCTATTTCAATACGCCGTACGAAACTGTCTGTCCAGAAAGGGAAAAGTGGAAAAGAAATTCAGTAACATGATACAATGCGATTTAAATGTATGCTGACTGCTCTAAAACCACAGAAGAAACAGGCCTCAGGACTATACTTTGCGGATTCGGTGATCAAAAGTCGTTTAAATTACAGGGTACGTGAAGTGTATTTCAATCAGAGGTTGGCTATGCTCAAAGATGCGACAGCGCTAGAAATGAGATCGATATCTAATAGGGATGTCGCTATTTATATTGATAGTCAACGTCACTCAGTTGCTTACTGTTCAACCCGTAAAGCAAGGGACACAACACAGCGAATTGAGATTTTGTAGAATTGATCAGAGAAGAAAACATCCAGGGATAGCTCAGTTGGTAGAGAGTTGGTGGGTTAAACCATATCTATCGCAAGATCGTTCCCTGTCCTTGGATCAAATGTTTTCTTCTTTGTGCAATTTTCCAACAATGTTTCATTCTTTACATTGACATTAACTCACTGAAAAAGAGTGACTCGTATGGCTGATTTGTTGATATGATTATTAATAAAAATATAAAATAAGTCATCCGTGTCGACGGGATTTGAACTTGCGACTCTCGAAGAAAGCTTGAATAGTCATTACAAGCCGTTGTTGTTCATGGCATGGTCATGCACGCAATGTACTTAATAATTAAATAGTAATAATTTACTATTAAAAGCCAATAAACATGCTTGATGAAGCATTCCGTTTGAATCCATATACATATTCGTATTTATGTGCATTCATACATATACACTGCCGTCCATTAACTTCCGCACAAACCACTTTTTTCCACAATTATACGTTTATCTATCTGTGTAGGATTCAAATGAACAAAAAATTTTCAAATCCTGTTAGGGTCGATAGTAAACATTATTACATCTCAAATCAAGAAAATGATTTTAAGAAAAAGTAGCTGAATTAAGGCATAAACCGATTAGGGAGTAATAAAACAAAACTGCAAATGCCATAACTTATCATAGAACCCACCATAAAACGAAAATAATTTGGTTTTTTATACAAAATTTTCCCGAAAAACTGCATTTCAGGTATTTTTCGGAAAAACTAGATTCGTTTTCTAACTGTAAAAGCAGGTTACGTATTCTTCCAGCGACAGGTAGTCTTGAAACTTGAATATTTAAAGTAAAGCAAGGAAAAAAGTGAAGTTGAACGTTTTGGCGTAATAATCTTGTATAAAGAAAGGCATACAGTACCTGCTATTGCAGATAACCTTAAAATGTCGAAGTCGACACTGCACAATAACATATGGCATTTATAGAATCACCGACCCGGAAAAGAAGCGGTAAGCCAAAATTACATCATCATCAAACAGGAGGACCTGATTATAAAATTAATAAAGAAGGAAATCTGTGCAGAGTTCAACCGTTCGCACTCAAAGCAGATATCACTAACGACGACAAGAAAGCGTTTAGCAGCCGCAGGTCGAGTAACAGTACGAAAATCTTTGCTACGACCTCAAATCAAAGTCTAGGTTAGGGAAGAAAGCATAAGGATTGGATATCAACCGCCTGATTGAAAGTCTTATGAACGGACGAGTCCAAATTTTAAGTTTTTGGACTAAAAAGGAGTTTACGTTCGACGGTCTGCTAAAAAGATTTTTGATTGCACACAGCTATCTAGCTGTGTGGTCCCAACAATCAAGCATGGAGTGGTTGATTCACGCCAAATATGTGGTAATCCGCAACGTACCTGCTGTCGAAGTTATCAAACGTAGAACTACTGACAAGCGCCGATTACTCAAATGCATTTGCAGCGGATATAGAATCATATCTCCGTCTGGATTATTTATCTGTCTAAGGACAGAAGTGGAAAAACAAATAAAAAAGTTATTGGAAGATGGCATCATAAGACCTTCAAAAAACCCGTACAACTCTCCTCTATGGATAGTTCCAATGAAAATAGACGCTTCTGGAGAGAAAAAATTCAAAATAGTATTATAATAGATTATAAACGTATCAACGCCATCACAATACCTGACACGTATCCGATCCGGAATCGCAATATTTCAAATACAATAGCCAGTTTAGGAAAATCAAAGTATTTTACAACCCTTGACTTCACGTCAGGATTTCAAAAAATTAAAATTAAAAGGGGACACCTCAAAAATATTGAATCTATATTTGCAAAGCTAGAACAAGCCAATCTCAAGGTTAACTTAGATAAAACGGAGTTCCTAAGAGAAGGGACGAATATTCTGGGACAAGCGAAAGAATTAAGCCAGACCCCACAATAATAAAGGCTATACAAAAACCGCCAGAAAACCTCAAAGAACTTAAAGGATTTCTTGGCATTCCCTCCTAATATAGAAGATTCATAAGATACTTTGCAAAAGTAGCAAATAGCTTGACAAATCTGACGAGGAAAGAGAAGATTCAGATTAGAGCCAACCAATCAAAAAAAGTTAAGATGGAACTAAACGCCGAAAAACGTAAAAGAACTCCTAACGTTCTCCGAAATACTAATTTTTCCTGATTTCGACCGGCCCTTTACTTGAACAACCTACGCTTCGAATACAGCAATCTGTGCTGTATTATCCTAAGATGATATCGGAAAAGATAGGCCAATCACTTATGTCTCCAGATCGCTCAGTAAAACTGAGGAACATTGCACTACCAACGAAAAAGAAATGTTAGCGATTGTCACTAGACAACTTAAGGAACTACTTGTATGGAGCCAAGAAGATTAAGATATTAGCCGACCACCAGCCTTTGACATTTGCTTTTAACAGCAGAAATACTAATGCGAAACTTAAAAGATGGAAGGCGAGAATTGAGGAATATAATTATGAGTCTACAGGCCAGGAAGGGCAAATTTAGTGGCTGACGTTATCAAGACTAAAGACAGAAGTAAACAATTTGACTTCCTCTAGCACAGCAACAGCACAGTGCAGAAGAAGACGACTCAGAATTAATTTCTCACTGCGAGGTTCCACTGAACGTATTTAAAAATAAATTAATCTTCAATGTAGGAACCCAAATGTGCATTTATAATTCACTCAAATTATCATACGCATTACATCGGTTTACCAGTATTAAACAAGGAAAACTTTATACAGACACTAAAGGAGAAACTCAACCCTAATATTCTCAACGGCATAAAAATTCCCTAATACATCCAACTACTGCAGGAGACCTACAAGTAAAACTTTAACAAATACATAATTCGCATAACATAAAGGGTAGTACAGGACCTGGCAAATGAAAACAACCAATTAAGAGTCATCCAAGAGCAACACAGTAGGGCTCATCGAAACCACAAGGAAAATAAATGTCAAATTTTGGAAAAGTATTACTTCCCGAGAAATAGTTTTTGCAGCTGACGAAAGCAGTGACGGAGAGCGAAAGCCTCCATTCACAAAAGAAAAGATTAAGAGATAATCGAGTGGCAATTATAACAGAAAATGGGAAAAGAATTCATAAAACTCAGATTAAAAATATAAACCAGTAACAAATATCCTCTTTTCTTCCCATTTTAGGCCGATTATAGGATTGACCATAGCCGCCCTGAATATATTTGAATACAACACTCCCTTAATTACAATACAGTAAGGAACCAGAAAAATCATATATGGTAATTTTAAATTAGTACACGTAATAAACCTTACATCCTACGACGAAATCGCCAGCACCCTTACACCTATAATAGAAAAACGAATAAACAAAACTAGTATACTTAGGCCTCAAATTCTCTACCAACTTCATTTGATCGAGGAATTATTAGAAAAACTACATGGAAAAGGACTAAGGAAAGCCAGATCGATAAACTCACCAGATACCACAGCCTGGGGCAGTATTTATAAACCAATGTGAGCAATATCACAGATAAGCAAAAAAAATGAATACTATAGCAACAAATTTCCAGAAAGTTGATATAATCCCAAAGAACAATGGCGTATTGTCAATAATATATTAGGCAAGGACAAAAATCAGCGAGATTTAAAGTTTCTTAAACTAGGCATTAAAACTGCCAGTATTTTCTTTAAAAATGTCACCGAAAAATCTAAACCAGATGTGTGTATTCAATTAAATGATAGTAATAGGAGACTTTTACTTGATGAAATTAATCCACTCTCTTTATTCTCTCTTTCAGAACTTCTCGCTATTATTAACAGCTTGAAAGCTGAAAACTCATGTGGGATAAATGGCATTAGCAACGTGATCATTAAGAAGATAGGAAGGTCAATACCAAATCCCTTGAGACACATTGTTAACCAAAGCTTCCAGTGCGGAATATTTCTTGATTTTAATTATTCCGATTTAAAAAAAAAGGGATTCAAGTGATCCAAACAATTATAGGCAAATATGCTTGTTATCGGTCTTCTCAAAGATATTTGAAAAGGTCATAGTTAGAAAAATGATTAAAATTTTTTTTAAAGATTCGACTTTTTAATAAGTTGCAATTTGGTTTTATGAAAGGTAAGTGTACTGAAAATGCAATTGTGGCCTTTTTAAATAGAATTTACAACGCACAAGACAATAATCAAAAAACAGTTAGACTATTTCTTGATTTAACAAAAGATTTTTATTTAGTTAACCATAATTTATTGATACAGAAACTCAGTAACGCTGGTTTTAAACTCTTTAAGGCTTGAATGGTTCAAGTCCTACTTGCTTAATCGAAAACAACGCGTTAGGATAAATGGATTCGTAAGCAAGTGAGAGGTCTGTCCAAATACCGGTGTCCCACAGGGGTTGGTTCTAGGACCAATCCTTTTGCTTGTTTACATTAATTCAATATTTAGCTTACCAGACGATCTAGCACTTTCATATGCAGATAATTCTTTAATCGAAATTCGAGACCAAATCATTGTTGATTTACATTTGCTTAGTATATGACTCAATTATCATCAACTTATACTTAGCACAAAGTCTATGGCGATGTTTTTTTCCTTGTTCAACCCGAACATACATAGTAATTGAACATATGTAGTAATTGAAGGCATTACATCTCATGATTTTAGTTACGACAGAGTAAACTGTACAAACAAATCCTTTGCTTTTTAATTCGTGAAGGAGTTTAAGTATCTAGGAGTTATAATAGATAACAAATTAAACTGGAAGTCACACATAACGTGTCGAAAAAAATATAAACAAAATGTATCACTTACGTAAGCTTGTTCCACATAGTTTACTTAAAGCTATCTACTATGCATTGGTTCATTCACGGCTTGTGTATGGTCTTGCATGTTGGGACTGTGCCTGTATATGTAACCTGAGTCCTATTATTGCAGTATAGAAAAAAATAATTCGGTTATTTTTTTTTTTTATAATTTACGCGCGCCAAAGAGGATATGAATACTCTTATACTATTACAGGACGCGGGCGTTGTGAAGAATAGAGAGAGAAAGAGAGAAAGAAAGATTTAGTGTAGTGGTTTGAAACTCAGATAGTATTAAGTTTTTGTAAACTCCAAGCACAGATAATAAGTACAGTGCGTTTCATATTTATAACCCACCTTTCAGTTAGTTTTTTAAATTCGAATAAAATGTAAGAGCGACTTCGAGCAATAGAGAAAATTGAGATAGAACACATTTATAGCATGACGTCAGTCAATAATACCGCTAGTTTTTGTATTTTTTTGTTTTTACGACGAGAGAAGCATTTTAAGAGAGAATGTCGAATGTATTTGGATATGTAGTAATGCGTTTCATATTTATAACGCATTTCACAATATACTCAAGTAGCGAGAACTAAAGATCGTGGAATGGTGTTTATTGTGTTAAATTCGATTGTTTGTTCAAAATGACACGTGGAAAATTTAAAAAGGTAAAATTCTAGCTTTAAAAGGTGAAAACCATAAAGTAAGTGCGATAGCTAAAAGAATCGGTCGGAGTCCTCGTGTAGTGAGTCATTTTTTGAAAGATCCCGAATCTTATGGGACTGTGAAGCGCAGTGGAAGAAAAAGAAAGCTCACGGAAAGAGATGAACGCAAGATTGCTCGAGCAGCTAGCAATTCGACCTTGAGTTGCACCAAACTTGCTGCGTTGGCTCAGGCGAAAATTTCAAAAACGACGGCTTGGAGAGCAATTCAAAGAAATCCAAACCTAGTCCGGTCCAAAATGAATTGCTGTCCACATCTCCTAAGTCGCCACAAAACCGCTAGGCTGGATTTTGCCCAAAACAATATGGCTACTGATTGGACAACTGTAGGTGAAATCGTTGTTTTTCTTTATTTGAATTTCATTAATAATATTGTTCTAAATTTGGATGGACCGGACGGTATGCACTCTTATTGCTGAGATTTGCGCAAGGAACCGAGATATTTCTCAACGAGAAATTTTGGAGGTGTTTCGGTTATGATGTGGGGTGCATTCTCTTTAAGAGGGTGCTTAAAAATGCACTTTACATCTTCAAAGATGAAGAGTGCAGACTACATTGAGGTTCTTCAAAGCAGTCTAATTCCTTTTCTGGCCGAAAATCGACAAATAATTGGATTTTTCAGGAGGATAATGCCAGGATTCATACCAGCACTGAGACAATGAGTTGGCTTAGATCAAATTCAGTTGATGTGATGAGTTGGCCAGCATGCTCTCCTGATCTAAACCCAATTGAAAATATTTGGGGCATTTTGGTCAGGCGAGTATATGCCCAAGATCGACAATTTGAATCAACTGCAGAGCTGAAGCAAACATTTATTGCTGGAAAACTTGATAAAATCTATGGAAAAGAGGTTATTTGAATTGATTTTGGCTAAAGGATCTCAAATAAATTATTAGCCTTTTTCATTGGTTTTCCTATGTTAAGAAACTAAAACATGGGTTATAAATATGAAACGCTTGAATTCATAAAATTTCAATAAATCGCAAATATATATTTTTATTAATTGAAAAAACCAACTGATTTTTATTTCAATTTATATCTGAACTCATGATAAATATTTCCAAAATGCAAAATAGGTGAAATGTGTCGTACATTTCAGCCGTCCACCTGATGTCATCATCACGATCAAGCTGTATTTTCAGCCATATGACCACTCTACTGCCAGTATCATGCCTTCGCAGTAGAGTTGATTTAGCTTTCGCAATTGATCGACTTTTTTCTTCATTTCATGCGAAATAAATAGATGATTCTTGACATCAGGATTTGAACCGTGAACCAACAGCGTGACAAGCGATGATGTTACCACTACACCACGGCCACTGGTATATAAAAACAGATTTGAGCCCTCACTGCCCCTATTTCAATCACCGAAAATATTACGGACAAAAGAAATATTGAGGAAACATTTAAATGTATCTCCTATATAGAAAGAAACAACAATTCAAATGTTTTCCTCGAATAGCTACATGTTGCTAAAAAATCGAGGAGATAAAAACATGGACCGAAATTTTGTTCTACGTGCGAACTATAGTATTATATAGAATTTGCTGAAAGCAAATTTACCCAGTACAATATATAAAATCTAGTCTCATTTTTCTACAACTACAAATTTTGTAAACAGCAATTTCATTTCCTGGGAAAATTTTACAAACAAAATTCAATGTTTCCCTATTTTACAATAAAATATACATACTCACATTCGTAAATTGACCGATGTATCTCAGTGACGTTAATCATAGAATGAAAAGATACAAATCTCACCTTAAAGCAAAAACGTGTACTTTGACACATGAAATAGAAAACGAAATGATGCCAATGCTAATTCTTAAGTGGTTCGGTTACACCAATCTTATAATTCTCTAAGTCTCGATGACATTAATGTTATAATTCTTTAAGTGGCTCGATGACAGACTGCTTTTAATCAAATTTAAAAGACCTATTTCATATAATTTATTCCTAAAAAACAAAACTGGAATATACAAGCTGGCAGTTTTTCATTTTTACTTAACCACCAGGGCAAGTATTATGTTCGTGAAAATTGTTGAAATCGATGTGTTGATTAATCTGACTGACTGTACCTCAGGCCTTAAGTAAGGTACTGCTAATTTTGAGGTTAGAATGAAAATTTAAATTTCCCCTCTAGGCATTAACCGACAGATGTGAAGTTTGAAGTATTTTTTTTTTCTTTTTATAAAAAAAGAAATTTCCATATCTCGGAGCACTCAGACTCAATTTCCTGTCCATTGTATTATCGGCAGAACTGCTTTTGGTATAGTGGTTGGAGAAACTTAGATTTTATTCGTTTCTCTTTTATGATAGGGCGGCTGTGGTTGCTGTTCCCCGTCCGGATTCGAGCCTGCACAGTTCGGGTCACAAGCGAACATACTACCCACTATACCGTGGCCACCTATGGAAGTATGAAGTAAATCCGTCCAACCGTTTGGGCTACAGTCTTTTTCGAGCTAATCTATTATACTAATACCAAGATTGATTAAATCTCAAGATTGAAAATTTTCAGGAAAATAATAACTTTATTTTAGATGAGCAAGTTAAAAATCGTTATGAATTCTGACACCAATCGATGCTAATTTGCCCAAAAAGTCGCATCTCAAGAATATTTTATCTATTTGGTTTTGTTGGTCAAAAAGCATGTAAGCATTCGCAAATCAGATCAAAAAGTTACACTTGGCTATAGCGTTATTACACGATGACGCCCAGCCGAATTCCCAAACTACAATGGGAACCCAACTGAGTGAACTACGCCGGGCACAGGCCACATCACATTGACGGATGTTTGCTAATTGTGTGAGATACAGCCAACCCTGATGCTTCATAGGTATAATATGTATGAAATAATCAGGCGGATTTTAGCGTTACGGCTGAGCGCTAGGCTTTAAATTACTTAAAACACACGAAATGGAAATTCAAAATTCGAACTAAATTACATGCAAATGAGAATAATTTTATTAATTTCATACACCGTAGAGATACCATCTTTAAACTCACAAATGTTAATACCTCTCACTGGGTCATTGGCAAAGCTCAAAGACTGACCATAGGAAGCTATGATATTTGTAATAGCTGCGAAGACGAGGTGGAGAAGGAAACTACTATCAATGAAATATACAAGGGCATTAAACTATCCTGCTGTTGCCTGTGGCATTGTCAAAAGCTATACTAGTCATTCAAGCACTCGATGCATTAGAAAGGAAAATAATGAAGGCGATTTGATTTCACTTCCTCTGTGTATACGCTACCATTGCCCATATCAGAAGCCATACTCTAGGAGAATACTTATTCAAAAATATGAACAAAGCCTTTACCAAAGAGAAGTAAATAGTTCTAGCAGTCGGTAGGGATTCGTAATCCCTGGCCCATTGTTGTACGAACATCACATTGAACATATGTTGGCATGTGCATCTTATTGACAACCAATTTAATTTCAACATTTATGCCGCACTTTGCCGTGACTCACCTGAAAAATGCGATTAGTCGCAAGCAGAACTCCACAATCATCACTGCAATACTTTGATTGAGGTCTAGCATTCTTCTTACAACCTGGACCATAGCAATGCCTCAATCCTTCCAATTCGGGGTTTATAAATATCTCTGGACTCAACGATCGCCTTCTCTTCCTAGAACGATCCTTAGCTTGTTTAGGTTTAACTTTCTTTTGTTGATGTTGCTGAAAGCAATGCCTCCTCTCGCAACGTGGCTTATGCCCCACTCTAATAAGACAGTTTTCACAGGTACCACAATTTGTTGCCTTACATCCCTCGCAAGCTCCACAACGTAAAATTTTTATTTCTTGAAGAACGTTCTCCTTGCGTTTCTTTTTAACTGGTTCGTTTATTACCGCACCAGCTGGGACCGAGGTTTTATCAACTGGAACCACTCGAAACACCGTCTGTAAACTAGGATCCTCCTCCTTACATTTTTGGCAGTAGTAGTGCTTAATGTGTTTGGCTTCCTTTTCAGTGATATTGATGCAATCCCCGTGGTACCACTCTTCGCAACCATCACAACCACTAAACAAAGCTGAATTTAGTAAAAGTAAGAAGACGAACATTAAAAACTCACATCATAAATCTGGAACAGTCAGAAGATCGACAAATACAATAAGCCTGTCCATCCTGCTTCATAATTGTGGCAATTTTGCTCTTCCGCTCCGGCAAATCGAATTCCCGAGCTATTTCCTCTTTCTAGGAACGAATTATTGTATTTCAACTTACAGAAGCCAAACTATGTAGGATGTAGCTACTTACCGACTTTTTATATTTCTTTTTCTCGCTCATTTTAAATAATAACAATTTTGGAAATTACTACAAACAGAAAATAACGATGAACGTATCCACGCGCAGACACTCGTCTTCGAACTGTTCTATCTTTCCGACGACCAACTCGAGAAACCCATAATTCTGTCACTCGGCACGTTCCAAATACTCTGCTAGAATGTAGCAAAACGACTTTTTGTACCAGGATGACAGAGCCGTCAAACCTTTCAACACTAATGCTATCGTGGAAAACTGGAGGGGATACAGGGAAGAAATTCTCTCTACAACTCTTAAGCCCGTATGACACTACATTTTTTCAAATTTTTAATGCGCTGAAAATGAAACTAAAGCAGTGCATCAAATTCACTACTGAAATTCCCCTTAGTTGTGAGTGCGTACGCACTAACCTTATAAATGTGAAAATGTCAAAAAAAAAATGCATTAAAAATGAAACTCAAACTACATTTTTCAGCCACTGCCAGCTTATTTTGACATTTCTGCATTAAATTCTGACATTTCAAAATTAAATTGTTTTGAATTGCAAAATGGATGAAGATTTGCTTATTTTGTGAGCTGTAAATATAAATTTATTAAATGTGGCACTTTCTCGATTAAATAAAACACAAATTTGTCCTCCCAATTAATTTTTGCCATCTCTCCTTTGCTGCTGTCTAATTTTGTTTGAAAACAAATTATAACAGTTTGCGTTGTTTTGCAAAATAATGGCTTTTCTTTTCCTAAAAAAACTCGTCTCTTTCATCCAAAGCTGACATTTTAACATGATTTAATGTATTAAAAATGGGAAAAAAATGTAGTGTCATAAGGGCTTTAGCTAGACAAGAACAAGAGAATAACGTCATCTGTCAATACAATCCATTAGCGATGGGGTCTTCGAATGAAAGCCGAAAACGCTCGATATTTAAAAAAAAACTATCGATAACTCTGAATATATCCAAAAAATACTCGAAATTATTTGTTTCTCAATTAAAATCTTTTAGGATTAGTCTACCACTTACTAATCTTTCTATTACAGTTCAATGAAATTTGATTAAAACTAATTTTAGACTGCTCTTTGATATTTCAAGGTCTTCTATGGAATGAAAAATCGAAAAACAATGGTCGGAAAGCGTTATCAATAGAATCATTCCATAATTAAAACAAGTAGATGTTCTGAATTGTTAGTAACTAAAGTCAATGATATTGTATCAAATCAATTAGTTACGGAGAAATCGTTATTTCGCTTCTAGATTTTATTCTAAAACTAGTTTTTAATATTAATTGTTTGTACACATTAAAGGAAACGATTCTTAGTCAACTTGGAGTTCAGTAGATTAGGTCTTGGCAAAAAATTAGTATCTAATTAAAATGTTAATAACATTTTTTTTTGTTGGTTTAACTAGGTTTTATTAAAAGGTTCAATTAAAACAATCGAATAAAAATAAATTAAATATTTGGCGCAACAGCTCTTTAAGTGCCAGGGCCTAGCTTCACGCAACCACTCGTGTTATGTGCGTTATAGTTTTCACACGAATGGAAGGGACCTACAGTTTAGTGCCGTATCCAAACTGCAATTTGTTTTGAGAAGCTTTCTCTTGACAACAATACTCTCGGATGTTTGTCAGACGTTCGCGAGAGGTGGGATCGTGAAAAAACTTTATGGTGTTTTCTGGGATTCGAACTTGGAACCTCTTGCGTAATGATCCGACACACTAACCACTACGCCACGACGCCCAAAACAATCGAATAGTATCATAAATTATCGAAAATAATGTCCACCGATAGTTACCCACCTCTAATAAATATAGTGAGTTTCTAGATATCCGCTGTTGTAAGGCCAAAAGGGCGTTCCATGATTTTGCTACTAGCGGATAGCAAATGTGCTTGGAACGAGCCGATCCAAGCACGTTGCTAGAATATATCAGAACGACTTCTTGTACCAGAATGACAAGCCCGTCAAAGCTTCGCGCTTTTTGCGGTGGGGAAATAGCAACGAAAATTCTCCCTACACACTTAAAGAAGAACGTCATCTGTTATGATGACTATCCATTATCGATGGGATTTTCGAATGGATGCCGAAAACCATGGATATTTAAAAAAGAATTGTCATTTATTATCGAAAATTATGAATACATCCAGTACATGCTTGAAATTATTTGTTTCTCAATTAAAATCTTCTAGAACTAGTCTACCCCTTACTAAGTTTTACATTACAGATCAATAGAATTTGATTAAATTTCATTTTATATATCTCTTTGATATTCCAATGTCTTCGATGGTCGGAAAGGATTATCGATGGAATCATTGCATCAGTTCGGAATTTTTGGTAACTAAGGTCGCATAACATTGTATGTACACGTACATTTTTCTAGACACCAACTATCATATTTAGTCATCGCTGATTCGTATAAGGACCCCGAATTGACCGCAAAAGTACTTAATTTTTTCCATTAGTTGACTGCATTTTAATCCAAAAATTTCTGCCTGATATTTTAATAAGTTGTACAGGATGCCGAAATCAGTTCATTAGAAAAAAAAATCATTATTTCGCTTCTTTACTTTATTCTAAATATATGTAGGTAGTGGGCCATTCATTCAATTTTAGTGGAATGAATAACGAAGGGCACCCAGAATTGTGACTGTTACTGTTAACGTTAAACAGAATTGTGTCTGCTATTGTTGATGTGCCCCAACATGTCAAATGTTGAATGCTTCGTTCATTGCCATGAACAAAGAAATCTTGTTAACCATCAACTGAAACTATTACAATCAATTAATGTTGGAATATTTCTTTATTCATTCATTCATTTCAAACACAATTTCTGCGTAATATTCAATTTAAAACGACGAAATACACAGTATAGGATTAAACGTTAAATGTGTTGATGGACTACTTCGTCAAAAGAAGTTAGAAGTAGTATGCATAAAAATTACTGCAAAACTTCGCTAACGCAACTCTTTGACTTAACGAAATTATACCGGTTTTGATACTTTTGGATAAGATGAGTATATTGAAATGCGTAGTCCCAACGTGAAACCATTTCTTTACACCAAAACAAAATGATTTCGTAACGCGAAAGCGAAATGGTTTTACAGCGTCTCAGAATGAAAATGCCCTTATCAAAATAAGTCTTCTATTTCGCCTTGTTCTATACAATTGTAGATTGTAAATTGATTGTGGTGGTGTATGCACACTGCAAACTTTATGAATCTACCCCGACTTGGAGACACTCGGCTTGGAGTAACTACTCCAATTAAATAACCTAGATGAGTCGGAATATCTGGAACGGATCCATCGACCTTAAATTTGTTTCCTATAGTTGATAGGCATCCAGGTAGTTCCCTCTTTTCTGAATCAGTGCTCCACATGTCTTGGCAGTTATTGCTGATATTTGTTAGCGATTGCAAGAGTTCGTCTAAAACTAGACTCCACTTTATGGAGTGATGGGAGAACTCCTACTTTAGGGCATCCACTGTCGTGGCGACCTATTCTCAATTTTCACTCGTATACTACCGTATATACCGTATACCATCTATCAAATAGGTTGAATGCATTGCATTCTGAACGACTATTCGGAAACTAATGAGGTGAATATTTGTTTCCGTAGTGGTGAAAACAATTGACATTTGAAAATTAAGTCTGACGATCGTCCAGCGATATCGTTGTGGTGATAATTTTAGTTCATGTAAATATCAAGTAATATTATCGACTGAAAAATATCGATTTATCGATTTAATGTTTCTTTCATGTAACGCGAGAACTGTCATTTACTATTGTCTTGTCGATCACATTTGTACGATAGCTATTTCACTATCGTCGTACAATTTTGTTAGGCTATTAAGAACACAAATTAGAAGTGTTACGCAGGCGAAGAATGCTTAAAGATGCATTAGATACTTTATCTCTTTCAACAAAGACGAAGACGCTGACAACAAACATGAAGGCGATACCGGTTTACTCGTGGAACTCATTATGAATAAACCTAAAATAACAACAAACGAAAAAAATTAATGTAATTGAGACCGGTTTTCCTTTAAAACCGGACGGTAGTACGCCGATTAAGCAGTCTACTGGTAATACTCCAAAAGTATTGGCTAGCAAAAGGAATGTGGATTCACATGGTCCATCTGCTATCAAAAGCTGCACGGAGCCTAATATAGGACTTTACAGTCCAATAAGAACTCTTCGGGATCGGTTTGTAGCTCTGGCTCACGACACGTCGCTCAGCTGGCCGTATTCTCCAGAAATTCTCCAACAAACCGGAGAATAAAGTGAACGATAGGATGAAAACTCCATTCGATTGGGCTAAGCTGATTGGCAGTACTGAACTCCGTAAGACTAACAGAGAATCCCGGCCCGTCTCCCAACTGTCGAGACGGCGGTTGGCTTCAAGGCATATGTCAAGCTGATCACTTGTGCTGATAAGAGATTTTGTGATCTCTATAAGCTAGCGATTGATAAATTAGGGGAGGTTTGGCTAAGGAAGAATATCCCATACAGTCCGAGAACTTTCACCTGGATCCCAGCTGAACCCTCCAACATGGGAGGAATTCCTCAGATCATCCAAATCAGCAATCCATGGCTTCCGACTCAGAACTGGAAAATCGCTAGGCTGGAGGAACAGAGGGGCCTTTTTAGATGCGCGCTTATTGTGATCAATAAGGAATCTCTTGTTCCTTTGGCGAAGACCGAAGACGTGATAAGCTATGAGTTCGATGTTATTACTCTGGAAGTATATAAGAAGGATGAGTTGGGGACAAACTGCGTCCCTATCCTTTAGACTCCACCATAGGTAACAAAGACCCTGAGGCACCAATTTCCTTCCCTTCCTTGGAAGATGATGACTCTCAGGCATCGACCATACAACCATCATGACGGGTCGCTATCAGACATGGAGATGGGTGACATTACAGACGAAGCAGCTTTGAGGGAGGATGACTTTCTTGGTTTGTCCTAAGACTCGAAAGGCTTGAACAATACTGTGGTGGAGGTTTCTCTGCCTGATTGTAGCAACAATGCCGCAGTTAGCTCAGGTTAATCTCCGTCACTCCAAAACAGCTTCGGCCGGACTGCTCCGTCTTTTAAAGGATAAAGAAGATATCATCTTGGTCCAAGAACATTGGGTTGTTAAAAATCTGGTTTGTGGACTCAAGACTCCCAGATGCTATTCCCTATATGTCAAGGATAAAGGTAAATCTATCGTAGATCTTGCATATTGCTAAAAAGTAGCCTTAAGGTAATTTTACTTCCTAATTACAATGATCGGGATCGGAAAGAAAAGGGGTGAGTTGCTTTTTGACTATATTCTAAAAATTAACCCCATTTTGTGCAACATGGGTAACGCACCTACATTTATAACTAGAAACCGACAGGAGGTTCTAGATATAACCCTTATCTCCATCAATATTAATCAAATGATTGAGAACTGGAAGGTATCTGGTGAACACCCTTTTCCTTACCACCGATACCTTCAATTCAGTCTTGATGACGATCTTCCAAGCCCATTGATATACAGAAATATGCGTAAAACTAATTGGCTCAAATACAGAGAAACTTTAAAGAAACTGGTTACCTCTGATACTCTAAAGTCCCCGAGCAATCCTCAAGAACTTGATTGTATGGTTAAGGACTTTACCTTGGCCCTCAAGGACTCGTACAAAGAATCCCTAAACACATATGTATAAAAAAGAATTCAGGAGAGATAAACGCAATTCTTGGAAACTCTTTCTTGGCAAATTATGATAGAAGAATCTTCTGAGGCGTCTAGGCTGAGAAAAATCTTCTCTACAAATCCTTCAATGCACAGCTGTTTATTAAAAACAGATGAGTCATGGAGAGCTTCCAGTGTAGATACGTTAAATTGATACACACTTCACAAGTAACTCTCTAACTGCCAATAATATTGACCCTAACAAGTCAAATGTTCAAAAAACAAACCTCTTAAGTCTGATTGCCCAGGACACCACACCAAACCATACAAATCCGCTGGACCAGATAGCATAACACCTGGTTAATTACAAATGTCATCTGACATTATCCTGCCAACTCTAATTCTGATATTTCAGAACTGTCTTGATCTGGTCCATATTCCCCAACTATGGAGAGAAGTTAATGTAGTTTTCATAGAATGGAATCACTTTTTCGTACCTCTGCTCCTATTATTGCCGTTTTTTTAGGTTGCTGTAATGAATCCATTTTTCATCACCCGTCACGATGCGACGAAGAAAACTCTTCCTTTTTTGCCCGTGGAGCAATTGTTCACAGGCGAAAAACGACGCTCAATGTCCCTTGGCTTCAAATCATAAGGAATCCAAGTTCTTTGTTTTTGAATCATTCCAAACGCATGCAATCGCTTGAAAATGGCTTGACGGCAATGCCTACAATTCAGCGTTTTCGAAGGATATTGGCCTTCCTTCACGCGGACGGTCATCAACATCGAAATCACCGTCTTTGAAGCGACGGAACCAATCACGGCACGTTGTCTCACTTAGAGCAGCATCTCCGTAAACTTGTTGGAGCTCTCGATGCGCTTCAGCCGCCGTTTTCTTCGAATGAAAGAAGAAAATCAACACTTCCCGCAAATGACGATTATTTGGCACAAAATCAGACATTTTCACACAACCAAAAGTATATGACGCCAAAATAAAACCACTAATGTGCCAAAACAGTTTGTTTACCATATGTCTAACCTCGGTTCATGACGTTTTGGATATCTCAAAATCGACCAGCACTGCTGGAGCCATCTATTGACTTAGTTGAACACCTAATAATAATATCGAGTACTCCCTGTATCATAAGGAGTACACTATGATAGCTGTCCTGGGTATTAATGGCGCTATTAACAACGTCTATTCATCTGCGATATCGAAAGCACTGTCGAATCTGACGGTAGATATGTAGCTCACTTGGCGAGTTAATTAATTTACTGCTTAATAGTCGGATTATCAACTCAAAGCTGGGTGGGACACCTGGTAGAAGATATGTCAGTAGGGAAACCCCACAAGGGGCCGTCCCATCCCCACTTCTTTGGAATTTGGCAGTTAATGAACTATTGATTATCCTGGAGGCTGAGGGTTGTGAAGTAATCGCCTATGCGGACGGCGTTGCTATAGCAGTCTCTGGTAAACACCTCATTACCTTAAAAGAACTCTTACAAATCGCTTTAAATAAGCTATCAAAGTGAACAGCTCGGTGTGGTCTAGAAGTGAATCCCCACAAAACCGAACTAGTCCTCTTCGCAAGGAAATATAAAATCCCACCCATTGATGGGTGGGATTCCCTTAACGGAATAAGCTTAACCTTCTCCCACGAAGAAAAATGTCTTGGTCTTATTTTAGATAAAAAACTAAGCTGGAAACCTAACATACTAGAAAGAGTAAAAAAAAATACTGTCGCATTCTTCTCTTGCAAAACAGCCATTGCGAACAAATGGGCCTTACAACCCGGATTAACTCACTGGCTCTATATCTCGGTCATCAGACCGATCCTTATGTAGGGGGTAGTTGTCTGGTGGATTGCCAACGTTCAGTTTGTCTGTCTATTAGCGGAGCACTACGAACGACACTTTCTGCAGTAATGGACACTCTATTTTCATTTAACACCCCTCGATATTTTTGGTAGGCAAATGGCAGCTAGCTCAGCTATTCGCCTTAAAGCTACTTTACAGTGATCCAGGGAAGTCTATGGCCACGCCTCCAGTTTAAACAATTTTAACATCTTCCCTGTAAAATTTACTACACCATAACCAAGTTAAATTTTGACAAAAACTTCCAAGTTACCGTCCCTTCCAGAGCATTCTGGGAAGAAGATGGTTTTACGGAAGATAAGTCGTTACATTTTTACACTGACGGTTGAAAAACTGACGACGGGGTGGGTGGTGGTGTCTTCTCTGATAGGCTTAATCTAAACGTCTCTTTTGGTCTCCCAAACCACTGTAGCGTGATCCATTCGGAGATAATGGCAATAAGGGAAGTCTTGTCTTGGCTACAGAAAAAGGTGATATCAACTGTTGATATTCGCATCTTTCCAGGCAGCCAAGCAGCAATCAAATCCTTGGAATCACCTTCAACAAATTCTATAACAGCTCTAGACTGCCGATCATCTCTTATAGAGATGGCAGAGCAGTTCAATATTCACCTAATTTGGGTGCCGGGGCACAGGGACATTCCAGGTAATTGTAAGGATGACGGACTTGCCAGACATGGAACAACAATACCCATCCTTCCAGACAAAAGTTCACTGGGAATGCCGATCACTACATGACAACTTAAATTAAAGCTAGATGCTATTGAAAGAACAAATTCTAGGTGGACAAGTGGTGCAACGTGTCGAGCGACAAAACAGATTTGGTCTAAGCTGAATCTGAAACGCTCTAGGAATTTGTCTTATATCAATAGAATGCATATCAGTGCTGTTATTGGTGTCATCACTGTTCACTGTCTAATAGGCAAGCATGCAACAAGGCTCAGTGTATTTTCATATGATTTCTGCAGAAGCTACATGGACGAGGAGGAGACAATTCTTCACCTTCTTTGCACCTGCCCAACTCCACTTAGGAGCCTTCTATTTCAACGGCCTAGACGATTTAAAAAAAAAATAGACGTTAGGGACCTCGTACGCTTCATCAGAAGCTCCACGTTGTATCACAATGGACGTATTATTGGTCTAAGTGTGTTAGCTTTTAGCCGACAGCCACCTTAACCTAACTTAACCTAGCCTAACGCTTCCGTCTACCCAACAGGCGTTTGTATTAGTAATCGTTTATATTAGTTCGATCCACTTAAATTCCTCCAATACCTCCTCCTTGGTTCTACTCTGGAAGTTCTAGGTGGCTGACAGTGAATGATTTTGGTAGTTTCAGCTATAGTAATTATTGATAATTGCCTACATTTATCAAATTTACATGAAATTACACCTGACAAAATAACAAAATAGTGATAAATGCGCAGATGTCAATTTTCACACCAGAGATATTGTTCTCAGTAGCACTCAGACTTTAAAAGAAAATAAACGGACGACACAATAGTGATGGAGTTACTTGAAGCAAACTATCGACTATAGCGTTTAATGATATCTGTACTAGACTACTGTCGTTTGAAAGTTATCAGATGTGAGCCCTGGTCTTGTCAAACAGTTAAGTAATTCTAAGAAAATGCGATTTTTGCAAGTTTTAAATCTAGCTTTTATTCAGCTTCTTGCGTTATGTTGAAGTTTAGTTTGTACAAATTTTAAATTAAAAATAATTGTCTTTTTTAGTGACATTAATAATTTTGTACCAGATTGGGGAGTTAATTTAGATACGTAATATTAAACCTTTATGTATGACTTTATTCTTAGTTCTAAATTCATAAAAAGCAATGAAGTGCATATATTTTTAACACTAAATCTGGGGAAAATATAGGCTAGTCGTCAGGCATTTGAATTCGGAAGTAATTCCTATAAAGTTGGAAACTTCTCAATTGCTTTATTACGAATTTTTTAGACCTACCTAGCCAATAGTTGCCAGAAAAGTAAAATATATACGTCCACAAGGGTTTTAGCAGTTGCTTGAATATAAGCAGCTTGTTCTGGATATCGAGCTCGAAATATCACCCGAGCAAACAATACATTTCTCTGTACTTGTTCTGTACATTCACAGGTATTTCGCTTCGTTTGCGTGTGGGAGTTTTATTGAGGGATACCTCGTTCATTTTCTTGTATATAAAATTTGCATGAGTAGATTTGTCATGTAGCTTATTTACTGCTTCGTTTAGTTAGTTGGTTTCCGGTAGCTCGCTCGACCAAGTTGCCTGTTGCCAATATGGCTGTGTCGACCGCAGATGTGGTTATAACTGTGTCTTCTACTTGCGTTATATCTCGCGTGTATAGCAAGTATAAAATTGGACCAAGGGTACTCACTTGCGATATCCCAGCCGCGATTTCTTTAATGTATTCGTTACCGTGCTTAACAAAGAAGAGTCTATCTTCAATATAGGATTTTATAATAGAATATCATATAGTGAGCCCGGAAGGACCTACCATATCTTGATAGATTCTAGAATGTTTGCTTTTAAAACTGAATTGGTGATCCGGAATTGAGCGTTTTTGTTCTATTATAGGCTGTAGTCGTTTTAGTAAACAAATTTCTAACACCTTTGGAATTACCAGTAATAGCGAAATTGGACTATAAGACTTTTTGTCGTTCGGCGGTTTTCCTTGCTTTAATACCAGAATAACTTCTGCAACTTTCCATTACCTTGATATATATTGCAATATAAAAGCAGCGTTTGTGAGGTAGAGAAGCTTAACTAATACTTTCACGGGCAATTCTTTAAGAACCTATCCTGTTATTAAGTGGCAGCCATGATCTTTACTGGTTTTAAAATTGTCAATTTCTTATTTAAGTTCTGCCAGCGTTGCGAATATGATTCTACAATTGTCACTTGCAATGTCCGTGGCTCAGTTAATATTATTCAAATAGTTTCGATTTTTTTTCTAAATGCGCGGCAAATATTTTAGTCTTTTCTCTATCACATTAACCTTTGCTTGCTTTTGGGGATTTTTGACGTCCTTCTTGTCTTTTCAGAGCGAATAATTTGTATCTTTTTCCGCGATTAACCCTTCGAGATAGTTAGTTATCTTTTGATTTTTGATTATTATTCCTTTGAGTTCATGCAGTGAACTGTAGAATATGAGATTATTAACACCTCTTACATGCTCACCAACTTCCCTTTACCAATTCTAGAATCTCTGCCGTATACTCAATGTCACAATTATCGATGGTTTTCTTTTTGACAGTGTTACTCCACGCGGCTTTCTGTATAAGTTCGATGAAGCGATTGACTTTGTTTTCACTCAAAGTCAGTATAACCGGGAAATAGTACTCGTATGTAAAGTGTAAATATCCCTTTAATAATAAAGAAATCTATGAGATCAGGTATTTTATTTGGATCCGACGGCCAATAGGTTGATTTACTGGTTTAGTGAAAGGCGCAGTTATATTTCATTCCAGCATTATATAATACCTTACCCTTCGTTGATATCAGTCTAAAACTCCAAAAAGTTTGTTTCGCGTTAAAATTAATCGAATACGTTGGTAAATTCGCTTTTTTGGAGGTAGCATCTTGTGGTGATAGATAGACGATATGTTAAAAGTAAAATGTTTTTTTTTCACCCATACTAATGCTAAATGCATTGACATTGTATATTTTCTGAAAACTCAATGCAGTCTTTCATAAGTAGAGATGACCCGTACATCCCATTGTCGGAAGGCGACAATAGCCTTTTACTCTTAATTTTACAGCCGATTGTGTCTTAAGATGAGTTACATATACTAGGTATACCTCGCTAAAAATATTTCTAAAGTCTTTAATTCTAGCAACGCTATTTCGGGTATTTTTTCGAATTGAATTGAAATTGTGTGTGGTTCACCCCATTTACCCCATTTTTACTTATACAGTCTACAGCCGATATAAGCAAAATAAAAAGAATTTAATTTTTAATAAATCTGAATAAATAAATTGATGCACAAAGTAAATTAAAACAAAAATGGAAAATGAAAATATCGATGATCTTTTTGATTGAAATTTTATGGAGTTTCATGATTTTTTTAGCGCAGCAGAAGAATTGAAAAAAATTAAATTTCGTTGTGTATGTATGTTTAAATATAAGGTCGTTAAGAAAAAATTGGGATACTTTTGTAGCTAGTATATATCCGATTCTGAAATTTATTGAAGTTATTGTCCTAGTGGAAATAAATATCAGTATGGAGGAAAATAATTTGTACAGCCTGGATGGTTTTTGCTCGGAATTTGTGAATAGAGATAAGAGAAAAGGTGGTGCAATTGCTATGTACATAAAAAATAGTATGAACTACGAAAGATGCCTGATTGACTTGGAGAAGGCCTTCGACACCGTATGGCTAGAGGGACTCTTCTACAAGCTGAGCAGGCTGGGCATAAGCAAACCACTGCTGTACATACTTCATAACATGTTCACCAGTAGAGAGTTCATTGTCAAAAATGGCAATGTGACTTCTGCTGGAACATTTCTAATTAAAAACGGTCTGCAACAAGGTGCGGTTAATTCATCGATTCTTTTCAACATTTACACGAGCGATCTGATAGGATCACTTCACCATGCCATAGCGTACGCAGACGACTTGATCGCGTACAGATCAGGACCAAAAATCGAGGTCATTGCAATTCTCTTGCAATGTGACTTCGATAAGATTCAGCGATATTGCGATGACTGGAAGTTGGAGATCAACTTCCAGAAATCGGAAACCATTCTTTTTAGGACGCCGTTGTCTGGTGCCTCTGGGGATACCAGAAAGAATTGGCGAAAGTTCTCAATAGTTGGACCGCACGGACAGCCACTTGCGAGCCGAAGTGTAGTCAGATACCTGGGGCTTTGCTTAGACCAATATCTATATCTATATTTTAACAAACATACAGATGCTGCTCTGGCCAGAGCCAAAGGTGCTTTTGCCCTTACAAAGAGACTTTTTTATAGCAAGCAACTCGATGCAAGGGTAAAGGTAATCTGCTACATGGCCCTCATTAGGCCCATGCTCGTATATGGATACCCCGTGTGGTTCAACGTGGGAGCAAGCTTGTTGGAAAAGATTCGGGTGTTTGAGAGGGCTTACCTTCGGGCTTGCCTTCAATTGTACAGAACACCAGAGTCCCAGTACATAAAATTCTATCCCAATGAGGTCATATACAACAGGGCTAACCTAATAAGAGTGGATAATTTCGTTATCAAGCTGATTCGAAGGCACATTGCAAGAGCAATGAGCTCGACGAACAACCTGATCTCCGGGGCTTATTACCCCAATGACGAGTATCATGAGAGAGTGCACCTTAACGGCTTTGTTCCCCCAGAGGCGTTCCTCTATTTTGATAAGAAAGGTCTGATCCAGGACAGATTGGCGGTGCCGCTAATCTTCCACGTTGCTCGGACAGCTGTGGATAGGCGACTCAACTACGACAGTAGGGTGGTATCGGGTCGTGATGTTGAGGACGTACAACGTCAGTACGGTCATTTCTGGTGGCTAGCCGAAATAGAGGGAACTCCTTCGTCGTTTCCCCTTAATCCAGGGTAGTCTGTTTGAGGTTTAAAGTTGGCTGTTCTTGCCTATGGCCGACTTACATAGTTTAGGTTTAGGTATTTTGATATATTGTGTTTAGGTAAAAAAAAAAAAATTAAAAAAAAAAAAAAAATTTATCACAGCACAAAAGAAAAAAAATATATACATATATATAAAAAAAAACAGCACTTGATAAAAAAAAAAAAAAAAATTAAAAAAAAAACCAAAAAAAAGTACGTATATAATTACGTAAGGTAGAGTAAGATAGATTAAGGTAGAATAAGATATTTTAAGATTTATTTTAAGGTAGTTTATAAGTTTTATACATAAGAACATTAAAAAAAAAAGTTCATATACTAAGTTTTTTTCATTGATTAAACTTTTTTCTTAGTTGTAATAATTAATTAATAGAATAATAAAATAAATAAATGAAGAATCTTAAGTTAGTTACGTCGAAAGACATAGTTTTAAGTACTAGGTTTAACTTAGAGCGCCCGCATAGGGCCAGTAAGTTAGAATAAGAATAGTTAAATTAGTTAAGCTAGCTTTAAGTGTTTTTTTGTCTAGCATGTAAGTTATAATGAATTAATTAATAAAAAATGCATTCAAAATGAAATGAAAAAATGAACTACGAAAGATTAATTGTAGAAACATTATCATATGAAAATTTAACAGTAAAATTTATGAAAGGTACGAGTTGTAAGGATATCATAGTAAGTGGAATATATAGGCCACCGAAACTAAGTGAAAACGAATTCAATAATGAACTCGGAAATATAATAAACCTGAGAGGAGCGAGGATTGATATAATTATCTTGAGCGACATAAATATAAACACTCGAGATACCATGAAGAATCACGTACTAAAATATCAAGAATTCATTGCTTCAAATGGGATGCATACTGAAATAAAGGAGGCAACTAGAATCGATTTAAGTGCAGGAAGTTGCACGTTAATTGACCACATATTAGTTAATCTACCTGAGAGCAAGCTTTTTTCAGCTATTGTTGAAAGTAACATATCGGATCACTATACCACAATGTTTGGAATATAATATAATGTAAATGAAACAATTAGAGCTACAGATTGGAGTACATTGCTGGTCAAAACCGATGTTGAAGGTTTATACAGTGCTCTAGTTGAAAAAATGGGTGAAATATACAAAAACTCTATTGTCTTATGTAAGAAGAACACCCAACGAAGGAAAGCAGAGTAGATTACCAGGGAAGATATCGAATACTGTAAGGATTTGGTCGATTTCGATAACCATGCGAACCTTGAAATCGTAAATGTATTCACCACCAGCAAATCCTCGTAATACAATGTGGCAAGAAATGTTCGCTTCATCGATCTTGACGAAGGACATCTTAATCGGGTAATATACGCTCCCCGGACCTGTTAACGTTTGGTTGCGCTTTAGTTGCCTCAGCTTGCGCTTTGGTTTGGTTCCTTTGAGGACACTCTCCGGCAGAATGACCATTGCATACCGGTCTCGTCGCTGTAGCTCTAAACAGTGTCCGAAAAATATACGAATGGCCACCAAAAGAAATTTTTGCCGGATCGCGTAGGTTTGTCAACATGCCGAATATTGTTGCTTTGTCACTCCACATACTCGCATTAACAACTCCACACCACGAATATACTGTGATGACGGCAGAGAAGAAGGAGATGAGTTGATTGAATTCTGGTATAATGTCGGTCGCTTCCCTCACGTTGTTTTCGTTACTGCGTATTACAGATCGATATGATTGCATTTGGATCGACATCTCCTCTCCTTGTACGTTGTTATTTGCAGTTAACGACGCAAGGGTAGTAAACGGTGTAGAAACGGGATGACTATGCGTGTGTGACTAATGCAAATGCGTGTGAGTGGGTGGCGGCATTGGATTTGCGCGGATGTATTGATTCGTTGTTGAATGGAAAATATTTTCAGCAGCAAAATTATTGTGTGAGTACCCATGATTTTGCGTATATAGTTAAGGTTTGATGGATTGACGTAGAGGGTGAAAGACCAACTACGCCACACTTAGATTAATGTAAAGGGTGACCAGATAGCAATGATAGCTTTTCCAATTGCTATGTTTCAGCAGCTGTCAAAGTTACCAATGATATCCAGCTGCCAAAATATTCAGTAAGATTTGCCATTTCATCATGCATCGTTCGACACTTCTCGAACGTGTAGAATATATTAAAAAATATTATCCAAATTCCGGCTCAGTTGTAAATACGCAACTTGAATTTCGTCGTAAGGTAGGTCGTCATCATTGTTTCAGTGCTCAGGCAATTCGTCACAACGTGGAAAAGTTTGAGCGTGAGTACACTCTTTTGGACCTTAAGTCATCAACCAGACAGAGATTGGTGAAAAGTAGACAAAGCCGTGAGTTTGTTAATTGGGCGCTCGAAATGTTGGCCGGATATCCGGATTTTGGGCAAAAAATCATCTTCTCGGACGAGGAACATTTTTGGCTCAGCGTCAACAAGCAAAATTGCCATTATTGGAGCGACCACAATCCACAAGTGTTCGACCAAGCATCAATGCAAAGATTAATTGTTTGGTGCGGTTTATGTCACGGCGGCATCATCGGAGTTTATTTCTTTCGAAATGAGGAGGGAGACACCGTTAAGCTGAAGGAGAAATTTGGCGACTGGGTCATCTCACAGCGAACATTCATCAATTGGCCGCCGCGATCATGCGACTTGACACCCCTCGATTACTTTCTCTGGGGCTATGTCAAGTCTATGCTAACAAGCCAACCACTTTGAATGAGCTCGAGGCCAACATTCGAGACGCTATTGCCAGAATAACGCCGCACATATTGGACCGAGTCATCAAAAATTGGACCGACCGCTTGAAGCACTGCCAGCGAAGTTGAGGCGGCCATTTAAATGATGTGCTATTCCATACATAATGGCATGAATGTAGCTTCAAAATAAAGCGAGATAAATATTAATTTGTTATCTTACACTGTTGTTGGTGTATTTAAATTTCTTTTCCTATCGCTCTTATCTGGTCACCCTATAGATTCATTGTGATGCCCAAGGAGTGTATGAGTATCTTCCTCACTAGTGAACTCCATGGGTTCTTAAACCAACCCGATACATTGATAAATTTGGTTATATTATTAAACGATTTTGCGTATATACCGAGTTGTGAGTGTATATGGGATCGTGCGCAGATACATGATCATTCATGTTCGAAATCTTCGTTGTAGGAAAATACTCGTATGCCGATGTGGAAGGAGTTGGAATGGAGTGAGACGCTATTTTTGTGTCTTCAAAACCTGCATTTAGCCGAAGTACCTTCTCTTCCACCCCGCGCATGCGTCTCTCTTGATCATCCTGCTGCTGATGATGATGCTCTGTCAGCTCCTCAATTAACTGCGCCTTTTTCCCTTGTAGTTAAAGATTATAAATTATTCCTCTTGAGTGTGTTCCTAGAAACTGCTATAAGGATGGATGTTCGAGTGGGAACTCTACCAGTCAGCAACAAACTCCTCCAGCGTACCCTCGATAGATCATGGAGAAGGAAGAAAAACATCACTTGGCGTTGCTAAACTGATGCTATTTTACATATAAAATTTAACGAAGTGTAAGACTGCGCTTTGAATAGTATTTACAATTTTATATTTTAATCTATTCCCCAACAAAATAGTGTACGGTCATGCTGGTTCAAGTCGACCATAGATGTCGGTACCTGCTGGATAGCTATCTAATAGTGAACTAACGATGAGCGTATGCTAAGTTTGACTGTACATGCGTAGCTGGTTCAATTTTAGGACACATGTATCAATTCAGACGAAGCATCTCTTGTTGGTCTCATTGGCTGAAATCAGTGCCTCAGAAGTCTAACGAGAGTTCCTCAGAAAGAGGACGTACGGCGGAAGAATTCTCTCGATGGAATCAAATACCTTATATGAGTTACTTCGACATATTCGAAACTAAGGTCAAGACTTCAAGACTTCGGCAGCACTCATATTCCCCTAGTGGGTTACCGGCATCGGAATAAATGGACCCTTTTTCTACGAGTTTTAGTGAAAGATCTGGCCCTCCAGGTTAGGGGTTGTTCATAGGGGAAAAATAAGCTAGCTACGGAGCAACAACCAACCTCGGATAGTCCCGAAAAAAAATTCAAACAAATTATTTCAAAGGTATGAGAAAAATATTGGTTTTTTTAAGAAAGGGTTGTTTGTAATGGGTTCGTGACACAAACAAAAATATCTATTGATACTGGTGCCAAAAGTATTTGGCACTATTTTTCGTGAATGCTTTAGTAGACAAGCTCTTAATTAAATTTCCGAACATTTTTCTAGCTACCTCAATGTCCGTGTTAAACGTTCAGCTAAAGTTAATGAAATGATAAGATTCTCTGCTGCATACCTTGTCGTTGTTATACCCTGGAAAACTGTGAAGCAGATGAATTAAGTTAACAAGGTTTACTCGGCGTATAGGCAATATCAGCGCGTCTCACGTTCCTGACTCACGCTGACACTGGAGATATAACGTCTCCAAACTCATGAACATCACAACCGAACACTGCATCAATGGCACATATGCTTGTAGACTGTTGCAAGCAGTAATTTCTGCAAAAGCTGCAATGCAGAGAAGGAGGAGAAGTCTATAGTTCACTTTCTCTGCCTTGCTCATATCAGAATGGCTAATCTTTGAGAATACTTCTACGATCTGAAGGATCTGAACAAAACCTGCATTGTCATTGCGAAGGCTTCGTGAAAGGAGTAGATGGTTTCGGGAGTTGATAAGGATCGAAATCC
Organism: Pocota personata; assembly: GCA_963082735.1. NCBI lineage: Eukaryota > Metazoa > Arthropoda > Insecta > Diptera > Syrphidae > Pocota > Pocota personata. The sequence continues at coordinate 83,986,997 of OY720430.1, forward strand.
CTTTATTATAATGGTATCACAATGGACATATGTTGTTCTAAGTATTCCTCATCGGAGGCCATTTTCTATCTACGGATATCTATCTTCGTATAATGAGAATGTGATCAAATATTTCTAACTTAAATATTACAGTTATGCTTTGCTAACATTTGTAATGTTTAAAATAAACAAATACTTTTCGATTTAGAATTATATGTACCATTTACATTTTTTCACTAACTATTTCAAATGCCCTGACAGGACTTACGTCGAATGTCTAAGTTATGACGATAAAATCGTGCATGGGAATTTTATCGTAAAAATTGGAAGGGAGGGCATCTTTCAAAACACCGTCCCGAAATACAGCCTACAAGACAATACCTCCGGAAGGGGGTTCAGGATAATCGATTTTGCGGCGCTGCGAATCATCACTGTGACTAGGACACGATTCTTGTTTTTCAATATTCATAAGGGAACCTGACGCTCTACGGATCAACTAATTGTTAACCAAAATAATCAAATCGCGATTGCTGCAAGGCACTCCTAAAGTATTCTGGATGTTCGCACCTTCCGAGCTGCTAACATTGACTCGGATCACTACCTTGTTGCTGCCAAGGTAAGTATACGGATATCCTAAACACCACAATACAAAAGAAGTACTGTGGGAAAATTTAACATCGAACGGCTACATTCGCAAGAAATTGCCGGAGCATTTGCAGATAGAATGTCCCTGGTTATCTCAAGAAGTCCAATGCCGGCAACGTAAAGTGGAGATGAGTAATGTCATCATTGCCAACAATCCATTAAGAACGCCGCATCTGATGTGCTGGGTTTCTCGCATCCACTACAAAGAAACCCTTGGTTTAATAATGCGCGCCGCCAACCACATGCAACAAAGCAAGAGGCTTATAAAATTGTGTTGCATAGAATAACGAGAGGAGTCACCTTCTAAGAAAGAAAAAGACAAAATATGAAAAGCCCGAGATCGAGTCAATGGAGAAGTGTTATAGCATGAGCAATGTTCGGAGTTTTACAAGTAGGAATACCAAGGCTACAAAGCCTGATCAGCAGCCTGTTGGGATGAAGACGGAAATCTAGTGGTAGAATCACAGTCGGTGCATGGAATTTAAAAAAATCACTTCCGCAGACTGTTAAACGGCGGTAACGACCAAAACTTCTCCGTCAAGCAGAATGCTCCATTCAACCCGGATGATGACATTTAACAATTTCGTCCACCTGAACAAAATATTAGGTGAAGATGGCAAGCTCTTAGCTTAAATCCAACAAGGCTGCTAGAGACGATGGCCTTACTGCCGAACAATTTAAACAGTATATTTTAACAATTTAAAACAGTATCGGTAAACGGTTCGGTATGGAGCATACATCAAGTCACCTGCAAAATACGGTCGGATGCTCGATCCTCAATAAAGGGTACCCTCTGAACTAAGCTAACTAGGGAGGTGTTAGTCTCCTCAACATCGCTTATAGTTCTTTTCTGCCATATTATGTGAACGAATTAATCACTTTGTCAACAATCTTATTAGCCCGAATCAGTGTGATTTTAGATCAGGAAGGTCCACCACAGATCAGATATTCATATTATGGCAAATTTTGGAATAAACCTAGGAACTCCAAATCGATACTCACTATTTTTTCATTGAGCTATACATGGCTGCACATGTCTAGTTTTGTCATTCTTGCCAAACTCGTCCGTCTGTGCAGGATGACGATGGAGAATGCACGCTGCTTCATGAACTACTGTTTCTTTGCGCTAAGAAGGCAATTGAGTAGCAAAGTCAACTCACGGACAACTTAGGTGACGTTATATAAGACTCTCATTATCCCAGTCCTGCTATGCGGCTCAAAAGCATGGATGTAATCAAAGGCGGATGCAAACGCCGAATTATTTGAACTTTCTACTTTTTGTATCCGTTTTTTCCAGTCGATTGACAATTGAGGCAACGAAAAATGTTTCATCGCTCAGCGATGAACTAATAATTTAGAAGAAAATTGAATACAGAGTGACGTCGCTCTATCGCTTACAAAAAATTGTTCATCGCTCAGAAACTATGTGGCCGATTTAAACGATTTCATATGTTTTAATTAGTTACACGTCGCTCGTCGCTCAGTGCGTGGCATTAGCCTAAGATGGCTGGAACACGTAGTTCAAAGTCTTCGAAGCCATACTAGAGGGACGATGCGGAAATTAAGTACTCACCTAAGGTGGGGCACACTAGTGGAAAGAGGTTTCAACCAACTTTATCTATAACTGCCCAAACTCAATCGTGAAGTTGAAGCTGCACTACGCAGCGCTGCCAAAGTTGAAATACACGTATTCCCTATAGCACGAACACAATGCGAAGCTGCAGCTGAAGTACGAAAAGTGGCTGCAGCACAAGTTGAATCAACTTCAACTTCCAAACGAGCTGCACTACTTTTTGACAGATAAAAACAAAAATAAAAAAACGAAAATGGCAGAGCCGTCTATGGAGAAATTCTTCTTCCTCAATCATTATTATAAAAATTATAATTATAAAATCCACCACAAAAAACATTTTCACGAAACACAGCGCTATTAACTTTCCGTTTTGACAGCTTGAGCAAACGAGTTGCGCTATTTTAGTGAGCAAATGAGAGTGAGTTTGTACTACAGCGACTTTATTTGCTGCAGCGCTTCTCCATTGTTTTCAAGCAAGAAAACTGGAGGCGGATGGCACAAGATCGAGTTGGTTGGAAACGCTTGTAGGTTGCGGTCCAGGTATACCCCGGATTGTAGCGCTATCTACAATAAATTAAGTAAAGTAAAGTAAGTAACAAAGTTTGCGAACGAAAGCATGGAACTTGAATTATGCCCAAGCATTAATTAATACATTAACTTCAACTTTGAAATATCCGAACACATGTTTTTTTTTTATAAACAATTGAGCCAAATGATAAGTGGTGATATCTGCCCTTTAAATATCTCCCGATTGTCCTCCACTGGTATTTTAAAAACTTAACGGCAACGGAAATAGTTCTGTTCAACCTCTAGGAAAAAATGTGTACCTTAATATAATAGTTGTTTATTTTGCAGAAAATTTTTGTTTAGGCAACAAAGATGACTTAGATCGGTCTAGGTTTCGACTATCAATCTCGCTCTCAGTTCGGTAAGGGCGAAAGCCTGCGGTAAGATTTTGTACTTGTTAAAAGGGAAAGACCCGAATTTATTTCATACATTCATTACCGGATTGAATTTAGAACTTTGCTTCACTACAATTCGAAAAACCTGTGAAAAATCCGGCCTTCATATATACATTCATACATTCACCACCAAAATTAATTCAAACGCGATGATCGTGTTGTGGAACTGGACTAAAGCCTGAACTATAATAGAAGAATGGTTTCGTACGACCACCATAATAGCTTTGCTTCGATTCGTTAAGTTTTCGTTCACTTTTGCTCACTTACGAAAGAGCGAATGGATGACAAGCGGTATGAAAATTTTACAAGCAGTCCCCCATCTAACTACTAACAGCGCCCGACGATGCTTGATGACGAGAACTTTTGCTTCCGAACACATACGCCTATTATGGGCTACTGAAGGAAACTTAACGTAGAATTATGACACTAGCTTCCGATTGCTTCCGACTATTATAGTTCAGCCTTAAGGCAATCGGAAGCTAGTCTCATAATTATACGTTAAGTTTCCTTCAATAATGTCAATTGCTCAAGTAGCCGATCACCGAAATCAAGCATCATCGGGCGCGGTTAGTACTTAGATGGGGGATCGCTTGTCAAATTTTCTTACGTACGATGGCTGGAACACGCTGAATGGATTCGCTCTTTCGTAAGTGAGCAAAAGTGAACGAAAACTTAACGAATCGAGGAAAAAAGCTATTATGGTCACACAATACAAATCGTATTCGCACTGTTTCGAAAGTGGTCGTACGAAACCATTCTTCTATTATAAAGGGTCTTTCATTAAGCGCTTCCTATCTTTAAATTTAAATAAAACAAAGTGTGTGTGAGATATCGTAGCAATTGTTTATTCGTTTGAAAGGCCTGTCGATACCATTAGGTATGGAATATAACATCGTTCAAATGTCTGCCGCGGCTTCTCTAATTGGCGCGCATCCGAAATGTCCAATTTTCCATGACTCTGGCGCATAAATTAGGCTGAATTTGACCGATGGCATGGGTTACGTTGGCTTTGAGGGCCGCTGTGGTTTGTTTGCTTATTCGCATAGACCTGTAACTTCAGAAAACCCCACAAAAAAAAGTCTAACGGGGTCAAATCGCACGATCTCGGTGGCCAGTTCACATCACCTCCACGTGAGATGACCATGCCCTCGAAACGCTTGTGCAGAATTTCCAATGTGGCGGGAGCTGTGTGGCACGTCGTTGGTGTCCATATGATCCAATTCAGGCCAAAAAAAGTTGGTAATCATCGACCTATTGCGCTTGCCGTTGACGGTAATGGCCTGGCCAACGTCGTTCTCAAAGAAATATGGACCGATGACGCCGCCAGCCCAAAATCCACACCAAACAGTGACTTTTCGGGATGCATTGGACGCTATTGGGTCTCATGTGGATTGGTATCGTCCCAAATTCGACAATTTTATTTTTTGACGTACCCATTCATCCAGAAATGGACTTAACCGCGGAAGATGATTTTTCGATGAAAATTAGGGTCAGTTTCCAACTGCTCCAGAGCCCATTCAGCGAACACACGTCGTTGTCTATGGTCGTTTACATTCAGCTCCTGGGTCAGTTGAATTTTGTACGGGTGCAGGCCCAAGTCACGACGCAAAATCCGCCAAGTTGTGGTCTGCGAAAGGCCGAGTTCTTGTGAGCGACGCGAAATCGACTGCCTCGGATTCTCCTGCACACTCACGGGCAATGGCGATGTTTTCGGCAGATCACGCGTTTCGTCGACGTACGGGTGTTGGTTGATCGTTTACTGAACCAGTGGACTCAAATTTATCTACCACACTGCGAATAGTCCTCTCGGTAGGACGATTATGGCGACCGTAAAATGGGCGAAGCGCGCCGAACGTTGCTCGAACAGGATACCCATTTTGATAAAACAATTTTATTATTGGCACGTGTTGTTGAACGCTATATCCGTCCATGGTGATTTTTTGCAAAACAGACTGAATAAATGACAGCCAATTTGACAGATTTAGCTTCAACAATATGGCCGTTATCAACTGTTAAAGTTCAGAAGTCCCTATTGGAAGACCCTGTTAGACAGCAGGGCTGCCACTTTTGGAAAATGGGACCAGAGCAGGTATTTATAAATGGCAGGTAGATTTGATTTATTGTACTGGGGAAAATCTGTTGTCATTGTTTGGGACATTAATCTACAGCGAAATGATTTCATTTCTTCTTATTCTAGTTTCTCTTCCATGAATATTCAAGAAAACCGCCTGCTACTTCCATATTCTTTAAAAAGTTTTCAAACAACTGTGATCCTCTCCACAATTATTCTTTCGTTACCGTTACATTTTAGATTTGGATATTATTTTTTTGGCTGCTAATGATGCTGAGAACAAAGTGAAATTCTCTCGCATGTGACATTACTGTGTTGGAACAAGAAGGTTCATCTGATCCATACAAACTTAAGACAGATTAGGGTTCTTAAAGCAAATCAAAACAGCAACGTCCCTTTTCTTATTGCAATTTAATAGCGCATTTGGAAGCTAATTGCAGTTTGCTTCTGCATTGATTAATAAATAAATAATAATTGAAATCCTTCTTTGCAATTTTGTTGAATAGTTTTCTATGGTTGTGGGCAGGAAAATACAAAATTACCCTTGTTTTTTGTCTCATTTTCATTGTTCACCTTGAAATATACCTATTTTAGGAAATTTGGAATATTTGATTAAAATAATGGAAATCGCCTATTTGTGAATGTGTAAATATGTATGTTTGATGAAAAAATTCTAAAAAAAAAGCGATAATCTTCGTTTAATGCGAAGTGAATCTACTCCTATCGCAGCCAAGTAGTAGCGTTGGTATGGGTGCGTTTCAGACTCATTTTTTTCGATGTCAAAGGGTTAAATAGATTACGGAAATGAATGTTAAGTAAGATCGGGGGCTTAGCGGGATTAATTTGGTATGTCACGGTTTAATGCACTAATCGCTTAATAATTCTTAATGTCCCCTTCGCGCTAATAATTTTTTTAAATTTTCTTTAATAAGCATTAATTTGTTATTTACAGTAATGAGATGCAAATGCCGCAATATCAATTTGAGATTAAAAATGATACTTAATACGGCCGATGAAAGATTCTTACCGCTACCGCTTCAATGAAGTACAATTTTTCTTCGCATTGAAATTCATGAAGCGATGAATGAATGAATTATGTTCAGTGAGCAATCGCTTACATCTCTTCAGAGATAATGAAGCGCTTTAACCAACTGAACCGAAACATTCTGTTTATTTTCGCACCTCAAGTGTAATAGTACGTGCTCGTTGATTTCCGACCTACATATTTTTTTTTTTATTTTGTCAGGCTTAACCTGGTTATTTATCGTTGATTTTTACGCTGATCATCAAAAAAGTGAAAGTAATTGTTGAATAGATATTGAAAAACACTAGAACGGTGACAAGAAAATAAAATAAAGGGTCCGCTACCTTTCCATTGTTGACCGCAAATAAGTACGTGTTCTGTCGAATCGAACAAAGAAATTGGTGGAACTGTCGCCAGTACAAACGAAAAAATGGATGCCTGCCTTGCCGTGGAAAAAGAGCTGGATCGCGTTATCACAAAATTTACCGGGATACGCGAGTACAGCGATCGTGTTATCGCTGACGTAGCACAGCTTCTGAATGAGATCAAAGATGCCGTAGGCGAAAATGATCAACCAAGTGAGAAATGCCTGACCGAGCCGCAATTAAAATTAGTGACTGAGGCTTTATACAAAACAAATGAAAAATTGCAACGCATATCGGCCGATCATCGAGAGTTACATGGCACAGTTAGCAAGGTGGGTAAAGTAGTTGACAAAAACTTTGTTTCCGATTTCACTTCGACGACGAGAACAGACGCTCTTCAGGATGAAGAAAATATGTTGCTGTTAAACAAAGTGATGGCGAAACATTACTGCCGACAGGGCATGGACGAAGTAGCGCAAACCCTGATCAAGGAGTCTAGTATGCCCGAGGAAATAGCCCAAGAGGTCTTTGAATCGGAAAGCAGTTTCGCCGAAATCTACAAGATTTGGAAATCAATTCAGAACCATGATTTAGGGCCGGCCATTGAGTGGACTGCTAGGTTCTCAAACGAACTGATTGAAAAGAATTCTCCGTTGGAGTTCAAGCTTCACAAATTGGCCTTCCTACAGATTGTTTCCCGGGGCATGGAAGCTCAAGGAGAGGCAATCTCATATGCACGCAACAATTTCAACAAATTCGTGGCACGCTATGGCAGTGAGATACCCAATCTGATGGGGACATTCATTTATCTTCCCAATGGTATCGAAAATTCTCCGTATAAACATTTGATATCTCCTGAGATGTGGACTGAGGCATCGTACATATTTTTGAAAGACGCGTGTCAAACGCTTGGCATAAGTAAGAACTCGGCCTTATCGGTGGTCATAAACGCTGGATGTACCGCCTTACCTGCACTTCTGAACATCAAACAGGTAAAAGAATTCATTCCGCTTTCATTAATCCGAGTGGATATTCTCGTTTCCGTGTCCGTAATTAGAGACACGGGTGTCAAAACTCGGGAAATGGTATTCATTCTGCGTCATTCAGGGAGTAATTATAGGCAAAGGTTCCTTGCAAACACAGGTGCGACCTCTGTAAGCTACAGAGGCGGTATTTACATTGTGTCTTCCAGGTAATAGCTTAGAAGCATGCAGTAGAGTCACAGGTATATCAAATTCAATATATTTTAAATGTATTAGAAGCACGGTTATTGAGACAACGGATTTTTGATTTTCAAAAAATATTTGCCTACGTAATAGGCCTGGGTTAAACTCGTATTCACACTAGAGGCATAGGCTCCTTGTATACACGGATACAACTTCATTATCTCTATAAAAATCACAACTATATTTCTATCCTATTATTAGTAAACAAATGTATGTGTCTGGCTCTTTTACTTTCAGTTGCCAATATTCAACTAATCCGGTGTTTATGTAATTCATTGGCGCATATTCATAGATGTTTGATAAGTTCTTACTATCTTATTGTATTGTTAAACTAATCCGGTGTTTATGTAATTCATAGACAGTTTAAACTCATGTCTAAAACTCTAGTCGAACATTAATCACGACAGAACGTATGTATAAGTTAAGTTATATTTAACTCCGTTAAACGTCAGAAATTTGTGAACGAAAAAAAAATGATATTAAGAATATTGAGATGCGCGTGTGATTTGTGATTTGATTTTAGTTTTACAGTAATAAAATAGTGTATCACGTAGGTAACGAACTAAATAAAATAAAAAAAAATGTCGGGCGATTACAACATTTTAATTTTGGTATCTTGGGGATATTTGCATATTTGCAGATTTATTTCGATGTATTTTCTTGATGCCTTTTTTGTGGAATCATCTTAACGTCGTTTCTTTTATCGTCGACTTCAAGATGCCTTTGGACCAATTCGGGCAGCATTTCTTTCTGTGTCTCCCTTAATCTTTTATGTACCTTCCCACTCATTTGTAATTTTATAATTTTTTGTTTATTTCAAAACATGTATAATTACAATTCTTACGTTATTCTTACTTATTTTTATTTACAACAACAAAACCGCAAAAATAAGTTTACGTATTTTTGAAATTTCGCTTTCAGAAAGTGTTTTCGTAATTGAATATAATTTGTAGTAGGTTAGACGTTAGACTCTTATTTAAGTAAACAGAGCTGCCATATTCTCTATGAATACCAGCCGTATCTAATCTGTGTGTTAACTTTAGACTCCAGATCAGTTACACTCGGGTTTAAAATATAACTATGAATATGGGCCATTGTGTAAAAAAAAATCAAGTTGTGAATTTTTATATAAAAAAAATATGTGAACAAATTATTAAAAACCGACTTTATCTCAAACACAAGAAGCTATGCCAAATGTTTATTAAATATTCTAGATTAAATAAAAGAATTATTGAAAGTGATACAGATTTGTTGCAAAAAAGAGCCATATTAAGTTTTATAATTACACGCAGCCAAATTTTATCTGCATTCGTATGAAATATTGGTGATGGTAAAAGAAAACTTGCGTAACTCTTGATAATTCTTACCGCACTTTAAGCATACAGTTTCACTGGTGCAATTATCTATATTATGATTGTACCCTAGACACTTAAAACATCTACTAATATTAATTTTTCCATAAACAACGCATCTATCATATTGAATATATATTTTTTATAATCTGCGCGCGCCAAAGGGAATATTAATACCCTTTAATTGTTTCAGGGAAAAGAGGGTAGAGGAACAGAGGAGGTACCTATGCACGTTGGCTTTGAATGTTTGAAGGTTATAGTGATGGGGAAATATAGAGCCTGGTAAATCGTTCCACATTCGTGTTGTTCGGCTTATAAATGAATCCCTATATTTGACAGTACGACCGAAGTTTGGCTTTAGGGTAAACTGATGTGCATTCGAAGCATGTCGCTTATTGCGGGTGAAATTTTGAAGGGGAGGAATGCAGCTGGCTACTTCGCTGGAGCATTTTTTGTGGAAAAAACGATAAAACAGGGAGAGACAGGAGACATTTCTCCGATGTTCTAGTGAATGAATGGAATTCACAATGTCTATCACCTATAAGTTTTAACGCGCGATTTTGTACCCTATCAAGAATGTGCAGAACGGTCTTGGGTGCACCAGACCAGATATGGGTGTTATATTCCAGCTTAGGGCGGATGAATGCCTTATAAATTGAGGCCAGATCAGACGGGGTAAAATATTTCTTGCACCGTTGAAGGAATCCTAGACATTTTGCAGCATTTTTGGCGACATCGTATATGTGATCATTCCATTGAAGATATATATATTTGTTAAGCCTCATAATTTCATGAAAACTGATTTTTTATTGCGTCTATTATTACACTTCTAATTTTTCACTTAAGCCACTCATTAATATAAAAAGATTTTTTTGTCTTCTATGTATTTATACTTTTCATTCAACTTATTGTTAATTTCATCACAAATTTTTTTCGAAGCTCTTCACTGTCACAGCTGATAACAACTGCACCGTTTTTCCTCTCCAAATCGATCACCAAACTGTTAAAAAGAAATAAGCGCCATCAATCTAAGTGACTGGGCGAATTCGCAACTTTACTATTCCAAACGCTTAATTAAAATTGATTTTTGTGTATCACATGTAGAGGCTTTTTTTTTAGGTCCATTATCAAGCAGTTCTATGACAGTTTTTAATAAAATTAGTTTGTATATTTTTGGCTATAAAGACGCAGAATTAGGGTACTAAGATGCTAAATAGCTACATTTTTGTGGGACCATACTTTTTCAGGGTTCCGATACTTACAAGGTAACATCAGTCAGTAGCTTGTCCGTATGTCTATCCATCATTCTGTCACAGCATCATAATTTTTGAGTCTTTAGAAGTTGAAGGTTGAAATTTAGACCAGAGTTCATTTTTACTAACCCGCAGAGTGATCAACATTTTGGATAACTTCAAAAGTCGAACAATTTTTTTTTATATATACATTATGGATATCAAATGAAAGGTGAAGATGAGCGTTTGGGCACTAGGAAGTAAAATATGCGTACATAATTACAATCACACATGCAACCACGTAAAACGCATACAAATTCTTTTGGCTTGGCCGTAATTGGTTAAAACAATAAAATTATACAAAATTTGCATGGTGCGCGGATAGTTTAAAGTATAATAACTAACAAAAACTTCATACTTGTTTAATATTTAGCAATGTATGTAATGTAATTGCTACGAAACCCTCGGCATATGAAGCACTATCATGCTTAATCGTTTTTTTTTTTGTTAGCTATCTCAATTTTTTGAGTTAACTAATTCTGCAATTTAGCTAGCTAAGTTTTATTTTTGATTTAGTTGAATACGTCACGTCTGAGCTAACAGAATTTAGGTAGCTCAAAATAGTGAGTTTGTGCCATAGCTCAAAAAGTGAGCTAGATTAAAAAAAATGTTTTGTAACATATCTCAAAAAAGAGCCAGCTCGTAGCTCTAGAATCATGATCAGGGTGTTAGGTTGAAGTAGTACTTGAGACCGTTTGACCGTCCTCGCAATCGGATCACCGGTTTTGAAAATGCAGTTAATTTTATGCAGTTTTTGAGTACATTTCTTTTGTTCACAATAACTTGAGCAAAAAATGCACCGATTTGAATGATTCTATTAATGTGGAATAGGAATACAAACCCGTTGATTTGTGTGTAATATGGCTAGCGTTTTTGAAAGCACAGTCAATTTTGTTAAATTTCTTATTTCTCTTGTTCATGGTAACTTACTTACGCAAAAATGCCCCGATTTGAATAATTCTTTGAGTAGCTGAACTAGTACGAGTACGAGTATATTGATTTTAATACCAATCGAAAAGAAGGTTCTGAAAATACAGTTACGTGTGTGATTTCAATGCGGCAATACAAATTTTTCCCGCCAAGTCAAGGAGAACTTTAACTCAAAAGAAACATATCCCTTCTTAACTGGCCAGCAAGATCACCTGACTTGAATATAATTGAGAATATATGGGGAGAGCTTGCCCGAGCAATTTATGCAGGAGATTAAACGAATTCATTAGTACAAAGTGAATGAAAGTATTCCTGAGCAAATGTTAGAAGTTGTAAAAAATATGGCATCTTTAATAAAGCTACTTCCATTCACATTCAATGGGTTGCCACTGGAAGTGCGTGACAAATAAGTTGATGGTTTTGTCTGTTTGGCGCATCATATGTATATGTGTGCTCAGTTTATGTACAGGGAATTTAAGTCATTAAGAAAATTTTAAGTGTTACATGATGTGTAAGAGTGCATATTTCTCACTTAACCGGAAGAAATAGAACAATAGTTGCGTTATATTTGAACTCATCCGTTTCAGCATCATTTTTAATACGCACAACAATAATGATACAAGAAGCAGCCACTCTATGGTGCGGATAATCCTCCAAAATAAAATATCCGTATCCAAATGTTTTGCCGCGGATATTTTGTAAATACAAAAATCTTGTATGGGTGTTCTTATTGTTAAGTTGCAATCGCAATCTTTTCTTATATATACTAAAAATGTAGTGTTTGGCTATTACATTGGTTTTCTCGTTAATTTGGAAAATTGAAATAACTGTCTACCCGGCTCTTTAGTTTGATTTGAGGCGAAAACGATTCATAGAGCGTAGAAGTGAGATCCTATTTTATTACACAGGATGTTTCTAAAATAGGATCTTCTACTTTAGGATTTGGTAGAACATTGAATTTCGAGAAAAAAATGTGGTTATAAGTATTGGTACTACTTTTATCATTATGGCTTTTATATACACAAAATGCATAATTAATTCAATTTTTGGTTTCTCAGTTTGAAGAAACAAACAAAATTGAAATATCACAAATTCTAGATAAATATATTCAGATTGATTACCCCAACTAAATAAATACTGTGAAATATGGATTTGAGTTGTGATATTTCACTTTTATTTATTATATATCTTGTAATATATAAGCTTTACATAAAAAACACACAATTTGTAATTTTTTACTTACGCATAGAGGGCAAGTATTGGTTTCATGAACATTTTCCAACTCGACATACACTTTTGATCAAACTTGGCATTACTATAAAAAAAAAAACTGAAAAAAGTGGGTCTCTCAATTTTGTCAGATCTTAACATCTTAACAATTTTGTTGAAATTTCTAACTGAGGTGCAAGTAAGTGCGACCAAGTTGGGCACTTTATTTAAAAAAAATCCAATGAAATATGTTTTTTTTTTTTTCTCTAAAAAATGGCATTGAATTGATCAAATATTGGAAAACCTGCAGGCCTGTTGAAATTGGATGGATTGGGTGACGGTAGAGCCAAAATAAGTAGATGGTGGAAGAAAATTGATATAAAAGATTGTATAACTCCATAATAGTAAGAGTCGGTCCCATCTTTATAACATAACATAACAGAAAGGTCACAGGAGAGTGCCTGATGGCTTTTACATAGGAAAAGGGGGAGCTGGGTGGGTCTGCTAGTAAAAATAAAATTAACCAAAACACAGTTGTTAAATAATAAAATTTAAATAGGATAAGAATGTACCTGTTATTTTATATAGACCCGGAACTTGGTTTCAAGGCTTTAGGCTAGAATTAAGAGAATAAGAGGATATAATATGATTTGATAGGGGGCGTCCGCGGTTGAAATCACTATATTTTTAGTGGAAATATTTTCTATTTCCGTAGCTTTGAGGATTCCATAGGCTTCTGTCGAATAAATTGAGTAGTAATTTGGTAGTCTCTGTCGGATTTTGAACCGTCTGTGTACAGAATATTCCATAAGTTTGTTTTGAATATGCCTATAATTTCATGGAATAGTTGTGAGTAGGTTTCTCTAGTGGTAGAGTTCATTTTGTATTTTGCCATGTTGGTGTTAATGACGTCAGTTGGTAACTACCACGGGGGTATGCTACCGAGTGCCAATGGGTTAATTGTTGGTTACCTATGTTCCTTGAAGCATTTGAGAATATGTACATGGTGGAAGGGCATTTTGGGTTTTTTTTTCCGAAGTAAAATGTTTTTGGTGTCATCGATTATTGCTGTAAGGATGTCTCTCCAGTCATCAATGGACAGCAAGCCAGATTAGTACATGTTTATTTTACGATTTTATTATTCGGTTTTAAGTTTTAACTTAAGTTAGTTCAGGTAGAAGTAAATTTATTACTAAGTTGAATTGTGCCGTTGCACATTTGAGTTCGTGGGTATTAGCATTGTATACTATGTAAGTACTTCCTGAAGAAAAAAATCGTGTCTCTGAACACATTTCTTTAATAAAGAAACGATATAACAGTGCTTCTACTGCAATTACTGAGGTTAAGCCCGTATCTGCAAGGAACCCGTGTCTCTAAACGTTTACCTAAAAACCACAACATAAACCTCATGTACGTACATATTGTATTACCCTTGTTTACTGCGGAAACGGAGGTTGCACCTGTGTCTAGAAGGGACACGTGTCTGTGTATTAACATCCGTGCCGCCTAATTAGGGAGATGGGAGTGGGCGGAATATGCACAGCATTTATTCATAAATTTTATTACCTTCTAGGTTATGCTGTCACGCCAAGTGCTCAGCATATGGAGCGGACGAGATGAACTGCCAATCGAGATCGATCTGGATCCAGAGTACCGTTATCATTCAATATTTGCATGCCCGATATTGCGACAACAGACATCCGAGGACAATCCACCAAAGAAGTTGACTTGTGGTCATGTTATATCTAGCGACGCCTTGCATAAGTTGAGCAATGGACCGATACTCAAGTGTCCCTACTGCCCTGTGGAACAAAATTCTGACGACGCAGTGCGAATTTGGTTCTAGAAGTGTAGATAGATGAGAACTTGTTTCTTTTGTTTCTACGTTTAGATATATATTACACATAAATGTATGTTACCGTTAGTGTAAAATTTGGTTTTTCATGAAATAACTAGGTATTTCATGAAATTCCTGGCTGGTTCAGATAAAGTGTGTAATGATACTGTGTTTCATACGTTCTTTCATAGAATAACGACTTCTCATTACGTTAAAACTTAAAATTAAATTTCTTTCAATACAAACTAAAGGATAAGGACACAAAAAAACTAGGGAATTGGAGCGAATGTAACGAGAGACTTCCAAAAAATTAAAAAAAAAAAGCTGAGAGTTTAAAGTCTCTGCTGCGAACGCAACGAACTACCCACCCCAACTGACTCGCTCCAGAAGAAAACAACATGATTTGTTTCTTCATTTTGTTTTCTTTTGTTTTTCTTCACATAAACTTCAGTTAAGTTCACATCAAACGATATCTTATTTTGTATTTCGATATTTGGCAGTAATTAGTGTTTCTATAGTCGTTTCGCCTTTTCTCTTGGTAAATTATTTATTAACCTGAATCTAAAATTAAACATATGAAATTGCGCTTTCTTGTCAGAACGAAACATCTTTTGAGCCATCGATTGTCAGATATTCAAAATGTGCAAGACGCCAAAAAAGGGCTATAGTCAAGTGACAGATTGTCACTTTATTTTAGATCTGTTCCCGTACGTGAGAATGTGTGCAGAATTATGCAAGCGTTTTCAATAACGGGAGAGACCCTTTATAGCCTCACTTTTGTATGTATTACTGTAGTCGCTCGATGTGTTTTATGAAATAACTGAATGAAACACTTGCAACATAACATACGTAGTGCCGTCCATGTGTTCTTAGCCTAACATAGAAGGAGGTTGGAAGAAAAAGACATTATTTTTCAATATAATCTCCCTGGATTTCAACATATTTTTCACAATTTTTCTTCAAAGCTTCTATGCTAAAAAAAAAGTACTTTAAAATAACTATCAAAGTCAGCTAATTTCATCATTGTCGGTGTTAAATTGGATCAAAGTAAAGAGTCATAGTTTCGTCGCCTGTACAATAACTCCCCTCTGGTCTTCACTTCAAGTCATCCCTAAATGCTCACAAAAGATGTGAAGGAAACTTGTTTTAGAAATGTCAGTTAGTGCGGCTATTATTTTGTTGCTTTTAATCAGCGGTTACTCAAAACAATTTGTTCCACCAACTGTTCATTCCAACATTACAGATCTCCTACAAGTGGGTCATCTGCTAATGGATTGGATAATTTCTTAATTGTTGCGAATGATGGACAAGAGCCCCCTAAAAGCAACAACATTGTTTCTTTTATCTGGGTAGGTGTTAATCCTTCTTTAGTTTATTTTTTTTTTTTTATCATGGCAAGATACTCAATCTTCGACATCAATTTTCGACTATGACTTCGTTCATGTAAACTGATAAACAGAACATGTAAAATTACTGGGTAACTTGATGACATTTGTCTCTTATTCACAAATAAAACATATTTTCGGAATTGCCTATATTAATACATGAGGCTAAGAACACATGGATCGCACATTTTGTTCATGTTTTGTTAAACCTATAGCTTTGGTTTGTCGAAAATCGGGCTCAATTAATAATTTATACGAAATAAGCCCTATTATTAGACAATTTAGATCGTCATTTTGTGTTTTGTGTATGTGTAAATTATACACTCGTGTTATTGATTCGATTAATATTATACTAATAGAATAAATACGTATAATAAAATAAATACATAGTACAGCCAATGTTTTTTTTTAACCCAGTCGATATATTGTCATTTCATTCTACTACTAGTTAAGTATATATCCCCAAAGGTGTGTACAATTGTTCTTCTGAATCACCTGAATAGTCTCGCACCTTCCGAGCAGCCATAGACTCGGATTACTACCACGTTGCTGCCAGGTACGAACACGCATACTACTGTCACCCGAAATTTTAAAAGGATGATCGATTTAGCTAGAAAAGTGTTCTAGATCTAGAAAAACCATTTTAGATTTAAATTTGCAGAGCGCCACCTACATATGTATATAACAAAAACGAAAGTCAGTCATTTAAACATAAAAACAAAACATCTTCATATCAAAAACGAAACTACTTATAGAATTTACTTAAGTCTTATGACTATTGTATTTATTTATTTATTTATATGAAGGCATTATGGTGTTTTGTAAACATTAAATAATGAACTATGTATATACATGTAGCATTACAGTTTTTACAAATATATGTACATATATGATATACAGTCTGTGTGCTAAGCTAGTGCGTGTGATAACCACTACACTTGTCTTCTGCGATGTGAAGACGGTGATTAGCTAAGGCCGGGGAACAATGCAAATGTTTTTTCAATAGTTTAATTCTTTGCTATTTGCTTCCTGACTATCGGATTAAGGTACCTGATTTCTATGGTTTTGTGAGCGCACTTAGTATAAGGAACCGTGCCCAAGAATGCAAGTCTAACCAACCAGTCGTTAACTAGCTACTTCAGATGCACAGGCACGGTCTATCGTATCTTTTGCCTTATCGTTGCATGTCGGCTCTGCCAGGACGGACCTCTCTTCCGTCTTACTCGTGTTAACAATATCCGAATTTAAAAATGAACACACAAAAACAAAAGAAAATAGACGACGGCACCTCGTCCGAGAATGCGCTGCTTGCCGGCAGTCAGGAGACAATAGTTTTAGGCAGCGTGGAGAGTATCAGCCATAGTATACTCTCGCTGTCTCAACCGCATCGGACGTAGATGCTAAGTTTACCAGCCATAGTGACCTTAAGCGACCTTCTTCTATTAACCACTCTGAAAAAGTTTGCCAAGAACGAGGCGGCTGGTAAAATTCAAGCACTGAGCAGATAAGGTGAAGTACAAGGCTGTCGTTGAAGACTACAACAACTACCTTGCTACCAAACCTAATCCTAAACAATCCCCTGAAGCTGCAAAGAACCGGTCCCAGGAAAAGACGGCGCACTCAAGCAAACGCAGCAAAGTCGAAAGCAGGGTCTAAAAAAGGAGACGCTGCTGTGAGATAATAATAGACGACCTCCAAGTTGCTATTATAGATGGGGTATTCAATAACGGAACTTATATTATGAATGTGTGGATTGAGATTGAGGCCAAGCTATCCCAGATGGTGAGGGACCATGTACTGGAAAAACAAAAGGACCCTTGCAGAAGATACAGGGTCAATTGGATCGATTCTCCAAAGATTTTCTTTGGGATTGTGTCGCTAAGATAAGCGACTGTGGAGCGGCTTAAGATTAAAGCTCATTCCAACAAAGATGAGACTAATCTTTCGATGGGCTTCACAAACCAACGAACGAGGTGAGCCACTTTTTGAATTTAATATTACCAATAACCTGTCCATTTGTAATACGGGGAATTCGCCAACCTTTATGTTTCTGAGCACGGAAAATTTCAATGAAATAATTAGGGTGGATAACTGAAGAGTTTACGATCTGAAATCCTTTTCGGACCACAATTGGATTCTCTTCGAGGTAGATTTCGAGACTGAGACTAGTTAAGTCAAAACTAGGTAACATAACAATACAACAAATCAACTCTTTTACCGAGCTTGATGCGATGGTCAATACCTTTGAAAAAGCAATGAATGCTGTTTATGTGAGGGTCAATACCTTTGAAAAAAGAAAAACCTAGCAAAAAGAAACTTTCCATGGTGGACTGCTCAGGAAGATGACAGTCTTACAAAGATTGTCTTAAAATATACAAGCAATCCATTAGACACGCGAAGAAACAAGTCTGAATAGAGTAGTGTCAATCTATCGAAACTCTCAAGGAATCCGCTAGGCTCAGTAAAATTATGTCCAAAGAACAATGACGGCCCTGCGGAACAAGATAGTTCCAACCATGAGCAGTGTAAATTTTATGATTTTATGACTTTCTGATGCGTTTCTCTCATATTTTTAAAACATTTGTACATAGGTACGATTGCAGTTTTTCTGTGATATACTTATTCCTTTTGATGTATAAAAGAAAAATAACACTCAAGTTTATAACGCATTAGTTCTCTAGACCGCGACAAAGTGTTTTGTGAACAGTTAAGGAACAGTTAAATTTTACGATGGTTTGGTGCGAAGCAGATAAAGGACATATTCTCGCTCTTCATGGCGAAAATTGTTCAAATAAGCGATCTGCGACGCACTATGAGACGGCTTTTGAAGAAATTAAGCTCGACGGGCAGTACGAAGAGACAACCTGGGAGCGGAAAACCCAAAAAACGACAACACGACAAGATCGGATTTTGGAGCGCATGTCTCTGAAAAACCGGTTCCCAACTGCCAAGGAATTGAGAAAAGACTTGAACGAGAGATGTTCTATTAACGTCAGCACGCGGAGTGTTAACGCCGGCTAAATGAAGTGGATCTTCAAGCCCGTAGACCTGCAAAAAAGCCGCTTCTGTGCAGAAATGAAGAAAAAAAGATTGATGTAGGCCAAACAGAACCGGGAATGGACCGCCAACGATTAGAAAAGGGTCATACTTTCCGACAAATTCAAATTTATTTTGATTGGACCTGACGAAAAGCAAACAGTGCGAAAGAGAGCTAAGGAGCGATATTTAGACGAATGTTTGCTTCCCACCGTTAAGCATTCACCATATGTTATGGTTTGGGGATGCATGACAAATTGAGGTCTTGGCCGTATTTTGGACGGTTCCGTAAATGCACCGAAATACAAAGAAATCTTTGTTGATTATGTTGTTCCTAGAATAGAAGCTACATCCCAAATCCCATATTTCAGGATGATTCCGCTCTCTGTCATCGCGCTCATTCCGTAAGTAAAAACAAATGTTGACCTAAAATTTACACTCAAAACCACTTCTAAATATTGTTTTCTTTCAACAGATAACCCAACGAAAGGTAAATATTGGCCTTGAATACCTAAATTGGCCAAGAAATAGTCCTCATCTTAGAATAATAGAGAACTTGTGGTCAATTATGGAAAGTGGGAAAGCGAGCCTAACCTCTTTCATCTTAAAAACCTTGGTGGTATGCTTGAAATTCACATCCGCAAAATCTTAGATGTATCGCCTCTATCCAAATCCCAGGGCTATCTCAAAGGTAGATCTACAGAGACACAGAAGGTGCTTTTAACAACTTTCACACTGAGGCTATTCAACAATCCCTTATCATGTTAGGTGTCGAAGGATATATTAGCCAATGGATAGTATCCATGCTAAGAAATAGAATAAAGGAACTCCTCAGGGTGGAGCTATATCTCCTATTGGTCATAAACGAAGTGTCGGTGCGACTAGACAGACAGTTGCGTACACGGACGATGTGGTTATTTTAGTGTTTCTCTCGGTGATAAGCCAACTCATGGAGAGCGCTCTGAACAAAGTTCACTCAGATGTGGTCTTGGGGTAAATCCAGGCAAAACAGAAATGATAATTTTTATCACAAAAAAAAAGTGAAACTGAAACTGAATGGTCAGCCACTATTATGTTCCAGTGCAAAATATCTAGACACAAATCTTGACCCAAAACTTAGTTGGAAACTAAATATTGAACAGTGGGTTAAGAAGACGAGCATAGCTTTCTATGCCTGCAACAAAGCGTCCGATAAAAAGTGGGGACTTCAGCCAAAATGACCCTATGGATGTACACAGCCGTAGTACATCCAATTCTTTCCTACGTATGGGAGCCCGCCTTAAGTAGGAAATATAATATCGATCATATTAAAAAAGTTCAAAGAGCAGCATGCGTGGGCACTACCGGAGCACGAGATCCTGTCCGACAGATGCTCTAACTGTAATCCTATACCTGCTGCGCATAGATTTATAGATCAAAGTCAAACCTATATATATGCAGCGCAGTCCTGCTCAATAGAGTCCCGGAGGCGATACCAAAAGAAACTGGTTGCGTCTCCGGCTGAATACAAAAACCTCTCATGGAACTTTAATAAAGGTTTCTCAGTAAAGCTCCCAACCAGAGAGGAATGGAGGAACGAGAAAGTGATGCTACTATATATAAGGGCGGCCCAAAAATGGACTGCGGAGTCAGTGCAGCTATTTCTTCAGATAAACTGAATGTGTCGATGTCTTTTCAATTACCGGAATATGCCAATGTCTCCCAGGCGCAGCTTCTTGTCATTCGTGAGGCTTGTCGCATACTGAGAAATTTCCCAAATAACATCCAAAATACCGCTATCTTTACTGATAGCCAAGCTGCAATCAAAGCCATTAATTCGGCTACCATATCATCCAAACTGGTAGAGTAATTCCAGAAGGAACTCAACCTATTATGTTCTCTGAATAGTCATTTTGAAGGGAACGAGCGAGCAGACGAGTTGTCCAGGCTAGGGTCAGCCCTTAACGGGTCTCTATCGGAAAGAGTCAGTGACCCGTTAGGAGTCGTTAAGTTTAGTTAAGTTTATTAGTATTAATTCAATACTTTACAAATCCATATTTGCTATATACATACATACATTTTAACAATTTTTTTTAATTCAGTCTTATTGCTCTCTTATGTACTCCTTTTTACAAACTATACATTTACTTTTAAATATTCTAAAATTTTGCTCATTCTTTATATCAGTTGGTAGTGTATTAAATAAACTAAAACCTTTATAAATAATTGTATTTTGAGCAGATGTTGAAGATTGATTACATAGTCTAAAATTATTTATATTTCGTAACTGGTACGGCTGTGCATCTCCCACACGTATGACTTTGCTCGTTAAATACCTAGGTGCATCACTATATTTGATTTTAAAAACAGCCAATAATGTGTTGTACTCCTTTGCTTGACGTTCAGTCACCTTAGGGCGTCCAGCATAGAAGTTATTGGGGTAAATCGGTTACATCTCAGGATACTCCTCATAGCCTTGTTTTGCAGCTTTTGAAGTCTTTTTTATTTGACCTTGGTTGCAGCATGAAAAAAGTATTGTAGCACAAAATTCAAAGTGAGGTTTCACTATGGTGTTATAAACCATTATAGCTGCCATGTCATCCATCTGTTTTCTTATCCTTTAGAAGAATCCGATTTGTTTACCAATTTTCTTGCATATGTAGTCCACATGTTCATGCATATTTAACTCCTTGTCAATAATCATTCCCAAATATTTGATACTGTGTCTCGATGTTTGTTTCGCTCTGTAGATTTATTTCCATTAATTTAGTTTTTTGCTCGTTCAGTTTCAATTTGTTCATTTTTAACCGTACGATTAATCGATCTACATATATCGTACTTAATTTTGTTTCTGCATTCATCAGCGTCCTCCCCCTCAGCACAAATCAGCGTATTATCGGTGTATAAAAGAATCCAACAAAATGTTATTATTGTAGGCATGTCGTTGATGTAGAGGATAAATAAAAGTGCACCTAAAATTTAACTTTGTGGCACTCCTTGTTCAACCTCAATGAAATCGGACACGCTTCTGTTAATTTTTGTCCGTTGTATTCTATTTGTTAAAAATGATCTAACCCAATCAAGCTCTTTATCTTGTATTCCGTACTTATACAATTTTCTCAAAAGTATTTCCTTATCAATTGTTTCAAAAGCACGTTTGAAATCTAAGAAATTGCTATTGTTTTCTTTTTCTTTCCGCCGCCCTTCCATTCGTTTACTGTGTGCTTAACTGCTGCCTCACAGGAATAATTTTGTTTGTACCCAGATTGATACATCGATAAGATATTGTTGCTTTCAAGATATTCCACCATCTGTTGTTTTACCGCAATCTCAATAATTTTCTGAATCGTTCTTAGCGTATTAATGGGTCGAAATTCTTCACTTTTGTTTGTATTTGCAACTTTTTCCACCGGTGTAACCATCGAATCCTTTCATGAGTTTGGGAACTCTCCCGTTGAGAGTGATTTATTTACTATCATGAGCACTGTCTGTCCTAAAATAACCCAACTATCAGTTTTTACTTGTGGGCTTTTTCAAGTTCGTGTAGCGTTAATTCTCGGAATTTAAATTTGCTCTCTGTTTCATTTATATTATTCATGTATTCAACATCTTCAATAGATTTAACAATTTGTTTTATACTACTTACAAAATAGTCGTTAAATTTATTTGCAATTTCGGACTCATCTCTATACTTTTTTATCTTCGAAGCATACATGTTTTATTTCATTTTGTTGCTGTCCAATAACCATTTTTTGATTATACTCCACATCTTTTATCTGTCCATTTGCATGCCTTATTCGGTTCCTTATGTAACGATTGTTTGCGTTTCGGATGCTAACTTTATATTGGTTCCTTATTCTTTTGTATTCATTCCAATTCTCGTTGCTGTTGTAGTGTTTAGCTAATTCATATTTCTCAATTTTCTTAGCTTTCAGAGCTTTCAGTTCATTGGTGTACCATCAATTTGTTTTATTATCCATTTTGATATTTTTTTTTGCTAAATTATGCTCTTGCGGTATTCCTAAGACTCAAATCCATATTTTTCGCATTTTCATGCACGCTAGATGTCATATTGTATGATGTGACGAATTCCCTTAGTTTACGCGTGAAAAGATCTTTCCTATATCTGTAGACTTCTATCTTTATTTGGTTTATGAATATATCAATACTTTCATGATCTGAAATCTTATTACTAACATTGGTACAAACTGTAAGATTGTGCATGTTTGAAATTACATAATCAATTATGCTATTTGAAGTTTCCGTAATTCTTGAATATTCTGTCATTTTCTGAGAAAAACAGTTATCGTTCAGTATCCTTTTGATCTCTCGTTTATAAAGTGTATTTTTGCTCCAATCTATGTTGAAATCTCCAGCAATCAATATGTTTGTTATGTGCTTCTCAATGTTTTTTTCTAGAAAAGCACAAAATTCTCTTTCAGAGCTCTTTGGCGCTTTGTACACAGCTGCTATGACCACTTCTGTATTGTTTCGTTAACATTTGCATGCTATATAGATTGTGGTACCTCCAGTATGTGTTGAGTTCGAGAAACAAGATACGTCATTATATCCTTTAATTTTTATGTTGACTATTTTGTCTATTACTCTTTGTTCGGTAAGTTGTGTTTCGGACAAAATCATAAATTCGTACTGTTTACTGTCTGCTAATATTTCTAACTCATTGAAATTATTGCTTAAGCCCTGTATGTTGATGTAAACGCCTTTGATATTATTGAGTTGCTAGTAACCAATTCTTTTCTTCCTGGCTTCCAGCTTATTCAGATAGACTGGGCACAATCGGTTTAGTGTTGTATGATTGTCGTCTAGTCCCAGGTTAAGTTTTTCGTTAGATCGCATACAATTTATAAATTTATTAACTGTTTCATTGTTACACTCACTATTTTTATGGTTTCCTAAATATTTAAGGCTTCTTTCATCCTTTTTCTTACATTCTGTAGATTTATGATGGAAACCTTTACATTTAAAACACCGCATAATTTCCACTCCATCGAATATCTTACTTCGCTCCCACCCGATGCTGAGTTTTCCTGTTTCCATTACTTTTGAAAAAGATTCAGCGTCAATTTCAATTATTGCATTATAGTTTATGACGTTGTTCTTCTTATTCTCAAAATATTTCACTAATTTTAACACACTTTCAATGAACTCTTTCTCATCATTTTTGAACTGCATGTTTGGTATAATAATTCTTTGTTTAATTTTATTTGGTACTTTAATTTCATAATCCTTGCCCATATCTTTTTCAATCGCGCATTTAATTCTATTTCTTTCATTCGAGTCTTCGCTCTCAATAATAATTATTCCATTATGTGCTGTTTCAATATTTGCGATTCTGAAATCCCCAGGGTCTACATTTTTATTTAGGTCTTTCCTTGTTTTATTGCAATTTTGTTTCCCTTTTGGTTTTACAATAAGTGGCAGCTCTGTTCTCATTTTTAGCATCCCTGTCTTGGCTTCTGTTCTTTTTATTTTTGAAAATTTCATTTGTTTCCCTTTATTATTACCCATAATTTTCTTGAATTCATCACATACGGTACTATTACTGCTCCTCACTTCGTTACAAATGCTTTAATTTTCCTTTGTAAATTTTTCAGCATTTTTTCATTTCTGCAACACTCCTTTCACCTCATCAACGTTCCCGATAGAGAAATAATTGAGGAAATGAGTTCCCAGGGTAGTACAGATGTGTACATATAAATTCAATAAATCTGAAGATGTAAATCAGCGTACCACAGGTCTTGTACTATTTACCTTTGATCTTTTCCGTCCTCCCAGTACCTCAAAGTTGAGGAATATTTCCCCAATCTCATGCGGTGCCGTAACTGCCAACTTCTGGGTCACACAGCCAAAAGATGTAAGTGTAATCTGTCTTGTGACACCTGCAACCTTACAAAAACTGTAGCCTTATCAGCCAATACCAATGGCGAACCATCTGACAATAACATCGCCGATTCCAGCAGCAATATCACCCCAAACACACCCTCAACCTTATCAAACTCAGTTACACCTACATCATCAAACAAACAGAAATCCACTATTACTCATTACTCCCAATAAAAATCAAGTGCAAAATACACCCAACAGCAATATGAATCAAACCACAAAGCCTAATTTCGACACAAAATCCACATTATCTACCCCTAACTTACCACTACCACCCACTGCTCGCGAAAACTTCCTACAATAGAAACTCAGAAGCGATCTCTATAATAAAAAGCACACACACATAAACAAACCGTTAAACCCACAACCCGAACATACTGACTATACTGCAACAATAAACTCATCACCTATATCATTTGTAACTCAATCTCTCATCAATAAAAACCAATATTTCATAAAACCCCAACCAATCGACAACGATGACTCCATTTAATAATAATATATGCTCCCAGTACGGCGACCTCGCCACCCGGGCGTTAAATCATTCAGGTTCCACAGGGAAGCTTAACGATTCAACCTCTGGGCGGCGGGGTCGCAACCTTCCCACCTCCAACTTATCACACTCCGACAATTCACAACATAACCCAGTTTATACTGTTCAAAAGTCTAGTTTTTCGAACAATACTGTAGTTAAGGTTCTTCAGTGGAATCTTAATGGTTACTTCAACAACCTACACGAACTTCGAAGAAGAAACCCATATTCCATACACTACCGCCTCGCTACCTAAGCGTTACTAATCTTACTTCCACAACCTAGACACAAATCACTCGGCAAAACAAGGTACTGACTTAATGGTGCATAAATCTATTCCACATAAGCTCATTAGTGTCACTTCCCCTATATAAATAGTAGCCGTATAAATTTTGTTAAAAATTAAATTGATAATAATATCCCTGTACATCAACCCCGATCTAAAACTTCACGTCTAACGATAAAGAAAATGCACGGAAAACATCAACAAAGAAGCAGCAACCATCCATAGCGCTATTTACTTCACCGCAAACTTAGCAATCCCGCAAGCACGAAATTTTCAAAAAAAAAAACGAACTGTACCATGGTAGAGCAAAGAGTTACATACCATTCGATATAATAAACAAAAGTGAAAGAAAAAGAATACACCAACGATGTAAATTTTATCGCAAATCTAATGCTCTTCCGAAAATCTGCGAAGTAGCTAAAAAAGAATCTCTTGAGAAGTTCACTTCAAATATTAACCCTAAATCTACATCAAATAAACTGTGGAACACTCACTGGCAGTTTTATTCCACCCCCGATAACTATCACGTACAATAATCAAATTCTATTCAACCCCATACAAATTGATGAGCACTTCGACACGACTTGGTCTGATTATTCAGCCGACAACAACTTTGCCCTTAAGTTCCTACTTTTAAAATCTTTAATGGGAACAATTCCCCATCCCACTCACACTATCCAACTCCACTGTACCCTAGACGCTTTATTGTACATTGACAATTACATTTCAACAGCAAAAACCACGTTTCAATACTATCAATAGATTTTGAAAAAGCCTTTCACAGAATCGGAACTCATGTTATATTAAATAAACTAGCTAAATGGAACATCTGCCCAAAAATGTTCAACATTACAAAATCTTTTCTTACCAACAGAAAATTTCGGGTAATATTTAATGGTTCCCTCTCCTCCGTTCATCTGTTACACAACGGTACCCCCCAAGGGTCTCCACTCTCGGTGATTTTGACATTAGCAAAATGCTCTCAAAATACAAAAGTATTAATCATACCCTTTATGCGGATAACCTTATTTTATTCACGAAATGCAAAGACATTGGGGGAGTTTCCACACGTCCTCAGGCGCTAAGATCTCGATGGAAAAATCTAAAATATTACATACGAGCATATGGAGGAAAACTAGTTGCTCTAAGCATATAGTAGTTAATTTTGATCAGCCTTGGTGTTATTTTTGATAAAAGCTTCACTTTTAAGGATCATTGCATTAGCCTAAAAAGAAAACTATTTACCAGGGTAAACATTATTAAGTACTTAAGTTCTAAAAATAGTTTCTGTCACACAAATAGTTTAATCAGCATCACCCGTGCAATAGTCCTATCTAAAATCGACTATGGGGTATGTATTTATGGAAAGTGTTCATCATCATCCTTAAAACTTATCGAACCAGTATACCACGCACTATACGAACAAGCCTACAGATCATCCCCCTTCCATCCATCCGTCTTCCTTCAATCAAACAAAGAGTAAATATTCTGACCTCGATGATGGTGTTAAAGTTAAATCCATCACAACAAGTATAATCAGCAGCGATGCTGCTCCTAAACTAAGTTCGACCATCAACAATACTCTAATATTGGCGAATAATATGGGGTACCATTACGTACCCAACGCAGTGCCACAGGAACCTCTCCACCATGGGAACTAAATGATGATGCTGTTAATCTCTCTTTAAATGCTCTCACCAAAGTTTCAACTCCGGACGAAGTCTGCAAACAGAAGTTTTTGTTTTTTATTGCTATTCTAAGGGCTACGGCGGTTGCAGAAAAAGGTAAAATCATCATTTGCACAGATAGTCTCGCCACGGCAATGTCAACAACAACACACTGGTTATCCTAGCCATCCGGGACAAATTGATAAAAAACCATCGAAAGCTTAACTGTTATAATAAAAGGGAACGAAGATGCGGATGCTGCAGCTAAGACCGCAGTCCAAGAACCGCTGACTACCCATTTTATATTCAATAAAAAGAATATCAAAAATCTCATCCAATGCTTTTGTCATGAAAAATTAAAAGAAGAATGCCTATTCCCACCATTGTAAAACAATAAACTCCGATGCGAAAACATCTATTTATCCGCAGAACTGCTCGAAGAATATGACCAAGGCTTTTACTCGACTCCGGCTAGGACACACCAACCCTACACACGGACATCTCATCACCAAAAGCCGTCCTCCCCACTGTCATCTCTGCAACTCCAGTGAGACACTTTCCACCCACCATCTAATCTACAAATGTAGCACCGTCCAATTCAAATTATGTAGTCTGTCCCCTAACACTAAGTTATCTGACTCTCATTCCCATCTGAATGGAACGTTAAAACAGTATATCATATAATCTTCTCTTCTCTATAGGTTTAAGAAGCAAACTATAATTATAAGCCACATAGTCCAAAATATAGCCGAGAGCCCTGGTAGCTAGTGCTATAAATTTCGTTTACTATTAATATTATAATTTATTATATATTAATAAAGTTTAATAACAATAATAATAAATAGTATTCGGAAACAAGCGTAAATGAACCACATATTAATTGGCTTTGTATACGGAAAATAACAATATTAAAGTTTTTGATGATTAACAAAGGAAATGGTAGAAAATGTTCAGTTTTAGTTTTTTGATGATTTTGGTTTGGAAAAAATAATAGAAACAAAATGAAAATAGATTTTTTTTTTGTTTGTTTAGTAAAGAATTACCTTACAGTAGAAGTGTTTCATATTCTTTTAATACTTGGTCGTTGCACCTTTGTTCTTAATAACGGCTTCACATCCTCGTTCCATGGAATGAACTAACTTGGCATTGGTTTCGGGAGGTATGGAGTACCATGCATCTTGCTTTTTTTACCATAATTCCTCCCTGTTTTTCGATGTGGAGTCCCGAATCTTGCGCTTAAAGACGCCCCATAGGTGTTCTATCGGGTTCCATAATGACAATTTTATTTTGTTGAAACCATTCCTTAGCCAACTTTGAGGAGTGGTTGGGGTCATTATCCTGCATGAACTCCAATTTAATCGGCATATCCTCTTCAGCAAATAGCAGCATAACTGTATTAAGGTATTAATAATACGTAGTCTACAACACACATTTTATCCACTATCCAAAAAAATTGGTTCAACCCCAGATGCTGAAAAACACCCAAAATCATTAAACTGTTGAAATGTCTTCTTCGTATATTTTGGATCGAATTCTGAGTTTTTTGGTCACCTCCCGTTGGTTTTAGCCGACCATAAAACGTTATTCCAATTTGCATGGTGGAAGTATTTGTTGGCGAAAATTAGTCGTTGATGTATGTTCAGTGCTTTGCAAAAGTATAACCGCACTCTGTAAAAGGCCTTTTCCAGGACAATCTAAACGGATACAGGCCCTTTATTATTTTTTATTCTATGGCATCAATTAACAAGTAATTAGAGCAGAAAAAAAAATCCCTGATATTTTCTTTTGGGATTTCCAGCAATAAAAATGTGTGTTGTCTAGCTTAAAGAAGTATAGCCGGAGTCTTATGGCACAGCAATCCGACCTGGCCGTCCACAGAAGCTTACAAGTCGCGATCAAAGGCGAATAATAAAGGCTTCGTCCAATGCGGTGAGTTCATTGTCAGAAATTCGAAGTGAATTCGATTTAGATGTTTCGGTTTCGACGGTTTCGCATACTATAAAACGCAGCGGATTAGTGGTCCGAAGCAAAATAGCGCCTGCTCCATTTCTAACAGCAGCCCACAAGGAAAAGAGAGTGGAATTCCCTCGGAACAACATGGATCTAATACAATATTTTTTTTTTTAAAGATTATTTTTAATGACGAAAAGCAGTTTAATCTTGATTGACCAGACGGCTTTAATGGATATCGGCACGATTTACGGAAGGAACCAAGGTTTTTTTCGAAGAGCAACTTTGGGGGTGGAAGTTGTATGCTATGGGGGCTTTCTGCACTCGTGGTATGGTTCCACTTGCCTTAATCTCCACAAAAATGGATACTGTAGCCTACACTTAGCTACTCTAAGAGAACTTGGTACCATATTTAAGGCGATATCGTCTATTTCCTCATGTTTTTCAACAAGATAATGCAGCAATTCACGTCAGTCGTCGAAGTTTGGAATGGTTTCAAACCCAAAACATCAGATTGATGAAATAACCGGCACGTTCTCCAAATTGTAATATGTAATCCGATAGAAAATCTTTTTGGAATAATTACACGCCGAATTTATGTCCATAATCGGCAATTCGCGAACGTTGCCGAGCTCCGACCATCAATTATGGATGCATGGAATTTCTTGGAGGATTCCATACTAAGAAAACTAATTGAGAATATGCCCAATAGAATTTTTAGTATCATTGAAAAAAGGGGTAATAAAATCCCATACTAATATTTGAAAAAACAATTAGCCCAAATAAAAAAAAATTGAGAAGAATGTAATGCGGTTAACTTTTGCCAGCTAGACAATCAAAATATCGGGGATTTTTTTTGTTTGCTCTAATTACTTGTTAATTGATGCCATAAAATAAGAAAATAATAGAGTACCCGTTTAGAGTTTAGAGTGGAAAAGGCCAGGGGTGCGGTTATACTTTTGCAAAGCACTGTATATTTTGTTTGCTCAAGTACGGAACTTTTCTTGACGCAATTTCGACTTCATGGCTTTAAATTTGTCTTCTAAACAACACTGAAACATACGATAAACCAAACGATATGCAACTATTTAAAGGAAAACAAAACCGGACTTAACTTCAGAATCACTGATGCGGCCTGCAAGAATCGTTTCTTTCTATTATTTTTTTTTTTACAGGCATCCTTGTTGTATCACAGATTGGTTGGAGGTTTTTTTTTTAAATTATTACCTACAACCTAAACTACCTAAACCCAAACTACGTAAGTCGGCCATGGTCAAGAACAGCCAACTTTAAACCTCAAACAGGCTACCCTGGATTAGGGGGAAGCGACGGAGTTTCCTCTCTTTGGGCTAGCCACCAGAAATGACCGTACTGACGTTGTACGTCCTCAACATCGCGACCCGATACCGCCCTACTAAACCGGAGACGTTCCACACTGATGTGTGCAACGTTTCTGTCGTAGCTGAGTCGCCTATCCACAACTGTCTGAGCAACGTGGAAGATTAGCGGCACTGCCAATCTGTCCTGGATCAGACCTTTCTCATCAAAATAGAGGAACTCCTCTGGGGGAATAAAGCCGTTAAGGCGCACTTTCTCGTGATACTCATAATTGGGGTAATAAGCTCCAGAGAACAGGTTATTCGTCGAGCTCATTGCTCTTGCAATGTGTCTTCGAATCAGCTTGATAACGAAATTATCCACTCTTATTAGGTTAGCCCTGTTGTATAGGACCTCATTGGGATAGAATTTTATGTACTGGGGCTCTGGTGTTCTGTACAAATGGAGGCAAGCCCTCTCAAACACCCGAATCTTTTTTAACAAGCTTGCTTCCACGTTGAACTGGTTATCCTCCGACGGAAAGTCATTTGTAATGCAGCTTGTCGTGCCGCGGACGAGGGTCAAGGAGGTGTTACAGGAAATGCATGGCGGGGCGTCCGGAGGCCACTTGGGAGTGAATAAGATGCTAGAAAAGGTACGAGAACGTTTTTATTGTCTAAAAGCGAAGGAAGATGTCGAAGACTGGTGCAGAAAATGCGACGTGTGTGCAGCTAGCAAGGGTCCGAGAATCAAAACTCGAGGTAAGATGCACCAATACAACGTGGGAGCACCTTTCGAACGAATCGCCATTGACATCGCAGGGCCCTTTCCGGAAACCGACAATGGTAATTGGTATATACTTGTAGTAATGGACTACTTCCGATCCCTAACCAGGAAGCCAGAACCAGATTCGGTGTGCCCTTTGAATTGCATTCTGACCAAGGGCGGAATTTCGAGTCAAGAATCTTTCAAGAGATGTGTCAACTACTCGGAATCAAAAAGACACGGACAACCCCGCTGCATCCACAGTCGGACGGTATAGTGGAGCGTTTCAATAGGACTTTGGACGAACATCTCTCGAAGGTCGTAGGTGATTACCAACGGGATTGGGACCGGCAGATTCCCTTGTTTTTGATGGCCTATAGAAGTGCTGTGCATAGCACTACTCGACATACGCCGTTCGAAATCTTGTTTGGTGGAATAGCTCGTTTACCCAGTGAGGTGAAATTTGGATCTCCTACCGATGAGCCCAGAAATGAAGAAGAGTACGTGGCGGACCTTAGAGAAAGGCTTAGGGACATACACCAAAGGACCAGAAGCCAGATTAAGATGACGAGCGACCGCATGAAGACCAGGTATGATGCCAAGGCAACAACGTCAGGATTCCAGTAAAAAGATCTAGTGTGGCTGTATAATCCCCATCGCCAAAAGGGGAAATCACCTAAATTGCAGCAGAACTGGGAGGGTCCCTACATAATAGTAACCCGCATCAACGATGTTGTCTACCGCATCCAGCGAGGACCAAGGGCCAAAATGAAAGTGGTTCATGTGGACCGACTGAGTCGATACAATGGCCGAAGTGAGGACGCACTTGTTCGGGACGTACAAGTCTAAGAGGGGGCAGAGTAACATAATGTAGCATAATAACTACGCTCCAAAAGTAGGCAACACATTCAGAAGTGTCATTTCATTCGAGGTTCGTGTCCACGGTAAGAGACGGATTATGTCCAAGACGACGTCGCGGAATTAAGAGAGAATTATAACCACAAGAGATTATTGGCTGCAGCTGTCATCTTAGAATTATTACATCAGAATTTTCTTGTTCCAGTGAAAATATCTGAAAAAACAATTAGCCCAAATAAAAAAAAATTGAGAAGAATGTAATGCGGTTAACTTTTGCCAGCTAGACAATAAAAATATCGGGGATTTTTTTTGTTTGCTCTAATTACTTGTTAATTGATGCCATAAAATAAGAAAATAATAGAGTACCCGTTTAGAGTTTAGAGTGGAAAAGGCCAGGGGTGCGGTTATACTTTTGCAAAGCACTGTATATTTTGTTTGCTCAAGTACGGAACTTTTCTTGACGCAATTTCGACTTCATGGCTTTAAATTTGTCTTCTAAACAACACTGAAACATACGATAAACCAAACGATATGCAACTATTTAAAGGAAAACAAAACCGGACTTAACTTCAGAATCACTGATGCGGCCTGCAAGAATCGTTTCTTTCTATTATTTTTTTTTTTTTACAGGCATCCTTGTTGTATCATAGATTGGTTGGAGGTTTTTTTTTTAAATTATTACCTACAACCTAAACTACCTAAACCCAAACTACGTAAGTCGGCCATGGTCAAGAACAGCCAACTTTAAACCTCAAACAGGCTACCCTGGATTAGGGGGAAGCGACGGAGTTTCCTCTCTTTGGGCTAGCCACCAGAAATGACCGTACTGACGTTGTACGTCCTCAACATCGCGACCCGATACCGCCCTACTAAACCGGAGACGTTCCACACTGATGTGTGCAACGTTTCTGTCGTAGCTGAGTCGCCTATCCACAACTGTCTGAGCAACGTGGAAGATTAGCGGCACTGCCAATCTGTCCTGGATCAGACCTTTCTCATCAAAATAGAGGAACTCCTCTGGGGGAATAAAGCCGTTAAGGCGCACTTTCTCGTGATACTCATAATTGGGGTAATAAGCTCCAGAGAACAGGTTATTCGTCGAGCTCATTGCTCTTGCAATGTGTCTTCGAATCAGCTTGATAACGAAATTATCCACTCTTATTAGGTTAGCCCTGTTGTATAGGACCTCATTGGGATAGAATTTTATGTACTGGGGCTCTGGTGTTCTGTACAAATGGAGGCAAGCCCTCTCAAACACCCGAATCTTTTTTAACAAGCTTGCTTCCACGTTGAACTGGTTATCCTCCGACGGAAAGTCATTTGTAATGCAGCTTGTCGTGCCGCGGACGAGGGTCAAGGAGGTGTTACAGGAAATGCATGGCGGGGCGTCCGGAGGCCACTTGGGAGTGAATAAGATGCTAGAAAAGGTACGAGAACGTTTTTATTGTCTAAAAGCGAAGGAAGATGTCGAAGACTGGTGCAGAAAATGCGACGTGTGTGCAGCTAGCAAGGGTCCGAGAATCAAAACTCGAGGTAAGATGCACCAATACAACGTGGGAGCACCTTTCGAACGAATCGCCATTGACATCGCAGGGCCCTTTCCGGAAACCGACAATGGTAATCGGTATATACTCGTAGTAATGGACTACTTCCGATCCCTAACCAGGAAGCCAGAACCAGATTCGGTGTGCCCTTTGAATTGCATTCTGACCAAGGGCGGAATTTCGAGTCAAGAATCTTTCAAGAGATGTGTCAACTACTCGGAATCAAAAAGACACGGACAACCCCGCTGCATCCACAGTCGGACGGTATAGTGGAGCGTTTCAATAGGACTTTGGACGAACATCTCTCGAAGGTCGTAGGTGATTACCAACGGGATTGGGACCGGCAGATTCCCTTGTTTTTGATGGCCTATAGAAGTGCTGTGCATAGCACTACTCGACATACGCCGTTCGAAATCTTGTTTGGTGGAATAGCTCGTTTACCCAGTGAGGTGAAATTTGGATCTCCTACCGATGAGCCCAGAAATGAAGAAGAGTACGTGGCGGACCTTAGAGAAAGGCTTAGGGACATACACCAAAGGACCAGAAGCCAGATTAAGATGACCAGCGACCGCATGAAGACCAGGTATGATGCCAAGGCAACAACGTCAGGATTCCAGTAAAAAGATCAAGTGTGGCTGTATAATCCCCATCGCCAAAAGGGGAAATCACCTAAATTGCAGCAGAACTGGGAGGGTCCCTACATAATAGTAACCCGCATCAACGATGTTGTCTACCGCATCTAGCGAGGACCAAGGGCCAAAATGAAAGTGGTTCATGTGGACCGACTGAGTCGATACAATGGCCGAAGTGAGGACGCACTTGTTCGGGACGTACAAGTCTAAGAGGGGGCAGTGTAACATAATGTAGCATAATAACTACGCTCCAAAAGTAGGCAACACATTCAGAAGTGTCATTTCATTCGAGGTTCGTGTCCACGGTAAGAGACGGATTATGTCCAAGACGACGTCGCGGAATTAAGAGAGA
Source organism: Pocota personata (assembly GCA_963082735.1). Lineage (NCBI taxonomy): Eukaryota > Metazoa > Arthropoda > Insecta > Diptera > Syrphidae > Pocota > Pocota personata. The sequence continues at coordinate 84,021,669 of OY720430.1, forward strand.
ATTATAACCACAAGAGATTATTGGCTGCAGCTGTCATCTTAGAATTATTACATCAGAATTTTCTTGTTCCAGTGGTCGAAGAATTTGCTAGAAGTTTCTGGATATCAGAAATGCGACTATATAAGAACAGATGGCGATCGAGGCAGGGCAAAGTGATAATAGGCGAAGTTGTAATTTTGTGATAAATTGAAAGTTGAGAGTTAACAAGAAGAAGTAATTAGTTTGGATTTGTGAATTAAGTAATTAAAATGAGATTGAAAGTTGAGAGTTAACAAGAAGAAGTAATTAGTTTGGATTTGTGAATTAAGTAATTGAAATGAGATAAAGTGATTTGAGAAGAAAGAGATCTTGTAAGGAAGGAATTTGCGAAGAACAGTATAGTGTGAACTTGAATTATTCTATAGACTAGAAAATAAAGAAATAATCTCACAGAATAACGTTTTATCTACTCGAGCCGTAGCTCGCATATTACAATATGTATATATATTTTTGTACCTGAAATTGTTAAATTAAAAATAATTTTTTTTTCTTTGTTGAGCACAATTAATTTATCGGTGTTTTGTTCGACTTTATACTTTGCTTATGGAATGTCAAATGTGTAGCGCGCTACGAAAGTAAAAGTCGACTGATCTTGTACTTCAGCTTCACCATTTCGTTTATCATTGTGTTCGCATCAGTGGTTTTCTACATATTTTAACTTTTGACAACGCATTTGGATTCCCGCAATTGAAACATTCCCTCGAGTATAAACTTAGAACTTTGGTTAAAGGGGTGGATATGGATGATTTCGTGTCTTTGAAGTTTGTTCGAACATAAATATGCTAGCAACAATCGTTTTTTCTTTAATATATTGTAATATGCAGGCTACGGCTCGAGTAGATAAAACGATATTCTGTGAAATTTATTTCTTTATTTTCTAGTCTATAGAACAATTCAAGTTTACACTATACTATTCTTTGCAAATTCTTTTCTTACAAGGTCTCTTTCCTCTCAAATCACTTTATCTCCTTTCAATTACTTAATTCACAAATCCAAACTAATTACTTTTTCTTGTTTACTCTCAACTTTCAATTTATCACCAAATTACAACTTCGCCCATTATCACTTTTCCAATCTCTTCGCCACGGTTCTAAACCAACTGTGTCTTTTTTTGATCGCCATCTGTCCTTATATAGCAGAAGTTTCTGATAGCCAGAAACTTCTAGCAAATTCTTCGACCACTGGAACAAGAGAAATAATTCTTGCAGTTATAATTCCCTAATATTATCCCTAATATTATCCCTAATATTATTTGTCTCTTTCGTTGACATGAGCTGTGGAGACTTCGTCCCAGACACGAACCTCGAATGAAAGGACAGTTTGAACCAAAATTCTGCCAGAATGGAAAGTCACTTCGGAATTTGCTGCATAGACATAGGAGCGTAGTTATTATTATGCTACACTGCCCCCCTCTTAGACGTGTTCGTCCCGAACAAGTGCATCCTCATTTCGGCCATTGTATCGACTCAGTCGGTCCACATGAACCACTTTCATTTTGGCCCTTGGTCCTCGCTGGATGCGGTAGACAACATCGTTGATGCGGGTTACTATTCTGTAGGGACCTTCCCAGTTCCGCTGTAATTTAGGTGATTTCCCCTTTTGGCGATGGGGATTATACAGCCACACCAGATCTCCTTCCTGGAATCCTGACGTTGTTGCCTTGGCATCATACCTGGTCTTCATGCGGTCGCTCGTCATCTTAATCTGGCTTCTGGTCCTTTGGTGTATGTCCCTAAGCCTTTCCCTAAGGTCCGCCACGTACTCTTCTTCATTTCTGGGCTCATTGGTAGGAGATCCAAATTTCACCTCACTGGGTAAACGAGCTATTCCACCAAATAAGATTTCGAACGGCGTATGTCGAGTAGTGCTATGCACGGCACTTCTATAGGCCATCAAAAACAAGGGAATCTGCCGGTCCCAATCCCGTTGGTAGTCACCTACGACCTTCGAGAGATGTTCGTCCAAAGTCCTATTGAAACGCTCCACCATACCGTCCGACTGTGGATGAAGCGGGGTTGTCCTTGTCTTTTTGATTCCGAGTAGTTGACATATCTCTTGGAAGATTCTTGACTCGAAGTTCCGCCCTTGGTCAGAATGCAATTCCAAGGGCACACCGAATCTGCTAACCCAATTGTAGACGATCTGCTCCGCCACGGTTCTGGCTTCCTGGTTAGGGATCGGAAACGCTTCCGGCCACTTACTGAAGTAGTCCATCACTACGAGTATATACCGATTACCATTGTCGGTTTCCGGAAAGGGCCCTGCGATGTCGATGGCGATTCGTTCGAAAGGTGCTCCCACGTTGTATTGGTGCATCCTACCTCGAGTTTTGATTCTCGGACCCTTGCTAGCTGCACACACGTCGCATTTTCTGCACCAGTCTTCGATATCTTCCTTCGCTTTTAACCAATAAAAACGTTCTCGTACCTTTTCTAGCGTCTTATTCACTCCCAAGTGGCCTCCGGTCGCCCCGCCATGCATTTCCTGTAACACCTCCTTGACCCTCGTCCGCGGTACGACAAGCTGCATTACAAACGACTTTCCGTCGGAGGATTCCCATTTTCTTCTCAGAACACCTTCTTGGACATGGAGGGAGTCCCACTGCGCAAAATATGCCTTTAAGGTCGGGCTTCTGTGAGAGATGTCCTGATGATCCGGTTTCTCCATGTTCTCCTTCCAGGCCAGAATCGGCTCGATATCCGGGTCTTCCTTCTGAGCGTTCCGGATCTCATCTACGCTCCAGCCGGCGATAGGTTCGGCTCTCATTCTTTGGATGGAAACCAGCTCCCGTTCTTCCTGACGCGCACAATGTTTACAATCCGTTCTGCATGGTCTCCGGGACAGTGCATCCGCATTAGAGTGGAGTTTTCCTTTACGATGCTGTATTTCGTAGTCGTAGATTTGCAGCCTTTCGATCCATCTTGCGACCTGACCCTCAGGACTCTTGAACTGTAATAGCCATTTTAAGGCTGCATGGTCTGTGCGAAGAACGAACTTCCTCCCGTAGAGGTATTTGTGAAAATGCTTCGTAGCCAAGATCAAAGCTAGAAGTTCCCGCCTTGTCACGCAGTAGTTCCTTTCTGGCTTAGAGAGCACCTTGCTGAAGTACGCAACCACCTTCTCTTGGCCGTCATGCACCTGGGAGAGTACGGCTCCTACCCCGACATTACTAGCATCTGCATCCACAACGAACGTTTCCCCGGGAGTGGGGTAAGCCAGTATCGGGGCATCGCATAGCCGTTGTTTAAGTGCCTTGAAGCTCTTCTCGCACTCAATTGACCATTTGAATTGTTTTCCCTTTTCCGTCAACTGGTGCAGGTTCTTTGCGATCCCGGCAAAATCCTTCACGAACCGTCTGTAGTAGGTGGCTAGGCCCAGGAAGCTCCTTAGTTGGTGTTTGTCTTTGGGGACTGGCCAGTTTTTCACCGCTTCGACCTTCTCCGGATCGGTTCTCACTCCTTTCGCTGAAATTATGTGTCCCAGGTACTTGACTTCCGCTCTAAACAGGGCGCACTTCTTGGGGTTGAGCTTCAGGTGGGCACTTCGAAGCCTTTGAAACACATCCCTTAGATTGTCTCGGTGTTGCGCAAACGTTTTTCCTACGACGATGACATCATCCAAGTATACCAAACAGGTTTTCCATGTTAACCCTTGCAGGACACATTCCATCAATCGCTCGAAAGTCGCCGGAGCATTGCACAGCCCGAATGGCATTACCGTGAATTGCCATAGCCCATTTCCTGCGGTGAAGGCGGTTTTCTCCCGGTCTTCTGGATGGATCTGTACCTGCCAGTAGCCACTCTTCAAGTCGAGAGTGGAAAACCATCGGGCTCCTGATAGTGTGTCTAGCGTGTCGTCAATCCGTGGCAGAGGGTAGCTGTCTTTCTTGGTGACGTAATTGAGCTGCCGATAGTCCACGCAGAACCGCGTGCTGCCATCTTTCTTCTTAACCAGTACAACCGGTGATGCCCACGGACTTTTGGAACTTTCAATCAGACCTTCTTTCTCCATTGCCGACACCATCTCTGCAACTTCTGTCTGCTTTGCCAATGGAAGGCGCCTAGCAGGCTGACGAATTGGTCTAGTATCACCAGTGTCTATTCGATGTTGTACCAGGTGTGTTCGGCCGTATTCTCCGTCCTGTGAGGCAAATACATCAGCGTACTCATTGATAAGATTCTCTGCCATAGTTCGCTGCTCCTGATTCAGCTCACTGGACTGGAGAATCGTCTCTCTCGCTTCCGCTGTCCAAGGTGATGGGAGAAGTTTTGGAGCATCACGTTCAGATATTGTTGCGACGGCGGTAATCGGCGTGCATTTTCCAGTCACCTCCCCTCGCCTTAGTTTGACAGTGTGTGGTCTTGCGTTCAAAACCCTCACTGGAACCATGGTGTTCTTTGGTTCGACTAACGTCTTTCCCACGATGTAGTCTTGAGCATTCTTCTCTGGGTCTGGTTCTACTATGTAGAATCGGTGGCTCCCAAGATCACCTTCCAGCTTCGTCCAAATGATTGTCTCTGAAGACGGCGGCAAAACTTCGTCTTTGCTGATGACTGTCCTGAGAGTTACGGCATTCTCATTTCCGTACACCATCGGAATCTCCACATTTCGATACCTCAGTACTTGCATCCCGATGTCCAAGATTACTTCACTTGCTTTCATGAAGTCTACTCCGATGATGCACTCGTCGCATATATCTGCCACCAGAAACGCATGGGAGAACGTCAGTCCTGCCAGAGTAATCGTAAGACGAACTTCTCCAAATACCTTCGCCATTTCCCCTGTTGCAGTCTTCAGGCAGTAGCTGTTGGTGTTGTGCAGCCAGGAGCTTTTGACGATATCTCTTCTTACAATGGAGGCAGTGGCACCTGTGTCGATGGTGGCTACGCACTTCTTCTCGTTGATTAGTGCCTCCACTGTCAGGCTCTCGTTACCCCGTTTGGTTTGCGAAACTTGAATGGTGGTCCTGGGGGCCTCGATTCCAGTAACCAACTTCTGCCCCGCGAAGTTGGTCCTTACGCATTTCCCGACTGCTGGTTTTGGGAAGTCTGACTGACAGGATGGATGTTATCACCGCCAGATGCTTCCTCTCTGCTTCTCCTACTTCCGCAATGTGAACAATTTCCTCGTCTAGGTGCACTCCTGCACTGCCGTTGTAGGTGTCCGGTTTGGTTGCAATTCCAGCAACGGATTTGACTTCCGCGAGCTCTGTCTTCATCCATGACGGCTGTTCTCTGGCATGAGCATTCCACGACGGACATTTCCCTGACACGGTGTATTCCCTGGTATGCTTGGTCCGCAGCCTTCATTGACAAAGCGAATGCCAATGCCTCGGGGAGTGTTCGCTTTTCAGCCATCCTTACAGCCATTTGCAGTTGTCTGTCCTCTATGGCCTGAATAAAAGCTTCCACCGCCATTTCGTTGATAAGCTCCTCACCGGCTTTACGGTATGAAAGATGGGCTAGTCGCTCTATATCCGCTTGCAACTGTTGGAGCGTTTCCCCCCTTTTCTGGACTCGACTACGCAGCTGAACCCTGTACACCTGCTGCATGTGTTCATCCCCAAACCGCATCTCGATAGCCTGAACCAGAGAGTCGTAGTTCTGCTGTTTATCTTCCGGGATGGTCTGCAAGAGCTCCGCAGCTGGACCCCTCAGTGCAAGCGTGAGTGCAATAGACTTCTCTTCATCGTCCCAGCTATTGGTCATTGCGGCCGCTTCGAATTGCCTCTTATAAATTGGCCATGATGTTTGACCATCGAAGATAGGAGGCTGCATCTCCTTTCTTCTCAGACCGTCAGTGGAATATTCCCGTGCTTTCTGTCTCTTCACGTTGCTGAGCTCCTTAGCAAGATTTTCGACTTGCTTTTCTACTTTTTCAAACTGAGTCTCTATCTTCCCGAACTGAGTTTCATGTTTCTCAAAATTTTCATCGAATCTAGTTTCGACTTTTTCGAGTTGCGTCTCGACCTTCTCGATTTTCTCTTCGATCACTTCGAATTTGGATTCCAAGTTCTTGTTTTGCTCATCAAGTTTACTTTCCAGAGCATCTAGAGAATTCTTTTGTTCGTCTATAGCTTTCTTTTGTTCGTCCAGCTTAAGTTCTAGAGAATTCCTCTGGTCGTCCATTGCTTTCTTTTGTTCGTCCATCTTAAGTTCTAGAGAGTTCTTTTGGTCGTCCATTGCTTTCTTTTGGTCGTCCATTGCTTTCTTTTGTTCGTCCAGCTTAAGTTCTATAGAATTCCTTTGGTCTTCTATTGCTTTCTTTTGTTCGTCCATGACTAACTTAAGTTGCAGGAGCAGACTTGTTATACCCGGGTCGGCTGCTGTACTTGCTGGTTCCTCTTCCACGTCAAACTCTACGTCGTGCGGATTTTCACCTTCCTGCGTTACTGCTTCTTCCAGACGAATCAGCAGGGCATCTTTTCCCCCAGTTGTGTCGAGGTTCCGCTTACTGAGTTCTGCCTTTAGTTGAGTTATAGTTAGTTTTCCCAATTTGCGACCCATTTTGCGCAACTAATTAACTCAACACAGAAATCGTTTTTTTTTTTTTTTTTTTTTTTTTTTTTTTTTTTTTTTTTTTTTTTTTTTTTTGTGCAATTTCACACCACGGAAATAGTTATTCACAGAATAAGTTTTATCCCGCTTCTGACACCAATGTAATATGCAGGCTACGGCTCGAGTAGATAAAACGATATTCTGTGAAATTTATTTCTTTATTTTCTAGTCTATAGAACAATTCAAGTTTACACTATACTATTCTTTGCAAATTCTTTTCTTACAAGGTCTCTTTCCTCTCAAATCACTTTATCTCCTTTCAATTACTTAATTCACAAGTCCAAACTAATTACTTTTTCTTGTTTACTCTCAACTTTCAATTTATCACCAAATTACAACTTCGCCCATTATCACTTTTCCAATCTCTTCGCCACGGTTCTAAACCAACTGTGTCTTTTTTTGATCGCCATCTGTCCTTATATAGCAGAAGTTTCTGATAGCCAGAAACTTCTAGCAAATTCTTCGACCACTGGAACAAGAGAAATAATTCTTGCAGTTATAATTCCCTAATATTATCCCTAATATTATCCCTAATATTATTTGTCTCTTTCGTTGACATGAGCTGTGGAGACTTCGTCCCAGACACGAACCTCGAATGAAAGGACAGTTTGAACCAAAATTCTGCCAGAATGGAAAGTCACTTCGGAATTTGCTGCATAGACATAGGAGCGTAGTTATTATTATGCTACAATATGTTGTAAACCTTTATTGTTTACAAACACATAACGATTGATAACTGAAATTCGCAGATTGCTGCGACCATGAACAGAAAATAGTTGTGAATGACACATCAAAATTGCCGACTATTCGCTTGTTCGCAGTTCGCCAGTTGTGAACACCTCTTTTGTTATATACATAGTTAGCATACTTGCAGAACACACTATAACTTTGTGTACATACACTATAATAACAAATATGTTCTCTGTGAAGTACTCTCTTTTTATGTATTCTCTTTTTAATTTATGCATGAATAAATCAGTCTCGAACTCAATCTTAAACGTGTAACATAGTGTCAGATTGGAATGAGTGGCATAGAAAATAAAAACGATATAAAAGGTGATTTTAAAATCGGTATTAATAAGGGGCAAAATATTGATTTAAATATGGATAGTGTCAAAGTGCCGAAATAATTTAATTTTAAAGCTCCTAATTTATCTGAAGAGTGGTCATTTTGGGAACAAAAAATCCAATTGTATATATTAGCAATCGGGTTAGAAGGAGAAGGAACTGATCCCAGAAAAGTTGCTATATTGCTCAATAGCATTGGAGACGATGGCATCAAACTGTATAATACTCTTAAATTGCGTAATAAAACACCTTTTTTCAGGTGCTAGACAAATTCAAAAATCATTTTGCGCCAAAAAAAAAAATTTGGTATACAACCGTTACAAATTTCTGAGTAATAGACAAAAACTGCTCCAAAACTTTGACAGTTTCTTGACGGAGTTAAAAGTATTGGTAGCGTCATGTGAATACTCCGATGAATCAGAAATGTAAAGAGACGTGTTTATTATTGGTATCGTTGATGAGGTTCTTAAAGAGAAGTTATTAACTCAAGAGAGCCTTACGCTCACAAAATTATAAGGACTGATAAAAGCGTATGAAGCCAGCAAACGACAGATAACATCAGACCAGCGTTGTGTTAATCCTCCAACACAAAAAACCCCTGGGAGAGCAACAGAGAGCGGATAGTAAGTTCAACAGTAGTAAGAGTTCATCATCGGAACAACGGCTCAGTCAACACAACAACAACAGCAATAAACCAACCAAAGCTAAGCTCTTTTGGTGGAGGAAATATTCCAGTTATTGGAAAATGTAATCTTGATCTTACATGCATGAAGTCGAATGTAAAGTATAATTTGGAATTCGTGGTTACTAATTTAAACGCAAAGCCAATTATTGACTTAAATGATTGTATTCGCCTTGGTTTTATTAATTCTTCATTTAATAGTTGTGCCATTAATAAAGAAGTTTTGTATGTTGACAAGGTTTCAACAAGTTATTTGAATGTTTTTGATAAATATAAAGTAGTATTTGAAGGTCTAGGTTGTGTTAGAATGAAGCGTAAATTGGATTTTTTAGAAACAGTTGCGCCAAGGATTAATCCACCTCGTAAGATTCCCTTCAAGTTTCATAATCTGCTGAAAAAAAAGAGATGAATTAAATAAAATGGAATTATCAGGTGTTATAGAGAAAGCAACAGGTGCTACGGATTGGGTGAGTTCGTTAGTGTTAGTGGAAAAGAAAAACAAGACCATCCGTGTTTGTTTAGATCCTCGAAAACTTAATCTTGCCATAAAACGGTCCCACTATCCTTTTCCAACGCTGGAATCAATTAGACATAAATTAAAAGGGTCAACTGTGCTTTCACTGCTAGATGCTAACAAAGGATTCTGGATGATTCTGTTGGATGAAGAAAGTAGTCGGTTGTGTACTTTTAATACACCATTCGGTAGATACTCTTTCAAAAGGCTTCCTTTTGGTATAAAGGCAGCAAGTGTATCTGAAGTTAAATATTTTGGACACGTATTTAACAATAGTAGAATCAGCCCGGATTACAGGAAGGTAAAAACGATTGTCGAGATGACAGCTCCTAAAAACAAAAAAGATGTGCAAAGATTTTTAGGTATGGTCACTTATCTAAATCCATTTATAGTAAATTAGTCGGAAAAATCTCAGGTGCTAAGGGATTTATTAAAAACGAATGTGATGTGGAACTGGACTGAGAACCATACGAAATGTTTTAATAATTTGAAGGTGGTTATAACTTCGCCTCCAGTTTTATCCTATTTTGACTCAGAGGTGCCAATTGTTTTGTCGGTAGATGCGTCTCAGTTTTCTGTTGGCGCAGTGCTGCAACAAAATCAAAAGCCAATTGCTTTTGCATCAAAAACATTTACAGAATGTCAAACAAGGTATGCACAGATAGAGAAGGAGCTATATGCCATTGTTTTCGGTTGTCAGAAGTGCCACCAATATATTTATGGACAGACAATTTCCGTAGAGACCGATCATAAACCCTTAATAAGTCTTTTTAAAAAATCTGTTGCAAATGTTCCACCTCGCCTGCAAAGAATGATGCTTTCTATTCAAATTTATGATTTACATGTTAGTTACAAACCAGGTAGATTTATGTGGATAGCAGACACACTTTCAATAGCCCCACTGCCTGATATTGAAATTTTGAAAAGTGAAAAAGAAATGTATGCCCATGTCGGGAACATTTCCACGATACTCTCCATTTCGGAATAACGGCTTAAAGAAATTCAGGACAGCACCATAAATGATAAGATGTTTCAACTACTTAAAAAGTATGTTAATGACGGTTGGTCTGAACATAAGCGTCTTATTGATAGATCCTTATTACCATTTTGGCCTATCTGACATGAAATATATTTTCAAGAATGTTTGTGCTTTAAGGGCACCAACGTCATTATGCCCCAAGGGTTAAACACACAATTTTATCTCTTGTGCATGAGGGGCACGTAGGAATGGAAAGCATGACGACGAGTCAGATCCTGCATATATTGGCCTGGATTCAGTTATGACATAACAAAATTTATTGATTTGTGTGAAATTTGTCAAAAATGTCGAAATAACAATTCGAAAGAACCACTCAACCCACATGATATTCCAAAATTGCCGTGGGATACCATCGGCATGGATATTTTCCAAATTGATAATGAGTATTTCCTGTTAATTGTTGATTATTACTCCAAATATATAGATTATTGCAAATTGAAATCATGTACTAGTGCAGGAATTATTAAAAAACTAAAGGACATATTTTCCAAGTTTGGAATTCCAAAGATAATTATATCTGATAATGGACCTTCATTCGTTTCATCTGAAATGCATTCTTTTTTCAAAGATTGGGATATTAGTTATAAGACAAGCAGCCTACACTTTCCACAGGCAAATGGATTGGCAGAGAGGTCAATAGTTTGTATTGTAAAAAAAATGATTAAAAAGTGTAGACAATCGAACACTGATCCATATATTGCTTTGCTTAACTTACGTAATACACCTAATTCTTTTGGCTTCACACCAGCGCAGTTACTTATGGGTAGAGCTTTAAGGTCTAAAATACCCCATCATATGGAGCAATTGAAACCAGCGTTTGTTGATTGCGACAGATATAGAACAATGATAGAGAATAATCAAAAACACGTAAACAAAAATTACGACAGAATAGCAAAACTTCTATCTGCTTTGAGAGTAGAGGACAAAGTTCTCCTCAAAATAAATCCAAATACGGATACATGGTCCAATGGCACAGTTGTTAAAGTGTGTACAGAACCAAGGTCATATACAGTTAGTCACACAAATGGACATTTATTTAGAGGAAATAGACGTCAGCTAATATATAGAAAAAATTATGTTTTGTCACAAATGCCAGATGAGGATATATTCCTCAGGAATAATATAAATAATAATAAAGATAAAAATGACAATGTAAAAGACTTCATGAAATTAAGATCTGGAAAATTAAAACTATCAGGCTATTGATGTGTGAAATAATTTTTATTAACTTTATAATATCAAGCTATTGAAGTATGAATCAATTTTTGTTAACTTTAAAAAATGTGGCATGTTATATACATAGTTACCATACTTGCAAAATACACTATATCTTTGTGTACATACACTATAATAACAAATATGTTCTCTGTGAAGTACTCTCTTTTTATGTATTCTCTTTTTAATTTATGCATGAATAAATCAGTCTCGAACTCAATCTTAAACATGTAACACCTTTAAGGTTGAATTACTAATCCGGATAAATGCTAAACGGAATTGTTTTGGTCTATCATCATATTCAGCCCGGAGTTCGATGTCTCACACAAAACAAACACACCATTCATTTTTCATTTTTAATGCATTTTTATTTTATTTTTTAAATTCATCGTAACTTATTTGCTAGACAAAACGCTTAAAACTAGCTTAACTAACTTAACTATTCTTATTCTAACTTACTGGCCCTATGCGGGCACTCTAAGCTAATCCTAATACTTAAAACTATGTCTTTCGACGTACCGTACTTAATTGTGTCATTTGTCTTATTGTTTAATTATTGATAAATACTAAGAAAAATTTTTGATAAAATTACAAAAAACTTAGTGTATGTACTTTTTTTTATTTTGTTCTTATAATAATAATAAAACTTAAAAACTACCTTAAAATAAATCTTAAACTATCTTATCCTATCTTACTCTAATTATGTAATTAAATACATACTTTTTTTTTAAATCAAAGTGCTGTTTTTATATTTTTTTTTTCTACCTAAAAATACCTACAAATACCTTAAACTATGTAAGTCGGCCAAGACCAAACAGCCAACTTTAAACAGGCTACCCCGGATTGGGAACGACGAAGGAGTTCCCTCTCTTTCAGTTAGCCACCAAAATTGTAAGAACTGACGTTCAACGTCCTTCATATCGCGACCCGATACCGCCCTACTAAACCGGAGACGCTCCACACTGCCGTGTGCAACGTCTCTGTCGTAGTTGAGACGCCTATCCACAGCTGTCCGAGCAACGTGGAAGATTAGCGGCACTGCCAATCTGTCCTGGATCAGACCTTTCTCATCAAAATAGAGGAACGCCTCTGGGGGAACAAAGCCGTTAAGGCGCACTCTCTCGTGATACTCATAATTGGGGTAATAAGCCCCAGAGATCAGGTTGTTCGTCGAGCTCATTACTCTTGCAATGTGCCTTCGAATCAGCTTGATAACGAAATTATCCACTCTTATTAGGTTAGCCCTGTTGTATAGGACCTCATTGGGATAGAATTTTATGTACTGGGACTCCGGCGTTCTGTATAAATGAATTCAAGCCCGAAGACAAGCCCTCTCAAACACCCGAATCTTTTCCAACAGCTTGCTCCCACGTTGAACCACACGGGACATCTATATACGAGCATGGGCCTAATGAGGGCCATGTAGCAGATTACCTTTACCCTTGCATCGAGTTGCTTGCTATAAAAAAGTCTCTTTGTAAGGGCAAAAGCACCTTTGGCTCTGGCCAGAGCAGCATCTATATGTTTGTTAAAATATAGATATTGGTCTAACCAGAGCCCCAGGTATCTGACTACACTTCGACTCGCAAGTAACAAACACACCATATCCGTTAACATATGTACCTACCAAAAATGTGTAATATTTGACAATTATGCAATTAATAGTTTCCATTTATAATTTTGCTGTTTTTCGATAAATTTGAATGATTTCGAAACGTCAAAAACTGGATTCTATGGAACGGATCGGATATCCAGAGCTTTAACCAGTCTCGAAAAGTCGACGATTTCCCCAGAAATGCACGTAATAAAAATGTGCCTTTATCTTGTATTTCTTTTATATTGTCTTTAATTAACGAGGTGTAACCGAACGGGTGTGTAAGGAGGGGAAAATTAATATTTAGTTTACGCATGTATAATAAAACGATTTAGACGATTTCCAACTTTATGGAAATTATTTCTGAATTTAAATCCCTGATGATTGACCTATTTTCATTATAATTAGTCTATATTATATATTTTATAATATTTACCTTAAATCAATTTAAGGTGTGCCAAATTCCAAAAAAAAAGTATAAACGATGGCAACACTCCACGATTTCTGATAATCAGAAGCTTATTTCGCGAGGTCCAATTCATTTTGAATGGTGCCTTTACTGGCAAATTGCGAAGTTTTTCAGTTAGTTGGTCGATAGAAAACATCCCCCAAATTGACTCTCTCTTTATATTTAGTTCATCTCTGATATCGAACCGAAAGTATCGATACTTTACCTGTTTCGTTTCATCCCTAGTCCAGTTGACAAACTCCTCTACGAAATCGATTTTTCTGTACAATTTATCCAAAGTTTTTCTTCCTGAGCAGTTATAGAAGAGTGACCCGAGCAACTTAAAATTTTCGCGAAAAATGACGGAAGTTGGGCAAGTTAACAATGATAAAATGGCTCATCTAGTAAAGGAAGCGGAAAGTTTGAAGGCAAAGCTAGAGGAGGAACGTCAGAAATTGAACGATGTAAATTGTAAGCTATTTTTGGGCTGTATTAAAAATCGTTCAAATAACTTGTATTGTGTACCCACTCTCTGTTCATGTATATAGTGTCAACAGTTGCTGAGAGACTCGAGGGGATCCCATTTGTGAATATTAAGCCAAGGAGGGTTTTAAAAGGTCATCAGGCAAAGGTTCTCTGTACAGGTTGGAGTCCGGATAAAAGACATATCGTGTCATCGTCGCAAGACGGAAAACTCATTGTGTGGGATGCATTCACCACTAACAAGGAACATGCAGTTACCATGCCCACTACCTGGGTAATGGCATGTGCTTACGCACCGTCGGGAAATTTCGTTGCTTGTGGGTAAGTAAACGGAATAGATCTGAATGTTTGAGATATATGTTTGTTGGAGTATATTTGTGCTTCTCATCAGTGGTCTTGACAACAAGGTAACCGTTTATCCGGTCACTTCGGATGAAGACATGGCGGCTAGGAAACGGACCGTTGGAACTCATACCAGTTATATGTCATGCTGCATCTACCCCAATTCAGATCAGCAGATTCTTACTGGAAGTGGAGATTCTACTTGTGCTTTGTGGGACGTTGAATCTGGGCAATTGCTTCAGAGCTTTCACGGTCATTCTGGGGATGTCATGGCCATCGATTTAGCTCCAAATGAGACAGGAAATACATTTGTTTCTGGAGTATGTCCTTGTCCCCTTCCTTTCTTTAGATGGCGATACAATCCGTGGTGGGCACGGTCCTCAAGCAAAATGCGTCTCTATCTAACTTGGTTTCTAGCTAAACGCCTCTAGTTTCATTCACTAAGTTTGCTGAGGACCCTTTCCACTTGTGTGGACCATCTTAAGGAATTTAAAATATTAATCTTAATTCTTCCTTAGAGCTGCGATCGGATGGCTTTTATCTGGGATATGCGTTCTGGTCATGTAGTACAGTCATTTGAGGGCCACCAATCGGATGTCAATAGTGTTAAATTTCATCCCAGTGGAGATGCTATCGCAACTGGTTCGGATGATAGCACGGTAAATCTAGTAAAGAAAGAATTATTTAAAGGATGTCATAAGGTTTCCTCGCTTTTTAGTGCCGATTATTCGATATGAGAGCAGACAAAGAGGTAGCCGTCTTCTCTAAAGAGAGCATCATTTTCGGAGCAAACTCGGTTGACTTCTCAGTGAGTGGACGACTATTGTTCGCTGGTTACAATGATTACACAGTAAATATTTGGGATACGTTGAAAGCAGAACGTGTGTGTCTACTGTATGGGCATGAAAACAAGGTTTCATGTGTACAAGTATCTCCTGATGGTACTGCTTTGTCTACTGGTAGTTGGGACTACACTATAAGGGTATGACTCAAATAGAAAGTGTTGAAGAACTCTGTCTCGAGCTATAATTTATTTTCAGGTTTGGGCTTAAACTGCGCTTATTGTTAGCGATTGGTTGAACCGTTGCATTCATACCATTGTATTGTTAAATATAGTTAAATAAATATTGTCTGTTACATGAGTACAAAATAAAAGTAAATGTGCCAGACCATCATAAAATTATAGGTTTGTGAGCTATGATGGAACGAACAAAAAATATTTTTATTGTGTCTTTCTTGTACTCCCGCTACGGACACCGGCATTGTGCTTGATTCATTGTTCTGCATGTCCCGTGAAAGCCGCGTATATAGCTTTTATAGTTTATGAGTAACAGTTCTTGTCGCACGTACGAGTTGTGAATTCTCTAAGTTTGTACGCCTGTTTGGTTTTCCAATCACTCATTTTTATTTTAGTTTTATTTGTACTAATTAATTCCACATTCCATCATTTTAAGCACCACTGTACATCAATTCTATTTACTTTGATTTCAATGTTACAGTAAATTTAATGCAAACAATTACATATGTATATACATGCACAGTGCTGTTCGAAAAATGTTGGTCAAAGATTTTATTACCCTATTCGGGCGCAGTTCTTGGAATTTATGAGAGCTACGGAGTTTTTTTTTGCACTAGGTAGCAAAATGTCGTTCAAATAGTGCATAAAAGTCGATGTTATTATAATTTTTTTTTTTAATTTTGCACGTATTAAAGGGGATATGAATACCCTTATACAAATTTTTTAGAACACGTGCGTTTTTGCGGAAAGGGGAGGAGATAGAGAGAAAGACAGTGGTGTGGTTTGAAACTCAGGTGGTATTAAGTTTCTGTAAACTCCAAGGGTGGCTGTCCAGATAACTGGGGAGTATTTTGTTTGTTTTCGCAATTATCGTCGTTGCTTATGATTCACAGTATTTCTTTCCGAGCTCCTGATGTCATCATCACGATCAAGTTGCATTTTAGCCATTGACCACCCTACCGCCAGTGTTATGCCTTCACAGTAGAGTTGGCTTAGCTTTCGCAACTGATCGACTTTTTTATTTATTTCATGCGAAATAATTAGATGATTCTTGACATCAGGATTCGAACCATGAACTAAGAGCGTGACAAGCGCTGATGTTACCACTACACCACGGCCACGGCATTTAGCTCGTGATAGCAGTCCGAAACGAACCGAAGTAATTTAGTGAAAAAAAAAAAAAAAAAAATGGCAAAAATCAGTTCGGAGTGCAAAACTAATATTTTGTGCCTGTCACGTCTCAATTTGACAACACGTGAAATTTCTGGAAGATTAAATGTTGCTCAACAAACTGTGGCATGGAATTTAAAAAAATATCGTGAGACGGGGACTACCAGCAGAAAGAAAAGCTAAGGGAGGTCAAAAAAGAGGACCCCAGTGGAAGATCGTTTTTTGGTGCTGTACAGCCGTCGGCATCGGTTCAAGACTTCAGTGGATTTTAAAAACGATCATTTGTCGAGGTACAGGAAAAATAATTTCGTCAAGCTCAGTGAGGAAAAGGCTCGTGAAAGCTGGACTTAGAGCACTCAAGCCAGTACTGAAGCTGGATTTTCCGAAAAGAGTCAGAGAAAAACGATTGCTCTGGGCTCAGGAGCATCTTAATTGGACTCAAGACATGTGGAACAATGTTATCTTTTCCGACTAATCAAAGTTTAAGCTGCATGTTGAAGATGGGAGGATTCTTGCGCGAAGAGAACCAAAGGAAAGACTGAGCTCTGAATGCATCTTACGGATGCCCCCCAAAACTGAAGGTGTGATGGTCTGGGGATGCTTCTCTGGAGATGAAAAAGGTAGAATGGTCTTCCTAAAATCGAAAGTCAGAAATTTACCTACGGGTTCTGGAAAATGTATTAGAGCCCTCTGCGCTGGAGCTTATTGGTGACACTTGCAGGTTCATTCAGGACAATGCTCCTTGCCATACAGCCAAAATTGTTAGTATGAACTTGTTTTTTTTTTTTAATACGAAAGACTAATATCAAGCTTTTAAATAAGCTAGAACTTTTATGACTAAGAATAATATTTACATTTTTTTTTATTTCTTAGTTTAAAAAGTACTTCGAAGAAAATAATGTCGATGTATTAAGTTGGCCTCCCTACAGTCCAGATCTCAATCCAATTGAGAATATCTGGTAAATAATGAAACTTAAGGTTGCGAAGAAGCGTCCAGAGTCAATTGAAAACCTAAAAAAATTACTTATCCGGACCTGGAACACCATACCTGCTTCGACATGGAAAAACCTATCGGAGTCAATGTCTCGCCGATGTGCAGGTGTAATAAAAGCAAGAGGAGGTCCAACAAAGTACTAATTAGATAGAGAATGTTTCTGAGAAGCAATAAAAAAAGAAAAACACTGCACCCTAAAAAACCCATTTTTCGGTCTAACAACTTTTTGCTCGCGTGACCGTATGTGAAAAATTTTAACGCTCTAAATGTATCATGAAACGATTGAAACCGCATAAGAAAACAAATCCTCATTAAAAAATTTGACAAAATTCGAAAAAAAAGTTTGACCAACATTTTTCGAACGGCACTGTATATCTACTATCTATCCTTAAAACCTGATGACAATCGAATTCAGAATCATTTACGTTATCGGTTTAACTGTTCAGTATTATAATGTATTTACAAATAACTTGCATTGTGGGTAGTTAACAAAGTTAATAAGCAATTTTGCGAGTACTTCAAGTGATATTCCTATTGCTGAGCTTGAAACTCGTCTTGAAATACTTAAGTCGTATGCATCCAAGTTCAATAAGATTCAAACAAAATTATACATAAGTTCTTAACCCACAAGAACTTGAAAGTGACCGGTGATGTTCATTTGAGTATAATTATTTCACCTTAAAGCTAAACTACTCATGACTGTCGATAAGAAGAAACTTCGCACGTTAAATAGAACTTAGAACCTGCTCTAAATAAACTTGAAATGGTACAAATATCCTTTTAAGTAACGGTTCTATCAAAACCCCAAAATGACCAGGTACCAGCTAAAATTTTTAAACGAAATGCGTCCATAACATTATGTAATTTACCTTCCTAACCAAATATCCTACGGACGCACCTTAAATAATAAAACTCCTAAATAGACAATCGCTTAAGTCCATCACATGAGAATCTGATAATAATGCACTTCACAGGTAATATAAGTCATTCAAATACATGAGAATCAGAAAGTATATGCTTTTAGATTCTCACGTAATGCACTTAATAGGTACTACAAGTCATTCAAATCCATGAGAATCAGAAAGCATATACTTTTAGAACGTAAACGTTCGACCAAAAGTAAGTTAAAAAAATACTTATTTAAATACTTTACAGAAAATTGCTTCGGTTCGAAAATGGCTTCATTTAAAAATTGCATTGTTAAAAATTGCATTTACAAAATGAAAATGAAATGCTTCCAAAACACAATGCTGTCTTCTGCCTTTCAAGCGAAACCAAAACCCTCAACGATTATCGATAAATGATATGTGCATCTCTGAAACCGAAAGGCTTGCGATTCTCGGTATGTGTATTAATAACCATCTTCGATCACATATTCGATGTCGCCAAAAATGCTGCAAAATGTCTAGGATTCCTTAAGCGGTGCACGAAATATTTTACCCCATCTGATCTGGCCTCAATTTATAAGGCATTCATCCGTCCATAGCTGGAATATAAAGTCCATATCTTGTCTGCTGCACCCAAGACTGTTCTGCACATTTTAAACGGGGTACAGCGCATTAAAACTCATAGGTGATAGAGAAATTGTGAACTCCATACATTCACTTGAACATCGTAGAAATATCTCGCCTTTTCCTATTTTATCGCTTTTTTTTTATTAAAAAAAAATGCTCCAGCGAATTAGCCAGTTGCAATACGCGTCATTGAATTGTTAGAATGCGCATCAGTTCACCCTTAAGCCCAACTTCGGTCGTACTGTCAAATATAGGGATTCGTTTCTATAAACGACACGAATGTCGAAAGATCTGGCAGGCTCTGTATTTCCTCATTACTACTACCTTCAAACATTTAAAACCAACATCCACAGGTATCTCCTCTGTTCCTCTTCTAACTTTTCCCAAAAGCCCGAGCCCTGAAAATATATAAGGGCATTCATATCCCCTTTGGACTGGACGAATTATATATATATTGTAACATAATAATAACTACGCTCCTCCAGCCCATTCCAAATTGTCTTTTCATTCGGGGTTCGTGTCTGCGGTTAGTCTCCACAGTTCATGTCTACGATAAGAGACGGATAATATCGCGGATAAGAGAGAATCATAACTGCACGAAATGATTGTCATCTTGGAATTAGTGGTCGAAGAATTTGCTAGAAGTTTCTGGCTATCAGAAACTTCTGCTATATAAGGACAGATGGCGATCGAGATTAGGCAGTTGGTTTAGAACCGTGGCGAAGAGATTGGAAAAGTAATAAGGGGCGAAGTTGTAATTTTGTGATAAATTGAAAGTTGAGAGTTAACAAGAAGAAGTAATTAGTTTGGATTTGTGAATTAAGTAATTGAAAGGAGATAAAATTATTTGAGAGGAAAGAGGCCTTGTAAGAAAAGAATTCGCGAAGAATAGTATAGTGTGAACTTGAATTGTTCTATAGACTAGAAAATAAAGAAATAAATTTCACAGAATATCGTTTTATCTACTCGAGCCGTAGCTCGCATATTACATTGGTGTCAGAAGTGGGATAAAACTTATTCTGTGAATAACTATTTTCGTGGTGTGAAATTGCACAATAAAAAAAAAAAAAAAAATCATTTATGTGTTGAGTTAATTAGTTGCGCAAAATGGGTCGCAAATTGGGAAAACTAACTATAATTCAACTAAAGGCAGAACTCAGTAAGCGGAATCTCGACACAATTGGGGGAAAAGATGCCCTACTGATTCATCTGGAAGAAGCAGTAACGCAGGAAGGTGAAAATCCGCATGACGTAGAGTTCGACGTGGAAGAGGAACCAGCAAGTACAGTAGCCGACCCGGGTATAACAAGTCTGCTCCTGCAAAATTAAGTCAGTCATGGACGAAAAAAAGAAAGCAATAAAAGACCAAAAGAAGTCTCTGGAACTTAAGCTCGATGACCAAAAGAAAGCAATAGACGACCAAAAGAACTCTCTAGAACTTAAGCTGGACGAACAAAAGAAAGCAATGGACGAACAAAAGAATTCTCTAGAACTTAAGCTGGACGAACAAAAGAAAGCAATGGACGAACAAAAGAATTCTCTAGAACTTAAGCTGGACGAACAAAAGAAAGCAATGGACGAACAAAGGAATTCTCTAGATGCTCTGGAAAGTAAACTTGATGAGCAAAACAAGAACTTGGAATCCAAATTCGAAGTGATCGAAGAGAAAATCGAGAAGGTCGAGACGCAACTCGAAAAAGTCGAAACTAGATTCGATGAAAACTTTGAGAAGCATGAAACTCAGTTCGGGAAGATAGAGACTCAGTTCGAAAAAGTAGAAAAGAAAGTCGAAAATCTTACTAAGGAACTCAGCAACGTGAAGAGACAGAAAGCACGGGAATATTCCACTGACGGTCTGAGAAGAAAGGAGATGCAGCCTCCTATCTTCGATGGTCAAACATCATGGCCAATTTATAAGAGGCAATTCGAAGCGGCCGCAATGACCAATAGCTGGGACGATGAAGAGAAGTCTATTGCACTCACGCTTGCACTGAGGGGTCCAGCTGCGGAGCTCTTGCAGACCATCCCGGAATATAAACAGCAGAACTACGACTCTCTGGTTCAGGCGATCGAGATGCGGTTTGGGGATGAACACATGCAGCAGGTGTACAGGGTTCAGCTGCGTAGTCGAGTCCAGAAAAGGGGGGAAACGCTCCAACAGTTGCAAGCGGATATAGAGCGACTAGCCCATCTTTCATACCGTAAAGCCGGTGAGGAGCTTATCAACGAAATGGCGGTGGAAGCTTTTATTCAGGCCATAGAGGACAGACAACTGCAAATGGCTGTAAGGATGGCTGAAAAGCGAACACTCCCCGAGGTATTGGCATTCGCTTTGTCAATGAAGGCTGCTGCCCAAGCATACCAGGGAATACACCGTGTCAGGGAAATGTCTGTCGTGCAATGCTCATGCCAGAGAACAGCCGTCATGGATGAAGACAAAGCTCGCGGAAGTCAAATCCGTTGCTGGAATTGCAACCAAACCGGACACCTACAACGGCAGTGCAGAAGTGCACCTAGACGAGGAAATTGTCCGCATTGCGGAAGTAGGAGAAGCAGAGAGGAAGCATCTGGCGGTGATAACATTCATAAACCAGCAGTCGGGAAATGCGTAAGGACCAACTTCGCGGGGCAGAAGTTGGTTACTGGAATCGAGGCCCCCAGGACCACCATTCAAGTTTCGCAAACCAAACGGGGTAACAAGAGCCTGACAGTGGAGGCACTAATCAACAAGAAGAAGTGCGTAGCCACCATCGACACAGGTGCCACCGCCTCCATTGTAAGAAAAGATATCGTCAGAAGCTCCTGGCTGCACAACACCAACAGCTACTGCCTGAAGACTGCAACAGGGGAAATGGCGAAGGTGTTTGGAGAAGTTCGTCTTACGATTACTCTGGCGGGACTGACGTTCTCCCATGCGTTTCTGGTGGCAGATATATGCGACGAGTGCATCATCGGAATAGACTTCATGAAAGCAAATGAAGTAATCTTGGACATCGGGATGCAAGCACTGAGGTATCGAAATGTGAAGATTCCGATGGTGTACGGAAACAAGAATGTCGTAACTCTCAGGACAGTCATCAGCAAAGACGAAGTTTTGCCGCCGTCTTCGGAGACAATCATTTGGACGAAGCTGGAAGGTGATCTTGGGAGCCATCGATTCTACATAGTAGAACCAGACCCAGAGAAGAATTCTCAAGACTACTTCGTAGGAAAAACGTTAGTCGAACCAAAGAACACCATGGTTCCAGTGAGAGTTTTGAACGCAAGACCGCACACTGTCAAACTAAGGCGAGGGGAGGTGACTGGAAAATGCACGCCGATTACCGCCGTCGCAACAATATCTGAACGTGATGCTCCAAAACCTCTCCCATCACCTTGGACAGCGGAAACGAGAGAGACGATTCTCCAGTCCAGTGAGCTGAATCAGGAGCAGCGAACTATGGCAGAGAATCTTATCAATGAGTACGCTGATATATTTGCCTCACAGGACGGAGAATACGGCCGAACACACCTGGTACAACATCGAATAGACACTGGTGATACTAGACCAATTCGTCAGCCTGCTAGGCGCCTTCCATTGGCAAAGAAGACAGAAGTTCAAGAGATGGTGTCGGCAATGGAGAAAGAAGGTCTGATTGAAAGTTCCAAAAGTCCGTGGGCATCACCGGTTGTACTGGTTAAGAAGATAGATGGCAGCACGTGGTTCTGCGTGGACTATCGGCAGCTCAATTACGTCACCAAGAAAGACAGCTATCCTCTGCCACGGATCAGGAGCCCTATGGTTTTCCACTCTCGACTTGAAGAGTGGCTACTGGTAGGTACAGATCCATCCAGAAGACCGGGAGAAAAGCGCCTTCACCGCAGGAAATGGGCTATGGCAATTCACGGTAATGCCATTCGGGCTGTGCAATGCTCCGGCGACTTTCGAGCGATTGGTGAAATGTGTCCTGCAAGGGTTAACATGGAAAACCTGTTTGGTGTACTTGGATGATGTCATCGTCGTTGGAAAAACGTTTGCGCAACACCGAGACAATCTAAGGGATGTGTTTCAAAGGCTTCGAAGTGCCCACCTGAAGCTCAACCCCAAGAAGTGCGCCCTGTTTAGAGCAGAAGTCAAGTACTTGGGGCACATAATTTCAGCGAAAGGAGTGAGAACCGATCCAGAGAAGGTCGAAGCGGTGAAAAACTGGCCAGTCCCCAAAGACAAACACCAACTAAGGAGCTTCCTGGGCCTAGCCACCTACTACAGACGGTTCGTGAAGGATTTTGCCGGGATCGCAAAGAGCCTGCACCAGTTGACGGAAAAGGGAAAACAATTCAAATGGTCAATTGAGTGCGAGAAGAGCTTCAAGGCACTTAAACAACGGCTATGCGATGCCCCGATACTAGCTTACCCCACTCCCGGGGAAACGTTCATTGTGGATGCAGATGCTAGTAATGTCGGGGTAGGAGCCGTACTCTCCCAGGTGCATGATGGCCAAGAGAAAGTGGTTGCGTACTTCAGCAAGGTGCTCTCTAAGCCAGAAAGGAACTACTGTGTGACAAGGAGAGAACTTCTAGCTTTGATCTTGGCTACGAAGCATTTTCACAAATACCTCTATGGGAGGAAGTTCGTTCTTCGCACAGACCATGCAGCCTTAAAATGGCTATTACAGTTCAAGAGTCCTGAGGGTCAGGTCGCAAGATGGATCGAAAGGCTGCAAATCTACGACTACGAAATACAGCATCGTAAAGGAAAACTCCACTCTAATGCGGATGCACTGTCCCGGCGACCATGCTGAACGTATTGTAAACATTATGCGCGTCAGGAAGAACGGGAGCTGGTTTCCATCCAAAGAATGAGAGCCGAACCTATCGCCGGCTGGAGCGTAGATGAGATCCGGAACGCTCAGAAGGAAGACCCGGATATCGAGCCGATTCTGGCCTGGAAGGAGAACATGGAGAAACCCGATCATCAGGACATCTCTCACAGAAGCCCGACCTTAAAGGCATATTTTGCGCAGTGGGACTCCCTCCATGTCCAAGAAGGTGTTTTGAGAAGAAAATGGGAATCCTCCGACGGAAAGTCGTTTGTAATGCAGCTTGTCGTACCGCGGACGAGGGTCAAGGAGGTGTTACAGGAAATGCATGGCGGGGCGACCGGAGGCCACTTGGGAGTGAATAAGACGCTAGAAAAGGTACGAGAACGTTTTTATTGGTTAAAAGCGAAGGAAGATATCGAAGACTGGTGCAGAAAATGCGACGTGTGTGCAGCTAGCAAGGGTCCGAGAATCAAAACTCGAGGTAAGATGCACCAATACAACGTGGGAGCACCTTTCGAACGAATCGCCATCGACAATTCCGGAAACCGACAATGGTAATCGGTATATACTCGTAGTGATGGACTACTTCAGTAAATGGCCGGAAGCGTTTCCGATCCCTAACCAGGAAGCCAGAACCGTGGCGGAGCAGATCGTCTACAATTGGGTTAGCAGATTCGGTGTGCCCTTGGAATTGCATTCTGACCAAGGGCGGAACTTCGAGTCAAGAATCTTCCAAGAGATGTGTCAACTACTCGGAATCAAAAAGACAAGGACAACCCCGCTTCATCCACAGCCGGACGGTATGGTGGAGCGTTTCAATAGGACTTTGGACGAACATCTCTCGAAGGTCGTAGGTGACTACCAACGGGATTGGGACCGGCAGATTCCCTTGTTTTTGATGGCCTATAGAAGTGCCGTGCATAGCACTACTCGACATACGCCGTTCGAAATCTTATTTGGTGGAATAGCTCGTTTACCCAGTGAGGTGAAATTTGGATCTCCTACCAATGAGCCCAGAAATGAAGAAGAGTACGTGGCGGACCTTAGGGAAAGGCTTAGGGACATACACCAAAGGACCAGAAGCCAGATTAAGATGACCAGCGACCGCATGAAGACCCGGTATGATGCCAATGCAACAACGTCAGGATTCCAGGAAGGAGATCTGGTGTGGCTGTATAATCCCTATCGCCAAAAGGGGAAATCACCTAAATTGCAGCGGAACTGGGAAAGTCCCTACAGAATAGTAACCCGCATAAACGATGTTGTCTACCGCATCCAGCGAGGACCAAGGGCCAAAATGAAAGTGGTTCATGTGGACCGACTGAGTCGATACAATGGCCGAAATGAGGATGCACTTGTTCGGAACACGTCTAAGAGGGGGGCAGTGTAGCATGATAATAACTACGCTCCCTAAAAGTATGATGCAACAAATTCCGAAGTGTCTTTTCATTCTGGCAGAATTTTGGTTCGAAGTGTCCTTTCATTCGAGGTTCGTGTCTGCGATGAAGTCTCCACAGCTCATGTCAACAAAAGAGAAGAAGAGAGAATTATAACTGCACGAAATGATTGTCATCTTGGAATTATTACATCAGAATTTTTCTTGTTCCAGTGGTCGAAGAATTTGCTAGAAGTTTCTGGCTATCAGAAACTTCTGCTATATAAGGACAGATGGCGATCAAAAAGGGGCAGTAGTTTTTAAACTGTGGCGAAGAGATTAGAAAAGTGATAATGGGCGAAGTTGTAATTTTGTGATAAATTGAAAGTTGAGATTTAACAAGAAGAAGTAATTAGTTTGGATTTGTGAATTAAGTAATTGAAAGGAGATAAAGTGATTTGAGAGGACAGAGACCTTGTAAGAAAAGAATTGCGAAAAATAGTATAGTGTGAACCTGAATTGTTCTATATATTAGAAAATAAAGAAATAATTTCACAGAATATTGTTTTATCTACTCGAGCCGTAGCTTGCACATTACAATATGTATATGTTACGCAGCAATTACATAAATCTTCATATGTACGTTCATAGAATAAAAAAGTTCCAATTATATACTTATATTCTATTTATCATCTTTACTCATACTTATATGATACATAAACATCATACATTCGTTACGTTAAATATTATCTACCTATAGTTCCTTTTTTTGCCTCGACGTGACTATCTACCTTGTCGGGCTGCCGGGGCTTAAGTAAAGCTATGCTAGGTCACCATATCGAACCTCGAACAGGTTCATGTCAAGGTCGAAATTAAGATGTAGTTAACCCTACTCCAGTGGTGGTGTGAGCAATCAAACCTTGCCCAAGGATGAATGGTTGGAGGTAAAGTTAACCGCTAAAGAGCTCTCATGAGCGCACAGGAGATTGATATGATAACTAGCCTTACTTCGATAATCGGCGGCTCTGTCGGAGCGGACCATATTTTCCGTTCGTACTCGTGGAAACAAAATTTCACAAAACATTAAAAAAAAAAAAAAAAAAACCAAAACGAGAATGTGAAGTCAATAGCTGACGCTATTCAAGCCGTTGCTGCTGACTAAGCAAAGGTGCAAAAGGCGTCTGAAGCCAGCATGTAGGACGAAAAGATCTCAGTGGAGTTAGAGGAGCGTTTGCTTGCTAATCCGGAGGAGACAGTCCCCAGTATACACGCGAAAAGGAAAAGGAATAAAAACAAAATGATCTCCGAGGGTATCTTAAGACTTACGGAGTACTCATACTCCTGAAGTACATACTGCAGATGAAAGCACCTGGTAAAGAACAAGGCAACTTTAAGCAAGGATGTCACCGATAAGGAGAACCCTACCAAAAAGGATGCCAAGTACAACAAAATTCATGTTGAGCCGATAAGGCAGGCCACCAGGGTAATACCTGTATGTTTTGCCTTTCGATTGAGGAATGGCAATGTTTGAAGCGGAACGTATGGACCTTACAAGACTAGCAGCTTCTTTGTTGACATTGATAGAGCTTTGTCTTTGTAGCAGTTCATTTGAAATTGCAGAATGAAATAGGTCCCAGTTAGCTTCTTTTTTGCGGTTTTATTATTGTTAGTTGTATATATATATCTATTTCAACTGCTAATGCTGATATGTTGGAGCTAATACCTAAAAATGTATGTGGTATAGATTTGTGGACAAGAAGACCGGTTCTATTCTTTGCAGTATTAGTACTGAAGTTATTCAAGTAGGACTTTATTGCTTTAGTGACTTAGGTTGGATGTAGTTTGTAATATGAATTTATTGTAAAGAAACAATTGAAGGTTTGTAGTCGTTGATAATTGTGCTGATGATGGTTCGAGAGGAACTGATATCCACGGAAATCTTTAGATGGTAACCTTCTGATTTCGAATGAAGAAAAGCTCACTAGATGGAGAGAACACTTCACTATAGTCTTTAACCACTTAGACGAAGGTAATCTCGAAATCGAATGATGGTGGTATGATCTCGAATTCCCGAATTCGCACCGGTCCTCCCAGCAGTGGCGTGGGGTCCATACCGACTTCCCTTTTCAAATATGGAACTTAAAATTTCAAATTTGAACGACACACTGCATACTTAACTTATACTTACGCACACACATAAAATACAAGTTTGTATCATTATGAGAAGAAAAGAGAAAATAAGGAGAACATTTTCCGGTTTACGCATTCCAGTGGAGATAATTTTTTTCTCTTTTTTTCCTTCGTGCTTTTCGGGGTTGGTTATTCTCTGCCTAACACACGCTTCCTTATGAGCGACATAAGCTGGAAAATATCGGCTTGTGAAGTATTTTTTCTGCAATTGAAATGACTTATTTTTTCAGTATACATATAGGATCCTTTTGTTTTTTATTTGCAAATTCAGTTGGGTAGTTGTGCGCGTGCTGGGTATGAACTAATGTAAATTCAGCTATAGAAATTAATTTGTTATAAAAAAAGTGTGTAATAAAAGTGAAAAGTTTGTTAGCAATAAGTTTAAGATTTTGAAGGGTTTAAATAAATTTGATTTAGTGCCATTTTCATTACAATAAAAATGTCGTTATTGAGTGTAGATTCAGAGTGCTGCTTGACAGATTTCCTTCTAAAGGAAATAAATGAGTTTAGTAGATTAACTTTCCTTCAAAAAAAAAGTTATCGAGCTAGGCCGCTCCATGCCATCTATGAATATATGTAGATTATAGGCGTAAGGATGATTTTTGTAAACATATCAACGTCTCTTTACGAAAAAATAAAAATAGCTTACCGACGTTTGCCGGGAGTGTGGGAGACTCGCTAGCATTATCATTCGCGAATCTTCAATTGTTTGTTTAATTGCAGATTAGATATCATAGAAACCTTTACCCAAATGTTAAATTACACCAAAGAATGGGACAATAGCACACTTTGTATAGCTGAAAGTTTGTTACATAAATTGGAGGGCAAATATTTCTGTTTCTTACTTAATATTCTCTCTGAAATTTTTGTAAAAACAGATTTTAATTCAAAATAAACAGACGGATGTTGAAGTTGAAGACAGATCGAAAGCTTTGAATCTAGGATGTGTTCCGAGTTTTTAAATAAGTTTTAATCGATTTTTGATAGCATAATCGAATGTGCTGAGCCCCCACGGAAGCGCCAATTGCTTAATTCTAGTATTGCCTTAAAGATCGACAATAGACGACTTTTTTGTAGAAATTAAACACAATTTTGTGACCCAGATTAAAGAAGGGTACGAATCAATTAATGACTTAATTTTTAATAAAGCATAATTAATAAATAATGCGAAATATCATAGTTTTGCTCAGTCAAACCGGGATGAAAAAAGGTCCTCCTTAATACATTTTTTTCCTGGAATTTTCGACTCTACTGCTCTAAAAAATGAGCTTAAAATTTTGTATACAACACCTTCACTTCTTCAGCTCGATGTTCTTATGCTTTACAACGATCTTCAGAGTGGGGTATTAAGAGATACATTTCCTCAAATTTTAAACCTGAGTAGCTTATTATTAACACTTCCAATTACCGTCGCCTCTGTGGAAAGTTCCTTTTTATCTTTAAAGAGAATTCATACCTATCTAAAAAATTCTCAGACAGAACATAGACTTACCGATTTAGCACTTCTATCGATAGAAAAATGACTTCTCTTAAAAATTAAAAATAGGGCTAACTTCTACGAAAAAATTCTTGCAGAGTCTATAAAAACAAATCGTAGGATAGCTTTGGAATATAAATAAAGTACGGATAGGATAAAACTTTCACTTATTTTTTCCAATTTTAAATAAATTTGATTTTAAAATAATTGAATAATAATTTCTATGAAATATGCTTTCTATCCTTTTTATTCATTGCACATATACATACTCGTATGTATAACTTTTAGTTTTGGTTTATCGTTTATTTATTTAAATATTATTTATTTTTTATTATAATATACAAAATGCTTTGTAACAAAATATTAACGTTTTATTTTAACCTTTAAATCGCCTGAATTTTCTTTAAGTTGTATTGCAGTAAGCACCTGTCGACATTAGCTTTTTTCAAAGCCACTTTTATTATGCTTAAAGTTCATTGTCATTATAAAAAATTAATATAAATGACTTGAAATATGTCAAAGGTGGCTTGAATTGTTACTCGTCAGGTAAATGTGCGAGGAATATTCACAAAACATGTTTGATTTTTTATTTGGTTCGGCTTCCCATCTTAAATCACGGCACGAAAACATACTTGGTGGTCATTAGCGATGTACTCTGGGCAACATTGACGGAAGGTAACTATGGATAGACTATGACATCTTACCGTAGGCATCTCGACTATGCTGACGATATTTGCCTACTTTCACATCAAATAAACCTTCATTTGATAGCTCAAAATCTAGAAGCTGAGGCAAACAAAGTGGTTCTTAAAATAAACAAAAGCCCTGAGCAGTTCTAACACCCGTGCTCAACTCAACATTGTCCGACAGAAAGTCGAGAAAAGAGACAACTTTCTTTATCTAGGAAATATGGTCTCGGTTAACCGAAGTGGCGGTAATAACCCGGAGCATATCAACATTAGTAGAGCTCCAACTCATTACTTAGAGTTAGAAAAAGCGGTAGAGAGTATTAGTAGGGTTATCACAAACACGTTTAAAACAAGTTGTCTCATAAGCAATAACAAGACTGGGAATTTGAGCAAATTAAGATCCGTAACGCGCAAGTTGTTCAGTAGTGCAAAGAGTAACGGAGACTGGCAAAGCTACAGAGAGGCACTTACACAGTACAACAAAGAACTGAGAAAAGCCAAAAAGGAAAGCTTCAGGGGATTTTGGAGACAATTACTAGCACTCCTACTGCAGCAAGACTGCATAAAGCTCTGGCAAAATTGGGTAGAATGCAAACGTCTCTAAAAAATCCAGACGGTAGTTTCACTAAGGATGAAGAACAGAGAGCACTATTGTTTTTAGAAACTTATTTCCCTGGAAGTTTGCAGAATACAAATGAAGAGAGCATGACCAACATATCAAGACCTCGGAAGATTGGAAATAACAGGTGCAATCTGTTACAGAGAGCTTCTTTCTACCGTTTAAAACATCAGGTGTAGATAGTATCACACTAGCCCTACTACAGAAAGGTGAAGAAAGACTACTACCATACCTAGTCAGAATAATAAAAAGTACCCTCGCATTGGGCGAAGGTTGTGTTCATACTAAAAGGGTGAAAGAAGAACCCAACACAGCCGAAGTCATACAGACCAATCAGCCTAACATCGTTTCTTTTACATAAGTACTAAACACGTATCCACTTCATTACCAACAATATGCATACAAAGCGGGCAGATCCACTGAAACAGCTTTATTCCAGTTGACGGAAAAAATACAGAAGCTCTTGAAATGAAAGAGATTGTTCTCTGCGCCTTCCTAGACATCGAGGGGCATTCGATTCTGAGCCCTGGACAGAAAAGGAGTAAGCACCACTTAAGAGAAAAAGAAGCTTCAGTTCAAGCTAATCCGGCTATCGGGCACGAAACTGATACAAGTAAAAGAAGTGATATATCTAGGATTACACCTAGACTTACTGACTAGATGTAAAAAAAAGCCACCCGTGCTCTCATGATATGTAGGAACCTAGCGGGTAAGTCTTGGGGACTTAACCCGAGCATTCTAAGATGTATGAGGACATAATGCTCTGTATTACTGGGGCGATGAGAACGTGTCCAAGTACAGCCATGTAAGTATTCCTGGAACTAACTCATCTTCACATCGTTGATGAGCAAAACGCAAAGCGGACGATCTTAAAAGAGGGTATAGGGAGGGAAAAATGAATCGTTTCGAAAGAATATGATCTACTTCTCAACAAACCCCCCCTTCTAGCAATCCTTTTCTGTACGAAGTTAAGTAATAAGAAGGACTGGAGCAATGAATCCATAATACTGTAGTATGCGAGCTACCGCTCGAGAAGATAAAACGTTATTCTGTGAGATTATTGCTTTATTTTCTAGTCTATAGAACAATTCAAGTTCACACTATACTATTCTTTCCTTACAAGGTCTCTTTCTTCTCAAACCACTTTATCTCATTAAAATTACTTAATTCACAAATCCAAACTAATTGCTTCTTCTTGTTAACTCTTAACTTTCAATTTATCACAAAATCACAACTTCGCCCCTTATCACTTTTCCAATCTCTTCGCCACGGTTCTAAACCAACTGCCTAATCTCGATCGCCATCTGTCCTTATATAGCAGAAGTTTCTGATAGCCAGAAACTTCTAGCAAATTCTTCGGCCACTAATTCCAAGATGACAATCATTTCGTGCAGTTATGATTCTCTCTTATCCGCGATATTATCCGTCTCTTATCGTAGACATGAAATGTGGAGACTAACCGCAGACACGAACCCCGAATGAAAGACACTTTGGAATGGGCTGGAGGAGCGTAGTTATTATTATGTTACACTGCCCCCCTCTTAGACGGGGACCGACTCAGTCGGTCCACATGAACCACTTTCATTTTGGCCCTTGGTCCTCGCTGGATGCGGTAGACAACATCGTTGATGCGGGTTACTATTCTGTAGGGACCCTCCCAGTTCTGCTGCAATTTAGGTGATTTCCCCTTTTGGCGATGGGGATTATACAGCCACACCAGATCTCCTTCCTGGAATCCTGACGTTGTTGCCTTGGCATCATACCTGGTCTTCATGAGGTCGCTCGTCATCTTAATCTGGCTTCTGGTCCTTTGGTGTATGTCCCTAAGCCTTTCCCTAAGGTCCGCCACGTACTCTTCTTCATTTCTGGGCTCATTGGTAGGAGATCCAAATTTCACCTCACTGGGTAAACGAGCTATTCCACCAAATAAGATTTCGAACGGCGTATGTCGAGTAGTGCTATGCACGGCACTTCTATAGGCCATCAAAAACAAGGGAATCTGCCGGTCCCAATCCCATTGGTAGTCACCTACGAACTTCGAGAGATGTTCGTCCAAAGTCCTATTGAAACGCTCCACCATACCGTCCGACTGTGGATGAAGCGGGGTTGTCACATCTCTTGAAAGATTCTTGACTCGAAGTTTCACCATTGGTCAGAATGCAATTCCAAGGGCACACCGATCCTGGTTAGGGATCGGAAACGCTTCCGGCCACTTACTGAAACAGTCCATCACTACGAGTATATACCGATTACCATTGTCGGTTTCCGGAAAGGGCCCTGCGATGTCAATGGCGATTCGTTCGAAAGGTGCTCCCACGTTGTATTGGTGCATCTTACCTCGAGTTTTGATTCTCGGACAATTGATACCTGCACACACGTCGCATTTTCTGCACCAGTCTTCGATATCTTCCTTCGCTTTTAACCAATAAAAACGTTTTCGTACCTTTTCTAGCATCTTATTCACTCCCATGTGGCCTCCGGACGCCCCGCCATGCATTTCCTGTAACACCTCCTTGACCCTCGTCCGCGGTACGACAAGCTGCATTACAAACGACTTTCCGTCGGAGGATTCCCATTTTCTTCTCAGAACACCTTCTTGGACATGGAGGGAGTCCCACTGCGCAAAATATGCCTTTAAGGTCGGGCTTCTGTGAGAGATGTCCTGATGATCGGGTTTCTCCATGTTCTCCTTCCAGGCCAGAATCGGCTCGATATCCGGGTCTTCCTTCTGAGCGTTCCGGATCTCATCTACGCTCCAGCCGGCGATAGGTTCGGCTCTCATTCTTTAGATGGAAACCAGCTCCCGTTCTTCCTGACGCGCATAATGTTTACAATACGTTCAGCATGGTCGCCGGGACAGTGCATCCGCATTAGAGTGGAGTTTTCCTTTACGATGCTGTATTTCGTAGTCGTAGATTTGCAGCCTTTCGATCCATCTTGCGACCTGACCCTCAGGACTCTTGAACTGTAATAGCCATTTTAAGGCTGCATGGTCAGAACGAACTTCCTCCCATAGAGGTATTTGTGAAAATGCTTCGTAGCCAAGATCAAAGCTAGAAGTTCTCTCCTTGTCACACAGTAGTTCCTTTCTGGCTTAGAGAGCACCTTGCTGAAGTACGCAACCACTTTCTCTTGGCCATCATGCACCTGGGAGAGTACGGCTCCTACCCCGACATTACTAGCATCTGCATCCACAATGAACGTTTCCCCGGGAGTGGGGTAAGCTAGTATCGGGGCATCGCATAGCCGTTGTTTAAGTGCCTTGAAGCTCTTCTCGCACTCAATTGACCATTTGAATTGTTTTCCCTTTTCCGTCAACTGGTGCAGGTTCTTTGCGATCCCGGCAAAATCCTTCACGAACCGTCTGTAGTAGGTGGCTAGGCCCAGGAAGCTCCTTAGTTGGTGTTTGTCTTTGGGGACTGGCCAGTTTTTCACCGCTTCGACCTTCTCTGGATCGGTTCTCACTCCTTTCGCTGAAATTATGTGCCCCAAGTACTTGACTTCTGCTCTAAACAGGGCGCACTTCTTGGGGTTGAGCTTCAGGTGGGCACTTCGAAGCCTTTGAAACACATCCCTTAGATTGTCTCGGTGTTGCGCAAACGTTTTTCCAACGACGATGACATCATCCAAGTACACCAAACAGGTTTTCCATGTTAACCCTTGCAGGACACATTTCACCAATCGCTCGAAAGTCGCCGGAGCATTGCACAGCCCGAATGGCATTACCGTGAATTGCCATAGCCCATTTCCTGCGGTGAAGGCGCTTTTCTCCCGGTCTTCTGGATGGATCTGTACCTACCAGTAGCCACTCTTCAAGTCGAGAGTGGAAAACCATAGGGCTCCTGATCCGTGGCAGAGGATAGCTGTCTTTCTTGGTGACGTAATTGAGCTGCCGATAGTCCACGCAGAACCACGTGCTGCCATCTATCTTCTTAACCAGTACAACCGGTGATGCCCACGGACTTTTGGAACTTTCAATCAGACCTTCTTTCTCCATTGCCGACACCATCTCTTGAACTTCTGTCTTCTTTGCCAATGGAAGGCGCCTAGCAGGCTGACGAATTGGTCTAGTATCACCAGTGTCTATTCGATGTTGTACCAGGTGTGTTCGGCCGTATTCTCCGTCCTGTGAGGCAAATATATCAGCGTACTCATTGATAAGATTCTCTGCCATAGTTCGCTGCTCCTGATTCAGCTCACTGGACTGGAGAATCGTCTCTCTCGTTTCCGCTGTCCAAGGTGATGGGAGAGGTTTTGGAGCATCACGTTCAGATATTGTTGCGACGGCGGTAATCGGCGTGCATTTTCCAGTCACCTCCCCTCGCCTTAGTTTGACAGTGTGCGGTCTTGCGTTCAAAACTCTCACTGGAACCATGGTGTTCTTTGGTTCGACTAACGTTTTTCCTACGAAGTAGTCTTGAGAATTCTTCTCTGGGTCTGGTTCTACTATGTAGAATCGATGGCTCCCAAGATCACCTTCCAGCTTCGTCCAAATGATTGTCTCCGAAGACGGCGGCAAAACTTCGTCTTTGCTGATGACTGTCCTGAGAGTTACGACATTCTTGTTTCCGTACACCATCGGAATCTTCACATTTCGATACCTCAGTGCTTGCATCCCGATGTCCAAGATTACTTCATTTGCTTTCATGAAGTCTATTCCGATGATGCACTCGTCGCATATATCTGCCACCAGAAACGCATGGGAGAACGTCAGTCCCGCCAGAGTAATCGTAAGATGAACTTCTCAAAACACCTTCGCCATTTCCCCTGTTGCAGTCTTCAGGCAGTAGCTGTTGGTGTTGTGCAGCCAGGAGCTTCTGACGATATCTTTTCTTACAATGGAGGCGGTGGCACCTGTGTCGATGGTGGCTACGCACTTCTTCTTGTTGATTAGTGCCTCCACTGTCAGGCTCTTGTTACCCCGTTTGGTTTGCGAAACTTGAATGGTGGTCCTGGGGGCCTCGATTCCAGTAACCAACTTCTGCCCCGCGAAGTTGGTCCTTACGCATTTCCCGACTGCTGGTTTATGAATGTTATCACCGCCAGATGCTTCCTCTCTGCTTCTCCTACTTCCGCAATGCGGACAATTTCCTCGTCTAGGTGCACTTCTGCACTGCCGTTGTAGGTGTCCGGTTTGGTTGCAATTCCAGCAACGGATTTGACTTCCGCGAGCTTTGTCTTCATCCATGACGGCTGTTCTCTGGCATGAGCATTCCACGACAGACATTTCCCTGGCACGGTGTATTCCCTGGTATGCTTGGTCAGCAGCCTTCATTGACAAAGCGAATGCCAATGCCTCGGGGAGTGTTCGCTTTTCAGCCATCCTTACGGCCATTTGCAGTTGTCTGTCCTCTATGGCCTGAATAAAAGCTTCCACCGCCATTTCGTTGATAAGCTCCTCACCGGCTTTAGGGTATGGAAGATGGGCTAGTCGCTCTATATCCGCTTGCAACTGTTGGAGCGTTTCCCCCCTTTTCTGGACTCGACTACGCAGCTGAACCCTGTACACCTGCTGCATGTGTTCATCCCCAAACCGCATCTCGATAGCCTGAACCAGAGAGTCGTAGTTCTGCTGTTTATCTTCCGGGATGGTCTGCAAGAGCTCCGCAGCTGGACCCCTCAGTGCAAGTGTGAGTGCAATGGACTTCTCTTCATCGTCCCAGCTATTGGTCATTGCGGCCGCTTCGAATTGCCTTTTATAAATTGGCCATGATGTTTGACCATCGAAGATAGGAGGGTGCATCTCCTTTCTTCTCAGACCGTCAGTGGAATATTCCCGTGCTTTCTGTCTCTTCACGTTGCTGAGCTCCTTAGCAAGATTTTCGACTTGCTTTCCTACTATCTCGAATTGCGTGTCCACTTTTTCAAACTGAGTCTCTAACTTCCCGAACTGAGTTTCATGTTTCTCAAAATTTTCATCGAATCTAGTTTCGACTTTTTCGAGTTGCGTCTCGACCTTCTCGATTTTCTCTTCGATCACTTCGAATTTGGATTCCAAGTTTTTGTTTTACTCATCAAGTTTACTTTCCAGAGCATCTAGAGAATTCTTTTGTTCGTCCATTGCTTTCTTTTGTTCGTCCATTGCTTTCTTTTGTTCGTCCATTGCTTTCTTTTGTTCATCCAGCTTAAGTTCTCGAGAATTCTTTTGTTCGTCCAGCTTAAGTTCTAGAGAATTCTTTTGTTCGTCCAGCTTAAGTTCTATAGAATTCCTTTGGTCTTCTATTGCTTTCTTTTGTTCGTCCATGACTAACTTAAGTTGCAGGAGCAGACTCGTTATACGCGGGTCGGCTGCTGTACTTGCTGGTTCCTCTTCCACGTCAAACGCTACGTCGCGCGGATTTTCACCTTCCTGCGTTACTGCTTCTTCCAGACGGATCAGCAGGGCATCT
The DNA here is from genome assembly GCA_963082735.1 of Pocota personata. Lineage (NCBI taxonomy): Eukaryota > Metazoa > Arthropoda > Insecta > Diptera > Syrphidae > Pocota > Pocota personata. The sequence continues at coordinate 84,057,887 of OY720430.1, forward strand.
TTTCCCCCAGTTGTGTTGAGGTTCCGCTTACTGAGTTCTGCCTTTAGTTGAATTATAGTTAGTTTTCCCAATTTGCGACCCATTTTGCGCAACTAATTAACTCAACACAGAAATGGTTTTTTTTTTTTTTATTGTGCAATTTCACACCACGAAAATAGTTATTCACAGAATAAGTTTTATCCCACTTCTGACACCAATGTAATATGCGCGCTACGGCTCGAGTAGATAAAACAATATTCTGTGAAATTATTTCTTTATTTTCTAGTCTATAGAACAATTCAAGTTCACACTATACTATTCTTCGCAATTCTTTTCTTACGAGGTCTCTGTCCTCTCAAATCACTTTATCTCCTTTCAATTACTTAATTCACAAATCCAAACTAATTACTTCTTCTTGTTAAATCTCAACTTTCAATTTATCACAAAATTACAACTTCGCCCATTATCACTTTTTTAATCTCTTCGCCACAGTTTAAAAACTACTGCCCCCTTCTGTCCTTATATACCAGAAGTTTCTGATAGCCAGAAACTTCTAGCAAATTCTTCGACCACTGGAACAAGAAAAATTCTGATGTAATAATTCCAAGATGACAATCATTTCGTGCAGTTATAATTCTCTCTTCTTCTCTTTTGTTGACATGAGCTGTGGAGACTTCATCGCAGACACGAACCTCGAATGAAAGGACACTTCGAACCAAAATTCTGCCAGAATGAAAAGACACTTCGGAATTTGTTGCATCATACTTTTAGGGAGCGTAGTTATTATCATGCTACAATATATTGGCAGTTATGCTTCAGGCTGCTTTTTCAGCGGTGATGTTCGTGTGGATAATAGTAGTTTGACCTTTTCCGTTGGCGCAAATTATCTACTGGCAACAACCTAATAATATGAGCGACTAAAAACTAACAAGGACACACGAACATTCAAGAAAAATGAAAAGCTAAAGACGGGATAGTGCAACACGTTACGACAAGACAACATCGAACAAGGCCACTAATGCACGAACTAAAGACAAAACAGTAGAAAAGGTAAGTTGAAATATTAGAAAGAACAGTTAAACAAATAAAAGATAGATAAATAGAAAATAGACGTTGTCGTTGTCAACATCGAAGATCCTCGCCGCTCTTCACTATGACATATCAGTGGACTATCCACGTGAAGACTTACGAGACTTTGATGTTGACAACAAGGACAGTTGAGGACTAAGATAAACATAAAGGGTTTCGATTATTGTCGTTGTCAACATTGAAAGTACTCGTCAAAATTTAATATGGTATGCTAATCTATCCACTTAAGGATTTACGAGATTTCCAGTGTTGACAACAAGATTAATTGTTGACGAATACAACATAAAAGGACAGGAGACAAGGACACACAACTTTGGGCGCCTTTTGAAATAGGCAGAAAGGATATAAAAGGACATTAATTCAAAATGGAAGGAAGTTAGGATGTGAATGGGATGCGAAAAAGTGAAGTGTCATGCGCGAGGAACGTAGCACGAGGAACGTAGCACGCTTGCGATGGAGTTCATCGAGACCAATCCCCTTCTTCGGAAGGGTATATAAGCATGCCTCAATATAAAGGGTGGTTAAATTTTAAGGGCCGATGTTGAATGTGAACCACACCTAAACGTCAAGTTTTTTTCTGCATTTAATTTGACATTTCTCAATTTCAGACTAACTCAATTTGAACCATGGAAAGATACACAATCGAGCAACGCGTTAAAGTTATTCAGGCTTATTATGAAAATGGGCGTTGAAATCAAAATGCATATCGTGCACTTCGTGATTCTTCGTGATTCTTTCGGTCAATTTAATCGTCCAAATGTGCGTACAATCGGAAAAATCGTGCAAAAATTTGTGCAAACCGGGTCTGTAGGAGATGTGAAAACACCAGTGCATGCTCGTACAGCTCGTACTGCAAAAAATATTGCTGCTGTTCGCGATAGTGTGGCTGAAGAGCCGTCCACCTCAACTCGTCGTCGTGCCCAACAATTGCACCTCTCACGCTCGTCCTTGATAAACATTATGCATAAAGACTTGCATTTACGCGCTTACAAGGTGCAATTGACTCAAGAACTAAAGCCTCTTGACCATTTCAAGCGTCGTCAATGGTCACAATGGTGGCAAGAAATGGCAACAGTGGATGATCAATTTTCGAAGAAAATCATCTTCAGTGATGAGGCACATTTTCACCTCAGTGAATTCGTCAATAAGCAGAATTGCCGCATTTGGGCGAATGATAATCCAAGTGTGATTGTCGAAAAACCAATGCACCCACAAAGAGTGACTGTTTGGTGCGGTTTATGGGCTGGCGGCATCATCGGGCCGTATTTTTTCTAAAATGAGGCCGGTCAGGCAGTTACTGTGAATGGTGTTCGCTATCGTGAGATGATAACGAACTTTTTATGGCCCGAATTGGAAGATATGAATGTGGACGATATGTGGTTTCAACAGGATGGTGCCACTTGCCACACAGCTAACGAAACAATGGCTCTTTTGCGCGACAAATTCAATGGCCGTGTTATCTCACGTGGTGGCGATGTCAATTGGCCGCCAAGATCATGTGATTTGACACCGTTGGACTTCTTTCTTTGAGGTTATTTGAAAGAAAAGGTGTGCGTCGATAAGCCAGCAACAATTCAAGAGCTAAAGGATGAGATAATTCGGCACATTAACGGCATAGAACCTCAATTATGCCTAAGCGTCATTGAAAATTTGGACCATCGGATGGAGGTGTGCCGCCGAGGTCGCGGCGGCCATTTGGCCGATATTTTGTTCCATACATAATTGAACCATACCAATATTATCATAATAAAAATAAATGACAGTAATTTCCTAAATAATTTGTGTTTAATTCAAAATCGACATCGGACCATAAAACTTAACCACCCTTTATTAATATAGGATGACTTAAAGATGCATCTGATATTCTCAACGCTTATATGCGTGAATGTAACTGCAGAATGTGACTGCACTGTGACATTGTTTATTCTGTTTAATATATGCATATTCATTTTCCTTTTTGGTTATATGAATGTGTTGTACGCGTTGTTGAAGGGCATATGTGCCTCTTCGCCATACTAGTCGTTTGAAACGGCTCTTCTTTTTGCTGGGACGCACAGATTCGTTGAGTAATAGACTACCTCAATATAAAAGTCTTTTTAACTACTAATAGGTGCGTTGAATATGGATATTTGCTGATCAAATTCAAAGCGTATGTTTGTTCAAAAGAATTCTAAAAATAAGCAAGACTATTTTTAATGCGGAGTGAATCTACGCAAAATAGGAACAACTGGTCAGTTCAGCTGATCTTCGCTGTAGCATCAATTTGTAATGAAGCATAGTTTGTTAGGGCTTCCAAATTTTGCAAGGCGTGGAGGAAAAATAAGTGAAGTGCTTTATTCGATAAACTGAGTTGAACTACATCAGGGAAAAAGAGTTTGATAGCTGTTGAATTAAAATTGAGACTTCAACGGTTGTACATCTTTTTGTCTCGCGGTTTTCTGGAATCTTCGATTCCAAAATTGTCGTTCGTTAGATCACGCGACACAAAAGTCGTTGCCATTGTGCATGTTGTCTTTCATATAATCCCTAGGGCCTAGTTCTAAGATAAATATCAATAAAAGGAAGTCATAATATAGAATTACTAAAAATAAAGTTGTGCTTTTCATTGTGCCTATAAAAAACAATTAAAGAACGCTAAACAACCTACAATTATTGAAAAATTGGCAGCTTATGAGCGTCTGTATGCATTAATAGCGATAAGGAGCTGCATTCCTAACATTATGTATCGCGTCCTCTTATCCTAGCAATAGCTAGATTTATTTTAAGCAGCTCGATTATATTTTCCTCAGGAGCAGTAATCGAGAAACACTTTGTAGAACCACGACCAGTTATTGAAATGTTGTCTTTGTTCTACCCATGAATGATAGAATAGAAGATTGCGCAGTTAGGTATAACAAAAATCGCACGTTATGCGCATGACGTTACATGCGTAATCTTCTAACTAGATTGTTATTATTAAGTAGTTCGACTACTTCTAAATTGGAATGGTTGCGAAGCCTACCTTCATGTCTTCTTGCGACCTTCCTGACCTCGTCCTCTACCATTTCAATTTTTAGATCCCTATGTAGATCAGCGTTACGTATGTACCATGGCGCATTAACAATATTGCGTAGTACTTTATTTTGAAAGCATTGTATGCTTTGTAGGTTCGTCTTACTTGTGCACCTCCAAAGCTAAAGGCCATATTGGCCTTAAAACTTGCTTATAGAGAAGCAGTGTATTATATATTGAGAGACATGAATACCTCCCAGTTAGCCAATACATTTTTTTATATCGAATGTTTAGTTCGTCATGTTTTTTCTTGACATGAATTTTCCAGCGCAACTTCGCGTCTAAAGTCATGCCTAAGTTCTTAGCAGAGTTTGAATGCAGAACTACTTTGTTATTTATGTACACAGGTATATGTTGTACGTTTTTATTGGTGAAGTTAACATGGATTGACTTCAGTTCATTTAATTTTATTTGCCATATTTTGGTCCATTCAGATATTTCATTTACTGTCCTTTGTAGTTTTTCGGTATCTTCCTGCACGTTTTTTCCGACAGCAAGTACAGCAGTACCGTCTGCAAATGTGGCAACAGTAGTTTCGTCATTTTGTGGTAGGTCGTTCGTGTATAGGAGGAACAGCACAGGCCCTAACACACTACCTTGCGGTACTCCATATCTTATACATTTTAATACGGAGTACTCATTTTCTTGCTTAATTCTATATAATCGCTGCTTTATATATGATTCTAGTATTTCTGAGTATTGTTTTGGAACATATTTTTTCAACGGATGGAGTCGTTTCAGAAGAATTTTTTCGAAGAGTTTTGACAGTATTGGCAGCAATGAAATCGGACGATATGAGGTAACTTCACAGGGTAATTTTCCCGGCTTTGGTACCATAATAACTTCCGCGACCTTCCACTTGCGTGGAACATATCTTAGTCTGAACGCTGCATTTATTATCTGTGCTATTTTTTTCATACCTTTTCTAGGCAGTTTTTTCAGAATTTCACCCGTGATTAAATCAAATCCCGGGGCTTTTTTCGGATTGATCTTCTCTTTTATTTCTGTGGCTATTTCCTTAGAGGTTACGCCTGGGATTAATCTCTCATCTTCGCACATTTCTTCCGTTTGTTGGAGATAATCATTATATTCATATGGCTGAAAGACGCTTTCAAGATGTTCAGCAAATAAATCGGCCTTTTGTTTGTTTGTTCTTGCCCTGTTTCCACTGCTGTTTTTAACTGGGAGAATGTATGCCGTTGGTTTTTTCATTTTTGTGTAGCCTTCCATAGTGAGTATTCTGTACTAGCATCGTTTGTCAGATTTGTAAGGTATCTTTCCACCGACGCATTTTTCAATTCTGTGATCTTTTTTCTGAGCGTATTGTTTAAACTATTAAGTCTATTTTTATCAGTTGGCGCTCTCGACAGTTGCCAGCGTTTACGAGCTCTCCTCTCGCATATTTCTTTGGGATATACGTTTCTTTTTACTTTGCTATTTGATTCAGACGTTGCAGCCCAAGCAGCCTTTTGTATATTTAGGGTGAAAGTATGTACTTCATTTTCTAGTTGCTCTATTGTATCGATTGTTGTACTTAATTCGATGCATTCCTCCAGTAAATATCTGAAATATATCGAGTTAGTTAACTTGTTCACTAGACATGGGTTGTGTTCCTTCATTATAATTTTATTACCAAGTGTAAGCAGCACAGATAAGAAATCTGAGTCAAGATCTGGCCCTTCCTGCACTTGGGTAGTATTTGAGGAGATATTCTTAGTTACGAAGAAGTCGACAACGTCCGGGATTTTATTCCTATCTGTGGGCTAGTAAATAGGATTTCCAGTTGAATGCATTGCTTTCTTTTATAGATTCAAGAAGTTCTCTTCCTCTTGTATTTGTTAATCTTGATCCCCAGAATTTGTTCTTTGCGTTGAAATCTCCGCCTATTATGAATTTATTCCCAAATTTACGAAAGAGGCTTTTAAAATCGTTTTGTTTCAGCCTATAGCTAGGAGAACAATATGCCGCTGCTACCGTTATCTGGCCGCTACTTGTTTTTATGTTTAGATTTTCTTTAAGTTTATCCATTTTTTCACTCTTTTGTGCCCTCAATTTAGGTCCTAAGTTTCTCTTGTTTCGGATTTCTCCGTCTTTTTGAACAGGCTTTTGTATTTTCTTCTGCTTGTTATCTTTTGCCTGTTGTAGCTCTTTTGCTATTACGCAGCCTCTATAGTTGGCTGGGTGTCTTTCATTACAGTTGGCGCATTTTGGGGCTGCTTTTTTTTCCCTTATGCAGTCTTTTGTATGGTGGTCCCCTGCACATTTAACACATTTTGAGTTAAAGTTGCAGTATTTGTGAGTGTGACCATACTTTTGGCAGTTCTTACATTGAGGGACTAGCTTTGATTTACGTAAAGGATGAATTTGCACTTTCATTCCTAGGATATCTTTAATTTCATAAATTTTCTTGATGTCTTCATCTTGCTCAAAAGTAAGCATGAACATCGGCAGCGATACTTTGCTTTTTTGCTTAAGCATGTCGGCAACTTCTAGTATTTTGAAGTTTTTCTTTTTTAGGTCGTTCGCAATGCGTTCAGGAGTGCATGAGAAGTGTAGTTTCTTTGCGACAACCTTTATCGGTCTTGTTTGTTTATTTTCAAATGGTATTCATTTGAAACTTGCACTTTTTTTTGATTTAGTAATTTTGTCAAGTTTCTGTAGGATTCGTCGTCTTCCACATTAATTTTGACATCATTACTATTTAGAAGAGCTGTATTAGGTTATATTTTATTTTCCTCCAGTATATTTAATAAGCCTTCGTACTTCGTGATACAGAGCACTATAATTGGAGGAAGCTTTATTGGCTTGAGTGGTTTGGTTGCTTTGTTTTTAATCTTTCCTGGGCTTTTCTGGTTTACTTTTGGTGGTGAAAGCTCCGGAGACATGCACATTTTTCTTTTTTTGTTCCTTTTTGTTCTACTAAAGGATGGTTCTGTTTTAATTTATCAATTTCGCTTGTCAGTTTTTCACTGAGTTGCTTAAGATTGTCTCTTTCTTCGCAGGCTTTTTTGCAATTAGCTTCCAACATTGAATTATCTTTTGTTGGTTGGGATGGTGGTGTTCTTACCATTCTACGACTCTTTATGAAAGGGTCATCTTTTGGCAATAAATGGTTCCCCCCAGAATCCATGGAACCGACCTACAAAGAGGGTGGATTTACCAGTTTACCTGGCGTACCACCTGGTGTATTAATTCCTTCCATTTTGTTCATTGCATCATTTTTTTTTAACTTTTGTGAAAAGTTTAAACCTTTTTGGATTTAAGTCGCCTCTTACGACAGGCATGTCTACCTCGGGTATATTCTAACCCCTACTCGAAGGGTAGGATATAATCAAGTGTTTGTTACAAAATAAAGCAGTCATATGTACGTTCATAATGATGGATTTTCTTTTTATTTTTTAATTGAATATTTTGTTAAATTTCCGTTTTCTTTGATAAGAATTCTCAGCAATTTTCCTATTTAGCTTTCTTATCCTAAAGAACATTCATGCTCTAAAAAACAGTTTTTGCACTTTCTCCTCGCAACTTATATCCACCGCTAGCTTTAAATGTGTTTTCAAAAAATCCTTTGAAATGGGTAAATCATCTCCCTTAACGGTTTCAAAGATTTTTTCAAGTGCACTCATGTGCAGCATCAAATTCGCCGTTGGTTTTGATAAACCTCCTTCGTTGAGGTGATTTACTCATGTAAATGTATTATCCCTTTCGGGGTTAACTCGAATGTCTGGTACTTTTTCGCTTTCGGCCTCTTATAGTTACCCTTTTAAGAATTGCAATTATACAAAATATTTAAACAAATTAATAGAATATCATTCAAATCATTCAAAGAAAATTAACCTGTAAGGGTTTAATCCAATCCTTCTAGATCGAGCTTATCATCGACTACTACATTAGCGCTATCCGATAGTACACTTCATTGTACCCAAGTATGTATGATCGCAGCCTATACTTAATTTTGGTCGCTTGATTTTCCAAAGATGTGATACAGTCCTTTAGAGTTTCTGTAGAAATCATACTCTCTACAAAAGAGGCATTGCTATTGAAGTCCTTTTCTTCAGCAACTGATGGTTCTTTTTCAGCTGGGGTTTGCTGTAGCAAGCTACAGTCATCTCTTTCGTAGCTCGAGCTTGCATACGGTTGGAGCGAGATAAAACAAAAACTGGTTCAGCTGTTGGGTCTATAGTTGGAATAGTTCCCGGCTTCAATCTATACCCATTTTTCTGACAAAGTCCTGTAAATTTTCCATGATTAGATTTGTATAAATTTAAACTAAAGTATAATAACATACCTATTTCAAATTGGAGATTCCTTTCGATATCATCCGGAGTAAAATGAGCACAACAAATTCGAGACGTTTTCATATTTAATTGGTTTTTTCGTCGGCAAAAATGAACCCATTGCCTCATCAAGACTTTGCCTTTAGGAAAGCTATAAAATCGAATGCTATTTGCATTGTCCTTATTATTATTATCGCAGTTGAATACCGCACACCTCATTCTAATTCTTAAATTTTCGTTTCATCAATTATTCACACAAAAATTTTTGAACTTTCAAAATTATTCGCACCAACAGTCATAGAAAAATACGAGAAATAAAAGTTGCTACGTAAACAAAACATGGCGGATATTCGCAATGCGTATTCTATTATTCTTGGCTTTACCTTAGTTTTATTCTGATATAATTTTTATAGTTCGACGGAACCTTTAAAATATTTTTCCTTACTTATATCTCTCTCATACAAATTTCCCTTTGAATTACATTTTTTCCAAGCATTTCCATCCCGCATTGGTGGTCCACCTAAATTCAGTCCTATAGCTTGCTTATTCCACAGAATGTGCGAGGTCTCTTTACATCTGTTGTTTTCAAGTATTCCCTCGACAGATCTGTCTGCTTTTCCATAAAATCGAACTGTTTCAGTTTTATGTGTCCGTTTTTGCTTGAAAAACAACGTATCGTTTGCTTTTGTGGAAAAAACAGATTTATCACCAAGAAATCTGAAGAATAAAGAAGGATCGGTTCAAAATTACATTATTAGAATTATTTAATACCTTCCACGTTTTAAAACACTCTACACAAATTTTCGTTTAATAAAACTTCAATTTTGAAAAAAAAAATAACTTCTGCAAGCAAAATAGATTCCGGAAAAAAAAAACTGATTTTCGAATATTTTCGCCATACGCATTGGAGTTGTTAAATGCCGCTTTTCCGATTTTCGTATAAAGAAAATTTTAAACCCGTATATAGAAAATTCAAAGCTAATATTCGAATTACTAAATGCTGATCATTCGGCTCCGAACGATTTAATTTTGGCAACAGAATACAGAGTAGGGCCCTCCGGTATGTGACACATTGAAGCTGTTCACCTAGTTTTGTAAAACAAAGCTTGCGATTAAATATAATGCTAAATCTGAGTGTATAAAGGTAAACGCCAAACTCTTTCATCAGCAACTTTTTGCGAAACTTTGTTCAGAAAAACTAGTTTTTTTTTTTATTTCTTTATTTTCTAGTCTATAGAACAATTCAAGTTCACACTATACTATTCTTCGCAAATTCTTTTCTTACAAGGTCTCTTTCCTCTCAAATCACTTTATCTCCTTTCAATTACTTAATTCACAAATCCAAACTAATTAATTTTTCTTCTTCACTCTCAACTTTCAATTTATCACCAAATTACAACTTCGCCCATTATCACTTTTCCAATCTCTTCGCCACGGTTCTAAACCAACTGCCCCTTGTTTCCGCCATGCATTTCCTGTAACACCTCCTTGACCCTCGTTTGCGGTACGACAAGCTGCATTACAAACGACTTTCCGTCGGAGGATTCCCATTTTCTTCTCAGAACACCTTCTTGGACATGGAGGGAGTCCCACTGCGCAAAATATGCTTTTAAAGTCGGGCTTCTGTGAGAGATGTCCTGATGATCGGGTTTCTCCATGTTCTCCTTCCAGGCCAGAATCGACTCGATATCCGGGTCTTCCTTCTGAGCGTTCCGGATCTCATCTACGTTCCAGCCGGCGATAGGTTCGGCTCTCATTCGGCGATAGGTTCGGCTTGGATGGAAACCAGCTCCCGTTCTTCCTGACGCGCACAATGTTTACAATCCGTTCTGCATGGTCTCCGGGACAGTGCATCCGCATTAGAGTGGAGTTTTCCTTTACGATGCTGTATTTCGTAGTCGTAGATTTGCAGCCTTTCGATCCATCTTGCGACCTGACCCTCAGGACTCTTGAACTGTAATAGCCATTTTAAGGCTGCATGGTCTGTGCGAAGAACGAACTTCCTCCCATAGAGGTATTTGTGAAAATGCTTCGTAGCCAAGATCAAAGCTAGAAGTTCTCTCCTTGTCACACAGTAGTTCCTTTCTGGCTTAGAGAGCACCTTGCTGAAGTACGCAACCACTTTCTCTTGGCCATCGTGCACCTGGGAGAGTACGGCTCCTACCCCGACATTACTAGCATCTGCATCCACAATGAACGTTTCCCCGGGAGTGGGGTAAGCTAGTATCGGGGCATCGCATAGCCGTTGTTTAAGTGCCTTGAAGCTCTTCTCGCACTCAATTGACCATTTGAATTGTTTTCCCTTTTCCGTCAACTGGTGCAGGCTCTTTGCGATCCCGGCAAAATCCTTCACGAACCGTCTGTAGTAGGTGGCTAGGCCCAGGAAGCTCCTTAGTTGGTGTTTGTCTTTGGGGACTGGCCAGTTTTTCACCGCTTCGACCTTCTCTGGATCGGTTCTCACTCCTTTCGCTGAAATTATGTGCCCCAAGTACTTGACTTCTGCTCTAAACAGGGCGCACTTCTTGGGGTTGAGCTTCAGGTGGGCACTTCGAAGCCTTTGAAACACATCCCTTAGATTGTCTCGGTGTTGCGCAAACGTTTTTCCAACGACGATGACATCATCCAAGTACACCAAACAGGTTTTCCATGTTAACCCTTGCAGGACACATTTCATCAATCGCTCGAAAGTCGCCGGAGCATTGCACAGCCCGAATGGCATTACCGTGAATTGCCATAGCCCATTTCCTGCGGTGAAGGCGCTTTTCTCCCGGTCTTCTGGATGGATCTGTACCTACCAGTAGCCACTCTTCAAGTCGAGAGTGGAAAACCATCGGGCTCCTGATAGTGTGTCTAGCGTGTCGTCAATCCGTGGCAGAGGGTAGCTGTCTTTCTTGGTGACGTAATTGAGCTGCCGATAGTCCACGCAGAACCGCGTGCTGCCATCTTTCTTCTTAACCAGTACAACCGGTGATGCCCACGGACTTTTGGAACTTTCAATCAGACCTTCTTTCTCCATTGCCGACACCATCTCTTGAACTTCTGTCTGCTTTGCCAATGGAAGGCGCCTAGCAGGCTGACGAATTGGTCTAGTATCACCAGTGTCTATTCGATGTTGTACCAGGTGTGTTCGGCTGTATTCTCCGTCCTGTGAGGCAAATACATCAGCGTACTCATTGATAAGATTCTCTGCCATAGTTCGCTGCTCCTGATTCAGCTCACTGGACTGGAGAATCGTCTCTCTCGCTTCCGTTGTCCAAGGTGATGGGAGAGGTTTTGGAGCATCACGTTCAGATATTGTTGCGACGGCGGTAATCGGCGTGCATTTTCCAGTCACCTCCCCTCGCCTTAGTTTGACAGTGTGTGGTCTTGCGTTCAAAACCCTCACTGGAACCATGGTGTTCTTTGGTTCGACTAACGTTTTTCCTACGAAGTAGTCTTGAGAATTCTTCTCTGGGTCTGGTTCTACTATGTAGAATCGATGGCTCCCAAGATCACCTTCCAGCTTCGTCCAAATGATTGTCTCCGAAGACGGCGGCAAAACTTCGTCTTTGCTGATGACTGTCCTGAGAGTTACGACATTCTTGTTTCCGTACACCATCGGAATCTTCACATTTCGATACCTCAGTGCTTGCATCCCGATGTCCAAGATTACTTCATTTGCTTTCATGAAGTCTATTCCGATGATGCACTCGTCGCATATATCTGCCACCAGAAACGCATGGGAGAACGTCAGTCCCGCCAGAGTAATCGTAAGACGAACTTCTCCAAACACCTTCGCCATTTCCCCTGTTGCAGTCTTCAGGCAGTAGCTGTTGGTGTTGTGCAGCCAGGAGCTTCTGACGATATCTTTTCTTACAATGGAGGCGGTGGCACCTGTGTCGATGGTGGCTACGCACTTCTTCTTGTTGATTAGTGCCTCCACTGTCAGGCTCTTGTTACCCCGTTTGGTTTGCGAAACTTGAATGGTGGTCCTGGGGGCCTCGATTCCAGTAACCAACTTCTGCCCCGCGAAGTTGGTCCTTACGCATTTCCCGACTGCTGGTTTTGGGAAGTCTGACTGACAGGATGGATGTTATCACCGCCAGATGCTTCCTCTCTGCTTCTCCTACTTCCGCAATGTGAACAATTTCCTCTTCTAGGTGCACTTCTGCACTGCCGTTGTAGGTGTCCGGTTTGGTTGCAATTCCAGCAACGGATTTGACTTCCGCGAGCTCTGTCTTCATCCATGACGGCTGTTCTCTGGCATGAGCATTCCACGACGGACATTTCCCTGACACGGTGTATTCCCTGGTATGCTTGGTCCGCAGCCTTCATTGACAAAGCGAATGCCAATGCCTCGGGGAGTGTTCGCTTTTCAGCCATCCTTACAGCCATTTGCAGTTGTCTGTCCTCTATGGCCTAAATAAAAGCTTCCACCGCCATTTCGTTGATAAGCTCCTCACCGGCTTTAGGGTATGAAAGATGGGCTAGTCGCTCTATATCCGCTTGCAACTGTTGGAGCGTTTCCCCCCTTTTCTGGACTCGACTACGCAGCTGAACCCTGTACACCTGCTGCATGTGTTCATCCCCAAACCGCATCTCGATAGCCTGAACCAGAGAGTCGTAGTTCTGCTGTTTATCTTCCGGGATGGTCTGCAAGAGCTCCGCAGATGGACCCCTCAGTGCAAGCGTGAGTGCAATAGACTTCTCTTCATCGTCCCAGCTATTGGTCATTGCGGCCGCTTCGAATTACCTCTTATAAATTGGCCATGATGTTTGACCATCGAAGATAGGAGGCTGCATCTCCTTTCTTCTCAGACCGTCAGTGGAATATTCCCGTGCTTTCTGTCTCTTCACGTTGCTGAGCTCCTTAGCAAGATTTTCGACTTGCTTTTCTACTTTTTCAAACTGAGTCTCTATCTTCCCGAACTGAGTTTCATGTTTCTCAAAATTTTCATCGAATCTAGTTTCGACTTTTTCGAGTTGCGTCTCGACCTTCTCGATTTTCTCTTCGATCACTTCGAATTTGGATTCCAAGTTCTTGTTTTGCTCATCAAGTTTACTTTCCAGAGCATCTAGAGAATTCTTTTGTTCGTCCATCTTAAGTTCTAGAGAATTCTTTTATTCGTCCATTGCTTTCTTTTGTTCGTCCAACTTAAGTTCTATAGAATTCTTTTGGTCATCGAGCTTATGACTTTGACCTTCTATTGCTTTGTTTTGTTCGTCCATGACTAACTTAAGTTGCAGGAGCAGACTTGTTATACCCGGGTCGGCTGCTGTACTTGCTGGTTCCTCTTCCACGTCAAACTCTACGTCGTGCGGATTTTCACCTTCGTGCGTTACTGCTTCTTCCAGACGAATCAGTAGGGCATCTTTTCCCCCAGTTGTGTCGAGGTTCCGCTTACTGAGTTCTGCCTTTAGTTGAGTTATAGTTAGTTTTCCCAATTTGCGACCCATTTTGCGCAACTAATTAACTCAACACGGAAATAGTTATTCACAGAATAAGTTTTATCCCGCTTCTGACACCAATGTAATATGCAAGCTACGGCTCGAGTAGATAAAACGATATTCTGTGAAATTTATTTCTTTATTTTCTAGTCTATAGAACAATTCAAGTTCACACTATACTATTCTTCGCAAATTCTTTTCTTACAATGGTCTCTTTCCTCTCAAATCACTTTATCTCCTTTCAATTACTTAATTCACAAATCCAAACTAATTACTTTTTCTTGTTCACTCTCTACTTTCAATTTATCACCAAATTACAACTTCGCCCATTATCACTTTTCCAATCTCTTCGCCACGGTTCTAAACCAACTGTCTTTTTTTTTATCGCCATCTGTCCTTATATAGCAGAAGTTTCTGATAGCCAGAAACTTCTAGCAAATTCTTCGACCACTGGAACAAGAGAAATAATTCTTGCAGTTATAATTCCCTTTTATCCCTGATATTATTCGTCTCTTTCGTTGACATGAGCTGTGGAGACTTCGTCCCAGACACGAACCTCGAATGAAAGGATAGTTCGAACCAAAATTCTGCCAGAATGGAAAGTCACTTCGGAATTTGCTGCATAGATATAGGAGCGTAGTTATTATTATGCTACAATACCTATTTCAAATTGGAGATTCCTTTCGATATCATCCGGAGTAAAATGAGCACAACAAATTCGAGACGTTTTCATATTTAATTGGTTTTTTCGTCGGCAAAAATGAACCCATTGCCTCATCAAGACTTTGCCTTTAGGAAAGCTATAAAATCGAATGCTATTTGCATTGTCCTTATTATTATTATCGCAGTTGAATATCGCACACCTCATTCTAATTCTTAAATTTTCGTTTCATCAATTATTCACACAAAAATTTTTGAACTTTCAAAATTATTCGCACCAACAGTCATAGAAAAATACGAGAAATAAAAGTTGCTAGGTAAACAAAACATGGCGGATATTCGCAATGCGTATTCTATTATTCTTGGCTTTACCTTAGTTTTATTCTGATATAATTTTTATAGTTCGACGGAACCTTTAAAATATTTTTCCTTACTTATATCTCTCTCATACAAATTTCCCTTTGAATTACATTTTTTCCAAGCATTTCCATCCCGCATTGGTGGTCCACCTAAATTCAGTCCTATAAGATAGAATGTGCGAGGTCTCTTTACATCTGTTGTTTTCAAGTATTCCCTCGACAGATCTGTCTGCTTTTCCATAAAATCGAACTGTTTCAGTTTTATGTGTCCGTTTTCGCTTGAAAAACAACGTATCGTTTGCTTTTGTGGAAAAAACAGATTTATCACCAAGAAATCTGAAGAATAAAGAAGGATCGGTTCAAAATTACATTATTAGAATTATTTAATACCTTCCACGTTTTAAAACACTCTATACAAATTTTCGTTTAATAAAACTTCAATTTTGAAAAAAAAAAATAACTTCTGCAAGCAAAATAGATTCCGGAAAAAAAAACTGATTTTCGAATATTTTCGCCATACGCATTGGAGTTGTTAAATGCCGCTTTCCGATTTTCGTATAAAGAAAATTTTAAACCCATATATAGAAAATTCAAAGCTAATATTCGAATTACTAAATGCTGATCATTCGGCTCCGAACGATTTAATTTTGGCAACAGAATACAGAGTAGGGCCCTCCGGTATGTGACACATTGAAGCTGTTCACCTAGTTTTGTAAAACAAAGCTTGCGATTAAATATAATGCTAAATCTGAGTGTATAAAGGTAAACGCCAAACTCTTTCATCAGCAACTTTTTGCGAAACTTCGTTCAGAAAAACTAGTTTTTTTTAATAGATACTATTACAATATTGTAATATGCAAGCTACGGCTCGAGTAGATAAAACGATATTCTGTGAAATTTATTTCTTTATTTTCTAGTCTATAGAACAATTCAAGTTCACACTATACTATTCTTCGCAAATTCTTTTCTTACAATGGTCTCTTTCCTCTCAAATCACTTTATCTCCTTTCAATTACTTAATTCACAAATCCAAACTAATTACTTTTTCTTGTTCACTCTCAACTTTCAATTTATCACCAAATTACAACTTCGCCCATTATCACTTTTCCAATCTCTTCGCCACGGTTCTAAACCAACTGTCTTTTTTTTTTATCGCCATCTGTCCTTATATAGCAGAAGTTTCTGATAGCCAGAAACTTCTAGCAAATTCTTCGACCACTGGAACAAGAGAAATAATTCTTGCAGTTATAATTCCCTTTTATCCCTGATATTATTCGTCTCTTTCGTTGACATGAGCTGTGGAGACTTCGTCCCAGACACGAACCTCGAATGAAAGGATAGTTCGAACCAAAATTCTGCCAGAATGGAAAGTCACTTCGGAATTTGCTGCATAGATATAGGAGCGTAGTTATTATTATGCTACAATACCTATTTCAAATTGGAGATTCCTTTCGATATCATCCGGAGTAAAATGAGCACAACAAATTCGAGACGTTTTCATATTTAATTGGTTTTTTCGTCGGCAAAAATGAACCCATTGCCTCATCAAGACTTTGCCTTTAGGAAAGCTATAAAATCGAATGCTATTTGCATTGTCCTTATTATTATTATCGCAGTTGAATACCGCACACCTCATTCTAATTCTTAAATTTTCGTTTCATCAATTATTCACACAAAAATTTTTGAACTTTCAAAATTATTCGCACCAACAGTCATAGAAAAATACGAGAAATAAAAGTTGCTAGGTAAACAAAACATGGCGGATATTCGCAATGCGTATTCTATTATTCTTGGCTTTACCTTAGTTTTATTCTGATATAATTTTTATAGTTCGACGGAACCTTTAAAATATTTTTCCTTACTTATATCTCTCTCATACAAATTTCCCTTTGAATTACATTTTTTCCAAGCATTTCCATCCCGCATTGGTGGTCCACCTAAATTCAGTCCTATAGCTTGCTTATTCCACAGAATGTGCGAGGTCTCTTTACATCTGTTGTTTTCAAGTATTCCCTCGACAGATCTGTCTGCTTTTCCATAAAATCGAACTGTTTCAGTTTTATGTGTCCGTTTTTGCTTGAAAAACAACGTATCGTTTGCTTTTGTGGAAAAAACAGATTTATCACCAAGAAATCTGAAGAATAAAGAAGGATCGGTTCAAAATTACATTATTAGAATTATTTAATACCTTCCACGTTTTAAAACACTCTACACAAATTTTCGTTTAATAAAACTTCAATTTTGAAAAAAAAAATAACTTCTGCAAGCAAAATAGATTCCGGAAAAAAAAACTGATTTTCGAATATTTTCGCCATACGCATTGGAGTTGTTAAATGCCGCTTTTCCGATTTTCGTATAAAGAAAATTTTAAACCCGTATATAGAAAATTCAAAGCTAATATTCGAATTACTAAATGCTGATCATTCGGCTCCGAACGATTTAATTTTGGCAACAGAATACAGAGTAGGGCCCTCCGGTATGTGACACATTGAAGCTGTTCACCTAGTTTTGTAAAACAAAGCTTGCGATTAAATATAATGCTAAATCTGAGTGTATAAAGGTAAACGCCAAACTCTTTCATCAGCAACTTTTTGCGAAACTTCGTTCAGAAAAACTAGTTTTTTTTAATAGATACTATTACAATATTGTAATATGCAAGCTACGGCTCGAGTAGATAAAACGATATTCTGTGAAATTTATTTCTTTATTTTCTAGTCTATAGAACAATTCAAGTTCACACTATACTATTCTTCGCAAATTCTTTTCTTACAAGGTCTCTTTCCTCTCAAATCACTTTATCTCCCTTCAATTACTTAATTCACAAATCCAAACTAATTAATTTTTCTTCTTCACTCTCAACTTTCAATTTATCACCAAATTACAACTTCGCCCATTATCACTTTTCCAATCTCTTCGCCACGGTTCTAAACCAACTGCCCCTTTTGATCGCCATCTGTCCTTATATAGCAGAAGTTTCTGATAGCCAGAAACTTCTAGCAAATTCTTCGACCACTGGAACAAGAAAAATTCTGATGTAATAATTCCAAGATGACAATCATTTCCTGCAGTTATAATTCTCTCTTGTTCTCTTTTATCCGTGATATTATCCGAGCTGTGGTGACTAATTTCAGACACGAACCTCAAATGAAAAGACACTTCGGAATTTGTTGCCTGTTCGAGGGCGTAGTTATTATGCTACATTATGTTACAATATTAAAAAAGAAAATCAGTCACGACAGAATTATTCTGAGGACGAAATAGTTCTACATAAATGAGTAAAATAATTGAAATAATTTACGCAAGCTGTCGCAAATATGAAGATAACTCAATTTCCATGATCAGGAGTGTTTGAGTGGGTTGGTGACTGATAACTCAATGTGTATATTCGGTTTATCTGTTTCCTCTTCTTAAAGGTTACCTAAATATCTGGCTCTGTAGATCAATCAGAAGATTCGAAAATCCAGTCGACAGTGAACCAGAACTCGCCCCCTGACAAAGTTTTCAAACAAATAATTTTTGCATATTGCGATTTTAATCAAAAACCAAAAAACATATGCCGTTCTTAAATTCTACTCAAGATGAACAAAAATTAGTTTCGTTGCAAATAGGATTAAACGTGCGTATGCAACTTGTAATGTTTATGGAAAAAAAACAAAAAAAAGACCGAATCTTGTGTTCTAAAAAAAAATACTTTTATTAAATTAGTTTAGCAAATTATAGCTTGTTATTTATAGGTATTTTTAATCAAACTTATTAGAGACTCAAAAATTGAATTAGGGAGAACCGTTATTGATTAATCATAAAACCGAAGCTTAGAAAAGAACAGCTTAATATCGATATTTACTTGTCATCCTTACTCTCGCTCAGTGATGCCATATCGCTGGGTGTTTTGGTGATACCAGAAGAGCCAATAACGATAATTGGTTCTATGATTATTTGCAAAAAATAAGTTTCTCACCTGAAGTGAGAATAGCATATCTTGTAAAGTTTGTTTGAATTCTTTCCAATCAAAGCTCATGGATACCATATGGTGAATCCCACAAGAAAAAAGTGTGGAAAATGTACGAGTAGTTGAGCTTATTTAAACAAGCTAGAAAGTCATCAGATGATAACCGCCCTGGAAAACTAAGTGACATCACATCACATGAAATGGGGGTAAGAATCGAATATTCCCTCGGAGAAGATAGTCGCCTCAAACTAAAAGAAATTGCAGAAAGGTTCGAAATAACCGAGTTTCAAAATTCTACATATTCATATCATTTTCGGATGTCAAAAATCAGCTCAAGGTGGGTGTCCAGAATACCGTGTGTGTTGTAAGAAGATTTCAGAACTGTGTGGCGATAATCCAGCAGAAGTTACCAATAATATTGTAGCATAATAATAACAACGCTCCTACGACTATGCAGCAAATTCCGAAGTGACTTTTCATTCTGGCAGAATTTTGGTTCGCACTGTCCTTTCATTCGAGGTTCGTGTCTGGGACGAAGTCTCCACAGCTCATGTCAACGAAAGAGACGAATAATATCAGGGATAAAAGGGAATTATAACTGCAAGAATTATTTCTCTTATTCCAGTGGTCGAAGAATTTGCTAGAAGTTTCTGGCTATCAGAAACTTCTGCTATATAAGGACAGATGGCGATTGAGAAAGCAGCAGTAGTTTCTAAACTGTGGCGAAGAGATTAGAAAAGTGATAGTCGGCGAAGTTGTAATTTTGTGATAAATTGGAAGTTGAGATTTAACAAGAAGAAGTAATTAGTTTGGATTTGTGAATTAAGTAATTGAAAGGAGATAAAGTAATTTGAGAGGACAGAGACCTTGTAAGAAAAGAATTGCGAAGAATAGTGTAACATGCGAGCTACGGCTCGAGTAGATAAAACGATATTCTGTGAAATTTATTTCTTTATTTTCTAGTCTATAGAACAATTCAAGTTCACACTATACTATTCTTTGCAAATTCTTTTCTTACAAGGTCTCTTTCCTCTCAAATCACTTTATCTCCTTTCAATTACTTAATTCACAAATCCAAACTAATTACTTTTTCTTGTTTACTCTCAACTTTCAATTTATCACCAAATTACAACTTCGCCCATTATCACTTTTCCAATCTCTTCGCCACGGTTCTAAACCAACTGTCTTTTTTTGATCGCCATCTGTCCTTATATAGCAGAAGTTTCTGATAGCCAGAAACTTCTAGCAAATTCTTCGACCACTGGAACAAGAGAAATAATTCTTGCAGTTATAATTCCCTAATATTATCCCTAATATTATTTGTCTCTTTCGTTGACATGAGCTGTGGAGACTTCGTCCCAGACACGAACCTCGAATGAAAGGACAGTTTGAACCAAAATTCTGCCAGAATGGAAAGTCACTTCGGAATTCGCTGCATAGACATAGGCGCGTAGTTATTATTATGCTACAATAGTATAGTGTGAACCTGAATTGTTCTAGAGACTAGAAATAAAGAAATAATTTCACAGAATATTGTTTTATCTACTCGAGCCGTAGCTCGCATATTACAATATTGTCACTAGAGATGAACTTGGGTTTATTATTAAATGAGTCAAAGCAGGAGTCCATTCAGTGGCGTAACAGCAGATCAGCCCCCATCGGCTGGGAAGATCATGGCAACAGTGTTTTGTGACTCACAATAATTCCTGTTAATAGATTATAAACCAAAAGGTACCAGCATCACAGAAGAATACAGCGGTAATTTCCGAAGACGCTTAAGAGAATTTACAGGGTTTTTCAATAAGGACATAATAATTTTGTGTTTAAATAAAACACAGAATAATTGAGATATCGGGTTGAAATTTATTCCATGTTAAATTTAAGTATGAAATTCGATCTGGTTCATATGACCACCGCGAGCACGTTTGCAGCGATCGATTCTTTGGAGCCAATTTTCCACCACTCTTCTACACATATCGGCCGGAACGTTGGTAATTTCGCGTTCGATACTGTTCCTGAGCTCCTCTAACGTTGTTGGCTTGTTGGCATAAACCAACGACTAACGTAACCCCATAAAAATAAATCCATCGGCATTTAATCGCATTAGCGAGCTGGCCATTCGACCGGACCATTTCTCGAAATTACACGATTACCGAACTTCCCCTTCAATAGATCAATTGTTTGACCAGCTGTGTGGTATGTGGTACCATCTTATTAGAACCACATATCACTGATGTCAAAGTCCATCCAATTCTGGCCAAAAATAGTATTCCAACATGGCACGGAAGCGAACTACATTGACCGTAACATGGCGATCACACCTCTGGCATGAAATTCACACCACACGGTCACTTGTTGTGGGTGCAATTGAGTCTCTTGAAGCACATGTGAGTTTGTTGCTGTCCAATAACACATAATTTGCTTATTGACAAAGCCATTAAGCCAAAAGTGAGCTCCATCGCTGAAGATGATTTTTCGATGAAATTCAGGATTTTCTTCACCACACGATCACTTGTTGTGGATGCAATTGAGTCTCTTGAAGCACATGTGAGTTTGTTGCTGTCCAATAACACATAATTTGCTTATTAACAAAACCATTAAGCCAAAAATGAGCTCCATCGCTGAAGATGATTTTTCGATGAAATTCAGGATTTTCTTCAGACTTTTGCATAGCCCTATCGGAGAAGTTTCGGCGCTTCAAATGATCAAGAGGCTTCAGTTCTTGAGTTAATTTGATCTTGTATTGTGTAAGCTAACACCTTTACGCAAAATTCGCCACAATGTGGACTGAGCGATTCCCAATTTATTGAACGGTGTGGAATCGACTGATTTGGCTCATTTTGAACTGAATCGTGTGCGTTGTCTCACTGGCGACCGGTGCATTGTCTCACTGGCACAGAAACATTCAATAGTGAATATGTTGACTCGAATTTGTCCACTATAGCAGACACAGCCTGTCTGGTGGGAAGATTATTACGACCGAAAATTGGAGTAAGCGCTCTTAAAGTTGCTACCACCGACTCAGAATTTCGGTAGTAATTTTTAATAATTTCCAAACGTTGCTCGTTCGTGAACTTCACCATGATAAAAATGTAAACCTTGGTTGACGTTTTGACAGACAGATAAAAAAAAAATTTTAAGGGTGCGTTTGTATTAAAATACAAAATTGTTAATTGTAAGGCGCGCTCTTCTTACTTCATGACTACGCACCGGTACACAAGGCTTCAAGAATTATCTCACCCACCTTAAAGTCCTGACCTGGCACCTAATGATTATTACCTGTTCCCAAATTTGAAGAAAGACTTAGATGGAAAGCATTTTGATGATAAATCACTACAGGTAGCCGTAAACGAGGAGTTTGAAGGCAAACCGGAGAATTGTTTTTATGAAGGCTTCTTAGAAAAATTAATCTATAGATCTAAGAAGTATATTCATGTTAAATTTTTTTTTATATATTATGCATTTTGTTGTAATTCGGGGCTTCTTTTAAGTTTATCTATAGATACACGATAAAAAAAGTGATCTGAAGCTGTAAAATCTAACCAAAAGTAATTTTTTAAATACTATGTATACATACATAAGATATTTCAAGCTAACAAGATAAATTTGATCAAAATTCACCAAGTGGTTCCTGAGTTAGGGCGAAGAAGATGGAATTAATTGGCAATCATTATACTTGATGGCTTAGCTGAATCTTGTCCCCACTCAGTCCGATTTTGATGAGTTTTAGTTTTAGCTATACTGGACTTAAAAAGCAAATTTCATTGAAATCTAGTTATTTCTTGAATTAAAAGTTACTGGATCAAATCTCCCACAGGTCCTTGCCACATAAAAAAATTAACTTCAATTAAGCAAGATGCATTTCAATAACAACACCGCACGGAGGTTGTGCGTGCCTGTCTGTGACATTACCTTTCGATAATTTCTGCGAAAATGCACCGATTTGAAGCAGGACTGATTGTTCACCTTAGTTTCAATTGGATGAAAGGTTTTGAAAATACAGCTGATTTTACGCCGGTTTTTAGTATATTTCCTTGTTCGCGATAACATGAGCAAAACTGCAGCGACTTCTGTTCTTGCGTAGCAAATAGCCCTATTATTTTTGGCCAGGGGTTTTGAAAATACAGTTAATTTTGTTAGATTTTTCGTTTACAATAACTTATGCAAAAGCAAATCAATTTGAATATTCTTTTTAGATAATGCTTACCTGAACTAGGACTAAATAACATTTGATCTTGATGTCAATATAATTAGCAGTTTTAATGCCACTAATTTTGTTCCATTTGACCATGACATGATTTACTGCGTCTTTCCTTCAAATAACTTTTAAGCCAAAAATTAAGAAGGAAATATGTAAATAATTAATTCTTACTTATGTGTTTGTATCTTTAATTTCAAATCATAAAATATTCTTTATTTGTTTTATATCTTAATGATTGAACATATTTTGCTGTTGTTTATATAATATATCGAAATGCTTGAAGAGCTGCACTACGTTTAATTGTAAAGTAATAAATAAAATAAACATGGGCAGGCAATAAAATATAATATTTGCAGTAAATAGTGTCCATAATTAAAATTATAATATTATTAATTAACATTATTCTGTTAATTTATATTTAATCGTCAATTTATTTTTAATTTCTTACAATTTTTTCATTTTTTTTGTTTGATTTTTTTAATTTTTTTTTTTTTTTAATTATTTACTTTTTTTTAAGAGTAAAAAACGATCGCCGCTTGGGTTCGTCCTTCTGGGAGGTTGCCGGTAGGGTTTGGGACCGGCCTTCCGCAACAGCTAATTGGTCACTCTGTGATTTCAGTGCGTTCACCCATTGACCCATTTCGGAGTCATCATGTGCTTGTAATAAGAATTCTCCACCGTTTGAGAGCCTGAAAATTTAAAATTTGATTAACAAAAGATACTTGGAAGGAAGGAAGAAGAGTTTGTAGGCTTACTTTATTCGTAGAACGTGCTTCTTCTTAGTGTAGTCGCTGGCTATATCTACTGAGGCACCCTGCAAATCCATGCTGGGTTCACCACGGAAAGTTATCTCTGGATTGGTTTTGTAACCCTTTTGTTCTTTGTAAAACGTCAGGCGCCCTGCGCGTGCTACTAAGTATACCTGAAATTGTAATATTCGAATTCTAACTAATTATCTAAACAAGTACCAAAGAAAACAATTTTATCTGGAAAGAAACCAACGTTTTGTCGAAAAGTCGCATTATATAAATCGTGAAGGAATACTGAAAAATATAAAATGGCCTGCCTAATCACCCGACCTCAACCCAATAGAGCTTCTTTGGGATGAACTTGACAGAGATATTCGAAAACAGTGTCCAAAATTGAAAGGCAAACTTTGGGAGATCCTTCAAGTAGCCTGGAAATCAATAACATTAGAAACTATTAAGAAGCTAATCGACAGATAGATTGACAGCCAAGGTGGTGCAAGTATGAGGTGAATTTTTCGACGAAAAAGAGGTGTAACTATGTTACTGCAGCTGTCAAAGTTACTAATGACAACCATCTGTCAAACTATTCAGTAAGGTTTGCCGTTTCAACATGCATCGTTTGACACTTCCCGAACGTGTGGAAATTATTAAAAAATATTATCGAAATTCCGGCTCAGTTGTAAATACGCAACGTGAATTTCGTCGTGAAGTCGGTCGTCATTATGGCTTCAGTGCGCAGGCAATTCGTCGCACCTTGGAAAAGTTTGAGCGTGAGTACACTCTTTTACTTTAAGCCACCAAACAGACAGAGATCGGTACGAAGTGAAGAAAACACAGCCGCCGTAGAGGCCAGTATCGCAGAAGACCCAGAAATGTCGATTCGGCGCTGATCAGCTGAATTGGGCATCGCCAGAGAGTCAACCAGGCTTATTTTGCGGTTGGATTTAGGTCTACATCCGTATAAGTTTCTGCTGACGCAAGAAATGAAGCCGGACGACCATAGACAACGCCGTGAGTTCGCTAATTGGGCGCTGGAAATGTTGGCCGGAGATCCGGATTTTGACCAAAAAAAACAATCTTCTCGGACGAGGACCATTTTTGACTCAGCGGCTATGTCAACAAGCAAAATTGCCGTTATTGGAGCGACCACAATCCACAAGTGTTCGACCAAGCATCAATGCATCCACAAAAATTGACTGTTTGGTGCGGTTTATGGCACGGCGGCATCATCGGACCTTATTTCTTTCGAAATGAGGAAGAAGACATCATTACCGTCAATGGTCCTCGGTATTAACCGACTTGTTAACCGACTTTCTGTGACCAGAGCTCGACAACATAGATATATCCGAGCTGTGGTTCCAACAAGACGGCACTACATGCCATACAAGCGCTCGAAGTGGTGAAGAAGAAATTTGGCGACTGGGTCATCTCAGGGCGAGCGTTCATCAATTGGCCACCGCGATCATGCTAGTTGACACCCCTCGATTATTTTCTCTCGGGCTACGTCAAGTCCTTAGTCTACGCTAATAAGCCAACCACTTTGGACGAACTCGAGGCCACTGACAGCGAAGCCGAGGCGGTCATTTAAATGATGTGCTATTCCATAAATAATGGCATGAATGTAGATTCAAAATAAAGCCAGAATCAATTTCTTCATTTTTTTTCCTATCGTTCTTATCTGATCACCCTATAATTGCTTGAAAAGTGTAATAAAAATAAAAGATTGTGAACATACTCGTATTTGGCGTTTTACTTATTTTTAGGCCTAAATTAACAACAAGTAGGGATCTTGATAAGTTGTTTTCTTTTATAGAAAGAAATCATGACATCGCGATAAACTTAGTTTATTTCAAGCAAGAAGAATAACTTGCTTTCTTCCTTTTTTTCATTCATTCCTCTTAGGAACACATACGTTGTGTATGTACGTACGACCCAGTCGTTCCCTTTATTTTTTATGATATAGGCATAATTTCGAAACTTTCGAAACAAGGTGAAAAGTTCTCGGTCTAACGCAGAGATGGCGTTCCAATCAGCAAAAATTTATGTTTTCTGCCTGGGTGCACTTCTCATTAGTTCGTATGACAATTTTCAAATTGTTCTCTCAAGTAGTTTCTTTTCACGAATTTTTGCAGTAGACGTCTTGCGTGTTTTTCGTTGAAATGGATAAACTTGAATATCGTGCAGTGATAAAATTCTTCGTTTTGGGTGGGTTAACCCCTAAGGAATTTCATCCAAAGTTGACAAAAGTTTACGGGGACTCTGCTCCTTCCATGTCAACCGTTAAAAAGTGGGCAGCTGAATTTAAACATGGTCGCACGTCCCTCAAACAGGACCCACGTGAAGGACGGCCAAAAACCGCAACCACACCCGAATTCATCGAAAAAGTGCATGATATCGTGTTGGACGATAGGCGAGTGAAGGTGAGTAAGATAGCTGAGGCTGTGTGTATATCGGAAGAGAGGGTGCGAAATATCTTGCACAAAAACTTAGGCATGCGAAAGCTCTGCGCAATATGGGTGCCGCATTTGCTGAATGCCGATCAAAAGCAAATGCACAAACGATTTTCACGGA
Source organism: Pocota personata (assembly GCA_963082735.1). Classification (NCBI taxonomy): domain Eukaryota; kingdom Metazoa; phylum Arthropoda; class Insecta; order Diptera; family Syrphidae; genus Pocota; species Pocota personata. The sequence continues at coordinate 84,084,199 of OY720430.1, forward strand.
AATCTTTGGACCGATTCAATAGGGATCCGACCCATTTTGTGCGGCGATTTGTCAGCATGGATGGTCCAGTACTACACGCCAGAAACGAAACAGCAGTCGAAGCAGTGGGTGGAAGCCGGTGGTTCAGCGCCAAAGAATGCGAAGTCGATCGCGTCTGCCGGAAAGGTCATGGCCAGTGTGTTTTGGGATGCGAAAGGGATCCTGTTAATTGATTACCTTGAGAAAGGCAGAACAATTACAGGCGAATATTACTCCAACCTTCTTGACCAGCTGGATGCCAAAATTCGCGAGAAGAGGCCTGGCTTGAAGAAGAAAAAATCATCTTTCACCAGGACAATCCACCTGTACACAAGTGTGCGATGGCGATGGGAAAACTGCGGGATTTGGGGTACGATTTGCTCGGCCATCACCTGATTTGGCACCCTCAGATTTCCATCTGTTCCCAAACTTGAAGAAATTTGTTTCTGGGAAGCGCTTCGCATCCAATGCCGAAGTTGAGAGGGCCGTAGATGTGTATTTTCACAGCCTTCCAGACTCTCACTTCCGAGAAGGAATACTGATGTTGGAGAAACGCTGGACCAAGTGTGTTGAAGTCAAGGTAGATTATGTAGAAATACAATATAAAATCATTTTTTAACTGAAAATCGCAGTCTTTCATTGTCAGGCCGAGAACTTTTCACCTTGCCCTCGCATATATATGTTTTTAGTGTAATATGGTTTATGTGGATATTATTCGCTATCGTTAATTTTTATTGAATTCGTTCACATTTTTGTTTGATTTTATTAAATATTACATAGGAACCTAAAACAGTTTATCACTTTGGGAAAATTTGAAGAAATTAATTCATTAAAAACATCTGGTGTGAAAAGAGAAGGGATGAATGCAGGCAATATATCCACAATTATTCCATGATCAACCCCAGAGGAGAATGCGCTGTTTCCCCATTGGATGTATCAAATCGTATGACCAAGTGCAATCTACGACTGCGTCTTGGATATACTAACATCACAAACTACCATCTAATCAGTAAAAATACTCGTAGTCCGCCAAATTGTCATCATTAACGTTTTTCTCTCAATCAAACACTTACTCGTAGTTTACGACTGTCCTAAATTTAAGAGTTTTTGATAGTATACGAGGTTTGCTACTTAAGTTGTGAGACAGACAAACAAAAACAAATATTTATTATTGATAATGGCTTTATGTTTTTCAAAATAATTTCCAAAGATCAATACACTTTTGCATACGTACCAGAGGTCTGCATGCAATGAATGTCTTGAAACCAGTTCCAAGACATTCATTTTATTTCAAGTACATTTCGTTATTTTACTCACAGCTTGAAAAGTAAAATGAATGAATCATCTGATATGTGAAGTGATTATTATAAGAGTATTGCACCCATTTTAAACCAAACACTTAGTGCAGTGTACTTATAAAAAACGGGTATTCATATATTGGGTATTCATAAAAAAAGTGTACACTGCACTGAGTACGCTGTTATATGCTAGAAAACAACTAGTCTTTGCAATCATTTTATTCAGTGCACTCCGTGTACTCAGTGTATTCTTTACAGTTAACATTGTACACTATTTGCTCACATCAAGCCAGTTAAGCACCCAAAGTGTGGGAGAGAAAGAAAACAGTGCACTCATTTTGCTATCAGGTGACCGAGTATTGTATAGTAACTGTCTCTTGTGGCGTGGTACTCTCTTTTGCTGTACACTTGTTCGAATTATTGCAATGAATAGAGTACACTGAAGTAGTGTACACGTTTAGAGAGAGCAAATGAATGCATTCATGTAGACCTCTAATGCGTACCTCCAAAACATGCATTTTGAAGGCATCAAGCGCTTCCTCGGGTGTTGAAAAACGTTGACCACGCAATTTACGTTTCATATACGGGAATAAGAAGAAATCATTGGGTGCCAAATCTATTCGACGTTTTGGGTGGTCAAAAAGACAGTTGTTTAAGCCGATGTGTGAGAGCTCGCATTGTCATGGTGAAGAAAGATTTTTCGTCTGCAGTTCGTTTTCCTTATTCCACCGAAGACTTCTGGCAAGGATTCGACCATTCTATATTGCTCCAATGGTACGGTTGCGACATGTCCAGTTTTCCAGAAAAAACAGGCGAACATTGAGATAACAAAGAACGAACGAAGAGAAAAAAACAAAACATACAGAGAAACAAAGAGGACGATTATGACATCTCGGCCGCAGTAACCATTGCTAATAAAAGTGAATTTAAATTTAGAAGCGTTTTACTTTTCTTTCAACGACAGCAATTGAGTTTCATCCCAAATTTTGAAGGCTCAACCGGGATAAATTCAAATAATCGGGATTAAATTCAATTAAAACAAATCCGTCCGCAGCAGTAGTGCCAGTAACGGGAGGGTGGATTCCAACTCTGTCGCTGTTGTTCGCTCCAACGAAACGATAACGAAGGAAACAGAATTTACAGTTGTTGCTTACAACTGCAACAGTAGCCAGTCGTACCCAGAAGAAAAAGGCGATAAGGCGTAGAAGACGACGACGAGAAATTATTCTTTAATTCAATCGTTAAATTAAATTAAGTATTTAAAACTCTGTTAAGTCATAATGGACGTTAATTCGATATTAGGGTTGACGGTGGACGGACTTAAGAACAAACTGACAGAACTAAATTTAGCGACCAACGGACTGAAACTTGTATTACAAGACAGGCTCCTTGACTACCACAGTTCATCCCGCGGCGAAAACGAGGGGCCCGAAGCTGAAGAAGGCGGTAGTGAGTGCTATGCGACAACATCTGTTAGGCGGCGAGGGACTTTTACACTTCGTTTAGTGGAACTGGACACCCGAACACCAATCTGTGGATCCAGGAATTCGAAAACAATGCAGTGACGGTTAATTGGAACGCGGTGCAGAAATTTGTCTACGCGAAGCAGTTGTTGGAGGGCGCTTCAATTGTTTGTTCGCGGTCATTCAGGGGTCAAAGATTGGACGTCACTAAAATCTGTGCGGAAAACAGAATTTGGGTATAAGACGTCGACGGCACAGATTTATCGGTCACTAAGCATGAGAAAACAACCTTCCGCATCTTTTATAGAATACCTGTACGCGTTGAGGGAAATAGCTAGGCCGATTAGTTTAGATGAAGAAAGTCTGGTAGAGGAGTACCAGATAGTACTCAAAATAAGGCGGAGATGTACCAGGTACGAAATGTAGCTAAAATGAGCTAAAAGAGCAGTTGCGCATCTACAAGAAAGTACGAGGTCCCAATCTACAGCAACCATCAACCACTAAGGCAGTAGACTGCGGTGGAACTGAAGCCAGAGAAGAATCAGCGAAATTGCTTTAAAGCCGGGGAGCCGACACGTCTAGCTAGAGAGTGCCAAATAAAAACATTTAAATGCTTTAAATGTGAACATCGTGCAATGGAGTGCAGGGGAGAGCATCAAGGCAACGAGTAAAGACCAAGGAAAGTAACGTTCGTACTGCATCAACAGGCAACGGAGCTGAATCGTGGCCGGAAGCTAGAGTCTCTTTGGCGGTTGGATCGAACCGTATCTTTAAAAATATAATGATACATGGTGTCACATTGTCATCGATAGTGGACACAGGTAGTGACGTGAACCTGTTGAGGTATGACAGTTTAGTTATGATAGAGTACAACGAACTAGATTCCAACTAGGGAAATTTGTTCGGGTAAGGTCGCGACCTTAGGTAGCTTTTGTGTAGACCTTATAATAGATGGAGTGGGACTTAAACTAAGGTTTCAAGCAGTAAGGAAAGAGACATACAGTATTCGGCAGTATTGGGTAACGATATTTGACTTGATGATGACAGCAGATGTAGGGATAATTCGGCTAGTGCGGAGTTGGGAGCAAGATCAGACACAAGTGTCGTTGGTGTAGGCAAAACTGCCGTTAAAGTGGAACAGTATTCAGAAGGCAGAGGTGTCGTTGTTGTTGACAGGGGTGCCGTTGAAGTTGACGGGGACATTGAAGTTGACAAAAGTGTCGTTGAGGCGGGTCAAGGTGCAGGGCCTGAACAAGTCGCGGATGTGAATAACCCAAGTGGTTTCGAAGTAGGCGGAGGCCGTAGAGGAGCAGGAAGATGTGAAGTAAGAAGCAAGGTGAAGGAGTTAACTGAGGAGTTCCAAGCTATTTGTCTGTCAGCAGAGGAGGGACTACTTAAAATGAAAGTAAGCACTGTCATTTGGGTGACGAGCAGCAAAGAATCTTAAAGGATATGATAAACGACTATACGTCGAGTAAGGAGTCGCCTGTCGAAATGAAGTTGGTTTGGATCGATGAGGTTCCGGTTTCTCAGAGGCCAAGACGTATTTCGTTCACGGATAAAGTAACAGTACGAGAACAGCTCAGAAGATGGTTAGCGGAAAAGATTATACAACCAAGTACGTCCGAGTACGCGTCACCGATCGTGCTAGTATCCAAGAAGGGTGGAACGAAGAGATTGTGCTGTGACTACCTAATGTTAAACCAACAAATTGTGAGGGGTAATTTCGCAATGGTTTTGATGGAGGATGTTTTGGAACGGCTACAAGGTGCAAGAGTATTCATGACTTTGGACCTGCAAAATGGGTTTTTCCATGTTCCGGTAGAGGTAAATTTTAAGTAAGTAAGTATATCTTCGCGGTATTACGAGAGCTGATACAGACAGGAAAAGTCGTGGTCTACATGGATGATTTGATCATGCCATCTAAAGATGAAGAAGAAAACATTCAAAAGCTGAGGCTGGTGTTGAAAGTAGTTGCAGAGCACGGTTAACGGATATAGTGGAAGAAGTGCCAGTTTCTAAAAAGAAAGGTAGAGTACCTGGGGTACATTATAGAGAACAATACCATAGGTCCATCGATAGAGAAATCGAGAGCAGTAGACGAGTTTCCTGTTCCGACTAATAAGAAAGTGCTTCAACTTTTCTTAGGTCTGGCCTCGTACTTTAGAAGAGTTATGGAAGGATTTGTGGTCATTGCGAAGCCACTGTTGGTTTTGCTGCGTAAAAATGCGGAGTTTGAGTGGGGAACTGAGCAGCAGATTGCTTTTCAGCAACTTAAGGTTGCGCTCGTTTCAGCTCCCGTTCTAAAGTTGTTTAACCCAAAAGCGTCGACGGAGATTAATACAGATGCTAGCAAATTTGGATATGGTGCAATTTTGCTGCAAAAGCACCCAGAAGACCAGCAACTCCATCCGGTACAGTACATGAGCCGAAAGACTACTACGTTCGAGGAGAAGTACCATTCATACGAATTCGAAGTGTTGGCGATTATCGAAGCTTTGGAGAGTGTACGTGCTAGGAAGCAATATAAAGATCGTGACGGACTGTAACGCCTTTATCTAAGGATCAGGTCAACGAATTGGTAGTAGTGCCTACGGTGATGGAAAAGGAGATAGTTAGCGTCGCGCATCAACAGCGGCATTTTTCCATTAAAAAGACCCAAGATTTGGTAGAGAAGACGTTTATTTCAGGCTTAGCGGCAAATGGTAACCGACATCGTCAAAGGGTGTGTGAAGTACATCATCACGGTAACCAAGGGAGGGAAGAGTGAAGGCTACCTGAGACCAATAGACAACGAGGATAAACCGCTAGGAACCTACATATCATGTCGATCACGTTGGACCAATGGAGCAAACTAACAAGCAGTATAACAGTATAACCATATTATTGGGTGGTAGATGCTTTTCCTATGTTTGTTTGACTCCATCCAACGAAAAGTACGGGAACAAGCGAGGTGGTGGATCGGCTGACAGAGGAAACTATTCAACACTTATTGATTGCAACCGGAGTGCCTCGGGGTAATGGCCAGGTTGAGAGGATACACAAAATTATTATTCCAATGTTGTCAAAAGCTCGTCAGGGAAGCGCAAAGAGTTGGTACAAGCATGTGGACCGTGTGCAGCAGGTATTAAACAACTCACCATCGAGGAGTACGCAGTTCAGCCCTTTCAAGATACTTACGGGCTTGGAGATGAGGCTTTCTGACTACGCAGAACTTCGCGAGTGGATTGATGATATAGCAGTTCGGGAAAAAATAAGCGAATATGAGCGATTCAGCGAGAAAATAAGCAAAATGTCGATAAGGGCCGAGTGCCGGTGCAGACATACAGTACTGTGCAAAACCTAAGCAACCATCTAGAGTCAGCACTTCATAGTAAATCTTTTCAACTTTCTACCCCACCAAATAAAAAGAAATGGATATGTAATGATGTGTAATAGTGTGTATTTTAAAATTCATAACTTTTTATAAAAGTAATAATACTTCAAATTTAAAAAAACGCAAAAACCAACAAATTAGCCAAATTGAGCTGTGCAAAACCTAAGCAACTTTGTAACCCACTGTAAAAAAAACAATAGCTAACAGTATTTTTCCAGTCAGGTTACACATGAAATGTTGTGAGCTCTTTGTCTTTGATCTTGAGTGATTGTCTTTGATCAGTTTTCTTTTAAGTTAGACGCATAATTGATATTTTTTAATAATGTCGCGACAAAGTTACTCTTCTTCTTTTAAATTAAAGATTATTGATGAATTAAGTCTGGAGATACTCAGGCAACATTAGCTAAACATTATGATCTTAATAAATCGATTATTTCACGTTTAATAAAAAAATATGATGCAAAATCAAAATGTCGGTGGTACCGCGTAAGACAACATGTCGAACGAATAGAAACATTTGTGGTATAATTAAAAAACAACCGTTCATAAGTTCGAATGAAGTCGTACGAAGACGTGCAATTGAAAATAATCTTCGGAGTTACAGGCCGTGCAAAAAACCGATGCTCACAAAAAGACATTTAAGGAACAGGTAGTGCAATTAAATTCTTTAAACATAATTCAAACTAAAATCTTTTTTCATATTAGGCTAAATTTTGCAAGAAAATACCAACACTGGTCTCCTGAAAAATGGAAAACAGTTCTTTTCAGCGACGAGTCAAAATTTAATTTATTTAATTCAGACGGGATATGTCATGTGAGACGTCGTAAAGGGCAGCGACTCAATCCTAGATTCTGCACACCCACTGTAAAGCATGGTGGGGGTAGTGTGTGGTGTGTTTTTCGGCAGGAGGTGTACGTCCATTCTACGAAATAGACGGAATCATGGACCGATTCAAATATAAATCCATTCTAGAAACGGTAATGCTACTACATGCGGAGTGGTAAATGCCACTTCGTTGGGTATCAACAGGATAACGATCCGAAACACACTTCGAAGTTGGTAAAGGAGTGGTTAGCGGATAGTGGGATTCAAGTCCTTGATTAGCCGGCCCAATCACCCGACTTAAATCCCATCGAAAACCTGTTTGGTATCCTTAAAAGCCGTGTCGCTGGACAACACTTTTCCAACAGGTCTGACCTATTCAATGCTTTGAAAGTTGAGTGGGAAAATATATCCCAGGATACACTTTCAAAGTTAATTACTTCTATACCTCGTCGTTGCGACTCTGTTATTCAAAATAAAGGATATTACACAAAATATTAAAAAAGTTGCTTAGGTTTTGCACAGCTCAATTTGGCTACTTTGTTGGTTTTTGGGTTTTTTTTTTAAATCTGAAGTATTTTTACTTTTATAAAAAGTTGTGAATTTTAAAATACACTCTATTACACATTATTACATATCCATTTCTTTTTATTTGATGGGGTAGAAAGTTGAAAAGATTTACTATGAAGTGCTGACTCCAGATGGTTGCTTAGGTTTTGCACAGTACTGTATGATGTGAACGAGTTGGTCGCCATCAAAACGCACTCAGTTCGGTAGTGACATTAAATTGAGGTCAAAATACTTTGGACCCTACAAAGAAACCAAGAAACTCAACCATGGGAGATATGCAGCCGAAAAGGTCGGCGATCACGAAGGATCCTCGAAAACGCACACCGTTGCTTAAAACATGAAGAAATGGAACCCTTCATTCGGGTCGAATGAGCCGTCAGGATAGCGGAATGTGGGATTGGGCCAACAAGACGATACCCTACAGACAATACGACAAAATACATAGCACACGCATACAAGTCTTTGCGAAGCAATTCAACTCGATTGAGCCGTCAGGATAGCCGAATGTGGGATTGGGCCAACAAGACGATACCCTTCAGACAATACGACAAAATACATAGCACACGCATACAAGTCTTTGCGAAGCAATTCAACTAATGTTGTCGTTTTACCTGCTATTCGTACCATTTGATTGAAAAACTTTTACTTCGTAAAAACTATTTAATCAGTTTCCCATGAGCCATTTAAAAACCCTAAGAGAATTGACTGGAGCAAAATTGGTCAGGTTATCAAATCTAAACTTCACAGAACACCCGGCGCGAAAATCGAATCAGTCAAAGAACTTGACGACAAGATTACAACCCTAGAAAAAGCCATGGGTACGGCTTTTAAGGTTTTGTGCCCTATTAAATTCAGTAAGAAAAAATGTCCATCATGGTAGAACGAAGATCTTTCTAATCTTAGGAAGATTACCAGAGAAATCTTCAATGTCTGCTACCGACACAAGTTTTGGCAACCATATAAGGATTGCCTTAAAGAATATAAGAAATCCATTAAAAGGGACAAGTCTCTGGCTTGGATGGACTATTGTCAGTCCATTGATACAATTAATGACTCTGCCAGACTGAGTAAGACCCCATCCAAGGAATACTCCAGTCCGTCCTATATCAAAAGGCCGGACGAGACTTGGACGGATTCCTCTAGCGAGTCTCTGGAGCTTTTAATGCAAACTCACTTTCCAGGGTGCAAAAATGCTCACTCAATTTGTCCTCAAGATGTGCAATCCTCATCTTGGAACGACATTAAGACAACAATTACAGAGGTTAATACCTCTTGGGCCATTTCCAGCTTCTCTCCCTATAAATCGGCTGGACTTGACGGCATACTCCCGGTAATGCTGCAAAAAACACTGGATCAGGTGTCCCTTGGCTAGTTCCGATCTATAGAAGCTGTATTCTTCTAAACCACGTCCCCTGAGCTGGGTGTTGTGTTTATTCCGAAAGCAGGGAAGCGGGGCCATGAATCTGCAAAGGATTTCAGACCCATCAGCTTGTCAACTTTCCTCCTTAAGACGTTGGAACGTACATTAGACACGCACTGGATGTGGACTTAGCGTCAATCCTAGCAAAACTGAACTGATGCTCTTTACCACAAAAACCAAAATACCGGCTTTCACGCTTCCACGGCTTAATAACCAATTAATCTCTTTATCATCTAGTGCTAGGTACCTAGGTGTGGTACTCGACCCTAAATTAAGCTGGAAGCTTAACAAAACATAGCAAAACATTTGGTAAGAAATGTGGACTCCGTCCGAAGATGGTCATTTGGATGTATACTGCGGTGGTGCGCCCTATATTATCCTATGGATCGCTAGTTTAGTGGCCGGCGGTTAAGAAAGCATACATTACTAAACTCATCAACAAAGTACAAAGGACTGCGGCTATAGGTGCTACAGGGCCGATGAGAACATGCCCAACTGAAGCCTTGAACGTAATCCTTCACCTTATACCACTCGACCTTCATATAAAGTACATATCACCATGTAGTGCGGTCAGATTAAGAGAAACAGGTAGCTGGTGCGATAGTTGTGGCCGTAAACACAACTGACCGACTACATAATTCCCAGGGTGAACTTTCGCAATGATGTCACGATGAAATTCCCTTCCAGGACGGAATGGAAATGTGGCGCGGTGACAAACGAGTTCAAAACAACCATTTTCACTGACGGGTCGAAAATGGACTGCGGAGTAGGGGCGGGAATCTTCTCTGAATCCCTCAATATCTCTAGTTCATTCCGTTTACCCAATTCATGCAGCGTATTCCAGGCGGAAGTTCTTGCTGTACGAGAGGCGTGCCGTCTCCTCAAACATACATCGATACAACTTAACACCATAGACATTTTCATTGATAGCCAGGCCGCTATCAAAGCCCCATTGTATCTGCGGCTTCCTCCTCCAAACTTGTTGAACAATGCAAGGAGGAGCTTGACGCAATCGGTCATCGGTCTAGGATCAGCCTCATCTGGGTGCCTGGTCATAGTAACATTGACGGAAACGAAAGGGCTGATGAATTGGCGAAGCAGGGAGAATCTGCCCTTGATTGCTCCCGTGCGGAGGTGGTCAACATTCCGTTAGGGGCCCTTAAGGCCAGAATCTTTGCTCATTTCCGTGCAGATGCTGGTAATAGATGGCGAGGGTTGCAGAACTGTGTCATATCCAGGCAGATGTGGCCCAAGTATAACTGGCGCAGAACACAAGAGCTACTAAACAGAAACCGGGCAGTTATTGCTAGAGTATTGGCAATTAGCACTGGCCATTGGCCCATAGGGGTCCACGCAGCCAGACTGGGCATTACTTTTAATGCACTTTGTCGTAGCTGAAATATTGCCAACGAGCCTGAAACAATCCTTCACTTCCTTTGTAAGTGTCCGGCCCTTAGTAGGGTCAGACACCGTACACTTGGCAGACACCTTTTTGATAATATTAGTGAGTTAGCGAAGACAAGCATCGGGGACGTTATTAGTTTCCTCAATGCCACGGGGTGGATATAAATAATCCGTCCTCTCCTTTCCCACAAATCCAACGTCAGTTTTTACAACAAATTAGGTCACTTGAGTTGTGGTACTAAAAAGGGGCCTTTTGCGCTAATTATGTTTCAGCATAGAATGTTGTCACAACCACACCTACCTACCTACCTTCCCATGAATATTAAATGTATACGAGATCGTAAGATCTTTACCAGAATTTCTACAGCATGTCAAAATGTGGCTTCTTGATTTCGATCATGAAGAAATCAAATGTTGTTTGAATATAAGTCAATTGTTCTATATTCCTCGCTATCTCTTTCGTTTTCTTTCTTTTAATGTTATTTTATTTCTTGAAATTAATTATTTAAATACTGTTCACCACACATTTTAATGAATTTTCTTTTATGAAGTGACATTATCGCTATTTGTTAATTTAGAAATACAAATGTCACTACTTATTCTTAATTTTCAATATTGTAGCATAATAATAACTACGCTCCTACGACTATGCAACCCATTCCGAAGTGTATTTTCATTCTGGCAGAATTTTGGTCCGAAGTGTCCTTTCATTCGAGGTTCGTGTCTGCGGTTAAGTCTCCACAGTTCATGTCTACGAAAGAGACGGATAATATCACGGATAAGAGGGAATTATAACTGCAAGAAATGATTATCATCTTGGAATTATTACATCAGAATTTTTCTTGTTCCAGTGGTCGAAGAATTTGCTAGAAGTTTCTGGCTATCAGAAACTTCTGCTATATAAGGACAGATGGCGATCGAGAAGAGGCAGTAGTTTTAAAACCGTGGCGAAGAGATTAGAAAAGTGATAATGGGCGAAGTTGTAATTTTGTGATAAATTGAAAGTTGAGAGTTAACAAGAAGAAGTAATTAGTTTGGATTTGTGAATTAAGTAATTGAAAGGAGATAAAGTGATTTGAGAGGAGAGACCTTGTAAGAAAAGAATTGCGAAGAATAGTATAGTGTGAACCTGAATTGTTCTATAGACTAGAAAATAAAGAAATAATTTCACAGAATATTGTTTTATCTACTCGAGCAGTAGCTCGCATATTACAATATATATTGTTATCATAGATTAAGTAATTAAAGTTTGTTAAATCAAGAACAATTAATTAAATAAAAAATTACGTATTTAAGAACTCAACGGTAGGATCATACAACGTCAAATAAAGATAACAAAGAATGAACGAAGAGAAATAACGAAATATACAGAGACAAAGAGAACGATTATGACATCTCGACAGACAAACAATGAATCGTCACCAAACATTCAAAGGAGTAGGTCGCAGTGACCATTGTTAATAAAAGTGAATTTAAATTTAGAAGTGTTGTGTTTTACTTTTCTTTCAACGGCAGTAATTGAGTTTCATCCCACATACATAATTCCGAATGTTATATGTAATTCTTTCAAAAAAACTTCTTCCAATGCTATTTATAGACGAGGCTAAGTTAAATCAACGAAACTTTGCATGGAAGACATACGAGTAAATCCCTAAGCCCTTTCTCTGTAATTGAAGGATTACGCATGCACAAATTAGTGAACGTGTATACAAATTGGTTAAAAATGTGAAAAACATGTATACGTAAAAGGCATGTTGCCAACTGAAGCTATAATAAGCAACAATGTCGAAAATAAATGTTTTATATGCATGAATATTTTGGATAACCTAACCGTTTATGAAGATAGAGGTAGTATATTTAATAGTTGCGTAAAGTATAATTAGAATGACATGTAAGCACATACCTTATCCCATGACCGGTTCGTAGCTTTCTTTGTGGTTGATTCCCATTCGTGTTTCCTAGTGAGATAACCTTCAACGCCTTCGTCGAATGCTGTGCTCGTTCGTTCTTTATATATATATAAAACGAAAAAAAAACAATTAGTACAATATAATATATATGCATACAATACAATGCTTCTTCCTGCAATTGAATATAAGTTTTGAGCTCAAATCTAAATTTGACTACGAAATTTGAATATCAATAAGCAAACAACAAAATAAAATACTCTAGCAATACATTACAACTACTAAAAATATTTAAAATGAAACGGTCATACTAATTCAATAGATTTTTTAGATAACACTCACTTCCTCTAAACGTTTATTTATTTTAAAGTTTATTGAAAAATAAAAAGTTTATTTTATTCATAAAAATACCTTCATCATCTGAATCAAGTTTAGATGAATTACGTTTCCATCTAAAACTTCTAAATGGACTTTTTGAACGCGAGCGGCTTCCGATTCGAATGGTTCCCCCAAGACTGTGACGTCCTGTGTGCGGTTTTGTCTCCGAATAAATTTCTGTTTAAATGATTTTTTTTTTCATTTGTTTATTAAAAAAAAAAAAGTTTTCATTCCAATTGTAAATGTTGAAATGCCGTAAATAGGTTATAGGATGTCTATCACCAATAAGTAAAAAGATGTTGCGTTGACTATATACGTAATTGTTGCTGTTATATCGATTTACATAGAAAACCAAACCAATTTTTTTTTTTCATTCTGCTTAAAGAAACAACCCGAGCCGGTTATGATTTAGAAAAATTTCAGCGAGGCACCTTAATCTCACAGCCGACACAAGAATCGTTTATTATTCTTTTATAATTACAAATTCCTACATACTCTCATTATAAGCAAAAAATTTCTACATACTCTCATTATAAGAAAAAGATGCAAGCAAGAACATTTGTAAACATGTTTTTCCCAGCCCCCTAAAATTCGACGCTAAAAACACATTTTAAAAATGTCCAAGTAATAATTAACTGTATTATGGCGTCATGTGCATTACGTTACGCGTAGGTAAGAAATGTTTTAAAGTCTCAAATATAGTAGAATCTGGGTTATATTCAGTTATATGAATTCACAAAATTTAGGCTCCCTGTTAAATGAATTAAACTCAAACACAGGAGCTGCAGTTCTTATAATCAAATTATTGCACACACTCGTATATTTATATTTCTCGGGAAAAAAAAAACAATTTCATTTCAGTTAGATACATTTCTTATTGATTAGATCAGAGATGATGTATAATTATAATTGTACCTTATCTCTAGTTTAGATATCATTCTTTACATTTTATTTTAAGTCTTTCGTCACGACTTGGTGGAATGTCGGTTCACTAGTAAAAACCGAAGGAGGACTACTTAAACACCATACAGACCAAGTTTATCGAATAATGTGACTATCCAAGGGACGAAATAGTCTTCCAACAAAATGGGGACCCTAAACATACAGCCAAAATTGTAAAGAACTGGCTCGAAATTCAAAACTTTCAGACAATGAAGTGACCAGCACAAAGCCCGAATTTAAATCCTCTCGAAAACTTGTGGGCTATTGTGAAAAGAAAGCTGCTCGATTTTGAAAGAGCGCCGCAGAACTTGGAGGAGTTGCGGATTAGAGTGCAGGCTGAATGGGCAAAAATTCCTCACGAAAATATTGAAAAATTGGTGGAAAACATGCCAAAAAGGATAACAGTGTCATTAAAAATAAAGGTTTATGGACAAAGTATTAAAGTTCATATAAAACTGACTTCAATTATTTTCAGTGCGGCGTTATCAGAAATACTTATTAGGTTATACGTTAGATTTTACATATAAACACTGAAAATGACGTGATTGTGAGGCGGAGAGTCCACTGACTAATATAATGCTCATCTGAGGCAAAGGGAGTCATTTAAAATTTTAGCTCACAATTTGGTTTTAGGTCAATCTACAACGTGAAGGAGTAGCGGATAAAAACAAGTACTGACAACTTGAAATCAACAAATGTGTGACGGCTACAAATAAGGACATAATGAACAATCTGAGGGGAACGGAGGTTAGCATATCAACGAATTCTTATCTATTCGTTTTAATTAATTCTTATGAAATCCATATACCAGTAATAAAACCAAAATTAACAGAAAAAATACTGTTCAAGAAATGTACTTTATATGTACATAACATCCTGTATTTTGAAAATCGAAAAACAATCTCCTTAAAATTCTGTCCCGCGGCATGTACTATCAGTGTGCAAGATTTAATCTTTCTAGATGCCACCCTTATTAGCAAATGGTACGAGGGTGGGTCAATAAGTCCCTGAAAATTAACACAAATTGTGTCGTCACCTTAAATTTATTTTTTTTTTTGTCAAGAATCATGTTTTAAAAGAACGCACCCAAATTTTCAGACAGATCTGTCAAATAGTTTTGTTGTGGCAGCCATTTTATATAGACGCCTACTAACATTTTCGTTAAAATGGAAAAAGTGAATTTCGAGTGCTCATTAAACACTATTTTTTGCGAAAAAAAAACTATCACGCAAACCAAACAAAAGCTTGACAAATATTATGGGAACTCTTCACCGTCAATTGGAACCATTCACCACTGGTTTACTCAATTTCGGTGCGGTCGTTCAAGCACAAGTGACGCCGAACGTTCTGGTCGCCCAATTGAGGTCACCACACCAGAAATGGTCGACAAAATCCATGGTTTGGTTTGATAATGGACGATCGGCGAGTGAAAGTGTGCGAGCTTGAAGAGGCCACAGGCTTATCACATGGCTCAGTAATTTCCATTTTATATAAATATTTGGACAAGAAAAAGTTTTCCGCAAGATGGGTGCCGCGTTTGTTTACAATCGACAACAAAAGCATTTGTTTGACGACTTCAAAGGTGTGTTGGCGATGTTCCAGAAAAATTCGGCTGAGTTTTTGCGCCGTTTCGTAAACGTGGATGAAACCTGGATTCACCACAACACACCAGAAACCAAGGAACAGTCAAAGCAATGGACTTCTCCTGGTGAATCGAAGCCGAAGAGGCCAAGGCGGGTTTGTCAGCAACCAAGGTCATGGCGACAGTTTTTTGGGATGCGCGCGGTGTTATTCACAACGATTACCTTGAAAAGGGTAAAACGATCACCGGCGTATATTACGCAGTGCTGCTGGATCGATTCCAAGCCGATTTGGAGCAAAAACAGCCGCATTTTCTACTATTTCTTGTTTCCAAACATGAAGAAATGGTTCGGAGGTAAGAGATTTGGGTCGAATGAAGAGGTCATCGCTGAAACAAACGCTTATTTTGAGGGGCTCGAGAAATCGTATTATTTGTAGGGCATCAACAAATTGGAGAAACGTTGGATGAAGTGTGTGAGACTATGTTGAAAAATAAAATGTTTTTATACCGAAGAGTGTTCCTTATTTCATTTTTCAGGGACTTATTGACACACCCTCGTATTAAAGTGATTTTTAAAATGTTCTTTGTAAAACATTGACCCCGTAGTTTCTATAAGTGTGGAAAGTTGTGTCCTTCAAAGGAATGAAGGGCTTCTGGAAGATGTGGAACATGGACATTGGCAAGTTGTATTTAATGGTTTCGAAAAATATTATTTAAAGCACCCTGTATTTTGAAGCTTGAAATTCAAATTATTGTTTGTGTGATTGTTACTTGCGCCTACATACATATGTACACACATAGTATATACAGTACACAAATTGTAGTGTATCATTCAAAGATCTGTACAACAACTCGAGTACGCCCACGACATTGACATAATTGGAAGAACGCAGCGGGCTGCGTGTGCTTTCGGGAGTATTGAAACACAAGCGACAAAAATGGGTTTAGCGGTTAACGAGGTCAAAACAAAATATACGTCATCATCAAAAAAGAACAGTCAACATCGACGACTTCAACAAAACGTCACAATAGACATATGTATGCGGTTTCAACAACTGGTTACATAGTCAGAGAAATTATGGAAATACTGTGACAATGTTTCCAGGTCGATTGATCTCTCAAAATTGAGACATTGTTTGGACTGCAACTAGCGGCTCCAGATTTTTCGATCTCGGGATTTTGATCAAACTTGACATTACTATAATAGAGGTACTCAATAAAGTAAGTCTCTCAATTCTGTCTGTCTGTTTGTACGCACGACTGTAACCTAAACAGCCGGACGGATTTTCTTCAAACCTCATTATCTGCGTTCAGTAGGGTCAGAATTCGGAGATCGAATTTGGAATTTGCATTCTAACCCCAAAATTAACGGTGCATTACTGATGACAGATTTTGAAAAAAATCGATTTTCTCGAAACGGCTGTAACGATTTTGATCAAATTTGATATTTGAGTTAGATGGATATCAGATGGCGTATCAGGTTTTTTTTTTTCTCAAAAAATAACGACACTTTGTTTATTAATCGGTTTCTGAAAATTGGCCATTTTTCGGCTATGATTCACCACATTTGATATATGTATACAAGATAATGGCATATTAAGTTTTAGAAAATCTTCAAATTTTGTTTTTTTATTTTAACGGATTTTAAATTAAAAAAAAATAAAAATTAACGATTTGGTTTAAATTTCAAAATTGAGTAGATTTGCAATTAAACAACATATATATATATATACTCTATTTTTCAGAAATATCTAAAATGACTCCTCTAATGTACCTAGTAAAAGCAGACTCTAACTGCACTATATACACTCAACATGTTCAGAAATGTGGTTTTCCACACACACGTGTGCCTGTTCGTGTATGTGACTCTTTTGCGGCCCGTTTACCTGAATAAGATATGTATATGAATTGGATTAGTGGTTTTGAAAATAGTAACGGTAACGTAGTTAACGTAGTTAGTTGTGCACTTTTAATTTCATCTTGAATGAATTTTTGCTGAACATAGAACTAGAACCTTAAAGAACACCTATAGCATGTCAATTTTAGTTCCAATCGGGTGAGGTGTTTAATAAATATTTACAACCTTGTAACATTGATCGTTCAAATTGTGTAAAACTGTGCCTTCATTTATTTTATTTTATTAAGTAAATTAACTGTTGCACGTGGTAATTTTCTCAAAAAAAAAAAAAACTAAGCAAAGTTGTATGTAGGAACACGTTAAATGTTTTTGAATACGCGACATTTTGATAAAACAGAATTTTTTTAAGTTCGCGGAATAGGGGTGAAGATAGAAAGGGGTGGGTGTTAGAATTATTTTATTTATTATCAGGTAATCCTTTTTAGGTATAAATGTGAAGTTTCAATATTGAGTTCCACGCGGTAATTAAATTTCTCACAAAACAAGGAAAGAGTGGAAAATATACTAAGTGAAATGCAAATAATTTACGGAACTTATTGACCTGGTAAAATCTTGGTTTACAAGTGGTCTGACTTATTTAAGCAATGCAGATAGGCATCAGGATATGATGACCGCCCTGGAAGACCTAGTGAAGTAACAACACATGAAATGGTTCTAAAAGTCGAATATGCCCTTATGGAAGATAGTCGACTTAAACTAAAAGAAATTGCAGAAAGGTTCAAAATATCCAATGAGTTCTACAATTCTATATGATCATCTTGGGATGTCAAAAATCAGCTCAAAGTGGGTGCTTACGTCACATTAAAATAAAATACCGTGTGGAATGTTGTAAGCAGTTTTCGGAGCTGTGTGTCGACAATCCAGCAGAAGCTATCAACAAAATTTTTACCGGAGTCAAACAGAATCCCGAAAAATATAATCCTGAAAGCCCAAAATTCCCATAGTATAAAATCCTTTTACCTCGCGAACCGGGCCATACAAGTACTGTTAAGATACAGGCGCCTGCCAGACAACAAGCATTTGAACAAATTGTTCATTATAATTTGTCTGGATTTTCGGAATATTGGATTTCCGGGATTTCAGGATTGTGACCCCAACCCAATTTTTAATGGAGATGAGTCAAAGCAGGGGTGTTCCAGCCTCCAAGAAGTTTAAGGTCGTATCATCGGCTGGAAATATTAGGGCAACAGTGGTTTGGGATTCACAAAGAATTCTGTTAATAGATTATAAAACAAAAGGCACCAGCATCACATGAGAACACTACGCTAATTTTCTAAGAAGCTTAAGAGGGGGGGAGATTAACAAAAGGCGTGCTCTTACTTCGTGACAACGCACCGGTTCACAAGGCTCAAATTGCCTTGACTGCTATGAAGTCATGTGGCTTTCAGGAATTAACTCATCGGCCTTACAGTCCTGGCCTGGCACCTAGTGGTTATTACCTGTTCCAAAAACTTCTGTGGAAAAAATGTTGATGATGAAGAATCACTACAGACAGCCGTAAACATAAACTGCATACACTGGCAGTAGGGTATGGCTGAAAATGCAACTTGATGATGACATCAGGAGGACGGACAAAAATACTGTGAATCATAAGCAACGACAACAATAGCAAAACAAAGATGCTCCCTAGTTATCTCATCGCCACCCTTGGAGTTTACTGAAACTTTATCCACCTGAATTTCAAACCACTACACCAATCTTTCTCTCTCTCTGTCTCTTCCCCCTCTCCCCAAAACGCCCGTATTCTGAAGAGTATAAGGGTATTTATATCCCCTTTGGCTCGTGCAAATTATATAAAAAAAAAAAAGAAAGGCAAACCGGAGAATTATTTTTATGAAGGCTTAGAAAAATAAATCTATAGATCTTAGGAGTTTATTCATGTTCAAGGAAATTATATTGAAAAATAAAATCAAAAAATGTTTCTTTCTATCCCATTCCGCGAATTTAAAAAATTGCCCTCGTATATACACCAATAAAAAATACTTGCCCTTTTAGAGGTCGTAAAAAACCGGTGACATTCATTATAATGAATGCCGATATAACGAATTTTCAATATAACGAACGCAGGTTTAATTTAATTTATATCTTTAAATAACGAACGTTTCCATACGATTTTATTATGGGATATATCGAACGCATAAACTAAAATACACAATTCTGATGAACTGGTAATTCTACATTTCTTGCATGCTTGTTTGTGTTTAGTAGTGTATTCGTTTGGTTTATGTTTTATTATGGGTGTCAGGTGATATGCATACAAAAAAAAGCATTCGATATAACGAACACGCGATTTAGTAAACGACATCGAACATTATATTGTCCGTTATACTCAACATGATATAATTCCTGATTGAGGTATAATAATATATTATATATATGCCCAATGTTTACGAATAAGCCCACATTTCACTTTTGCCACATTATTTTAATCATGTTATGTCATGTTATACCATATTATAATAAACCTGAAAATAATAATTCACGCACGTTTCTAATGTGTTTATATATGTTGATTAAATTATTACAAAAAAATACCCTCGGGCAACGCAGGGTGTGTCATTGATATTTATTTGTATTCTGCATGAATAGGTTGTGATGTTAGCGTTTAAATATTGTGTTTTAAAATAAAAATGCGGTATGGTTACCTCTATGCCTAGCAATTTATGTACCTTCAAGCTCTAACAATGAGAAATATTAAAATTTTATTAGTTTTAATTTCGAAAACATCTAGTCGACAATATTAGCAATAAGAGAAGATCGCTTTTAACCTAAATTCAACCTTCCAAAATGTACTCCTTTTTTGTACTTACTAGAACGTTGAACGGGAAGCGCCTTACTTGTGTGATATCTAGGACATTTATGCGGCTTATAAGGTACACGAACTTGTGCAGGGTGAAAGGAATTTTCGTTAATACACTCCAAAAAGTTTGTAGATTTTGTTTTTTTTTTTTAATTTTTTATAAATTCAGTTTGTAACTGATTGTGATTTCCAATCTTGATCAATTGATTGGAAATATTCATCGATACGAACAAAATCAAATTTTGGATCGCCCACAAACAAATATTGCCATCACGATCAAAACAAAATTTGATGAAAAATTAATTTTTGATACAGTCAACAGAAAATCAAATTTCCAATCAGAGCTTAATTTAATCATTGTTTTGAGTTAGCATGGCGACATCGAATCATCACCTCTTCGCGATGCTTGCTGGATAGTTATCTAATAGTGAACTAATGATGAGCGTATGAGTCTGCCTGTACCTGTGTAGCTGAACATTTGGACCTGCGCAAGTATAGCAGAGTGAACTTCAGTACACATGTATCAAACCAGACGAGGCATCTTTTTTTTCAATTTGTTGGCTGAAAGATGCGTCTCAGAAGTCTAACAAGAGTCCGTTTGAAGAAGGACGCGTGACTTAAGAATTCTATCGATGAAATGAATGTGATGGATGAAGACTTAATGAGCCAACAGCAGCGCTCAGATCTGTGTAGTGGGTTACTGGGGCCTTACTCTGCATTTCGATTCGAAAGTCAAGATGTTGGAAAGCGGATGATTAGCACTTAGTAATCTGGAAATAGAATTGCTATATTCGATAATCGAACAACTTTTAGTTGCCGACAACAATTCAATTTTCTTTCGGAAAATTTCGCACTTTGAAATTCAAAAGCTAGTGTCAAAGTCATTCGAATTTCTGATATTTCATTCGTTAAGCGTTCAGCTTGCGGATTGATACTTTTTTTCTTGTGAACGATTTTTCTATGGAAAACAAAAACAGGTTATTCGACAGATGTCAATCGATAAACTTTAGTCACAAATAAACAATTTATTCCTTTTTGTACTTTTACTTTGTTAATGGCGATGTTTTTCACCAAAAAGTGCTTTATTTTTTTATGAATTCAAGAGCGATAGTTCACTTGAAATTCTGTCAAATTTGTGTGATGAAGAACCTCCAATGGATGATAGAAATTCACCTTGACTGCCAAGGAGCTGCTAAATATAACACAATTTTGTTTTGTTCATCTCCGTTGGCGTTGGTCACTGACATTTCAGAACGCGAGATTCACAACAAAATTAGGAAATTGTGGGAAGATGTTTAGCAACATATTGCATTCGATTCAAAAAGGTTAGAGTGTTAAATCAAATTATACAGAGTAGGGTCTCTGCCACCGAAATATCCGGCACTTCGTCCTAGGGTTTAAACTAAGGAGCTGGCCCTCCAGGTTGGGGGGTTGTGCCATAAAAAAATAAAGGCACGACTAGGTCGCATGTATTTGCTCCATATGAACTGTTCGTTCCTATACTCGTATTGTTCAGATTTAAAAATTATGTCGAAAAGAGGTGACACAATTTTTCTTCCAAAATTTTAATGTCATGTCTTCTCGTATGTCTAAAATGACTTAGACATTAATTTTGAATAAAACCATTCAAGCCGTAACCGAGATATATGTAGCTAATTTCCCAAAGTCATTTAATAAGTGAAGTGCCGTAATTCGATTTTTTTCAGTCCTACTACAGGCCCCAGATATGAAGTATGATTTATAGATTTAAATAGATGCGGACAACTAACATCTCGGTAAATGATGGCTGATAAGTTGGGTATTAATTAGTAATTCAAATTAGATGTTCTTCTCTCACCTTCAACTTTAGTGAAAGCTAGTATTGTCACAAAATGCTTACCATAAGCAGTAGTGATAGCATAAAATAAAAAAATGTTAAATGTTCACTGAGTGCAAGGTATTTGAATTGAAAAGTTTATTTTAATTTTGTTCATTACTATCCATTAATAAATCTGGATTATATTTTCTGAACCAACTGGTTCATGAAATCATGTTGGTCCAACTCCCTAGCTGGCTGATCTACAAAATTTTACATACGAGATCACCGACTACAACCCACAAAAACTCGATTTAATCATAACTTCTGGGCATCCATTTTCGGACATAATGAGTGGGAAAAACTGGTAATGGGGTAAGTGGAAGTTCAATTTGGGAATCTCTTTCCGCCTCCCAGATCACAGTATCGTATTTCAGGCGGAAATAATGACGATTAAAGAAGTCCTGTCCTGCCTGAAATGTAATGTAATATCTGTTCAGCATATTAAAATTTTCACAGACAGCCAAGCAACAATAAAGTCCCTGGTATCATGCTCACTTCCTTCGAAGGCCGCTCACGTCTCTGATGGAAATGGCGAATCAATTCAACATTCACCTGTGCTGGGTGCCAGGCCACAGAGTCATTCCGGGAAACCTGAAGACTGACGAACTCACCAGAAAAGGGACCACAATTAAGAATCAACCGGAAAGGTATACTAATGATGGATGCAATCGGCAAAGCCAACCACATATGCGAGAATCTTGCGAAATGGCTGGATCAAAAACGCTTTAATCGATTGATTTTACTAATACGATCGCAGAGCAGCTACGTCATCGGTGTTCTCACGGGACACTGTACTAAAGGTCTATATGCTAAAAGCTAGCACTCTTTTCAAACGACTTTCGAAGGGGCGAAGAGGAGGAATCTGTCTAGCTGTGTCCAAAGTCAGAGAAATCCTCTGCTTCAAAAGAAGCTTTGACTACTTCAATTAACCCTTTTGATAGTTAGAATAGCGATAGATCCCATGGTATCATAATGAACCTCCTTTGGTCTAAGTGTGCCAACAACCACCGCACACAGTAGGAGAAGGAACTTGTGGCTCAATGGTTAAGTACGTGAACCACTGACCGGAAGACTTAGGTTCGAGTCGCAGAAACACCAACACGCTTTTTTCACTATTCCATCTATCGCGCAAACGTCTGACAAACATCCGACAGATAAATGCATTTATTTATTATTACTTCCAATAAGGCCCTTACTTAAATTTGCAGATTTCTGAAAACTATTTACAATTTTACTATTAATTAATTTTGATTTTTAATAAAACATAACCAGCCTTAAGGCGATAGTTATAGCCATATAACTCACCACGTGTATTCAAATCTGTACGCGCACATCAAACGCGATATAACGCGATGATTGACGCGATAGACTGTGATATATCGCTCTATCACTGTCTGTTGTATTCTATAGCTCTATCGGGAAATAGAAGGCACTGAAAAGTTAATCTTATGTGTAAAAAATTATCCCATACTATATGACTTGTGCAGTTTCAGCTCTGTAGGTCATTTGAGCGACTCGTAGCATTCGTATAGTCTATCGATATTGGTATCGCGCCGATGTGGGCTAGCCTTGAATCGTTAGATTTCCTTAAACAGAAACAAATTCACTATAAATGCCTTTTATAACGAAGTCATGAATTTTTAGAAATAATGGCGAACAGTCTGGCAATACTTCTATAACTTAGTGAATTTCTTTCAAGCCGAAATCGCTGCAATAAAACAAGCTGTGGATATGATGATTGAGGAAGATATTACAGGGCAAATAATCAATATCTATGTCGATAGCCAAGCGGCCATTAAGGCGTTTGTAAAAAACGACTGGATGTTATTTGAGCGGCCAACACGGTGACTCTGTGCTGGGTACTGGGCCACATGGATATCTCCGGTAACGAAAAAGCGGACGAACTAGCCAGAGAAGGTTCGCTTATAAGCCCTTCGCGGGCCCTTTTCGAGGCTAGTGTACCGCTCAGCACCCTATACAGGGAGATAGATATCGAGTCTAATGAGGACGCTAATGAACGCTGGTGTCGATTAGATACATGCACTACAGCCAAATCATTATGGCCAGTCTACGACAAAAAGAGATCTATCAATCTTAAAGAACTAAGTCGAAGGGATTTCCGTATAGCTATTGGCGTCGTGACAGGACACTGTGTGATAGGTAATCACGCAGCACCGCTAGGGTTACCTCATAACGACTATTGTAGAAGCTGCAGGGGCGTAGAGGAAATAGAATCCGTTTATCATCTCCTGTGTGACCGTCCAGCTCTGGCCAGCAAAAGAAGCCGTGCTTTTGGCAGATAATTGTTTTCAGAGCTGGATGAGCTAGGTAGCATTAAGCTAAGAACACTCCTGAAATTCATACATTTATCTGGGTGGCTTAGCCTAGCGGTCGAAGATTGAAATTTTTAGGTTCCCAGGGTTCTAAATATTGGGCACAATGGATTCATAGTGGTCTAAGTGAACTGTTGACAATCCTGTCAACAAGGGCACCCAGTTACCTAACCTAACCTAGTGAAAGAATTATATATCTATTACTTTTATTACCAATTATCCTTCATTTACTCCTTAAACCGTCAAAAAAAGGACAGATTTACCTTCAAAAATTAAGCGGGAAACTGAATTTATATCAAGAAAAAAAGGACTAGACCGCTTTATCTCTGTTTTTCGCAAGCGCTACATGCATTTTTTACACCTCAAGTAGAAAATTGAGAACGAACTTCAATCATATGGAAAGCAAAAAAGAGTAATTTTTAGTTTTTGTGTCAGATATTTGAAAGGATTATGAAGATTTCTGGAGCTCTCGGGTATCAATGAAACACTTAGTCCCTGGACTACGACCGTGTGATTTTTGTCTGACCATACTCGTATGTTCAAAAAATTAATGTCATGTCCCTACATATGTCGAAAACGATTTAGACATAAATTTTGAAAAAATTCGAGTAGATCATTAATGCAGCTAATGCCTAAATTGAGAAGCTTCAAAAATACGATTTTGAGGAATGTTTCGAAAGGATATTAAGCTAAAATTACCAACTTAGCAATCTTTTGTTAGTCCTCTCATATACAAATGTAAACAATTTTAAAGTCTTACATTACATAGAATTGAATATCTTTTGCAGATGTTATGAAGGTTATTTAGAGCATGTCCTACAACTATTGATTGACAGATTCTTCTGTCACTGCTAGTAATATCACCGCTTGCCGAAGATAAGCCTCCATTTGAACATAGAGTTCGCGACCAAATCTAAATGAAGTTTATTAATACGCGGAGTGTATTGTTCTATTATTTTAAGATAGATAATTTTAAGTAATTGGGAGACTCAGGTTCGAGTCCAAAAGCATGAACATATTTTTCACTGCCCCAACTCTCGCGAATATCTGACAAAGACCTGTGAGTAAAACTGTTGTGAAAAAACTTGTCAAAATTTCAGAAAAGCCTCGGGGGCATTAGACTGAAGGTCGATTCCAATTCATTCATGTGAAAAAGTATAGCATGAACAGCAGGAGTAGCTGCAAGAAACTACCATCGAAGCCTGTTCAACCATTATGATTAGCTTTAGAATCGTGGGTGGCTGTCGAAAGATTGAAAAGACTAGCCAAATGACATTTCCCATTTATTACTAACAATAGACAAAAAGTTCTCAATATGACTTTTGTCACAAACTTACCTAAGTTAACGATCAAGAATTGGATGGTATCTTGAGACGCGTCTTTCTCGGACCACTGCTACATACAATTCGATATTGCCATTAAAACTCCTCCACAATTTGTCTTCTAGGAATATTAAGAAAACGGATTGGGTGAAGTATAAGGCAAAATTGAATGATTACCTCAAGAACAACGTTGCCTTAATTCAGTCCCATTCACCACCTGATGTTGACCGGATGGCGAACATTCCATCCAGATAAACCTCCATGGTGGAATACTACATTGGGCGGCGCATGCGTAATGGTAGGAAGCTTTTTAACAAAGTTCAAGGTTTGGGTTCTGTACAAGAACAGTCTGACGAAATACAAGTCGAAATAGGAAAAACTCAGAGGAATACGTGGCACCTTTTCTGTGAAAATATGTGTATAGAAAAAAAAGAGCGACTCCTCTGGGATAAGGAAAATCTTATCCAAATGAACATCTATTATATCTACATCTACTATAAAAACAGACGGAAATTTGACCACGTCAAGCGAAGAAACTTTTTTACCTACTTTTGCATACCCGCTTTCGTGGTAATAGAACTGAGATAGACGACTCTATAGAAAGTTATAGAAGAGTCGAATTATCTGTGTTTAATGATATTGCCACTCATCGACTGCCCAATGGGCAGTGTACAGTTTTCATCTGGACTCGATGGAATTTTATCTGCTGAACTGCAGGAGGACTTTTGTATATTGAACCTTTGAGTTCACAATTCGAGGCGAAATCGGAATTTTCATTCTAACCCCAAAATTAATAGTACTTTACTAATGGCAGATTTTGTTAAAAATTGATTTTTCTTAAAAATCGAAGATTTTGTTTAAATTTTATTAGGTGCGCAACTAAGTTCTTAATAGATGGCTCCATCAGTAAGTGATGGTCGATTTTTACATATCCAAAACGTCATGAACCGAGCTTAGACATATGGTAAACAAACTGTTTTGACACATTAGCGATTTTGTTTTGGCGTCATATACTTTTGGTTGTGTGAAAATGTCTGATTTTGTGACAAATAATCTTCATTTGCGGGAAGTGTTGATTTTCCTCTTTCATTCGAAGAAAAAGGCGACTGAAGCGCATCGAGAGCTCCAAAAAGTTTACGGAGATACTGCTCTAAGTGAAACAACGTGCGATGTTGACGACCGTCCGCGTGAAGGAAGGCCAAAATCCTTCGAAGACACTGAATTGGAGGTATTGCTCGATGAGGATCCATGCCAAACGCAAGAACAGCTTGCTTCAGCATTAGGAGTTACCCGTCAAGCCATTGCATGCGTTTGGAATGATTCAAAAACAAGGAACTTGGGTTCTTTATGATTTGAAGCCAAGGGACGTTGAGCGTCGTTTTTTCGCTTGTGAACAACTGCTCCAGCGGCAAAAAAGGAAGGGTTTTCTTCATCGCATCGTGACGGGTGATGAAAAATGGATTAATTACAGCAACCCAAAGAAAAGAAAGTCATGGGGACTGCCCGGTCATGCTTGTACGTCCTTGGCCGAATATTCACGCTGCGAAGATTATGCTGTGTATTTGGTGGAACCAGGTCGGTGTCATTTATTATGAACTGTTGAAACCCAACGAAACCATTACTGGGGAACTGTATGGACTTCAATTGATGCGATTGAGCCGAGTACTGCGCGAAAAACGACCACAATATGAGCAGAGGCACGAAAAAGTGATTCTACAGCATGACAACGCTCGGCCTCACGTTGCCAAACCCGTTAAAACCTGTCTGGAAACGCTCAAATGGGAAGTCCTACCCCACCCGCCATATTCCGTTCGATGGCACATGGTCTGCCTGATCAGCAGTTCCGCTCATATGAAGACATCAAAAAATGGCTTGATTCGTGGATAGCTTCAAAAGATAAACACTTTTAGCGTAACGGTATTCGAGCTCTGCCAGAAAGATGGGAAAAAATTGTAGCTAGCGATGGGCAATACTTTGAATGATTCATTTGTAACCATTTTTTCACAATAAAGAACTTAGTTGCGCACCTAATAAAACTGAGTGATTTGCAAATAAACAACATATAGGTGCAAGTCGTACCTATTGTTTTTTCTGGGACACAAACCTTGATTCTCCTGTTCAGTTTAGTCTATGGACTAGCCACTAACTAAGCCACGATGCGCACATGCAAGGTATCAAAGGCGGATGAATATATCCGTGGTCGTTCTGAAAGGACAACTTTGTGATTTCGATCTCGTTTATATTAACGGTGTATGGAGGAGAAGGTACAACAAGAAACTATACGGGTTCGAATTCATCGCCCACGAAAGCGAGTACATGTAGAGCGACTGTACATCAACGCTCCGGCCAGAGTCATCGAATCCATCCCGGAGGTGTTATACGAAGACCTCATCTAAGATGGCGCACACACTGGAGAGAGATAGCTAAGGAACTGTCTAGAGAAACTCGTTGATTGAGGCGCAGGTCCACTCCGGACTCTAATGTCAATTGGTGTGAGAAAGTATCTAAATAATAGTATTGGATTTTCTGGTTATGTGCGGAGAAAACCGCAAAAATGTTTAACATATATTTTTTCAATACGTTTTGAGAATCATTGAACAGAAATCCAGATATTCAGTTTAGAGCTTTTATAAGTTAGTCTGAGGAATTTACAAATCCTGAGCATATGTATGATTCACAATGAATTGTGGAGAGGGAGCGTATCAACAAACAAATGTTTTTTTTTATACTGTGAGACATTATTAATAATCAAATGTTCAGAAAATTTGATAGATAGATAGATATTGTATACTATTTGTGAATTTGTGAAAAAAAATAGTCTGCTTACCATTCATTTGGTTGCAAAAGTAAATTTTCTCATAACATTTCATAAAAAAGTGGATTTAAATTGATTTGCATTTATTCTCTTTATGTGAATATAAGTAGTAACTCAAGTGCCGGCCAAAACAATTAGTGCGTTATTTTTAAAATTGTATTATTAAAGCTAATAATTGTATATTAATTACAAAAGAAACATTCACCCTTATTGCCGATACCATTTTATGAAAGCGGCACTAGGTAATGCAATAACAGTAGTAATAAACTTTCTTCTAACATTTCTTCGACTCGCCCTTAGCTTGTCAAAAACGGCATCAGCAATATGAGTGATTTTAAAACATGCAGCAACATAAGATAAATTAGATAGTAAACAATTCAAGCACATCTTGCATGCATTTAAACAAAAAATTTTAAATGCTTTGGAATTTTTTGTTAGTAAAAAAAAAACATGAAAGAAAATGTGTTTGTGAGTGTTTTATGCGAGTTAAATTTGAGTACATCGTCTTCTTCTACGCATTACCTGATTGAGTCGCGATTGGACCTTCCTTTTCCAGGGTTGGCGATGATCTCAAAACGACTACACGAGATTGATTTACATATCCAGGCATGCGTATTAATTCACAAGAATCGTAGATATTAGTTAAAAAAAAAAATAAATAAAAAAAAAAAATAAAAAACCAATATTTATAAAAAAAAAAATTCTGGTATAGAAATTGTTAAAATGTAGATTTCAGTTAGATCACGCGATAAAGCCTCAAAAAATCCATTTACATTCGTATTTTCAACTCAGTTGTTAGTTAAGTATATTGGATTCATACATATATTATTATTCTTTATTTTTATATTTACAAATTTTTACTGAACGTGTGGAAGAGAAAGAAATAAAGAAAGTAGATAATATCGTGAACTTACCGTTATCTTGATCGGGTGATGCGGCATCTAAAGTGTCTTGTTGTTCAGCATCACGTTTCGCTTGTTCAGCTGCGTCGGCTGCAGCTCTGGCCTCCAATTCATCGCGTAGACGTTGTCGTTCAGCTTCTTCCGCTAACTCCTGGCGCCGCTTCATTTCTTTGAGTTCAAACTAGGGCATACAAATATTATTATAACAAATTATCAAGACGGAGTATAATATTTTACCGTTGTTAGTCGCTCAAGCGCACTGAAACGTTCCTCCTGTGCAGCAGCCGACTTCTCGAATGCCTCGTGTTTTTTTATTAAATTCTCGACTTCGTCAATAGTGTGACCCAATTCAGCTGACAATAGATACGGTTCTTGTGCAATCAACCAAGCTTCAGCTACGGCAGCATCACGGGCAAATTGGTACACTTCCAAAACTATAGAAAAAGGAATTTGTTTACATACAACATCTAACGATGAGCGAACGCCTAATTAAAAAAGATGTACCTGCTAGACTAACTAGCAGAAAAACTGATTGGGAAGGCTTTAAAAAAGACGTTGAAGAACATACCGAACTGAGAGTATCACTTAGGACGTTTTCTGAACTCGAAATCGAAATTGATCGTTTTGTTGAAGTTCTGCAGCGCGCCGCGTGGAAAAATACTCCCTATCAAAGGAAAACGCCAATCAATCATGCCCAAAAATATCCACCGGAAATAAAAGAAATGGTAAGGGAGAAGAGAAAAGCGCGTAAAAAATGGCAACAAACTCGTGCTCCGCAACATAAATCGCATTTGAATCGCTTGTGTAACTTGCTAAGAAAGGCCATTATTGATTTTAAAAACCGGACAATACAAACCAGCATTGAAAGCTTAACAGCGGACAAAGATTCCAATTATTCGCTCTGGAAAGCTATAAAAGGCATTAAAAAACCGAAAATACAAGCGGCCCCAATCAAGAAAAATGACAACGAATGGGCCAAGAATGATAAAGACAAAGCAGAAGTCTTTGCCGCCCATTTAGAAGAAACATTTAAACCATTTGATGGGCAAGCGCTTGCTGAAAATGATAATGCGTCGGATATAGCATTTCACAATTACACAGTAAGAAATGCAAGGCTGACCGAACTTCAACAAGAAATAAAGAAACTGAAACCGAATAAAGCTCCTGGATACGACCTAATCACAGGAGAGCTTCTTAAATCGTTACCTAGAAAAGCGTTAGTCAAGTTTCTTTACATTATAAACGCAGCGATAAGATTAGAATATGTTCCGAGTCAATGGAAAGTCGCGGAAGTAATAATGATTCTGAAGCCAGGAAAACCACCGAATGATAAAAAATCGTATAGACCTATTTCGCTGCTGCCGATTATGTCTAAAGTTTTCGAAAGAATAGTACTTAAGCGATTACAGCCGGTTATAGAAGGATCTCTTATTCCCAATCACCAGTTTGGGTTTAGAACCAAGCACTCAACAATAGACCAAGTGCATAGAATAACTGATTTAATTGAAAAAGCTTACGAAGAAAAAAAGATTTGCTCGAGCATATTCCTTGATGTTTCTCAAGCTTTTGACAAGGTCTGGCATGAAGGCTTGAAATATAAATTACGACAAGTTCTGCCGGAACACTTATATAATATTCTAGAAAAATACTTGACGAATCGACTTTTCCGAGTCAAACACGGAAACGAATATTCGGAATTTAAAGAAATAAGGGCTGGGGTGCCGCAGGGAAGTGTCCTTGGACCGCTTTTGTACCTATTATATACTCGCGATATACCGCAAGAAGAAGGCACCGTCTTAGCTACATTTGCCGACGACACTGCCATCCTGGCAACGGGTAAAACGATCGAAGAATCGACTGAAAAATTGCAAGAAGCATTGAATAAAGTAAATGAATGGACAAAGATTTGGCGACTAGCTCTAAACGAAAACAAATCTGTTCATGTCAATTTTACTTATAAGAAAATAAATAATTTGCCCATCTTTTCAAACTCGGTTCAAATTCCGTTTGCAAACGAAGCTAAGTATCTTGGAATGACACTTGATGCTAAGCTGAAATGGAAATCGCACGTGAAGAAAAAACGTAAAGAACTCGAAACTAAATACAGAGAAATGTACTGGTTACTTGGAAAACATTCCAAGCTTAATGTAGAGAACAAACTGCTTTTATACAAGCAAGTGCTAAAGCCGATATGGACATATGGAATACAACTTTGGGGTTGTACCAAAATAAGTAATGTCAATATTTTACAAACTTTTGAAAATAAAGTGCTAAGATCAATAGTTAATGCACCGTGGTTTATTAGAAATAGCGATATCCATAGAGATTTAGGAATTGCGACAGTCGAATATGAAATCAAAAACTTCGCGCGTAAGCATAAAGACAGATTACAAGGACACGTTAACAATGAAGTCCTTCGAATTCTAGATGAGAGGAATCTACTGCGTCGTCTACAAAGGACTAAACCTTTCGATTTAACGCGATAGCAAGAAACCGCGCCTAATTTGCGGAACAAGCAGGAACTTTCAATGGAAAGGGACCTGCCAAACGATCTCAATACGTGAAAGAAAAACTGCTGGATAAGTCAAAACTTAGTTGTAGTATGTAATCAAAGAAATTTATCACGAAGGGAGGTTTTTTTAGTGAGTAAAAATCTCACACTACTATGAGCACGCGCTACCGATCCTCATAGTGTCTTCATGAAGATTTTTTACCTACCCTCGGAAAAAAAAAAAAAAAAAAAAAAAAAAAATATTGTATAATAGAAAACAGGTCTGGGTTAGGTGATTAAAATAAGGAATACAAAACAGAATAGCTGTCAGCCCTCCCAAAAGAGTTCCTAATTATATGAAATCTTTTGGATTTCTGAATGGATCGTATAATACCGCGATGTAAACCACTTATGGCGAACATGGTCGCTATGCTAAACTATCCTTATTTATTATTGAACTACATTAGCAATATAGGCGAAAGCCCTGGTAGCTAGTGCTGTAACATTATTGTAAATGTAAATTTATTTGTCTTTAATAAATTATAATAATAATACAGTATCCCTAATCTTTCAACCAAACCCTATTTATGTAAATAAAAACTATGGTCGAAAGACGTGTGTCTTCTAGTGCATTTTTAAATTAAGCACTCGCCTAGTTCGAAGTCTAGCATTAGACTAATGTTCATACAAACTCGTAGTAAATTCTATAAATATATTGGGTCAATAACTTAATTCGTGCGGTTTGCTAAGATATGGCGTAACTTGTATTATTCCATTGGAACATGCGTTGGAAAGCTACTGTCATTGTACGTCATTTCAGTATATGTCATTCATTTGAAGGGTAAACAACAATAATTTTTTTTCACTCAAATATGTCGAACTTTGTGCCTGAAAAAGTGTTTTTGCGGGGAGTTCTTCTTCATTACTTTAATATGAAGAAAACTGCTGCCGAAAGTCATCGTATTTTGGTGGAAGTTTATGGTGAACATGCGCTAGCTGAGCGAACGTGCCAAAAGTGGTTTACACGATTTAAAAGTGGTGATTTTGGCTTGGAAGACGATGAACGTCCTGGGCAGCCAAAAAAGTTTGAAGATGAAGAACTGGAAGCATTACTCTATGAAGATTGTTGCCAAACACAAGAAGAGCTCGCAGAATCTTTGGGTGTCACTCAAGCAGCCATTTCAAAACGTTTAAAAGCAGCTGGATATATTCAAAAGCAAGGAAATTGGGTTCCACATGAACTCAAGCCGAGAGACGTCGAAAGGCGGTTTTGCATGTCCGAAATGCTGCTGGAATGCTACAAAAGGAAGTCATTTTTGCATCGGATTGTTACTGGTGATGAAAAATGGATCCATTACGACAACCCCAAGCGCAAAAAATCATAGCCAAATCAACGGCAAAGCCGAATATCCATGGCGCGAAGGTAATGCTCTGTATTTGGTGGGATCAGAAGGGTGTGCTGTATTATGAGCTGCTAAAACCGGGTGAAACCATCAATGGACAACGCTACCGAACACAATTAATCCGTTTGAAGAGAGCAGTAGCCGAAAAACGCCCGGAATATGCGACCTGACACGAGGCAATAATTTTCCGTCATGACAACGCTCGGCCCCACGTTGCTATTCCGGTTAAGAACTATTTGGAAAACAGTGGATGGGAAGTTTTACCCCAACCGCCTTATAGCCCAGACCTTGCCCCTTCTGACTACCATTTGTTCCGGTCGATGCAGAACGCCCTCACTGAAATACGGTTCGCATCAGAGCAGAATATCAAAAATTGGCTTGATTCATTCTTGGCTGCAAAGCCGGCGCAGTTCTTTTGGGATGGGATCCACAAATTGCCAGAAAGATGGGAAAAAGTCATAGCTTCAGATGGGCAATACTTTGAATATTACTATTGTACATGTTTTTCTTAAAAAAACGCTCAAATTTTGACAAAAAACCGCACGAATTAAGTTATAAACCCAATACAACACAATATCTTTTTCTTAAAAAAAAAAAACCTTTTTAAAAATTTTAGTGTAATATAAACATAAATATGTTGCCGCCCACATCGCCATCATAAAACAATTTCCAATTATGTAGTTTCTGATTAAACTAAAAAGTTAATTAAATATAAAAAATTAAGCTGTGTACGGACCCCCCAAATCAAAACCGGTTTATAGGTCTTCCTTCGGATGCTCCTTTACACCGAAATACGAAAAAAAAAAAAAAAAAAAACGATGACGATTTCCAAACCCTACCAACAGTTACCACAAACGATGACATTATTCATATATGACATATAGGAATGGAAAAAATAGACGATAATCTCAAACCACTCTCATCATATAACACATCCCAAACTGATCGGGGCCTTGAATATGTCTCAAAAGACGTATTAGAGGCTAAGGCCATGCGGTCACGTGACCATTTAGTGATCTTTTCTGGCCTCCTTAAAGCAGACAAATTTTATATAAGGACAATCCCGTCCTACATCAGTTACCCACTCCACAAAAATATTCTTTAGCAAAACCTTCGATGGTTAAAAACTCAACACAAACTTCCCAAGTCCACAAAATACGAACACTGTTATTAACTCAACTTCCTCTCCCTTATCACTTACTCGCACATTTCAACTTTCCACTCCTTATCGTGCCACAACAAAAACACACTAATCAAAAACACATACTAATATCACCAACTCCGTCAATTTAATCATCTACTGACTCCTCCACTAACCTCACAATACAGAATTAACCCACATCCACTCTTCCAAACACATTTACTAATAACACTCCAACAATAATCCACTCCACCATATCGCCAGTTACACAATATCTCCTCAAAAGAAAAACAATACTTTATAAACAATGTAAAAACTTAACTACTACGAGTATAACTACAATTTGAATACTCAAAACCCAAATTCTGCCGTTTCATTAAGGCTTAAGACTCGGATGCTTCAACATCTGAACAACGGAGTCACAGAATTCCACACCGTAACTCAACCAACCCAAACTTTACACAAAGCCAATATGACTTTAAAGCTCTCCAGTGGGGTAACAAGTTTATATTAACAACTACGACGAGGTCAATATTCTGATCAAAGGAAAATCGTTCATTCTATACCACTAACCCCAAAAGCATACATGAGATATTTTAATACTATCCCTCACAATCTGACAGCTTACTGACGATATTATTTCCTAAACGTACTTTGGTACTCATCATATACATATACTAATAATAGGGAGCTATTTTGGATGATTTCGTGTTAAACCCGAACGATTTTAAAAGCATCTTTTCACCCACAGTACTACCACATATGTTGCTCTAACCTGTTATTCGCCATCTCTCTAACCACGAACATCTTGGAGTACTATAGATTAAATTCAGAACAGCGACCAATTATTATCACTATGACGCAGGTTCAGTTAAATCTGACGCTGCTCCCAATCCCAAATTTAAAACGGACTCGGCCGACTGGGTTAAGTTTCAAAGAAGGTGCCGTGGTCCAAAAAGCAATATGTTCTGCGCTAACTTTCCAATTTCTCAAAGCGCTCCTACCACAACAAAACAGTTTGTTCTTGGTGACATCCTGTAATAAAAAACCTTTTAGGACCAGCAAGTAAGATCTTTCAATAAACATCCTACTCATAGCAATAATTACCTACATAAAATCAAACACTTTATTTCGGAGGGAAAGGGAAATTAGCAAAGCTAAAAGCCTAAAGAATTTTACTTCAACGATACGCTCAAATTTGGAAGAAATCGAAGTAATAATAGGACATTTTAACGACGGAAATGACAAAATCGAAGATATTGTATACGACTATGGTCCGTGTATACAAAACGAAAGGTGCTAACGACTAATGGAATTCTGTCAATTAAACGAACTAGTCATAATGAATACAAGGTTGAATCTCCCCCGAAAAGGATGTATACATGGACCTTACCGAGACACGAAGCAATGGTAGTAATAAGAAATTAAATAACGGTTCACAAATGTAGTAAAAGCGATGTAGAGTCAATCCTGCAGTAGCAATTAAAATTAATTCAAATGAAGAAAATAGAGGAAAAGGATATCGGAAGCGATTGGAGCTAGGATTCCTAGCCAAGTAAAAAAATAAATAAAGAAATCTCAGCACCATTAGCCGACAGCCAAGGAAGGATTGGATGATCACAGAGATTCTAACACTACTGGAAGGAAAAAGACAGAATAAATTAAACCCCACCAGATACAAAGAGCTAAACAGGGTTATCAGAAAGAAAATCAGAGGACAAAAATGAATACCTGCAACAACAACATAAAGAACTGGAGAGATTTGGCCGAATGCATGACAGCTTCAATCTTAATATGAAGGTGAGAGAGATACTGGTTATTGATAGATGGCGAGATTCTTTGGAGCAAGAAAGAGAAATTGAGAAGATGAACAGAATATATCGAAAAATATTTTTTGGGATGAAAGCGAACAAATTCAGCCATATGATGGGTCAATTGGACATGACATCTTAAAGGAAGATGGCATAAAAGTGTTAAACTAAACTAAAAAGAAAAAGGCAATAGGCCTGAATGAAGTTCCAACTGTAGTGAGTAGAGAATTTTTAAAAATAGACCACAAAAGGATCTTCAATAAACTAGAAGAGGATATTAGACATAATTCCATCTTAGTTTGGCTTCTGAAGCGGCTTCGACGCACGTGAGTATTGTTTGCCCTTAATATGACTGTGCAAACAAGCCTAAAGATTAATAAAGAAGTTTTTACTTGTTTTGTGAATTATGAATAAGCTTTCGGCAAAGTACAACATAGAAAAATGGCGTGTGGTTGATTTTACGTGCAAACGGATATTCGGAAATGGTAAAAATTTCGTATTTAAACGTGAAAAAACTTGCGTGCAAAGATTTGGATACGGCGGGAAAGAAAAATTTAGTGTCGCACCGAATCTTTCGGAAGTGATGAAGTGCAATTAAACAGTAGTCAGATCAAGGGCAAATTTATGAACTACGAAAAATAATACAAAATAATCAAATTCCTCCTTCGTCAAGCGCTCCATCGGTCACTGAAATCGAAAACATAGCGAGTCCGCTAAATTCTCCTTATGATGAAATAAATTTCTCGGCATCTACAACTAATTATGTATAAAGAAAAGAAATTGCTGACACAATTTCTGAATTCGATCCAACCAATGACGTGTCCTTGTCCATGGAGCAATTCATTGGGTGTAAATAGTTCTATTAAAGCATATCAGCGGAATGAGTTAGCCGTGGAACAAGTGTTTGTTGTTAGTCGTGTACAGTTACATGAAGGGAGTTGCCAGGGTGTGGCTTGACGCGTCAAAAATTCTTTAATTGATGATTTCGAGTACCCTTGAAGCTGGCATTAACTTTAAAATAAGGAACGCGGTACGTGCCACAAGTGAACCGATTATATAATTCTTTTTTTGTTTATAGTTTAAATGAGTCAGCGATAATTAAGTATACTCGAGAAGGCCTAAGACATCGCGAACTAAAAACAACAATCGTTGCATTATGATTCGAGTCCATGAAACTTATGCGTGAAACACTTGATGAATACTTAAAGAATTTGCAATTACACAAACCACCGTTTATTAGATCCGATGACGCGAGATTGAAGAACGAGACAAAGACCCAAACTCTGAGAAAACGGGAAGTGCCAATACGAAAGCTGTGACGTGTTACAATTGCTCGGAAAAAGAACATACATATATCGAGTCAGTAGTCATACAATCCAACTAAAACCTTTTTAGTTGGCAATGCCAGATACTCAAACTAAAAGATAAACGTCGATCTGATTGTTGACAACATAACGCGAACCATTGATTTATATTGTACACATGCATATGTCGTCAATGATGAACTCTTATCAACCGAAGTACTACTTGGACATGATTTATTCGAGAACGTTAATGCAGTAATTCAAAATGGAAACCTTATGTTGAAGTCCAGCAATCCTCATGTAGTTTTACCTAGGGGTAAAATAAAATGACCAATAGTTGATAACAAGATTAAGTGAAGAAGGAGATTTATCCGATGCCGAACATTGAGGAACGACTACAAGAAGCCAAACGATATAAATATTTCATGATGCTAGATCTAAACAACGGTTACCAGTAGAAAAGAAAGATGACATTTTTTACTACATGGATGACATTTTAGTTGATAGTAATACAGTTCGCGAAATGCTTGACTGTTAAAACGAATATTTACTATATTGCGTGAATCGAATCTAACACTTAACGTATCAAAATGCTAATTCCCTAATCAATCCATCCAGTTTCTGGGTCGCAAGTTAAGTTCGAAAGATATAAGTCTTGTTACAGTGAAAATGTTATCTATTCAAAATACATCCACACACAAACGAACTTAACCGAGATAAGACAATTCGTTGGCCTAAGCGGATATTTCTGGAAACTTGTTCCAGAGTACACTATCGTTTCCGAACTGCCCAGCAAGCTCTTGCGTAAAGACGAACCATTTGTATAGGCTGACGATCAGGAAGAAAAAATATAATATATATTAAAACAAGGGGATAATAGGCTAGGCGTTAGAGACTAAGAAAAAGGCCCGATTCGGAAATAATTTCCATAAGGCTTGAAATGCTCTCAATCGTTTCATTATAAGTCATTGAACAACATATCAATTTTTAACTCTCCGGAAGGATGTGCGTTCGTTGCCGCATTGGAAAGTAGGGGTCGAAATTAGCTTTTTCACGAATATCTCGCTAAACGTTAATTTTACGAGCAAAAATGTTAGGACTTTTATAGTTCAGTAGTGATTTATTAGAATAGAGAAACAGTTCTTTAAAAGGATTAATAGTTTATAAGCCTTTAACGAACTAGGCACGCAGACACTGCACTTCTGAATTACGAATTTCATTACAATTGTACATACTCGTACGAGTATAATACCGCATTTTGCACACTATACTTATGTACATACATATCGCTCATTTACTTGAAGACTGTCTGTCATAACTCAAAAAACGCGATTTTGTAAAAAAAAAAAAAAAGCGTTTAAAGTTTTCAATTGACTACCACCTTGCAAAAAAAAAGAAGAATTATTATAATTTCGAAATTAACTAGTGAACTATTATACAGTGCGTTTCATATTTATAACCCACCTTTCAGTTAGTTTTTTTAAATTCGAATAAAATGTAAGAGCGACTTCGAGCAATAGAGACAATTGAGATAGAACACATTTATAGCATGACGTCAGTCAACAATACCGTTAGTTTTTGTATTTTTTTGTTTTTACGACGAGAGAAGCATTTTAAGAGAGAATGTCGTATTTGGATATGTAGTAATGCGTTTCATATTTATAACCCATTTCACAATAAACTCAAGTAGCGAGAACTACAGATCGTAGAACGGTATTTATTGTGTTAAATTCGATTGTTTGTTCAAAATGCCACGTTGTACGTCATTATCCGACATTGAAAAAGGTAAAATTTTAGCTTTAAAAGGTGAAAACCATAAAGTAAGTGCGATAGCTAAAAGAATCGGTCGGAGTCCTCGTGTAGTGAGTCATTTTTTGAAAGATCCCGAATCTTATGGGACTGTGAAGCGCAGTGGAAGAAAAAGAAAGCTCACGGAAAGTGATGAACGCAAGATTGCTCGAGCAGCTAGCAATTCGACCTTGAGTTGCACCAAACTTGCTGCGTTGGCTCAGGCGAAAATTTCAAAAACGACGGCTTGGAGAGCAATTCAAAGAAATCCAAACCTAGTCCGGTCCAAAATGAATTGCTGTCCACGTCTCCTAAGTCGCCACAAAACCGCTAGGCTGGATTTTGCCCAAAACAATAAGGCTTCTGATTGGACAACTGTAGGTGAAATCGTTGTTTTTCTTTATTTGAATTTCATTAATAATATTGTTCTAAATTTGGATGGACCGGACGGTATGCACTGTATGCGCAAGGAACCGAGATATTTCTCAACGAGAAATTTTGGAGGTGTTTCGGTTATGATGTGGGGTGCATTCTCTTTAAGAGGGTGCTTAAAAATGCACTTTACATCTTCAAAGATGAAGAGTGCAGACTACATTGAGGTTCTTCAAAGCAGTCTAATTCCTTTTCTGGCCGAAAATCGACAAAAAATTGGATTTTTCAGGAGGATAATGCCAGGATTCATACCAGCACTGAGACAATGAGTTGGCTTAGATCAAATTCAGTTGATGTGATGAGTTGCCCAGCATGCTCTCCTGATCTAAACCCAACTGAAAATATTTGGGGCATTTTGGTCAGGCGAGTATATGCCCAAGATCGACAATTTGAATCAACTGCAGAGCTGAAGCAAACATTTATTGCTGGAAAACTTGATAAAATCTATGGAAAAGAGGTTATTTGAATTTATTTTGGCTAAAGGATCTCAAATAAATTATTAGCCTTTTTCATTGGTTTTCCTATGTTAAGAAACTAAAACATGGGTTATAAATATGAAAGCTTGAATTCATAAAATTTCAGTAAATCGCAAATATATATTCTCATTAATTGAAAAAACCAACTGATTTTTATTTCAATTTACAATATATCTGAACTCATGATAAATATTTCCAAAATGCAAAACAGGTGAAATGTGTCGTACATTTTCAGCTATTTGAAAATTATAAAAAAAGGTTATATATATGAAAGGCACTGTATATTTAATATACCCATAAAGGTAAATCTCGACAACAACTAGTCATTTATGGTTTTTTCCTGAACGAAAACTTTCTCTACTTTGAATTGTGACGTTATTGTTGCAAGAATATCAAATGAATTGAGTGTTATAAGTTAAAATGTGTCGTTATTATTGAAAAAGTTTGATTCAAGTAAAATATTTCAAAAACTCAGTCAAAACACGAAATATGCCGCTTTTTGAGAAACCCAAACGAACAAAAGTTGGACATATGAAATGAATAACGGCATATTTCTATTCTAACGCGGAGAGTATACAAAGTATTAATATGAAATTTTTACACAATGTGAAGTATGATAAAACGAATAATTCTGCATTATCAACTTAAAAATCGTGTTTTTTTTTTGTTATGACAGTCTTGAAGTAAATGAGCAATATGTATATTGACGAATTTATGGAGGTATTACCAACCCATCCTAACAAAAACAAAATGATATGGGAACAAATAAAAATGTGAAATTTGTGTTCTCATCTTTATATATACAAATACCTACCGCGTGCGGCATTTATATTGAGGTACTCCAATATATTGAAACAGTTAAGAAAAATAATAAAGATCACATTTGTAGTGAACTAGAAGTTGTTGAGTGATCTTGGATGCTGTTGGTTTAAAAAGTATCCTTGTTCTTTTTTTAGGTATTAAGGTATACTTTAGAGACAGCCAATCCAAAGTATGTGTTCATCTTTTGTCTGATTATTTTTTGGGAACTTAAGCGTTTCGAAAACACAAACGTGCGTACGTATGTTTGACTTTTTAAATTGAATATAAACTCATTTTTCTCGGAAACTGGCAGACATAGGAGAAAAACACTTATGAACAATATTGTAGGGAATAAAAGGATAAATTGTTTGTTGACCTTGAATGTTCTCAAATAACTTTGGTTTTAGACCCATTTGCTGATACTAGTCATAAAATTGTGTCTTACATATCTAAGTAATACTTAGTGCTATGTTGAACTTAAACCCACCCAAAGATCATCATAGCTTATTTCCAGTTGCTGGAAAATATTTAAGTGCATCTTAGTGCTTAGAAGTTTAACTTACTGATATTTAAGACTTACTTTGTATTTCGTGCAACCCGTTAAGTATTACTTAGGTGTGTAAGTGATACTTAAAAATTTAAGACTTGTATCAGCAAACGGGCCTTAATGATGTGGACGAAACTTAGTCTTTTATGTAGGAATTACTCGTATAACTTTTCAGACGGCAAATATGAAGAACACGTAAGAGTAACTATTTTCATTTACAAAATAAAGAACAATTATAAAAACGGTTAAATCATTCTTATTAAGAACTCAATTTATGTTTCTCCATAATCTGTTGACGTAACCGTAATGAGTATTCGTAATTTTAATTCGTTTATCTCATTAAATATCTTAAATATTACATTCTCTAATCCACTTTTTTGTTTTCGATTCGTTATTGCGGCTTTATCATCCTCATTTTCCGAATAAAATAACAGAAAATTATTCCAACGAACGAAGTTACAGGGCAAAGAAAGACGTCGCATCCATTTTCCTTCCCACAAAAGTATTCGTACTTTTCCTTTCCTTTTGTGGAAGGAACCGAAAAATTGTTCCGTATACCGTTAGAATAATGTGCATTCGAATTTTTCTGACTTAATCATATCATTTGCTAAACAACGGTGCAATCTATAATAAAGAGATGTACTGATAGAGGTGAAGTTGAAAATATTCCGAGGAAAGGTAGACCACCAAAATTTTCAATTTTCGAGAAATGGCAAATAATTCGGAAAGTTAAGCAAAATCCACAAATTAGTGCATCTACTATAATAGTAGGCTTAGCTGAAGCTAGTGGATACAATGATAGTTCCGAAACTGTACGTAGAATTCTACACAAGAGTGGATACAAAAACAGGGTCGTTCGACATAAACCATTTATCTCCAGTATAAATCGAAAAAATTATAATGAATTATAATGAATTATTGCTTGGCTACTTCGTGAAGAAGAATACTTTTGTGGAACAAACGGCAAACCCCACAAGCGGACCAGTAGGGATGCAGTAAAGTGGGAGGGTTGTGATCCTTCTACTCCGGATCATAACTTCGCCGTAAGAAGAAGAATATGAATGTTTTTTTTAAAGTCATGTTGTTTTTGTACTGATAAGAGTTTAGTTGCGTTTTTTCTGTTAGTGTATTAGGAATGAATTAACAATAAATTAAACGCGTGGTCTATTATTTGTGTTATGTGAACTAACAAGTGAGTATAGGCAAATTGCGAATACTTTTGTGGATCACTGTATGTATGACTATCAACCAAATATATTTTTTATTTATTTAAATGGTAAATCTGTACTCACTCAATTGCAAATTCTCCCAGCGTTCCTCCCACCGGTGAAGTAAAGCATTTCGGCTATTGGTCAACTGCAATAGACGATCCTTAATATCAGCCGATGCGTAGTGATTCCTCGACAATAACTCTTTACCCAGCGATAAACAAGCCGAGAAATTGTCCTCTCTTGTATCGATTTCTGCCTTCAGACTTTGATGGTTGTTCATTAGCAGTTCAACACCCGACACATCGCGTGGCTTCTCCGATGTGTTCATTTGCCGCACGACATCCTCCATCCAAATCATCAATATCCTAACCATATTGAAGAACCGGAACAGATCACCAGTGTCGGCTAGCTTCATTTTCCTAGCATCACACATCGCTTGGAGGTTAGACCATGCTTGCAGCACTTCCTGTTCCCGGTTTGTGATCTCCTTCGCCTTATCACCGGCATACGAGTCTTGCAGTTTAGCTGATTCTTCTTGGATTTGTTGTACTTGTGAGTAGAGTGTCATTAGGTCTTGCATGAAATTGTGATGTTTGCGTTGTAGGGCTGATACCGAACCAGCATCACGTCCCAGTTCGTCGGACACTCCGTGCTGTTTCTCCACGATTCTACTGAGAACGTCCTTGCAGTCGTGGAAAAATTTATGCAACTCCCTAGAGGCTGCCAACATTTGCGTGCGTGTTTCGATAAGCTCCAGTAGATCTTGCCATGATTCATTGAGACTATCCTTCCATTCAGCGATTGTGGCTGCATCAGAATGGCCTGCCTTTATCAAATCATCAGCAATGCCATTTGCCTTGGCAACGCGCTCCCCACCCACGGATTCAGTATCTCGAGCGAATTCCTTGAAACGCTCAGACAACAAGGTAACATGATCGTAATCTTGACCTAATTCGGAGGATCCAGCGACAACTTCACGATCTGTGATCCACTGCTCCAAATCATCAACTTCTCGGTTTAACATGAATAACTGGAGTGCTTCATTCAACCTCGCACGTCTTTCGCCAGCCAGATCTTTGAGTCCAGCGTACAGTTTGTCTAACTGCGACTGCTTTACAGCTACACTATCTCCGAATGGAATATCGTCAGTGGTCAACTGTCGAGCGACCTCCCCCAACTGACGAATGGTGTTAGCGTAGTCTTCCACTGATTGTTCAAGATTCTCATGCTTTTTCATAAGATTCTGAGCGCTAATCTCATCTTTGCCACGATCCTCAACCATCATGTACAACTCTTGTTCACTCATCCAAGATTCGGCCTCCTGGGCATCGAAGAAATACTGCTGTACGCGCTCCGACTGATCCAGCTGCTTACGGCGGTTATCAATGGCGTCCTTGAGTTCTTGCCATTTCTGGGTAAGCTCCTTGATGAGATTTTCAAATTTATCGGCGTCCTCGTGGCCCTCATCTATAAGCTTTCTGCCATTGGTGCAAATAGCCATGATCCTAGGCTCATGGTTATCAATTTCTGTGGCCAGTGATTGGTTTTTCTTTTTAAGCACGTGCACATTGAACAGAGAGTTGCCATAATCTGTCGAGTTTGCAACTGGGAGCTTCTCGTCGATCCACAATTTTTCATCCTCAACATCGCGACAGAATTGGAAAGCTTCCTTTTTCTTTTCCAGCTGAATCTGACGCTCAACCAGAGGTGCTTTAATACGCTCAAATCTTTCCAGGACGGCAGTTTTCTTCGTGATAATTGGTTCGATTTTTTCATCTGGTACGGTCTTTTGAAGGTATTCAGTCTGCTTATCGATCTCTTCAACTTGGCGGGCTTTGACAGCCATCTGAGTTTGGATGACCTGCTGTTTCTGCATGAGGATGTTGACAGAGGTCAAATCGTTTCCTGTGTCGGCATTTACAATCTGTTTCTCAAGATCAGTGATGTACGAATCAATGTCATCGCATGTCTGCTGGACGAGAACCTCACGGTTGGCATCAAAGAGCATAGCTCCTTTCTCCTTCGTGTGGGTCTCCAGATCTTCAAACTGCTTCGAGAGCTCTTGAAGTTTCGGTGCAATTATCTCCTTAAATTCTGGCTTCTCTTCCATTAGATCCTGAGCAGCTTTCTCGGCTTCAAAAAGTCGCTCCTTGTTAGCTGCAATTTCAGCCTCGAAGGCTTGATGACGTGTCCATTTGGAATGAATTGTCTTAGCACTGCGGTATGTCTCATCTTGGGAAGTGACATACTTCTCCTGCACCCATTCGGTGAGTTCCTCTAAATCTTGAAGAAATTCATGAAGTTTTACTTGATTGCGGAGTTTCTCGTGCTGTTCGATAGCTCTCAGGCGGTTACCATCACGTCTCTCACCAATTACTTCAGCTCTCTTGTGGATTTTATCTGAATC
This sequence comes from Pocota personata, assembly GCA_963082735.1. Taxonomy (NCBI): domain Eukaryota; kingdom Metazoa; phylum Arthropoda; class Insecta; order Diptera; family Syrphidae; genus Pocota; species Pocota personata. Next base: position 84,129,140 of record OY720430.1, read on the forward strand.
AAAGTGCTCCTTATCAACTAAAGTATCAGCCACTTGAATGAGAGTATTAATCTTGTCATCGTTGGCATCCATTGTAGTAAGGAATGCTTCGTGGCGCTTCAATTGATTTTCAGCTTGTTCTAAGTTAACTGGAGTATCATCCTTGCTGAGGAAATGCTCCTGCTGACTTAGCAGTACTTCTGTTTGACGGGCATCTCTATTGAATAACTGCTGATCCAAGCTCTGTGATAACAATACCTGGCGATTCTCCCACATCTGGTGAAGCTCTTCCCATCCTTCTTTCAGCGCGTTCAAACGTTCCCTCAAGAACATATACTGTGGATCTTCAGTGGTTCCTGGTTCGGAAGTCAACCTCTCTCCGTACTCCATCATATTCTTGTAATCCTCGGTATAATTATCAATCTCCTCACGAATTGATTGATGCTGATTAAGAAGTTTTTCAGCCTCTGGAAGAGATGCAGGTGTATCTTCGGAAGCAACATCTGTTTGTGTCTTAGTCAACCAAGTCTGGAAGTGATCCAAATCACGTAGGAAACGATGCAAGTCTCCGGCTTCTTCCAGTTTAGAATCACGATCTTTAAGCATCTGGGTAAGTTGCTCCCAAATAAGTTGAATTTGTGCAATGCGTTCGCGTATTATTCTTGCCTCTTCTGGGTGATCCGTCTCAATGCTATCCGCCTCCTTGCTCAAACTAGTCAGCTTGGCTTGGATGGCAGCCAAATCTCGTTCCATTCCACTCAGGCGACGTTGTAAAGTCATCACACCTGTTAAGTCCATCTCCAATGAATCGGTTTCAGTTAGGATTCTCTTCTTATCTTCAATCCAGGAGATGGTTTCACGGCATTCAATGTAGAAAGTTTGTACTCCATGAGCTGACTTCAGGTCATCTCTCTTTGCCTCGGCCTTCTCCCTCAAGCTCGACCATTCCTGGTTCAGATGGTTTTGACGGCCGAGGATCTCATTCGAGTTAGGGTGCTCGACATGCAACAGTTGCCTTGCCAACTGATTCACAACAGCAACTCTCGAAGCATTTGCATTCATTTCCTTGTCGAATCCATCATAACGATGCTTCATTATTTCAACATCTTCGATGTCTTTGCCAGGAGTCATGGTGTCCAACATCTTGGTTTTTTCGTTAATCCATTGTTCTACTCCATCGGCCTCCGACATAAGTTTGTATAAGCTGAGAGCGTCCAACAAACGCTGTTTCCTCAATTTAGCTAACTCAGACAACTCAGCAAATCTAGAATCAATCGCTTTGGTCCGCTCAGCTACTTTATCCTTCTCTGGTTGGTTTAGTGTCAACTTATCTGCATTTTTATGCAATGCTTGGATAGCTTCTTCATAATTGGCCAACTCGTCGGCAACCACTTTGTGTTTCTTCAGCAGAGATTGTACATTGGCTTCATCTCGACCAACGTCTTCACTGGATACCAATCTTAATGTATCCAGCATGCAGTTGTCAATATCATCTGCATCGGCGAACAGCTGGAAGTACTCAACGGCATCTTCCAGTCTCTGTCGTCTATATTTTGTGAGATCCAACAGATGATCCCACTTCGACAGAATCTCCTTCAAACGATCCTTGATACGATCAGCTCCAAAGTGTCCTTCGGTTATCAGCTCAGCTCCAACCTTGGCAACATTCTGCAACTGGTTGTCATGTGATGTAATTTCTGACTCCAATGCCTTATGCTTACTGAGAAGCAGATTAACTGTGGTTAGGTCGTGACCAACTTCATCAGTGCTGACAATTTGCTCCTTCTCCTTAATCCAGTTCTCTTCATCTGCCGTATCCCAATAGAATTGCCACAGTTTGCGGCTTTCTTCTAAACGACTGCGTCTCTCTACCGCCAATCGCACCAACTCAGCGTAAGCATCCTCCAACTGTTGTACACGGCTAACAATGATCTCCGGATCACACGGTTTGTACGAGTCTGGATCATCACTAAGGAATTTCTGGGAATTCTGTACCACTACTTTCACACGTTCTCCCAAAACATTTATGTCTGCTTCCACTAAAGCATGCTTCTGCAAAAGATCCTCCACACCCATCAAATGCTTTCCATAGTCATCTGTAAGCAACAACTGTTTGATCTCTTCCATATTATCCAAGATATAGAGCATTTCCTGGAAGTTCTGTTGTAATTGCAGAGAGATCTCCAATCGCATGCGACGAGCACGCAATAATTCAAGTAAATAGTTCCACAGACGCATAACATTTTCCTTCCTCAACAGTATACGCTTGATGTCATGATACCTCTCCGCTTCGAGCTCATCGCAGACGGCCACCACTGCTTGAACACGCTCCTCATAAGCAAAGATGTCCGTCTCAATAGCCTCATGTTTTTTAGCTGCCGCTTCAACTGCTGCCAAATCAAAGCCAAAGTTATCCTGACTCACTAACCTTTGGTTCTCTGAGAGCCAAGTTTCACGCATAGATGCTTTGCGATCAAATCGCGCTGCTAGCTGCTCCAATTTTTCCTGCCGAATGAGTTCCTCACGCAGAGCCAATTCTCGCTCATGTTCAGCCTTCTCTAATCGCTCCCAGGCCTTATTGATGTCAGAAATCATCTTACCCTCCTTGGGAGTGTAAGGTTTCTGGTTGTTAGCCCTCATCTTGGACTGCAGTGTGAACAGTAAAACCTCCAAATTGCCCTTCTCTACAAATTTAGGTGGCTTCTCGACTGTGCGATAGTTGGAAAATTGCGACAACTGGCCCTGAACACCTGTCAGGGAATTTTCAAACTCACGATCACCTAAAGACAAAATAGTTGTCTCAATCCACTTCAGAAGATCACTGGTGAAACGTTCATAGTCATTGATCATTTTATCGTTTTCCATGGCAATACCGACTACCTTGCCAATGCGCTTGCCCTGCACTGTCTCCTGCTTTAACTTGCTAAAGTAGTGGTAGTATGTGACCACGTAGGTGATGATAGATTTCTCGTCGGGATGTTCGACAAACACATCTTCGGCATCGAGCAATTTAGCCAACCCGAGTTTATCTTCGGCCACATTGAATGCAGTGTTGAGATTGTGAATTGGATTCGATTTGGAGAGTTTCTCGAACTGAATCAGATCCGGACGATGTTTGTGAATAATGGCATTAAATGCTAGACCATCACGCCAGGAAGTCGTGAAGTTACGTACGTTAACATTGTGATAGCCAGCAGTTTTCATTTGACACCACAATAATAGAGCATCCTTGGCAGATTTGGTTTCCTTGTTGTCCACCTCTTCGATGGTGATATCTTGAATCTAGAAAGATGTAAAAAAAACTATTTACTAGTCTTGACGCAAGAATAATTTTTTGTTTTAATTCATGTTACTTTCAGCAAAATAAGAATAAGAATAAATAAGCTTTATGAAATAACGGTTTACGAACGTATATGTGCGATAATACAGAACTGAAGAAGGGAACCTGTGCTTTACTTAGTCAAAATGTTCGGAAATGGTAGTGATCCGAAAATCGGATTAATATATCCGAGAATCAAACAGCTTTATGTTGCCGGAAATAATTCAGTTTTCTATATGAAAATTGGCACACGAATTTAGAATATTTCATTCGCTTGCGGATTGGTTAATTTTTCTAGTAAAAAGAGAAACAAGTTAAAGTTATTTTAATGTCAATTGATAAACCATAGTCATAAATTCGCATTTTGTTGATTTTGAAAATTGGTCTACTTTACGAGTACTGATGATATTTTTTTTTGCCAGAAAGGGCTTTATTTTTTGCGGATCCAAGTCTGCGGATCCAAGAGCCATATTTCAAATGAAATTATATCAAATTTGTATATTAAGGGGCCTGTAATGGATTTGCATTTGTTTCAAAATGGTTAGAGCAGTGGTTCGTAACCGGAGTCCCACGAAACACTGACACTTTTAGCAGAATTTAATTCAAGTTTTTCGAAAGTATCCCTAATATTTGTTTTGAATTAATGTTTTCTTTTTTTACAGTTATATAATTTATGTTCTTTTTTTTTAAATGAAAGGTATGTTCATGGTCTTGCTTATTGTTTTATGGTCTCAAGCATTTTGGTGTTCCCCAAATTTTCCTTCGAACCAAAAGTGTTTCATTACTTCGAAAAGATTAAGAACCATTTTCGAATAGTCTTGAAATTCAAAACAGGACAGAGAGTAGGGCACATGCTTCGTATGAAATAATAGTTAGAATTTGTAATTAACTTCTTTCTAAAAGAACTCTCTAAGCGGAAACGTCCGGTGCCACGGCTGACCAAATTTTTAAAATTTTGTGAATGTGTGCTCTATTTCGTTTACTAACTTGTAGTTCTTATCAAAAAGCGGATAGCAGAGGACACTTAAATATAAACAAATAATTCAATTTCAAAGTTTCCTGACAAATTTTTACAAAAAAATACAATAGAATTTATTGTAATGACATGTGAGATTCGATAGGATTAAAATCTTTCATTTAGTACTTAGCAATCTGTCACACTACAATTAAATGTAAAATTAAATTTTATTATATTTACCTGGAATCTCAAAATAATTGTCCAAATTAGTCCCAAATTCAACGACGCATTACCATCCACAATATCATGCGACCCTATATTTTCCAAATGCACCCGTTGATCTCTCAGAAATTGTAACGCTTTGTCAACATTCTCCAAACAGTGAATTCGCATTTTACCCTTTGTCGGTTTCGGTAGCCTTTCACCAGATAGCACCTCTAGTAGCTTAATTAAGTTCTTACCATCTCGCATATCTACATAGAGATCAGCTATTCTACAATTCACTCGACACAAATGAGAGTTAACCCATTTAGTGAATGTCTTCTTCTGGACTGTTTCACGTTCAACGGCAAGGGCTTTGATGCGTGAACGCTCGAACAAACGTGAACTGGAATTTCCTCCATCGTATTCGTACTCGTCAATATATTCGGAGCCAGGCCCCTGGCTAGGATCCCAACGAACAATTGATATGTCCGTAGTCATGTTTTGTATGTTTTACGGTCTAAACTCTAAAAATGTTATTCTCTCTATTTTTTATTTTTTGTATAGACTTCGTCGCTACCTGCAATATAAAAAAAAATACACTGTTGAGATATTGTGTTGTTATACAATATATTGTATAAATTATAATTTTATTAGCAAGTTTTATGTATTCACAAAGGTCTGTTGACGTGTTATCTTTAATTGATGACGTTTGCAGGTGGTTAGAATTTTTAAAGAAAGACAAATAAGATTTGAGGTACTACACCCATTGTGTAATTGTTGTCTCAGCGAATATTTTACGAAATCTTTGTTAATGAATAGAACTCGAATGCTATAATAGAAATCGCTTGTGTGTAAAGATTTAGAGACTTATTCTTTTTCAATTTAGTGTAGATACATTTCGAAAAGAACTATAAAATTGTTTCTCTGAAGCAATACGTAAAAAACTGAAGACTTAAATTTTAATTTTTCTGGAACGATACGTACAAAAAAACCGGAAAACATTTATCTGTGTGATAAAAAATATAAATAATAAATGTGCGATATTTTAGGATCTACACGATAAATCAATTTTTTTGCAATTTTTATTTCTATTAAATTGTGCGTTAATTTTATATCTACTACCGTTTTAAAATGTGCTGTTGCGTTTAACGGGGAATCGTGCAATGAAATAATGAATGAAAATGTGCTATTAATTAAATATTTTAAGGTTTCTTAAAATCATAATTGCGGTAAAATAATGAAAAGAGGGTAATTTATAGAAATGTGCTCATATTAAAAAAAAAAAAAAAAATTTAAATAATATTGCGGACGACCATAGTATTCAGATTTTTTGTTTTCTATGGTATCCTATATGTTATATTAGTTATTTTGATGCTAAGTTTGTAACAGAGATAGACTAGGTTCTGCAAATTATATAATATTTGTGTTACATAAAAATCCCGATGAATTGGTAATTATATTCTCCCCGCGTGGTTGCTTTTGTTTTTGTACAGTTTTCGTTTGTTTTCTATTTTATTATGACTGCACGGCGGTTTTCATTCAAAATAGCATTCGATATAACGAACGCTTCCACAGTGTACACTATATAACATTAAATACTAAAAAATCCTATATTATTCATTTAACACTTAATACATCAAAATATCCCACATTAACGCATAGTATCAAAATTTACACAAAATACCTCACTTAACACTAAACAGTTCAAAGTATCCCAAGCTCCTTCAAAATATCACAATTTACAGCAAATATATAGATATTACATTTAACAGTAAATACCTCAAAAAACCCCAACGAAGTACCTACCCTATTTTACAATAAATAGCTACGTATCAATAAATGACCGTAAAATGTACCAAATATCCCATTTGACACTAAATAGGTTAATATATACTAAACTACAATAAAATATCCCAATTGACCGTATTTATCACTAAACACCTGCTCCATGATACACAAAATGGTAGGAAACTTGCAGACGATTTTTTTGGGATCTCTACTTGCACCTTCCTGAAAATATTCTGTTTTGAGATTTTGATCAAACTGGACATTACTATAATAGAGAAACTTAAAAAAGTGGATCTCTCAATTCTGTTTGTCGGGCTGTCCGTCTGTGTATGAGATTTTCTTAAAATTCATATCTGGTATCAGTGCTTTCATAATTTTAGGCGAAATCGGATTCCCATTATAACCCGCCACCCCCTTCGGGTAAGGGTTAAGGATATACCCGTATTCCTACGAAAGCCTGTCGTAAGAGGCGATCAATATCCACCCTTCATATACCGGGTGTATACAAATATGCAACGATCAAATCGAAAAATATTATTACTAATAAGGTCGGCTCTTCGAATTCTGGGGATGGTCATTTATTGCGCTTATGCTACCCCTTTTGTTAAAAGCTCAAGGGTATCAAGATATGTACCACCGCGATCTCAAACAACTACGTGCAAAAAAAGAAGACCGACGACACCGGAAGAGTCGGCGCACGAACAACGGACTTCAACGAAAACTAAAAATGAAATGCTCTGCGAAGACTTGGGTGTAGAAAAACTTAAAGCCAAAGACAATGCTATGATGAACACGTCGCAACCTCGAAATGGGCCTGCTTGGAGTTCAAAATGTACCGGGCAAGTCATCTATGATGCGGACGAAGAGAAATTAAGTCGTGGAACTGACTGGATATTATAGAAAAGAGCTGGCAAGAAATGGAAAACCGGTTTCTCACCCGTAGTCGCAACACGACACGAAGTAATGCAAAATAAGTCGGCAACCGCCGCCAATTAACGTGATCGGAATTGCGAACTACAACCAACTGAAAACCATCTTGAAGACCTTGTTGCAATCCGATTATACTGTAACATCGCTCAACAACAATACATGGAAAACCACCTCACGTTTAGTCTCTCATAAACTAAGTGCCAAGAAAATTCAAGGTAGAGAACTACACAGGGCCAGGTCTAACAGCTCGCAGCCACTTGTGCGCCGCACGTTGGGATCTACAGTTTAATATCATTTTCAGAAGGGCAGTTTTTCAATTAAGAGAAGCTTCTTATGACAATTTTACTCTTATATGTTTGTCAAACATTCGCGAGAAGTGGGTCCGTGAGTATTTTGATTTTGTAGTTTTGAATCTTGAATCTTCGGCTCAGTGATCACGCAGTTAACCACTGAGCCACAGCGCGCACGACTTAAAAAATATACACTTCAAAATTGTAAATGCTGTAAATATCGTTAAACGAGAAAAGCAACAATTGGAAGACCAGGAAACTACGGTTAAGTGCGGTCTTCCTCTTTTTATGCTAACGTTCGATAAGACCGAGAATCTAGATAAAATTTATGAAATCATCAATATCGTAGTCTGCGTACGAATGTAAGATTAATCCCACAGTGCAAGCAAGTGAAATGCGAAGGTATTCTTGCGAAGAATAAATAAACTTATTTTCAAGAGGTTAGTTAAAATCGAAAATAATTGCCGTAACAGGAGCACTTCAATGAGAACATGAATATGAAACGAATGCTCAAAATACTAACTTGGAATGCAAACGGACTCTTACACAAATTGAAAAGTTAGAGATATTCATAGGAGAACAAGATATTGATATATGCTTGATCTCGGAAACCCATATGAAGAAGGAATCGCGTGCAAATATAAGAGGCTATAGTGTTTATACGGCTTGTTACCCATCGGAAAAGGCGAGAGGCGGATCATCTTTGTACATAATAGACTCTACCAAACATTTTTAAGACCTAAAATTAGAGCTGGAAACTATGCAAGTAAGCATAGAACACTTAAAAAATATACATTATTTCTTTACTATTCATCTATCTATTGTCCACCGCGATGTGCGCTTGAAAAAATGTGTTTTTACAAATATATTCAACTCGCTTAGACCGAATTTCACTATAATGCGAAGCACACATCTGCGGTTCAAGATGCATCTCACAAAAAGGTAGAATGCTCAATGAAGCGGGTACGGAGTACAGTGTGACTTCCATTCGAAACCGTGGTATCAGCCGGGCAAACCGACACGCTGGCCGGCTGATACCACGTAAATATCGGAGCTAATTCTACCAATTTCATAAAAGTTGAAGAAAGCTTTGATCTTTTTCTTTGATTTCTTTTCCTCTGACAATTGTTTAGTCATTCTTACAATGACAACCAGGAAAGAAATTGAAGAGTATATTGAACTCAACGTATTAAAACGTCCTATAAACTTGAAGCAGAAGTTGATTGCCTCGTTGAAATCATGCAGTGCACGGAGTGGATTAATACTCCTTATCAAAGAAAAAAACCCACAAATTGCAGTCAAAAATATATCCACCAGAAATAAAAGAAATGATAAAAGAGAACAGAAAAGCGCGTGAGAAATGACAACAAAGTCATGCTCCACAGTATAGAGCACACTTCATTCATTTGCGTAATCTGCTGAAACAGACTATTAGCAATTTTAAAAACCGTATAAAAGGTACTTAGTTCGAAAGATTGACAGCGGAAAATCCAATCCAATTATTCGCTTTGAAAAGCTGTAAAAGGCACTAAGACCTAAAATCTTTGCGCCGCCAATCAAGAAAAATCATGACGAATGGGCGAAGGGAGACAAAGAGAAAGCGGTTATTTTTAATTCTTGCGGAAGTCATAATGATACTAAAACGGGGAAAACCGCCGAGTAACAAGAAGTCGTATAGACCAACTTCGCTTCTCCCAATTATATCCAACATTTTTGAGAGGGCATTACTCAAGAGCTTACAGCCGGTTATTGAGGGACAAAATCGTATCCTTGATCACCAGTTTGGGTTCAGAAGCAAGTGTTCAACCATTTGCCAGATACATAGAATCACTGACGTAATTGAGAAAGCTCTTGAAGAAAAAAATATTTGCTCAAGCCTGTTTCTTGATGTCTCGCAAGACTTTGATAAGGTGTGAAGGCTTGAAGTTCAAATTACGACAGGTTCTGCCGGTACGTCTACATAACATACTGACAGCATATCTCGGGAATACTCTTCCGTGTCAGAATCAAAATTTAAAGAAAGTTAAGCTGGCGTACCGTAAGGAAGCGTTATTGGTCCGCTTCCGTATCTTCTACATATATACCCGTGATATACCGCAAGAAGAAAGCACCATCTTAGCTACATTTGCCGGTGACACTGCTATCCTAGCAATAGGCAAAACGATCGAAGAAATAACTGTAAAACTTCAAAAGCTCTCTGAATAATGTACCTATAAATTAATGTTATACCAGTAACACAGGTGATTTTTTCCTCTTTGACATACGCGCGCAAACTTTTAATTGCACTTTTCTACTAAATAATAGATAAAATGTATGATGAATTATTGGATACGTATGCGAAGAACAAATATTTGTTGAGTTTTTGCTCGAATGATAGAATTAAATATTTGTTGAAGAATTGCACAAAGAATAAAGCATGGGTAAACAGGTAGCGACCAAACCTGCGAAAGACTTAGTTTTAGCCACCAATGGTTTACCAACTAAGCTATCCGTATATTAACTTTCAAAATAGATTTATAGCAGAATATTGATGTCCGTATAAAACTCAAAAGAACCGAACTATGATCCACACACTACTTGGAGCTTAGAATCTCGATCATCACCTCTTAAAAAATATGTGGCACTAACTCTTGGCAGTAAATTAAACTGGAACCTAAATAATGAAGAAAGTGCGAAAAAATGCAAGATTTGTAAGAAAAAATGCGGTCCATGCCCAAAGATAATATACTGGCTGTATACAGCACTATTTAATAGTTCAGGCAAATTAGATTTGCTTTATACTGACTCCGCGAAAAAATCAATATCTCCATTTTAAACGTAACACGGTGCCTGTGCCTGTCTTGTAGCTTTTGAATCGTTAGACTTAGAAAGCTGAAATTTTGTGTGCGGTGAACCGACAACAATTAGCCATATTTTCGGGGGGATTTTGGGGGTATAATTTACTCCAAGAAAAAAATTGTTTGCAACCCAATATACTTATTGAATAAAAGCCAGTTCTAGGAAATTCGAAAAAATTTTTCTGGATAGTTTGTTGAACAAAAAACGTAAACAAAACAAGGAAAAGGATTATTCTGACTATGGACATCCCCAGGGGACCCAGAATTCACATTTGGCTTCAAATATGCCCATCGAACGTGGAAAGGTTATTCATTATCTCTAACTCCACAATCTGTCGATTTCTATGGATGACTGACCCACACAATAACAATGTTTCCTTTCTCATTGCGATCAATATAAAATAAGTAGAGGCATTAGAGAAGGCCCGTAACCTGCTGAGGTTTTCCGCTCCCCTGGTCCAATGACTTAGACGAAGTCGATGATACCAACACATTGTTGGAAAGCATGAGCATCGACAACTTGATGTATATGCACGACAGCGCCCTGCGGTAGGCCCCAACAGATATAGTGTTCCTGCAACTCCTTCCTCCTCTTTACCCCACATATTAAAAACACCGCGTTGTGCAGGGCAATCAGGCTCAAAGGGTCTGTGTACTGGACTGCAATGTTCTACGGTCATTGCAATATTCTGGATTCGCTACGGACTGAATTGGTTGCGTTTCCTACAGATTATATCACATAACTTCAAGCTAGATTTCATTACACAATTCCCTACAAGGGTGAAATGGAAGTACGGTGAGGAGGTGAGAGATTTCGACACAGCAATCTACACCAACGCCTCAAAGATGGACTGTGGTATCGGTGCGGGTGTCTACTCGGAATCTCTAAATATCTCAAAATCAAATCCCATCGACTCCCGAATTCTGCCAGTGTCTTTCAGGCAGAGCTACTGGCAATCCGTGAAGCCAGTCGATTGAGCAAGCATGATACAGAAAGAAAAATATCGCCATTTTTATAGACAGTCAAGCCGCTATAAACGCCATAATTTCTGTCACTATTATATCATGAGAACTAGTACAAGAATGGCGGAATGAGCTAGCCAGTCATCAGCTCAGCATTAATATGTTCTGGGTCCCAGGTCACACATTAAGGGGAACGAACGCGCCGGTGAACTGATCAAACGAGGCTCAGCTCTCCCCAATTAATATGCGGAACAAGTATACATTCACCCATTTTCTCTGCAACTGCCCGGCACTAGTCAGAGCCAGTCAACGTGCATTAGGTAGCACCTTCTAGCTCAACGCCGAAAATCCATCAAAATTTGTTGAGTAGTTTTTGAGTTAGATGTGTGAGAAGAATGATTCGAAGATTTATAAAACTCCCCCCATGTCTCGTCACCGGTAATGATGCCATCGATAACATTTTGACCCAAAGAAAGCATTTCTTTAGCGACATCAATCCGATGCTGCTTCTGCAACAAATTCAGCACTATCGGCACAAGCGCGCTTCAACTCGTCTCATGCCCAAAACATCGTGCATAACGCTCTGCACCGATCCCGACGAGACACCAAGATAGGCTGCTATCTCCCTGATGCTCACACGACGATCTGCGAGGACAATTTTCTTAACTTTTTCGAGGTTTTCGCCAGTCATACTGGTGGATGGACGACCGGAACGAGACAAATCATCAACCACAGTACGGCCCGCTGTAAACTCTTTGTACCACTCGTACGCTTGTGTTTTCGACATTGTCGAGTCCCCGTAGGCTACCGTTAACATTTTTAACGCTTCCGCATATGATATTTTGTTAGAAACGCACAATTTCAGCCACTCTTTGCTCAACTAAATTTGACATTGCGAAATTAGCAGAATACAACAAACACTGACTTGTTTACAAAGCTATCGCACAAACTCCCGACAAATTGCGCTCAAACAAATATTTGAGCGCCAGATGACAGATGTGCAAACCTAAAAAAAAAAAAGAAGCTTTTAACAATATTTCAAGCGCGGTTTGTTTAAATGGGAAATTCCGGATACTTTTTGATCAGAAGGTATGTACAATTTTTCAACGTGCGAATGTATTCCCACACTCCTCAAATAGTAAGATTTTCGATTTTTACAGTTTTCTAGGTTACAGAATGTCTCAAAGGCCATTTTGTCTTCCAATTTATATATAGCAAATTTGCTCACAAATGCATTATTAAGTGATAATAAAACCAATTTAGCAAAACAAATTTTCAGTACACTTAACATAGCCATATTTCGAAATTTCGTACCATATCCTAGTTTTTCCGAAGTGAACAAAAATAGGTCCATTCTGTTTAATATACATAGGTGGAGAGAAAGACTTATCTGGTAATCTGGAATTTGCTTCGAATATTGCAGCTGGTATATTAGGCATTTGAGGGTGGCCGTGGTGTAGTGGTAACATCATCGCTTGTCACGCTGCAGGCTCACGGTTCAAATTCTGATGTCACGAATCATGTATTTATTTCACACGAAATAAATAAAAAAAAATAGTGGTGTGGACATTAGGACTGGAAAAAAATACTGTGAATCATAAGCAACGACAACAATAACAAAAAAAAAATGCTCCCCAGTTATCTGGACGCCACCCTTGGAGTTTACTGAAACTTAATACCACCTGGGTTTCAAACCCACTACACCAATCTTTCTTTCTCTCTCCCTCACTTTCTACAAACGCCCATACCCTGAAATAATTTAAGGGCATTCATATCCCCTTTGGCGCTGTAGTATTATTTACTTCACTTTCTGATTTGCAGGAATTTTGCAGCCCGTTTATAGAGACTTTATTCAGAAGGTGTTGGGCACCGTAAACCAAAAGCCTTCACTCTTCCGGACAGGAACCGCACAAGTTGTGTTAAACCAAAGTTCTTGTTTCGGTTAACTGATTTACTTGGAATGAAGGAGCACATTTCAAGTAAAATAAGGTGCTAAAGAAAATAAAACAATTTACAATCTAATTATTATTAAAAATATTTTTAAATAGCAAATATTTGTCTGGGGGTGCGATAATGGAGAAGGAACTACCAGACTTTCAAGAAGACATGTTAGGGAACCCAAAAATATGTTTTGGATGAAATCGATAGCTAGCTGCCAAGTTTCAAGTCAACATACTCGTACATCCGAAATGTGTTGAAATTCTGTGCAACTCTACGATTTCAAGCTGAAGGAAGTTACTAACAAGTAATTAGGCAAGACTTCCTTGATGCTGTAGGGCGACCAACCAACGCTTACAAAAACATTATTGAGAATATTCTCTGATGCATATAATTTATAGGCGGCTGCCAAGTTTCAAGTCAACATACATCCCAAATGTGTTGAAATTCTGTGCAACTCTACGGTTTCAAGCTGAAGGAAATTACTAACGAAGAATTGGAAGTCACTAACATGCACAATGGCGAATGACAATTACCCCTTAACGACCTGCAGTGAGGTGTGGTATAACAGATACCATTCTAGTAACCACAACCATAGATGTGCACGAAATCTTAACACTTAATAGCCACTTTGCCGTAACGATACATAGGTAACGAGAATGGTTGAACATAATAAGGCTCCTGCTTGCAAATGTATCTACGACGCCAAATTTTGTCTGTATACTATTACACACCTGTTTCGCATTGCATTTACTTTAAGTAACTATACTATCATTTGAAAGACGATTTCTTGATGAACTCCGTATATAAGAAGCATTTTGAAATTGTACATATTTATTGGTTACATATCCAAAAGGTTCAAAATGAATATCGAACAGGTAGCAAAATACACAAAATAAAAACGTCTGATTCATTTGTGAAGAAGTGTATAAAGAGGTATAAATTGTTAAAATATTTTTTTTTTCCAATTTTGACTTTTTTTGAAGAAAAATTGTATTTTAAATTTTAAATCTGAATTTAATGTCTCGCATTAATAAAAAAAAAAAGATTCGAGACTTAGTGCATACTAAAGCAACTCTGACCACTTATTAACGACCCAATTAAACAAAAACGGAAAGAAAAATTAAAAGCTCTACGCCACCGGAGAATTTTTTTCACTGATGAAAATTGTTACTGTTGAAGAATTATTCAATAATCAGAATGATATCAAAAAATAACAGTTTACAAATTTTCCATACATGAGGCGCGTACTGCGATCGATGAGTGGCCAAAGAGAACAAGGTCTGTTTTTCACATGTTACTTCTTAATAATCAATAAATCTGTAAATCTGCTTCTGCTGATGATAAAATAAATTCCTAAAATCGTTATTAGTTAGGCGATCGTAAGTTGCATTTAAAATATCGTAGTAATAAATCAGATTTAGCAGAAGTCAAATTCAGGACAGTTATTTAGATTAATTTTCATATTTTCGTTATATGGGCAAGGAAAGAACGGGCCAAGAGAAATTGAACTGTAGTCTCCTCATCTTTGTAGCTTCTGCAGAAATCATGACTCTCAATGCCCAAACTATGTTCATGCCTGCAGATCCACACGGTGCCTGAGCAGAAGCTTTAACCTGTTATGGTAAAGGTTTTGATCAATATTAGAATATATTTACATACAGGGGTGGCAAGCTTATTAGCACACCCAACGATTTTACATATGTATGTCTTTTCAGACAATGTGAAAAATCTTTCTGTTGTACTTTGCGTCAAACTATTTGTTGGGTGGATGTCGATTCGTCACTCCAGTTAACAGAATTCCAAGACGACTGAACTTTAGATACGGGGCTTCTGGCGATTAACCTTCGATTAACTTGAACAACCTTCTGCTTCTTAAGACTTTGACATTCCCGAAGATTGTTTTTAGTAGCCGAGAACTAACAGTTCTGGACGATTCGAATTGAGCTATGATTTTCATTGAAGTGGCGAAACTGTCCTTAAAAGAATGCTTGACTATCAAACTGCACCCTCGAACAGCCGATGATTCGCGAGTTTTTTGGAACTCCTTTCTTCATTCGTTGAACACTTTTTTTTCATAGGTGTTTTTAAATCTTAAAGAAACATTCGAAGAGCAAAAAAGATTCGAAAAATATTATTACCTGGATGTTTGGGTGTGCTAATTAAATTGTCAAACATAAAGAGACACACTTACGGTACAACTTGTATATCACGAAACGGTGAGCCAAATTAACCATTCTTGTCACGATTAAGTAATGCTATTGACACATTTTTAAAGTCTCAAGCAATTGGTAACTTATAAGTAGTATCCGGCCGTTAAGATTCGGGCCTAAACAGACACCGAATTTCAGCCCAGATATTTCGGCCGAAATTATCTAATCGACTCGTAAGAGTTCTTAACAGTTTTTTGCGCAAAAATATAAATGTTCCGCAGAAGATCTTTATAACAAATCATCCCCTAGCAGCAAAAACAAAAAAAAACGAAACTCCAGCAGAGAAACGACTATCAACTGGTTCGGAGATTCCAAGTAGATCTACCAAAAAACAATTTGTTGACATCGTTTGACAGCGGAAAAGTTTGTCTTAATATTATATACATATATAATATTAATAATATGTTGAAACATTTTTTTATAAAAAAAATGGCTTAAAAATAAAATAAAAAACACTTTTGTCAATTTTCCACAACTTAGTATGCCATGTCCTTGCATGCATATATCAAATCTTGTTTAGATATCGGTTTTCAACTAAATCGAATAAGTCACATATCTGAGTCAATTTTCAAAAATTCGATAAGTAAAACCATTAGCAACGTACCGCTAATTTAGGGGTTCGAATGAAAATTCTAATTTTGCGTCAAATTGTGATTTTGAAGAAAATCCGTAGAACCATTTATGTACATATACACAGACAAACAGACAGAATTGCGGAACCCAATATTTTGTGATTTTCCATTATACAATAGTAATACCAAGATTGATAAAAATCTCGAGTTCTAATTTTGTTCACGAAACCAATACTTGCCCTTATATGTATGTATGTACATACATAAGTACATAGGTGAAATCAGTGTGTTGATAAAACACTAATTTTTGCGCGAAAAGCTAAACAATTTAATTGACACTCGACAAAGCAAGCACAAGGGTTTTACAGATATCCGTTGCGGTAGTACAAGCACAAAATGCTAATAAAATCCATGATGGTTAACAGACGAACATGTACATATGTATATAATATCCTGCACGAAAGGCCGGAACGGTCATGACCACAATTATCTGAGATTCGTATTAACTTTATAGACTATCTGGAAAAAAGATCAGAGGATGTTATAATACAGCTTTACTCGATCACGATTAATTGATAAAAAAAAGGCTTCATTTGGAGCAGAAAAAGTTTTGTTCCACCATGACAATGCACCAGCAACGCAACTGCAACTGTTATTTTTTTCGCCCCCTGTGACATCTTTCTCTTTCCAAAAATGATGAGATAGCTCGGTTGATTTGAATCGAACAATGAGGTCATCACCGAAACAAACGCCTATTTAGCAGTGTTTTTGGAAATTGTATTTTTCGGAAGGCTTAATGAAATTGGAATATCATTCGGCAAAGTGTATTGAACTAAAAAGAGACTATGTTGAAATATGAATTGGATTTTGGTCAAAAACTAAAACTTTAGGTCGGAGAAGAGTGGGAGTGGTTGAACCATTTATGTACATATGTACATATACACAGACAAACAGACAGAATAGCGGAACCCGATATTTTGTGATTTTCCATTATACAATAGTAATACCAAGATTGATAAAAATCTCGAGTTCTAATTTTGTTCACGAAACCAATACTTGCCCTTATATGTATGTATGTACATACATAAGTACATAGGTGAAATCAGTGTGTTGATAAAACACTAATTTTTGCGCGAAAAGCTAAACAATTTAATTGACACTCGACAAAGCAAGCACAAGGGTTTTACAGATTTCCGTTGCGGTAGTACAAGCACAAAATGCTAATAAAATCCATGATGGTTAACAGACGAACATGTACATATGTATATAATATCCTGCACGAAAGGCCGGAACGGACATGTTCACAATTATCTGAGATTCGTATTAACTTTATAGACTATCTGGAAAAAAGATCACAGGATTTTATAATACTGCTTTACTCGATCACGATTAATTGATAAAAAAAGGCTTCATTTGGAGCAGAAAAAGTTTTGTTCCACCATGACAATGCACCAGCAACGCAACTGCAACTGTTATTGTTTCGCCCCCTGTGACATCTTTCTCTTTCCAAAAATGATGAGATAGCTCGGTTGATTTGAATCGAACAATGAGGTCATCACCGAAACAAACGCCTATTTAGCAGTGTTTTTGGAAATTGTATTTTTCGGAAGGCTTAATGAAATTGGAATATCATTCGGCAAAGTGTATTGAACTAAAAAGAGACTATGTTGAAATATGAATTGGATTTTGGTCAAAAACTAAAACTTTAGGTCGGAGAAGAGTGGGAGTGGTTGCAATCGACTCTGGGGAGGAGCCCGGGAAAATTCAACTATTCGGGAATGCACAAGCGAAGTCTAACTCTTTTAAGTGCTGCGAGCGCTTTGTCTCCTTTTATGAACATCAGTTTATTTTTTTTTTTTTATTTGTAACTGATCAGATCTTTTTATGTTCATTTTTTTTTTTCAATCACTGAGTACACAAAATTTTCTCAAAATGTCATCACATTAAAATACTATGAAATCGTCATCGGAGATGAGTCAATGAGGTGGATCCGCTCCCAAACGACACTAACACTATTTTCATTTCCCCACATCATTTAGCAGGTACTCTATTGTTAACAAGTAGATCAAATGTAAATACTCGGACTCCAGTTCAAAATCAGCATTTAATCCAATCTGAAGTGACAGGGCACAGTCACTAGTACATACCTACTTTCTTTTAGTTGTACCCGATTTTTAATTTATGAACTATGCACTTAATTCCAAATGGCTTCATGTTTTAGGTCAAGAGGTAGGTTTCCAGCTAAAAGAGCTGTTTAGACTGCTATTCTAAACCCAAATACATTTCCTTTATTATAAATTCTAGTCCTACTCAGCCAAATATGAATCCATACCATAAACAAACTTAAATAGAAAAATATGTAGGTTACTAACTAGTTAGGTATACTACAATTATTCACTTCCAAAAATATCTAACCAAACAATACGCGCTCCGCTAATCAAATCACTCAACTCTCACGGACCCGACTGTGTCATGCATACATACATGAATAGACTCTACATTTGAGAAAAATTAAAAAAATTATTAAAGAAAAATAATAATTGAAGAACAAGTACCTTATAAATTAATCTTAATGTCAGTGTACACGACTTGACTACATATGTATGCATGCATGCATGCATGTATGTATGTATGTATGTATACCCGGTACCAGAGGGAAGTGAAGAGAGCAAAAGATGACCTAATACTAATTAAGATCAATTCAATTGGGCATTGCTAGCTACATTTTAAACTGGTGCTATCGAGAGATGGGGCCAAACAACTTCCTTTGTCTCTTTTTTTTTTTTTGGTACAATAAAAAGAAAAAAACTTAATTACAATTCTTTCTAACCAACTCAAAGTATAAAAATATACAATAGTGGATGTGAATGATAGCGATGATAGTGATGATATAATACATTACCTACTTAGAACTTTTTTTTCACTCTGTCCCGTTCTCTATAAATGCTATCTCCCTCTCGCCCACACAAATGTTTGCGGAAAAAAAGTTTTTAAGGGGAAAAATCTAAAAAATTACTGAAGCTCCTTGCTTTTTGACTGTTGTCGAAAAAACAGCGATTCGAAGAAAATTAAGATATACAAACATCATCCCTCTCACTCTGCACCAGTAGAATGTAGAATTGATAAATTTTCTTTATCACACGTAGGTTTTGATTCGGTACTATCAATCAAATGGGTACGGAAGATATTAAAAAGCCTTCTAACTTCATATAGTTCAGGTCATTATTCTACCTACAATGATGTCATCGAATTTGTTTTTTTCCCCCCGTGTTTTCCTATTTTGTTGCTCTGTTTTCCAATTGTTCCTCTCCTATTGGACTAGGGCGTTGTCCACCACTATTTTTTTTCGCTGCACCTTTTAACACTGCAACTTACCGATGACAGAAATTTCGTATTTCACTTAGCCTTTCAAGGGGGCACAAATGTATCTTTCATTCAAAGGTATCTTTGTTTTTAGGGAATCAATATTGTACAGTTTAGTTAACCACTTTACACACAAGGGCACAGATATAAGATATGGATTAGTAATTCATTGGTAGATACCGGAGTTGCGTACTTTCTCGCTCTGGAATATATGCACTGAGAGAAGAAACCTTGCGACGATTACTAAATTCGATAAATCGGCTGAGTTTGTATACAACGCACTGTGACTGTGAGTGAGTGACCGATAATTGGGCCGGTTCAGTTTGTCTAAGCACTAGGATGAATTGCATCGCTTAAGCACTAATCGCTTAGGGACCAACCGAACGGGTTTTGCAATCATTTTTGTTTTCCACTACGCGATGATCATTTTTTTAAGTTTTCCAATAACCATTAATTATTTGCTTACAAATAAGAAATGCAAATGACGCACTATCAATCTGAGATCAAAAAAGATCTTAATATGCCAGACGGGAAATACTTACCGCTACCGCTTTAATGAAGCGAACTTTTTACACGCACTAAAATTCATGAAGCGATGCAAATAAACGAGTATAAAAAAATGGCGTTCAGTGAGCAATTGCTTTTATGACTTCATGTAAGAAAAATAGAGGACGATGGAAATGGAACGATGAGATTCGGGATGTGTTGCGAAAGACGAGATTTTCATTGAACGACAAAGCGAACGCAACTCTTAAATTATGTATGTCGCTCCTATTGCCTTTTTCTATAATTTTGTTCTGTATCTAGATTATTTTGTGCAGATCTTGATTTCTTGAGATATTGAGCAAGTTCTGCGCCTTCACAGTTGGCTGAACTAGCCACACAGTGGCTTGATTTTGTACGACTTGTCGATAGGGAACGTTCCGAATTGTATTTTATACATTCATTGCCAATTCGAATTCGGAACTTTCCCTGCAGACAAGTTGAGAAAGCCATACAAAACCAAGCCGATTTCAGATTTTTGGTGCCCAATCAAATATGAGTACAAGTTTATTTGTTAGTATTAATGATGATATTTTTTCCCCCTCATGTCTGATAGGAATTTAACAAGATGAACATAAATTGAAATGGCTTTGAATTTTTCTTTTTTTCTTTTCCTTAATAATTCGATATGTTGAAATACCAAAAGAAAGTCAATTCCTATTATGAGTTAGTATGTCGAAGAACGTAACTCGCCACGAAATCTGCCGCGCTGAAGAACGCAACCTAAAGTCGTAATTCGCTATAAGAATCAAATGTAAATTGTAAAAACTAATAAAATACCAAACCCATGGCCCATGTATGATACCAACTATACTGGATTTTCCAGTACCATACTGAATAAATTTCCATTCTGGATTTTATACCGGAAAATTTTTTTTTTTTTTTTTTTTTTTTTTTGGTTGCGCCTGGAGGTGCAGGAATCTTCAAAAGATACCAATGGCCCGTACCATTGGTTATGCCCGATTCATATATCTGACCTGATGATTCATAAGCGTCTGCCAGTATATGCCTACGGGCTAAACCTCACCCCCCAGAGAGGCACTATGAGAACCGGCCGCTCGTGCTCATAGTAGTAGGAAATTCGTTCCTCTCATTTTTTCGTTTTGTGGTGACTACGACTAAGTTGCCTTAACAAGTAGTTTACGCTTCTGTAGTGTTAATCGCGTTAGGTAGGTAGCTTTCCTGCGAAGGCACCTACTAATACCGTCATTACATGCGGTTTTCCCTTACTGCGCCAGATCGTACGGTCTTGTTCTTTGTAGTCGGCGCTCGAGGTTTGTCACGTTCAGAGTACGGATTATTTCATTATTGCAATGATCATGAAGGCGAGTACGAAGTTTGTGAGCAAAGTTTGTTACTTCATCCCTCACGGTAGCAATTCCTAGATCTCTGTGAATATCACTATTCCTTATATACCATGGAGCATTCACAATTGCTCTTAGTGTTTTGTTTTGGAATGTTTGCAGAACAGTCATATTGCTTGGCTTGGTACAACCCCAAAGTTGTATACCGTATGTCCAAGATGGTTTTAGCACTTGCTTGTACAGAAGCAGTTTGTTGTATACGCTTAACTTCGAGTATCTCCCGAGTAGCCAGTACATTTCTCTAAGTCTGATTTCGAGCTCGTCGCGCTTCTTTTTAACATGTGGCTTCCACTTAAGTTTTGCGTCTAGTGTCATTCCTAGATATTTTGCCTCGTTTGCGTACGGTATTTGTACCGAGTTAATGGAAATAGGTAAGTTGTTTATCTTTTTGTACGTAAAATTGACATGCGTTGACTTGGTCTCGTTAAGGACGATTCTCCAGGTCTTTGTCCACTCGCATACTTTGTTTAAAGCTCGTTGGAGTTTTCCAGTTGATGATTCGACTGACTCATCTGTTGCGAGGATAGCCGTGTCATCTGCGAACGTTGCTACGACAGTCCCTTCATCTTGTGGTATATCTCTTGTGTAGAGGAGGAACAGGATTGGGCCGAGAACGCTTCCTTGCGGAACACCGGCATGGATTTCTTTGAATTTCGAATATTCTGCCCCATGTTTAACACGAAAGAGTCTGTTATTAAGGTAAGATTCCAATATTCTGTAGAATTTATCTGGTAAGATTTCCCTTAGCTTATATCTCAGGCCTTCGTGCCATACCTTGTCGAGCGCTTGCGATACGTCGAGAAAAGCGGTAGAGCATATCTTTTTCCCTTCTAGAGCTTTTTCAATTTCATTTGTAATTCGATACACCTGATCGATTGTGGATCAATCGCCTTTCTTCAATTACTGGGTGCAATCTTTTTAGCAGAAGTTTCTCAAAGACTTTAGATATTATCGGCAGAAGCGAAATGGGTCTATATGATTTCTTGTCGTTTGCACATTTCCCCGGTTTCGGAACCATTATTACTTCGGCGACTTTCCATTGCCTTGGAACATATAGAAGTCTCAATGAAGCATTTATAATGTAGAGTAACTTAACTAACGCTTTTTTCGGTAGCTCCTTCAAAACTTCGCCAGTGATTAAATCATATCCTGGAGCCTTGTTATTTTTCAGTTTTCTTATTGTCATTCGAAGTTCAGACAGGGATACAGTTTTTAATTTAAAGTTGTCGGGTGCCGTATTTGCATCCGGATCTTCGATCAATGGTTGTCCATCGAATGGCTTGAACGTTTCCTCTAAATGTTCGGCAAATAATTCCGCTTTATCTTTGTCTCCTTTTGCCCATTCGCCGTTAGCTTTTCTTATTGGTGGCGAGTGCATTACGGGTTTCCTTATGGACTTTAAGGCTTTCCATAGAGAGTAGTTTGAACACTTATCAGCGGTCAAGCTCTCGAGGTAAGTAGAAGTCTCGCGATTTCTTAAGTCCTGCAGCACATTTTTTAGCTTGTTGGAAAGGTGGTTAAGATAAGTTTTATGCGGTGGCGCGCGGGATTGTTGCCATCTCTTGCGCGCTCTTCTCTTTTCACGTATGAGGTCTTCGATATCAGGCTGGTATTTGACTTTGCTGTTCCGTGTTGCTGTTTTTCGAAAAGGGGTATTTTTCCATGCTGCGCACTGAATGGCTTCCACGAGCTTGTCAATTTCGTCTTCTATTTCAAGTGGTGTCTTTAGCGGCACATTTAGAGCAATATTTTCCTTGCAGTCTTTTCTGAAAACGTCCCAGTTTGTTTTGTTACTAGTTAACTTAGGCGGTCCTTCTTTTTTTGCTAGACTTCCACCGATTTTCAGAATGACTGCTGAGTGGTCTGAGCATAAATCATAACATTCTTCTACTTCCGTTAGATTTTTAGTTAGCGCTTTTGCGATAAAGAAGTCGACGAGGTCAGGGATTTTATTATTGTCAGTTGGCCAATACGTTGGCTTTCCCGTCGAAAAAAATTCCAAACCACGTTTCATACTGGCTTTGTACAATAATCTGCCTTTCGTTGAATTACATCTTGAACCCCAGAAAGTGTGTTTCGAGTTAAAGTCACCACCGATGATAAAATTAGGCCCGAGTGAGTCAAAGAGGCGAACGAGGTCATCGTCCACCAACCTATATCCCGGAGGGAAGTAACACGATCCGATCTGGTAGTCTAAATGATTTATTTTTACGGAAACTGAGCTTATTTGCATAGAATCCAGTTCTACTTTTATGTTTTCGGAGTGCTTAATGTATTCTTTAATGTACATAGAGGAACCGCCTCTCGCATTTTCCGAAGGATGATGCGCGTGATAATCACTGTAGCCTTTTATTCTGGGTCCAGGTCCTTTTTTTAAGTGGGTTTCCGATATCAAGCATATATCAATATTGTTTTTCCGTAAAAAGATTTCTAATTCGTCTATTTTTGCCAGAATGCCGTTTGCATTCCACGTTAGTATCTTTAGCAGCTGTTTCATATTCATGTTTTGTTGTTTGTCTTGCGAGGCTTGAACTCGAGCTTGCACAATTTGTCGAAAATAACTTGATTAACCTTGGTTTGCTCCTCAAGTTTTTCCAATATCACAGTTAGTATTTGGCAGACCGGATCTGTTGTGGCTGACCTTGATGCGACTTGCGCGTACGATTTCGTACTTCCAGCCAGTGGCAGTTTTTCCGTTGGACTTGGACCAGCGACGTTCTTTTGTGCAATTTTTATATTTTCCTTTATCGGTCTCGTCTTTTTGACTGGCTTAACGGTCTTAGGCTTATCGATTTTAGGATCTTTTAAGTTTGGTTCCGGGTGTAGCGGTTTTTTTAGAGTATCGCGTCTTTTTTGAAGTTCTTTGGCGATTTCGCAACCTCGATAGTTCGCTGGGTGGTTTCCCATGCAATTCGCGCAGACCGCTGGGACCTGCTTGGTTATGTTGCACTCTTCCGAAAGATGTGTACCGGCACATTTTACGCACCGTGGTTCTTTCTGGCAGTATGCCTGCGTATGGTTAAAGCCTTGGCATCGCTTACACTGAGGTATCGATCTCTTGCTCTTACGCATGGGCTCGACTTTTACCTTGATGTTTAGAATGGTTTTCATTTTGAAGATTTCGTCCACATTCTCTGTCCTATCAAAGGTAAGCATAAAAAGTGGGAGACCGCGCTTGATGACACTATCTTTGTCTCCTTCCGTACGTTGCTTTTCCTTCTTGATAATATTCACGGCGTCAATAATTTTCAAGCCTTGGCTTTTCACGTCTTCCATAACGTCTTCTTTCGCGCACGACGGGTGAAGTCCCCTAACAAAGACTCGCAGTGGTTTTTCGTACTTATTCTCGTAAGTATACCATTGGATTTTCTCGGTGTTTAATTTTAGTGACAGTGCTCGGTAGGAGTCTGGGTCATCTACGTTGATTTTCCACTCGTTGTTTCGGCGCGAGGTTATATTGTGTTTTGTCCTCAGCGTATTTTTGAGAAGATTACGAAGTTTTCCATAGTCCGCTATCCCGACGACATTTATTGCGGGTGGAGGCCATTTTTCGCTTGGGTTTTTGCCTTGTTTGATACGGCGTGCTTATCTTCCTTTTGTGAAACTTCGGGTGAAGTAACGGCCTTACGTTTTTTGCTAGGCCTCTTTTTGGAGGCCCGATTGGTTTCGTGGGCAAGTTCTTCCTCGTCCGTAAAATATTCACTCACTGGACGGTTTGGCGTTGTATCGGGATTTTTCGGTACATGAATGTTCTTGAGATCCTCGTTTTCTTTTCGCAGAGCATTTACTTCCTTTTTAAGCTCGTGGAAGAGTCGCTCCATTTCATTAAGTTTAGCTCGTAGTTCGTTGTTCTCTTTTACGAAGCATTTCGTTTTCACTGAGTCCTGGTTAGCCGGCGGACTACTTTTCCCGGAGATATTCGATGTAGGTGGTAGGGTTTTCGCTTGTGAATCAGTTTTATGTTCACTTCCAGCTTTACTGGTTTCAGTTCCAGATTTCTGTTTTTGTATCTTCGGAATACTTACAATTATAGCGCTATCTTTGGCCGAAAGGCTTTTTTGCGCTATCGCTTTCGGTGGAGTTCTCGGCGTAAGTGAACTCCTTCTAGTGTTTTGTTGGAGAAGCAATAAATGGTCCCCCCCAGAATCCATGGGACCGACCTCCGAGGAGAGTGGATTTTCCAGTTTACCTGGTCTGCCACCTGGGGTATTTATATCGTTTGTTTTATTCATTGCCATATTTTGTAACCGTATTAGTTTTATTGGGTAGTACAGTTATTTCTACTCACAAACCCCCTGCCAGGAGGACCGGGTCATTTGTTTTTTTTTGTTTGCCAATTTTTCGAAGTTTTCGTCTCCGCTTTGTGGATTTTAGTCGCCTCTTACGACAGGCATGCCTACCTCGGGTATATTCTGTCCCCTACCCGAAGGGGTACCGGAAAATAGTTGCACAGAAAGAATCCTTTGATATGGCCACAAACTTTTCGGCACTCTTTGATCAATTCGGCTATACGAAGAGATACTGCTCGGCTGACAAACTAGATGAGCGGCGTTCCAAAAATTTGCCAACAGACGAGCGATGGGTTGAGATTTTTAAACATATGGAGGCACACAAAGTTCCCTTCGTTGAATTCGCAACGATTGTCGAATATATTTTGTGATTTCCTGGATCGTCGGCTCCGGTCGAGTGCGTGTTCGCAAAAACGAAGTAATTTTGGATGGAAGAGTCATCGCAAGTTTTATGTTTCCACTCTTCCTTCCATATTGCAAGTCGAATGCAACATGGAGTGGAATTGCCTTGACTTCTTCATTTTTTTGAAAACGCAACCAGATTTGTTGCAAAAAATCTCGTCTCAGGACAAGTATCCTTTCAAACAATCGCAGACAGAGCCGCAGTCATCTGATGTTAGTCTGATGTAGATGCAATTCGCTGAATTGAGCACAGACTCAGATTAATAAAATATGATGTACTCTTTTTGAATGAAGTAATAAAAAAATAGTTGAACTGAAAATACTGGATTTTAATAAAAAAAACATTTATACTAAATATACTGGATTTCATCTAGCAAGGGTTGGTATCATTACCCATGTATTACGGTGTTGGTGGTAACAATATTCGAATGCAAGCAGCAAGAGAGTATTATCAGTCCTGTCGCACCAATCGAGGTACTATTGTAAATATAAATAATTTGTGGAAGAGTATTTTCACTAAAGCGCATTGAACCCGTGACAGACCAAAACTAATCACGATAAATAACATTACATTAATCCCTATCAACAATTCAACCCTGACAGACTGAAACTGAATAACTTAGAACGCACCCATACCAAGGCTACCACTTTGACTGCTGTAGGAGTATACTCACTCCGTATTATTTTTCTTTTGAACAAACATACGCTTGGAATTTCATCAGTAAATATCTCTACATTCGACGCATTCCTTAGAATATGCAAATATGCGAATTCCATTATTTTAATTAAACAGTTCAAATTTGCTAAAATAGGGTTATTTCTAATCTGGCGTTGTGCAATTGCGGAAGGCCTTGAAGGTAAGTAGCCAGTTATTGCTTCCTGGATGCGTGTCGGCGGTTATATCTACTCTTGAAATAATGTTTGATCGACCGGGGCACATAATCGAAGAGCTCATAAAGAAGGTGAAGAATTTGCCGGCTCCGAAAATTTGGAAACCGTCATCTTGTATGCTCTGGCGGTTCGGAATTTGAGTTCCACAATGGAGGGGTCGGAGCTGATAGACCACATCAATAACACGGTGCTGCTCAAGAAGTTACTTGATAAACTGCCATCGACCATGTGGTTGAAACGAAATATCAAGGGCTTTGCTGAGTGAATGTTCCCGAAGGCTGAGGCGGCGGCAACAGTCAACAGATATTCGGATGATGGTAATAAAGTCGATAAACGCTCGGGGCATGTTAATGTGCACGCTCAGGACAAAGGACCCGAGGCAGGGTGTGCAAAGGAGGTCTCTAGAGCATGGTTTTACGTATGCAGTCAGAATCATCGTTTGGTAGATTGCGGCGATTTCAACCATATCTCTGTTCCGGAACGATGAAAACTGGTTGGAGGAAACTCTCTTTTGTTGAGATTTTTGTCTTAAACACTAGACGAGCTAAGTGCAACGGTATGAAGGAGTGTGGCGTTGCAGTCTTACACTCACCAGCGGGTTACTTTCACCAGCAGCACATGGAAATGGGGACGCTGTTCAGAATTTTGCCGGTGCTTTTGTACAGCAATGGCAGACAGGTTAGTACTTATGCCTTCTTGGACAGCGGGTCCTCACTCACCCTGTTAAAGGAATCAGTATCAAAGAAGCTCAGGCTGAATGGCACTTCAAAACAATTGTGCCTCAGATGGATGGCCAATTCCATTTATCGTGAAGAAGAATCCGAGATAGTGTCGCTGGTGATTTCATCACACGGAAATAAGGAGGAGTTCCTGAAGACGCAGCTCAACGGTGTGAGGACTGTCAAGTCCCTTTACCTTCCGTCGAAATCAGTGTCAAAAGAATTGTTGCAGAGATACCATCATATCAAGGGGCTGCCATTAGTGCCATACACTAACGCTAAATATGGCATTCCCGCTGGTCTTAATAGTGAGAAGGCAGATGCAACCAACCAATTGTGCTCAAGACAAGGTTGGGATGGTGCCTCAGCGGTGGATGCGAAAATAATTTGGAACCTTACGGAAACTTCCAAATCTGCGAGTGTGATGATGAGTTGCACATTGGCCAAACAACATTTTGCGCTGGAAAACAGTAAACTTGCTAAGGTGTGGACGGCACCAAGCGGGGACTTGAAGGCGAAAAAGGTACTAGCAGCAACAATGAAGCGAGTTGACGGGGCTTTTGAGTGTGGACTTCTATGGCAGCAAATAACTTTTCAATGTCAAACAGCGATTGTAAAGGGTCACTGATTCAGGATCGATAAGCAGTTTTTCTGGACGGATTCGAAGACCGTATTGCACTGGTTGCGTTCAGACGCAAAATCGTACAAACCCTTCGTGATATTTCGTATCGAGGAGATACATGAGAACACAAACGTGGATGACTGGAGCTGGATACCCACCAACTTGAACGTCGCGGTCGATGCGACGAAATGGGCGAAATAACCTTGTTTTGAAAAGGACAGCAGGAGGTTTGCTGCAACTAGCCTTTTCCTAGCCGAGGGAGACTTGACATGAGGACGTTAAATCGAGGCAAAGGAAACTCAGTGAAGAGGAACTGCGTGCAAAGTACGTTTGACGGAGAGGGTAAACCGAATTAAAAAAAGGCATCCAGGCAATGGTGATGGATTTTGATCGTTTTTCCACCTAGGAACTACTTTGGCAAGTACTCGTACATGATTTGGTAAACGGTCCTATTCGGTCAGAGCAGTTGCAAAAGGCGG
The DNA here is from genome assembly GCA_963082735.1 of Pocota personata. Lineage (NCBI taxonomy): Eukaryota > Metazoa > Arthropoda > Insecta > Diptera > Syrphidae > Pocota > Pocota personata. Next base: position 84,157,803 of record OY720430.1, read on the forward strand.
AGCTGATCTTATGGAAAATGGCACAATAGGCAAAGTATGCTGGCGAGTTGGCTACGCTGAAGAATGGCAAGCAGATTCCGAAATCCAGTCAAATTTATAAACTCAACCCATACATTTATAAAGATGTACGAATGTGAGTGGACTGGCGAAATAGATTCCTATTCTTTTAATATTTGATTTGTAACACGGGGATTTTATGCGCTTAATCACAACGATTTGTGATAATAATACTATTTTTTTTTCTGTTAGAACCCACTAGACACGCAGTAATTTATACAATAACTAAAATCTTCACCAACATTTTCCTAGCAATAATTAATTGAAACAAAATCTGCATTTGCAATAATTAATCATTTTGACCACAGGAACTAAAATTGCAAGGGATGTTGAGGCTTAGTAAAAAGTTTATTTTTCTCAAATAATGTATTAATAAGGCTAAAAGAAAGGTAGCGATGATTGAATGTTTGTCTTATTTAATTTAGAAAAGATTATTTTATTTTTTTTTTTAATGGGTATCTCGTTTTCTCAAAAATTTTACAAACCCAATTTTTTGCATTTTTAAAATTATTTTATATTTTATATTATAAAATTTATTTTTTATAAAATGATTGCAAGAAATAGAAGTACTTATGCGTAGTATTAGTACTATAATGAACAATATTCTATAATATTTTTCGAAAAAGCAAGACTTGTAACCGGCCAGTTGTTTTATCTGTTTTACATACATGCAAAATGTGACATTACTGGTAGCCACTGACTAGCTAGGTTTAAAAAAAAAGTACGCCTTATGACTGCAAGCAGAAATACTAATCTTCACCACTGCTTAGCTGGGCTTGAAAAAACACAATATCTTGCTTTTCTCAACAGCGGAAACAAAAACTGGGTAGGAATTGGTGCTGTGGAAAATTTAGTTTTTTTTTTTTGTACCTAAAAATACCTGTAAATACCTTAAACTATGTAAGTCGGCCAAGACCAAACAGCCAACTTTAAACGGTCTACTCCGGATTGTGAGGGAACAACGAAGGAGTTCCCTCTCCCTCAGTTAGCCACCAACATTTTGAGAACTGACGTTCAACGTCCTTCATATCGCGACCCCATACCGCTCTACTGAACTGGAGACACACCACACTGTTGTGTGCCATGTCTCGTCGTAATTGAGTAACAACCTTCAAACATTTAAAGCCAACGTGCACAGGCTCCTCCTCTGTTCCTCGTCCCCCTAAACGCCCATGCCCTGTAACAGTATAAAGGTATTCATATTCCTTTTGGCGAGAGTTTCCTGTGTGTTTCTTGTTTCTATCCTTAATGGAAAATATGTGTTTTTCCATTTGCAAATATGCAAGTCCGTACGTGTTTCTGAGCAAATCTGCTTTTCAAAAACTAATGATTTGAATGAATAATTTTGTGTTTTTCTTTTAAATGTCATCGAGTAGTGTGAATAAAAAAGAAAAAGTGAAACCAATGAAGAATACTATCATTAATAGAGGAGCAGCGAAGTACTGCATTCTTGCGGAATGCACAATTAGTGGATAATGTAATGCGTTCACAAAAATTAATGTTTCGGCAGAAAAAAATCCAGCAGCTGACATTGAAAAGGAAGTACACCTTGTGACTGTATGTTTCTTGGTGCGGATACGTGTGTGTTTTTCAAAACTGAAAAGTTTTTTATACGGGTAACTATGTGCAATTCTGTATTGGGCTAAAAATTAAAGTTTTTAATAAATTTATCATAGCTAACAACAAGAAATTTTATTTACGACAAAGGAAGATAACAATTTATTAGTGGAGCTACATATCAGTAAATTTAATGTCTTCGGCAGCACAAGAAAATGGATAATGTTGTGTCGAATTGTATTAATGTGTTCGAAAACTCCAATAAACAAGCCATGCAATTTTGTAAACAAAATGTTAAGCAAGATGTTGCGTCAGTGGTTGTAAAGTGTGAAGAGACTTTAAGATAAAATCATTGCTGCTTCTTCCGTCATTTATTCTTTATTTTTGCTCAATGACTTTTTGGTGTCTGATAATAGTAAAGTTGTAAAACCTAGCCTAGTATGATGTTCATGTGAAAAAAATTCTCACATAAAATTAATTCATCATAAATTTGTATTATAATTAGTTTTCTGAAATATTGAACTACAGCTATCTAAAGAAAAGTCGTCTCATAAATTAAGTAATCTATATATATTAAACTCAATCTACCTATTTTGTATGCATGCTATGGACTCTAAAACCACCGAACCGATTGAGCTCAAATTTTAAGGCAATCTTCTTTGCCTGAGAGTGTTTATGTGAAGTTTGGTCAAAATCGGTCCAGCAGTTTGCCCACAACTGCATAGCAACGCACCCCGGGTACCAGCTAATAATCTATAAATGTGCGCTATAATTTTTTTTCATAAATGCTTTAAATACCTGATAGTACTCTATAGCCACTGTACTTGACGAATATAGCAACTTCGCCATGTGATCTCCCGTTTTGGCAATTTGAACTGATGGCCAGATCTGACAGCGCCAGACTTCTTCCTTTGGGGCTTTTTGAAATCTCGCGTTTACCACAATTAAAGTGTGATAGATTCTGAGCAATCACTAATTATATCAGTTCTAAACGTAGGTCCCACCTGCACATAATTCGCCCTGACTTTAATAATTACTTTCGCCCCTAATCAGTCTGACGCTGCGCTTCCTGACAAAGTTTCAACTCCAAACATTTCTAATGCTATTGTAACCTCTCTCCAATACTTGTCCTTTTATTACCCGAACGTGAGAGGTCTGCGAACTAAAACCTCCCCCGTGTTTCTTAACTCTCAGAAACTCCCCGACGACATTTTTGCTCTAAATGAAACCAATCACAATCACAGTTCGTTGTTATTGTAATCGCCAGGACTGTTTACCTTTCATTGTTTTCCGGGACGAGGGTCTTGAAAAAGAAAACTATTCATCTGGTCGCGGAGTTCTTTTGGCAGTACACAATCGCCTCCACTCTCCGCTAATTTTGAGTTCATTTGTTAAAATAAATACATATATCTGGGCGCAACATCTACATCTCCTGCTGTTACATTCGCCCTTCCCATCCCACCCAATTAAATCAGCTTGCCATAAACCTGATTGATACTCTGTTTAATATTGTGGACGCGTGCTGTTATAATTTTGGGGGATTTTAATTTTCTCGACCTTCACAACACGCTACAAATCCCTCTTCAGACAAATGGGTCTTTTTCATTGATTGTCTCTCTGATTCTGGCCTTAAGTGACGTTACTAACAACTTAGGTAGGCAACCCGATCCGATCTTCTCATCAGATGCCGAAGACTTTCCATATTAGACAGCTACCACCCACCTTTATCTCTTCCTTTTTTACAACGACTTTAATAAAACCCATCACAAAGAGAAGTCTTATAGTCATAACTTGCTAAGTAACGTCAATTTCAACGTAATTTTTGAAAATCCGAGCATTTCTATAGATAATTGCTCCAAAAGAACTTCCATTTATCTTAATTCTCGATCGGACTCTGACTTCTTCAATTACCTCCACGCATCCACCCACTTTTCGGAACTCTGCGAATCTCTTTATATTGAATATTTAGTTATTTCATTAACTCTAAAATAAATCAGACAACTTTCCATCTACTTTAAAATTGTCTAATACTTCCTCGAGTGATCCTAAAATTATTGCAAATTTATTTGTGCATTATTTTAGCCAATCGTTTAATAACTACGTGATCTTGATTGCTTCTCCGACATGACAAGCTGTGTCCAAACTGTGTTGAATTCAATTGGTGTATAGGTGGCTCTCGTAGAAGAAAAGATAAAAAAAACTCCCGGTCGCGATGGCCTACCCTCTATAGATCTGAAAAATTGTGTGAACTATTTGACCCAAACCCACACGGGGAAGAGCTCGTACATAATCCCCTTTCACAAAAATATCCCAAGAACAAAATTTCCAACTTCCGACGAATTACCAAACTCTCCTGCACACCGAAGCTCTTTGAAAGCATTATTTATGGTACAATGTTCTTCCATTGCAAATCTATCTTTTCCCCAAACCAACTTAACTTAACTGAATTTGTTTCTAACACGAGGCAAAGAGGATGGGGAAGAAGTCGATGTGATTGCCACCGACTTTAATAAAGCCTTTTATAAGATCTCGCACGGAATCATTATTTTTAAACTTAAAGCTCTTGGCTTTCAACCCTGTTTAATTGCGTGGAATAAAACCTATCCTAATGAACGGCAATACAATGTCCTCTTTATATGCTCTGTATCAGATCCCTTTATTGACACATCCGGAGTACCTCAAGGTAGCCATCTTTGTCCTCTGATTTTCATTTTGTCTATTAACGACGTTGACTGTATCATCGAAAACTCTTATTTATCTGTCTACGTTGATGACATGAAAATGTTCAGGCACATTTCATCCCCCGCTGAATCTCTCCCACTTCAAGCTGATTTGAACAACTTTTCAACCTGGTGTCGAAAAAATTTCCTTGAGCTCAATGTTAGCAAATGCCAAGCCATTACATATACTCGTAAGCGTCTTCCACCAATCCTTAGATCCTATCTGATCTGTGACGAGCCTGTTACTTCCGTCTCTTTATTGCATGATTTGGATGTAATCTGTGACAGAGTACTAAATTTTCGCTGTCATATTGATAACATTATTAGCTAGCCAAATATGGTCGCCCAAGCACGATACCCATTCCCTTCGAATTGAAGCTGTTCAACGTAGATTTATTCGTTTTGCCCTACGCGGCAAAATTGGCATTGAGAAGGGAATTCTCATCTCCATCTCCTCCTTAGTTTTTTAGCTTAGTTTTTAAGTTAACTTCAAGTATTTTTGGTTTAACTTAGGTTAAGTTTGGTTTCTTTGGCTTTAAGCTTAAATAAATTTATTTATTTGTGCAACAAAGCTTAAATAAATAAATAAATAAATTAGCTCCAAAATCGTGGTGAAATGAAATTCTTATTTTTTATGAAATGGTTATTCATTTTAACTTTTTTTTTTATAATTTGCACGTGTGAAAGGGGATTTTTGTGGAAAGGGGAAGAGACAGAAAGAAAGACAGATTGGTGTAGTTGGTTTGAAACTCAGGTGGTACTAAGTTACAGTGAACTCCAAGGGTGGCGTCCAGATAACTGGGTAGTCTTTTTTTATTTTTTTTTATAATTTGCACGTGTTAAAGGGGATATGAATACCCTTATACTAATTTTTAGAACACGTGCATTTTTGTGTAAAGGAAGAGACAGAGAGAAAGACAGAGTGGTGTGGTTTGAAACTCAGGTGGTATTAAGTTTTCTGTAAACTACAAGGGTGGCTGAACAGATAGCTGGGGAGTATTTTGTTTTGTTTTCGCTATTATTGTCGTTGCTTATGATTCACAGTATTTTTTTCCGTCCTGATGTCATCATCACGATCAAGTTGCATTTTGGCCATATAACCACCCTACTGCCAGTGTTGTGCCTTCACAGTAGAGTTGTCTTAGCTTTCGCAAGTGATCGACTTTTTTATTTATTTCGTGTGAAATAAATAGATGATTCTTGACATCAGGATTCGAACCGTGAATCAACAGCGTGACAAGCGATGACGTGTTACCACTACACCACGGCCACCCTCTATTTTTGTTTTGCTGTTATTGTCGTTGCTTATGTTTCGCAGTATTTTTTCCATCCTCCTGATGTCATCAGCACAATCAAGTTGCATTTTAGCCACATCACCACCCTACTGCCAGTGTTATGCCTTCGCAGTAGAGCTGACATAAGCTTTCGCAATTAGTTGACTTTTTTATTTATTTCATGCGAAATAAATTTCGAACTGTGAACCTGCAGCGTGACAAGCAATGATGTTACCACTACACCATAGCCACTATCACCCTCTCTTGAGTCTTGAGCGTTTTAGACTTATTTGAACTTGCGCAATACACGCTGATCGGTTTGGCTATATCTTTTTATTTGGCCTTGGATGAAAATTTTTAGCAAATTTTGTGAATATTCACCCTTTCGCATTTCTACAGCTGAACTTACAGCGGATTTGATTTCTTATTTCGTCAAAGATCTTTTTAAATTCATATTTTCGATTTGCAAATTGATCCAAAATTATGCAGAAAAAGAATGGTAGATATAGTTTTAAACTGCTACATAGTTTACACATAATAAACACTCACGTTTGTTCCTTCTCATAAACAAAAATAAAAGTCTACCATCTTAATCATTTCATAAACAACGTTTTTTGAAAAAAATGTCCTTTATTAAAAGCAAACTCTTATTCTAATTTTAATTTTGCATGTCTCAAGTAACATCACGTTTGTTTGACAAATGAACTGACCGGCTCATTGCGTAACATGTTTTAGTTGACTTCTCCCGATTGCTCATCAAATATCAACGATGTCAATCTCGACGTTCACGACGCACACGACACTTAATATTCCATCCTTAATATTAGTACTTCCAGTTGTTTGCATAAAATTCAAGAAAAAGCTGAGAGCACAAAACTGACATTTAGATGCCCAAAAAGTTGAAATTGAACCAACATTACAACGTTGTGAGTGTTTGTAACGAAGCTGTCGAGTTTGCCCGTTTCAATATTTTTTTAACTGCTTGATGAGTAAATCGTGACTTAGAGTAACTTAGAATTTGGAAATATGATACTGTAGCATAATAATAACTACGCCCCCTAAAAATATGACGCAACAAATTCCGAAGTGACTTTTCATTCTGGCAGAATTTTGGTTCGAACTGTCCTTTCATTCGAGGTTCGTGTCTGGGACGAAGTCTCCACAGCTCATGTCAACGAAAGAGACGAATAATATCAGGGATAAAAGGGAATTATAACTGCAAGAATTATTTCTCTTGTTCCAGTGGTCGAAGAATTTGCTAGAAGTTTCTGGCTATCAGAAACTTCTGCTATATAAGGACAGATGGCGATCAAAAAAAGAGACAGTTGGTTTAGAACCGTGGCGAAGAGATTGGAAAAGTGATAATGGGCGAAGTTGTAATTTGGCGATAAATTGAAAGTTGAGAGTGAACAAGAAAAAGTAATTAGTTTGGATTTGTGAATTAAGTAATTGAAAGGAGATAAAGTGATTTGAGAGGAAAGAGACATTGTAAGAAAAGAATTTGCGAAGAATAGTATAGTGTGGACTTGAATTGTTCTATAGAGTAGAAAATAAAGAAATAATTTCACAGAATAATTGTTTTATCTACTCGAGCCGTAGCTCGCATATTACATTGGTGTCAGAAGCGGGATAAAACTTATTCTGTGAATAACTATTTCCGTGGTGTGAAATTGCACAAGAAAAAAAAAAAAAAAAAAAAAAAAAAAAAAAAAAACCATTTCTGCGTTGAGTTAATTATTTGCGCAAAATGGGTCGCAAATTGGGAAAACTAACTATAATTCAACTAAAGGCAGAACTCAGTAAGCGGAACCTCGACACAACTGGTGGAAAAGATGCCCTGCTGATTCGTCTGGAAGAAGCAGTAACGCAGGAAGGTGAAAATCCGCGCGACGTAGAGTTTGACGTGGAAGAGGAACCAGCAAGTACAGCAGCCGACCCGGGTATAACAAGTCTGCTCCTGCAACTTAAGTTAGTCATGGACGAACAAAAGAAAGCAATAGAAGACCAAAGGAAAACTCCACTCTAATGCGGATGCACTGTCCCGGAGACCATGCAGAACGGATTGTAAACATTGTGCGCGTCAGGAAGAACGGGAGCTGGTTTCCATCCAAAGAATGAGAGCCGAACCTATCGCCGGCTGGAGCGTAGATGAGATCCGGAACGCTCAGAAGGAAGACCCGGATATCGAGCCGATTCTGGCCTGGAAGGAGAACATGGAGAAACCGGATCATCAGGACATCTCTCACAGAAGCCCGACCTTAAAGGCATATTTTGCGCAGTGGGACTCCCTCCATGTCCAAGAAGGTGTTCTGAGAAGAAAATGGGAATCCTCCGACGGAAAGTCGTTTGTAATGCAGCTTGTCGTACCGCGGACGAGGGTCAAGGAGGTGTTACAGGAAATGCATGGCGGGGCGACCGGAGGCCACTTGGGAGTGAATAAGACGCTAGAAAAGGTACGAGAACGTTTTTATTGGTTAAAAGCGAAGGAAGATATCGAAGACTGGTGCAGAAAATGCGACGTGTGTGCAGCTAGCAAGGGTCCGAGAATCAAAACTCGAGGTAAGATGCACCAATACAACGTGGGAGCACCTTTCGAACGAATCGCCATTGACATCGCAGGGCCCTTTCCGGAAACCGACAATGGTAATCGGTATATCCTCGTAGTGATGGACTACTTCAGTAAATGGCCGGAAGCGTTTCCGATCCCTAACCAGGAAGCCAGAACCGTGGCGGAGCAGATCATCTACAATTGGGTTAGCAGATTCGGTGTGCCCTTGGAATTGCATTCTGACCAAGGGCGGAACTTCGAGTCAAGAATCTTCCAAGAGATGTGTCAACTACTCGGAATCAAAAAGACAAGGACAACCCCGCTTCATCCACAGTCGGACGGTATGGTGGAGCGTTTCAATAGGACTTTGGACGAACATCTCTCGAAGGTCGTAGGTGACTACCAACGGGATTGGGACCGGCAGATTCCCTTGTTTTTGATGGCCTATAGAAGTGCCGTGCATAGCACTACTCGACATACGCCGTTCGAAATCTTATTTGGTGGAATAGCTCGTTTACCCAGTGAGGTGAAATTTGGATCTCCTACCAATGAGCCCAGAAATGAAGAGGAGTACGTGGCGGACCTTAGGGAAAGGCTTAGGGACATACACCAAAGGACCAGAAGCCAGATTAAGATGACGAGCGACCGCATGAAGACCAGGTATGATGCCAAGGCAACAACGTCAGGATTCCAGGAAGGAGATCTGGTGTGGCTGTATAATCCCCATCGCCAAAAGGGGAAATCACCTAAATTACAGCGGAACTGGGAAGGTCCCTACAGAATAGTAACCCGCATCAACGATGTTGTCTACCGCATCCAGCGAGGACCGAGGGCCAAAATGAAAGTGGTTCATGTGGACCGACTGAGTCGATACAATGGCCGAAATGAGGATGCACTTGTTCGGGACGAACACGTCTAAGAGGGGGGCAGTGTAGCATAATAATAACTACGCCCCCTAAAAATATGACGCAACAAATTCCGAAGTGACTTTTCATTCTGGCAGAATTTTGGTTCGAACTGTCCTTTCATTCGAGGTTCGTGTCTGGGACGAAGTCTCCACAGCTCATGTCAACGAAAGAGACGAATAATATCAGGGATAAAAGGGAATTATAACTGCAAGAATTATTTCTCTTGTTCCAGTGGTCGAAGAATTTGCTAGAAGTTTCTGGCTATCAGAAACTTCTGCTATATAAGGACAGATGGCGATCAAAAAAAGAGACAGTTGGTTTAGAACCGTGGCGAAGAGATTGGAAAAGTGATAATGGGCGAAGTTGTAATTTGGCGATAAATTGAAAGTTGAGAGTGAACAAGAAAAAGTAATTAGTTTGGATTTGTGAATTAAGTAATTGAAAGGAGATAAAGTGATTTGAGAGGAAAGAGACATTGTAAGAAAAGAATTTGCGAAGAATAGTATAGTGTGGACTTGAATTGTTCTATAGAGTAGAAAATAAAGAAATAATTTCACAGAATAATTGTTTTATCTACTCGAGCCGTAGCTCGCATATTACAATACATTGACGTAATATAAAATGTCCACATACTGCTAATGCTACTGTTAAATGTTTCTGAGTCGGCGTACAACAACTGTTCATATATTACAATATAGGTATCATAAACTAGCTTAAACCCCGCCCGCTTCCCTAGGCATTAAAAATAAACTGTTGTTGTACTCAGCTGTATGTACAACAACGGTATCGCACACAAAAAAGTCAAAGATTTTTTTTCAATGTTTTTAAATGTTTCTGTAATTTTTTTTTTTTTGCCTATCACCTTTGTACCGTAATTATCTACATTTAAAAAACAAAATTCAACTAAATTCGTTGAAAATTACGGACGGTACAGGGAAGCATATGCATTTTCCCACTTAGTTTTATATATATAAATAAGAATAAAACAGTAAAATTATGTAGCTTAGTAATGGTTGCTATAATTTTCGGTATGAGCAAAAAGAAAGATATAAATGGATTAGGAAGTGGATTGCAAAAATAAGTCTTTGTTATGATTTGGAATTATTAAGAGAATTGCTTGACGAACCTTCCGACTTTCTAAATTTCTTTCGCATGGATGAATCCACGTTCGACGAACTACTTATTCTAGTTTCTCCAATAATTAAATGACAAAACACAACAATTTGGGAAGGTATTAGTCCTAAGGAATTATGATACTCGTATTTGGCCGGATATTACGTCAATCTAGGCAATGCGTGGAGATTAAATTTTTTGCATTTGGGAATCTTGCTTGAAATTTACCATAATGCAATTAATGTACAACTTGAAAGCACTGATGAATTAGTTCTAGCGCGCTGACTTGCACAACTTTCTTCGGTTAAAAATTTAAATTACCTACATATACATAAGCGTCGAACCACCTTCAAATAGCTTTGCGCCGTTGAGGACTAATCTAGTCGGCATGTTTAAATAGAAGGCACACAAGTATGAGATTTTTTTTGTAGTATTTCAATCCAACGCAGGATGCAGAGAATGATATGTAATGATATTTATTGCATTTTTTTTTATTGCGAAGAAAATTCATTAAAATAAATTATAACGAAAAATAATATTACTTTAAAAAAAAAATAACAAGGAACAAAATAAAGTAAACAATAAAATAAATATACTAAATTTTTTGTTCATTCCAGTTCGAAAATTCCAATATGCTTTTCATTTGACGAATATAGGATGTAAGGACTTAGAAAGGTTTTGTGTTAAACTGAATGGGCGTTTTGGAAAAGGGGTTGCAATGGCATCGACCGCATCATGCGTACCTTGTGCGCAGTCGTTTAATTCTTTACTAACTTTCTTTAAAATATCATTTGATATATTTGAACGTTTGCGTGGATTTGGGACTTGTGGTGTTAATTCATATGGGATTTCATCAAATTAAAATAGAGGGATATCAAAATAGTAATGTCGTATTATATGGCGGACTCAATCCTGTTTGAATCCCATGTGAACCCAGATCGGATTGAAATAGGATTGGGCCATTCCACATTTGAACTTTTGTATCAGGTGTAACACCGGCTTAACAACAGTAAACGATTACACTTTATATTTTAGCATCAGTAATCAGTTCCATTCGAGGAATAAGGACGTACGAATGTGTGTAAGTTGCTATCGCACTCCAATTCATTATAAGATAAGCTGAAAATATCTCTCCAAAGTGCATCGCTTTTGTAGAGATTTCCCCTTGGTTTTCATAAGTCCTGCCTAAAAAACCGGTTCCACAACTGATGCAAGAGTGAAATGGCATATTGTGTCGACTCACACAACTTTCAGTAGTCGTCACTTTCTATAATTCTCGATAACTTTCGATTGTTTAGATTAAACTTTTTAATAAAATCAAGTTGAACTAACAAAAAATGGTCTTAGACCGTATAAAATAATAGTAAAATTTTAACTAGGCATTAAAATGTTCATGAAAATCTGACCGACTGAATTCACAATTGGCTTTGAAATTTTTGTTCATTCATTGATAAATTATAATACATTTTAAGCTGAAATCGTTTCCGTTAATGTGTAAACACAATAATAATTAAAAACTAGTTTTATAATAAAATTTCGAAGTGAAATAATGATTCTTTTCTTACTAAATGATTTCGACATTTTGTACTGTTCACTAAAATTTCAGTCAGAATTGTTTAATTAAAATACAGTCAACTAACCGAAAAAATTACTTAGTTTTGCAGAAAATTCGAGGTCTCTATACGAATCAGCGACTACTAAATATTTAATGCCTAGAATAATGGACAATGTTTTTTGACTTTAATTACCAAAAATTCAGAACAGCTATTTGTTTTAATTAATTTAATTATTATTATTATTATTATTATAAAGTATGCTTTATTTCACTTACATTGATTAACAAATTTATGATTTTACAAATTCATTGTTTAATTAAAATGACAAGAGTTGAATGCACCAAGCAGTCTACAAAGAATTAAAATATTGAAATAGTTGATGGGGAGTTCCAATGAGGGAGCAAAAAGTTACAATAATTTAAAAGACCAAAATATAAAAGAATAATTGGACATTCAAAGAACAAAATTCATTAATAAGCAAACTATTTATAGCTGAGTAGTCAAAAGACAGTACCCATTTTTTAATACCATTAAGAAATGCATTTTTCTCTCTTTCACGTCTCATAGTATCTGGAAGTAGGTTGAACAAACGGGGTGCGGTAGCAAAGTAAAATCGTCCAAAGTGAACTTTATGAACTGCAGGAACGGTTAAAAAATTTCTAGTAAATTCCTCGCAAATTATAGTTTTCGATATTTCTGACTGAGTAAAAACCAGCATTTTGGAAAAATATTTTTTGGACTTTATAGCAGTAGAGATGCCTTAGAGGAAGAGTTTCAAGGTTTCTGAACAAATTAAAACTTGGAGTTCTGCGATTTACTCGGCATAAGATTCGAATTGCATGTTTTTGTTTTATTAGTAAAGGCTCAGTTTTTTTTTAAAAAATTCACCACCCCAACAAGGAATGGAATAATTCTATCGATAACACTTTCCGACCATCGATTTCCGATTTTTCATTCTATCTATTTTCATTATTATCACTAAAATCAGTGGTAGACTAATCCCGAAAGATTTTTAATTGAATTACAAATAATTTCGGTCATTTACTGCATGTAAAACATGGCCTGTTCATATTTTATAGGGGTTCATATTACTGAATATCTCAAATTTCATGATATTTGTGCTTAACATTCCACAAATTTGTTGAGGCACAAACAGTAAGAAACAAGAACCGAACCCTGCTGTCGAACAACACCTACAGAAAATAACAATACGTAGACTTAAACAAAAGTTATCGAAAAAAAGAAACCAATGGGTAATAAAAAGAAAATAGGTTTCATATTTGAATGCGAAAGTCCTTGTTCACACTGTTCTCAGTGAGTGGATTCGCTCCACCGATTCTTGTTCATAGATAAATGAGTGTGAACACGGCAGTGCTTTTTTGACATTTGATTATGATATAGAAATTGCTGTTTCCGTCACTTTAAATAGGGCTGCGTTGTGTGCATGCAATGTCAAAACCAGTCTAGAAAATGTAAATATTCTTAAAAAACCCGCTTCACGTGAGTTGTTACACTCTTGCTTCTCTACTCATTAGTAGTGAACATAATCGAAAGGAAATAAAATTCACCTGAAGTGGACTAGTACTGCATCTTTTTGGTGTTTATGTGAAAAATTTTAAAATCTTATTTTGAAGATTTTTTATGTAGTGTATTTTCAACTATTTGTGTATGGTAATACTGGTGCCTACTTCCATTGCAAACAAATATGCCATCTTCTTCTGGCACTTTGGATTCCTTAATACATATATATTTATTCGTTTTCTAAATGAAATTAACGAATCTCGCAGTCTTGCGTCTCTTTTGCACTCTGCGCTTGGCTTAGTTTGTCTGACCGCAAAGAATAGCTGAAACCGTTTGGGAGCATTCCAGCAGCAAAGATCACTGCCGCAAAAGAAAAAAAAGAATAGTAGAATTGAACTGACAGATTCTACGTTAAATTATCTGTGGAAAATTTCTCATTGAAATTTGTAAAAGAACATTTCAGCCCTCACCTATTCTTGATTTGTCATAGTTTAGTTTTCAAATAGAAAAAGTCAAATAGCTACCGAACAAGTGTAATTTTGTTCATATATTTATAATTTCCCCTTTAGTTACATAGCATAGCTTACAGTCTCACTCAGAAGGCAAAAGCCAAAGGAACGCAACAATACAAATAAAGAAAAGACAGAGAAAGAAACAGCGAGAGCGCAGAAAAGTCTACACAAAACGACTGATGAAAGGAGCAGAAGCAGAAGCAGAGCATCAAACAAGAAGAAAATAAAAACGTCTAGAGGTGAGTAGTTGTGTAGTGTTTTTTGTTTATATTTTGCGTTGTCCATTGCAATGAACTTTTTCGTATAAATTTTCGATGAACTGAAATTTTGTGAAATAGTTCCTGTGGATTTTTTGTGAGCTAATTGGGTAAACTATTTTGTCCGTGGAAAACACTTCTTTAAAAGTTTTTCTTTTAGTTTCATCAATCCCTTTTTCTCGTGTTTTTTTTTTCTACTGTGCTTGTGGATGTATGTATAAGAATACTTTAGCGACTTGGTTTCAACTTTTTTGCGACCTCATTTTTCATTTTTGTTTCTTCACTGTGATCGTTTCATGGAGTCGGGAGTGTTGGAAAAAAATTTAGTTAACATAATGTATAAATTGATTTTGATTTCCTTTTTATCAGCTTGGAGTGGCCTTGGGTGTTTCATAATATGTATGTATGTAGTACATTTAGGAAGAAATTTCTAAATGTACTACATGTACAAGTGGGTTAAACAAATTGGCCAGAAAAAATCAATAATTCTTAATTTCTAATTCATTTTATAAAGTGATAGGCACTAGGGTTACTCAAACCGGGTTCCGCGATCTCGAAGTGATACCTATACATAACTCATAGTTCCGGGAAATCAACTACGGGATCCCGGGAAAAAAATCAAAGAAAATGTTCCAAGCCGGATAACCAGTATCGATACTGGTGTTAAAAAGTATTCAGCAGTATTTTGCGTGAAAGGCTTAGTAGAAAAACACTAAAAGTTATTTCCGCAAAAAATTTATTATCACTTTAATACTTGAATAACTGTAATATTGTTAGGTTTTTTTTTTTGTTAATCAGTTAATCAGTTTAATTAATTTGCTAAAATTTAAAGGAATTAAAATTATAATGATAGTTGTAATAATATTATCAATTTCTGCTGGGTATCTGGTTATTGCGATACCCCGGGCGTGCTGCTTATGAATTAGCTCGACAAGGTTCACTCGGTACAAACAGAAGGCGTATAGAGAATGTCAAGTACACAATGCTATCTCTTAGGTACATGACTTGACTCAACCTGATGCAGTGGAAACGTGAACTATAGGTGAACACATCTTAATAACCGGAACACTGCTGGGCTAATATGTCCAGCCCTGCACCTCAACAGCTAAATTACCATAGGGGTAACATCCCCAAACCAAATTCATAAACGTCATCATGGGACATTGCGTCATTTGCAGATGCTCAAAGACATTTCATACCGAGCTATGATTTCTACAGAAGCTGCAAAGAAGAAGAAGAGGAGGAGACTCTAATTTACGTCCTCTCCCTTGCCCATATCAGAAGAGCTACTTTAGGAGAATTCTTCTTCAACGATCTGAGCGATCTGATCGGGACTAAACCTGCACCGCCGAAATCAATGGCTTCATTAAAAGGTATAGATGCTTTCGGGAGTGGATGAAGGTCTTAATAATTACTCTATATTTATACCATAATGAACTTATGTATGTTGGTCTAAGTGCATCTCATCGAGCACCGCTTTTAACCTATGAACAAATATTTTTATTTATAAAGTATTACAATTATATTATGTTTTGTAAACTTTTTTAGTTATTTAAATAATAAAATGTTTTTAGATATTGAATTTTATATAAGCAATCCCAGAATAGCTCTAATATTTTTTCCGGAATCCCGGGTTCTGAAAACTTGAATGAGAAACTCTAACAAGCACATATTCAGTACGTTACAGAAATAATTGACCTGAAATATGGAACATGCTCGTTGAATACTTTCAAAAAGTTTCACGGGGAAAATTCAGAATGTTACACACTAAGGCCCATTTGCTGATACTAGTCATAAAATTGTGTCTTATCTAAGTAATACTTAGTGCTATGTTGAACTTAAACCTAACAATCATCATTGGTTATTTCCAGTTGCTACTATTTTTGCGGCCTAATTTAAGTTTAACTTACTGATATTTAAGACCCGTTAAGTATTACTAGGGTGTATAAGTGATACTTAAATATTAAAGACTCGTATCAGCAAACGGACCTAAGACAACGGTGTATAACTGAAAGTGCCAAAGAAAGAATCATTTGTTTTTATATATGTTTAAAAGTTCAAAAATTACTTGGCACTTGTTTACCAATAATTCATTAGAGGCTTTTAAAAAAAATCGTCAAGAGAGAGTCGAACCTTACGCGGTTATATTACGTGTATGTCCTCACACGATTAACAGACGTTAAAGATATTTTTATGTAATGTTATTTGAATGTACTCGTACATATGGGTGTATGTACATATATCCTTTTTTGTTTTTTTTTTTGTCCAAAAACTATTATTTTTATATTTTTGGACGGACATATAGACACCGTGTTTAATCCATTAGTGTTCCGTTTATACAATACTGGTGCGGAGCACTAAAAGTAGTTCTTGATAGGTTGAGTACGTACATGAAAATAATAGTGTATTTTATTTTATTTTGGGGTGAGTGCCTCGATTCGCTCGTTGCAGAGATTTTAAATTGTATGGTTTGCTTTTTTCGAGCAACCGCCTGGTTCATTTTTATGTCACGGTAGCCGATGTTAGATTCTGATGTTTCAGGCTCTTCCCATGATCCATACTGAATCCTAGCGCTCAACTCATCGTAGTCAAATATGTGTATTCCATAACACATACGGCTATGCTCGCAACAGATTTTTTTAAACTTTGCGGTGTGTCTTTCAGGCAATCAGTTACTCTCGCACTTATACAATTTTCGTCCATTAAACTTTTTCTTTTATTAAGCGTTGGAATAATGCGTACGTATTCTTATGGTAAGTATTTTTCCAACGCATTTGCTTTGCTGCTGCGCTGCTTGTGGGATTGGCTAAGTTTACGGACCACATTTTGGATCACACCATCACTGAGGACGAGAGTTTGCTGTTTTTGCATTTAAGTGATACAATTTCTTTTTTTGCCCTCTTCTTCGAGCTTCGAAGGGAACTTCGCTATTGGTTGTCGGACAGGATTTTCCGACGATATTCTTTGTATATGACATTAGCAGCTGACGCGCTCAGTCGGGCACTTTTCCACAATCGGTTTCTTTACACGCGGGCGAGTATGCGAACTTCTAAGTGGGTTTTAATTTTGATACTCCACTGATACTACTCTAATTTCTCCCTTATATTTTTCATACATCGTCCAACAATGCCTAAGAGGATATCCGGGGTCGTGGTTGTGGATTCGGAAAAACGATAATGCAAATGTTTTTCTTTTCGTGAGGCATATTTTAAAACCGTTTTCTTCGAACGCCTTAATCCAATTATTAAATGCAATCGGAAGGGCTTTCGCGGCATTAAAAAGCAAGGACTTAGGCAACTGCCTTGGTGCATGCCTGCTTTAACTTTGACTTCCCCGGTTAGTGCCACCGTGCTCATTCTGACGTACATCTTCGGAACATTTTGAGATCTCAGCGCCGCCCATATGAAAATTATCGGGACTCTGTCGAAGGCATTTTCCAGATCGATAAAGGTGATATGCAGATCTTTTGAGGCGTTGCAATGTTTTTCCATTATTATCCGTAAGTTTTGGATCCCGTCGAAGGCAGATTTTTATCCGACAAAGTCGCATTGACTGTCATGGAGTTTAATTATATTCTCGACTGTCTAAAGCCCGCTCATAAATTTTCATTCTATGAGATATTAGCTTCACCGATCGATAGTTTTTGCAATTTCTCGTGTTGCTTTGTGTTTATACAGTGGAACATGAAAGCTCTCTCTTTATTGACGGCATCCGAGCTCTTCTTATTATTTATATTATATATATATATATATATTATATATATATATATATTATATATATATATTATATATATATATTATATATATATATTATACATTGCCGTGTCGGTGAAATGAAAATACATGCAAAAAAAAAATAAAAAATTGATGCTTGAAAAAGACAACGAAAATGTTCATTATAATCCCTTAACACAAGCAAAACGATCACTACAGTCAATCAATCTAATAATAAAAATGGAAAACAAATTCCACTGCTATAGACTTGATCAATTTGTTCAAAAAACAAACTCAGCTTGAGCTAATCCTAAGTTTATAGTAATCGGTTGATCTAGTGAAAAGAAACCATTTTCTTTTTTTTAGTGTGTAACTACTAAAAAAAGCAATCGATAGCATTATGTATACTAATTACTTGCAAAGTTGTAATGAAATACAAATACATATAATCAATGATTTAACATTCTGAAAAGTATTCACATACTTGTGAATGATATTATTTTTTGTTCTACATCCCACCCCATGCCAGAAGCAAAATTTAAATAAATTAAAAAAGAAAAGAAAAAGGAATTTGCCTATCTCCATCTTATCTTACCAATTCTACAAGTTTTAACGATTAATCAAGCCATATCCTATCCATCCTTATGTATTGTTCATCCCATGCATGCTATATTACAGTACTTTACGGAACGGATATACTGAGTGAACCAATCAATACTTGACAACGGAGAAACATTCCCAGAGCGTGGATCATTTATAATATATATACATATGTACGTACCTATTCATACATGGAATGAGTAGTTCTAGCCTCCTTATTCCTGCAAATGAGTAGGCATGTAATTATTTTTCCGGTACGATCGATGAGAAAGTGTGACATCATTGTTACCTATGTATATTTGATAGGTGGTATTTGTGAGTATGAAGTACTCGTTACTTTTATCCCGATACTCCCGAAAATGTAACGAATGAGTATGAATAGCCAAAACTATTCACTACTCCACACTAGTGCTTCAAACCTTATCCGAATCTTCAAACTATCCGTATATCCGAATACATAAGTATGAGACAGTTGAGATCCGTGTGGATTCGGAAAGTTTCGGATCTTCGGATATTTTCGGATACTGGGATCCAGTTGCAATATGTATATAATGTACACAATGTTGTATGGAAACTAACTACATGTGTACTATATGTTAAGGTAAAATAGTTGTTTTGCTGCCTTTTTTGGGTCAGGATTTTCGAATCAAATCAAATTATTTTAAGGCAAAATAACAAGCATAGAAAGAACAACGCCTTGTTATAAGTTAATTTCACAGTAAAAACTACGGGTTATTGAAAATTTAAACATTTTATTTTTGTTTGCATTGTTGCAACAGTTTTTTGTTTTGGTTTCTCTTGGATGTAATAATATTTCAGCTGAAAAAACTCGCTCTGTCGCTGCGGATGTGGCGGGAATACTGAACATTTTTTTGGCCAGATCAGCTATGAGTGGATATCGCTTAGCTCGACGCGTCCACCATTCTAACGGATTTGTGTTGTGAGCTGAGACTCACTTAAGTAGGCTTAGATTTGATGCTTTGGATCATGATGACTGTGCTTTACTGAAACAAAATATCAAATGCAGTCAGTTTCGACAACTGCCTGTTGTCTGTCGTTGGTGTTCTCGTTTGCATCTACAAGTAGATTCCTTGGAGCACTGACTACAACTCCTCCATCACTGCGATCTTCGTTTCTGGGTGCTTACATATGTTCCAGGTCTTTATTAGTGAATCTAATAAGGCAGCAAGTTGTCGCGTCTGAATAAGAGTATCATTATTAATTTCAAATCGGTCATAAATTTGTTTTAAGACGTTCAATGCCAAAGAAGATGCCAAGTCGCTGCAAGTGGCACTAGATTCTTCATTGATGGGTCCAACGTTGTCACTTGTCAACTCACTGTCGGAAATATAACTTCAAAAGACTACTTGCCACAGGTTGTAATAAGGATGTCGGCGCATTGGTTCCAGAAAATACAGTCGTGGCCAGATGCAATGGTTCTAACAGGGGTACGAGCTCGTCTATTATCTTCCAGTCACCATCCGTTAGAGAGAGACGAATATCAATGTTGAATGATATGATTTGTCGATCACTCAATACTGCCTGTATAACAAGTTTACTTTGCTGGACTGATTTAAGCTTCATATATGTACATTGAGTTCCATCTGGTTCGACAGTTCAGAATTAACTGTTGTTCCTTTATGTCCAGAGATTTTTGTTTTTTGTTCAGTTCTTTGGTGGCAAGATTTGAGTGCTGAAAATGAGAATCAAGCCTACCTACTTTTTTTTGTTAATTCAGTTATGCCCTGTTGTTGTAAAGATTGAGTTAGACATAGATATAATTTGTGCGATGCTCATGTCAAACTTGAAGTAAATTCTAAAAAAATCCATTTACATATTAGCAGCATTGTCAGTTCCAACTGCAAACGCATTTCAATGTTGAAAGTACTCGTAGTTTTCCTATCGTCCAGTGCAGTCGTCGACAGGCTAAAAGTGTGGCAGTTATGTATGTATCATGCGCCCTAGAAGACCATCCATCAGTGTTTAATGATACGTATTTGGCGTCATTTAAATAGCTTTCAATTTTTGATTCTAGCCCGTCGTACATATATAAGTTGAAGTCTATTTTTAATTGTTGGCTCTCATGGAATGTTATAACTGGGCTCCAAAGTCGACATGAATAAAAACAAGAAAAAAAATATTATATCTGGATGCATGCTCTTCAGATAGGGGAGAGACGTACGGATTTTAGAAAAGTTTTGAAACCGCACAGCGAAATATTACTATTTTTTAATTAAAATGTTTAATCTGTATCATTTTTAAAATTTTTTTTTTATCGCAGTTTTATTTTTTCAGGAGTGAATTGAAATTTCTTTGAATTGGGTGGTTTAATATAATAGGGAAATTCCAAGTAAACATTAGTTTTTGTTAAAATTAATAAAAATTGTTTAGAATAAGTGACAGTAGACTAATGTCCAAAATAACTACCCTTGTTCTTTAGGACAGCATTTATACGACCAGATGTAGAATCTATCAGTTTCTGCCACATACTCACTAGAATGGCCTTCCAGTAACTTTCAATCGCAGTCCACAACTGATTTTTGTTATGAAATGTCTGTGACGCCAAGATTTTTTTTAGTTCCGCCCATAAATTCTCAATTGGACTGAGAACAACCAAGTACTTACCAATTTCGATGAATGCTTGGGATTAAGGGCAGTATACGTTAGCATGAAGTCCTTTAAGATATCACGATAAGTCTCCTTGTTCATGATATCCTCTATTTAGAAAATGGGTCCAAACCAAACCAAGAAAAACAGCCCCACACCATGACGCTACCGTCTTCATGTTTCACGATTTTTCTTGTAAATCGGAAGAGAAACTCTTCCCTGAGGACGCCGAACATTTCTACCACTTTCAGAACCAAATAAATTTATTTTGTTTTATCTCTGGGTGTAATTTCAAAAATTCAAGGCGACATCCTTTCTTACTTTGATGTTCCTTTTACTTAGTAGTGGGACTTTCTGAGCAATTCTTCAGGGAAGTTTATTTTGCAGCAACCTTCTTCGGATAGTTGGAGCACTGACTATGTTATTAAGTTCCGTGGCAATTGCTCTTGATGACAAAAACGGGCTCTTCTTTGCTAGTAGCACAATATGGGAATCATCAGTGGGAGTCGTTTTTGGTCTATTGTTTCTTCTGCTGGGGTTCTTGAAAGAGCATTAAAAAACAAAACTGATTTACCTTCCCAATGTGTCGGTAATAAATTTAAGAGCATTTCCTTGGTCTCTCAATATTTTTTTTTATAATACCACCTTCATCAGAACAATGCCTTTTACGTCCCATTTTTAAGAAATGCACTATGATAGTTGTAAAATTTCGTAAAGTTTTTACGTACAGGATAAAAAAAAACAACTTTTTACTGCTTTTTGATAAAAATATTAACGACGAAACAAAATTCCCTTATATTTTGAACATTTTAAAACTCACTTTTTGTATACCACCACAGCATAAACTACACGAATGATTAACTGACCTAAAATTCATAATAAGAAAGATAATGCTGCTGTGTAAATAACGGCACTAATTGCTCTTCGGAAAGGAGATAAAAAGAGTGCAAAATAAACAAACATACAGCTTATCAGTGATATTCCCTATTATTTTGATCAGTACTGTATATATTGAATATAAAGGGTTATTCATTTCGAGGTTGGGATTTCACTTCCCTCCCTATTTTATCGCTTTTTTTTTTTTATAAAAAATGCTCCAGCGAAATAGCAAATAGGAATGCAACTCCTCCCCTTTAAAATTTCACCCGCAATACGCGTCATCCCTTAAGGCCAACTTCGGTCGTACAGTCAAATATAGGGATTCGTTTATAAGCCTAACGACACGAATGTGGAATGATCTGCCAGGCTCTGTATTTCTCCATCACTACAATCTTCAAACATTTAAAGCCAACGTGCACAGACGCACGTGCCCTGAAAAAATATAAGTGTATTCATAATCCCTTTGGCGCATGGAAATCAATAATTTGACGCCGATTTTTCATAGTGTTTTTTTCGGTAATTTTGTAAGAATTTTAAGGAAGTGTTAATTTTTTGTTTATAACTTATCTCATTATGTATATTATTTTGATACGTATGTAGGTTTTAGCATAGACAAGTGTTAATTTTTTGTGTATACCTTATCTCATAAGGTATGTATGTTATTTTGATACGTATGCAGGTCTTAGCATAGAGAAATAATAACGATAGACTAGACCTTCAAAAATGTTTAATATTTATGGTCAGCATCGAAAGCTATGTACATATGTCGATCTGGCCATGTTCACCCGTCTGTATGTCACCATTCTTTGGATCTTAAATTTTGAGCTGGGAAGTGAAATTACAAGTAGGAATGGGTGAATATTTCGGTAGCAATTACTCGTTATCAGATATATGAAGTAGCAGTTAACTTGATACTTGAGACAATAAGACAGAAAAGTAGCAGGGCATGATTGCAGCAGGTTATTTTTCGCACTAAGTCAGGACATCTCAAATAAAAGTAAGGTACTGTGGTGACATAAAGTTATAATATGGAGAGAATGAGTGAGATATTGAATGTATAAGGCATTTTATGAGCGGGAAAGTATGATGCGTATACGAGGTTGCTTGAGATAGATTTTCGGCGATGTCAAGAAAATCCCTCCTGAGAAACCAGCAATCTCCCTCCTCATTTTCGTTGTGCCCTCATAGCACCAAGGTACCAGGTATAGACTCTTTCATCGCAGTAGCAAGCTTCCTAGATGACTCGATACTTTGGAAGTCGTTTTCGATAAGAACCATATCAAATATTCGTTTTCAAATTTTATTCGAATATCCCATTAGGAGCTCATGGGGGCTGAACTTAGTAGTCTCATTCCGTGTATCATTCAGCGTCCATTGGATAAATCTAAGCGTTTTATCCCAATTATTACCTTCAGTTTTGATGGTAAACGCGTCAATACCAACTAGCAGATGGAGTGCTTCGCTGAGATGGGCCCATGTGGTTTGATGTACGGTATGACATGGAACATGAACTTTTAGTATAGGATACAACTGACTTTTAAACAAAATCCTGCGTTCGGCTAAACTAAAAATGCTTTCCCAGTATTTCGAGAGTCTTATTCATCCTAAAATTCCGAACCTCATCATGCGCTGATCTAGTTAATCGATACTTAAATGCACTTGGTACACTATGAGTTGGACGGAATTTGCCTGTTGATAGCAGCACCACATCATCCGCATATGCTGTGACTTTAATTCCGCTGTTTTTAAATTGTTGAAGTATTTCATTCAAAACCAGAACCCATAACAGGCGGTTATGACCCCGCCCTGTAGTGTGCTCTAGAGGCATAAACTACAAAATATATTTTTCAGGATAGGAGTGACTGTGGTCGCAGTTTTTTGTAACATGTTCGAGAAATCCCCGTCTGTCCCAGGTGACTTGTAAGGGAGGATAAGCCCAATGAATTTTCTGCTCAGTAACCATTTCTACTGGTGCCACAGACTGTTCTACTGATAACTTCTAATTAATTAATTAATTAATTTTTTTTATTTTATTTTTATTTTATTTTTAATTTGCTCCTGCCAAAGGGGATATGGGAAGGGGAAAGGGGATACCCTTATATTGTTTCAGGACACGGGCGTTTGGAAAAAGGGGGACGAAGAACAGAGGAAAAATTGGTTTGTTTTTAGAGAAATGTTGCCATGAACGACTTTTGGCATTCGGTGGCTCATTTTTGAACTTCCTTTGACTGACTGTAAAACTACCAGTCTTCATCGGAATTCGTTTTCTTGGCTCAGCCAATTCCTTGGGCATGCTGTCAATATCACATGGTCCGTGCAAAGTACACTAGAGATTCCTCCACTCCTTTCTCCCACCTCTATTAAAAAGAAGTTGTCACCCCTAGAAATTCTATATGGTGTATGTTAGTTCCTAGTATTTTATACATGGAATTCTGTTATTTTTTAGTTAGACTCTTCCCTCAAAACCATCCACTAGTCTATGATATGAATTCTCGAGTTGCTGGCTATGGTTATGTCTAATACTTCTTGTTTATTCCTGACTGAAAAGGTCGGTTCGTTACCTTTATTAGCTATATACAACGACTCACCTCGTGGGTAGCTGTCTCATCTCTTTTTCAAAGTAGGTAAATCTTATTAGAGCGTCGATCCGTTGATATTGAACGAATGTGTATGTGTGTCGATTTTGTTTGTGAAGTTTGTTATCAGTTTTTTATTGTTGTCTCCTACATTCCGCCAAACAGTATTGCCACCGTGTATAAAAAACATTTGTGCCTAAAACAAAAGATTGGTAAATTTCAGAAATGTAAAAAGGAAAGCATATTCAAATTATTTATTAAATAAAACAAACTCAAATCGTGAAATATGAACCATGTTGTTATACCTAGTGTTATGCCAGTATAGGCATCGATGTGTGGCTGAGCAGGACTTCAATGTTTGTACCTGTTTCGTTGTGTTTACCCATTTCTATCACCTCCCAATGAAGGTTCCTTTCAATCCCCTCATTTGTGAAGTTCAGCAGCTCCGTTTCGACTAAAAGAATGTCGGCATTAGTCCATGGAGCTTGCTTATTTTTAAAAATATATTTTGAGCCATTCTAATGTGGACTCATTGTCACAAGCTACCTAGAAGTAGTCAGCTGTTCGAAGAAGGAGATCAATCCCTTGTTCTTCAGAATAGCAATACATGAAGTATGCGGTGTTCTAGCAACTCCACTGATACTTGCTAAGCCTACGATTCGGGTTATTTAGTTGTGTTTTTAGTTTTCTTGCTAAACCGTTCTGTTGGTTGCGAAGTAGTGTCGTCCTGCCTATCTCTCTTGGAACATCCCGCAACAGGCTCGGACTTATGACTTCATTCGAGTCTATTGGCGGCGGCCTAAGCCTGTTTGCAACTGAGGTGAATAGCAAGAGGCTCTACCTCCTCGTCTCGAACAGCCTCCAGCCTGTTCCTCTACCCTGCGCTACGCTAAGTCCTCTACTGTCCTTTTTGTCTAGTAGGTTGCCTTTGGAGTACTCTTTAATCGGCCCCGATTTGTGTTTTGAGCCCTTGTCTGAGTCGGTTGAAGTAGGCCTAAGCCTGTTTGCAACTGAAGTGGATAAGCAAGGGGCTCTCTCTCACTCCTCGATACCAGTGGTTTCTTGCCAGATTCTCTGGAACCACTAGCGTCAATGTCCTGGCCCACCCTTGTGTCGCAGCCTACAGCCGGCTCGGATTTTGACGAGTCCATTTCTAGACCAGCCGCTGACCGAAGTCTCTCCGCAGCAGAGTTGTACAGGAGATGACTTCCCGCCCTCGCTCCAGACAGTCTTGTTTCTAGGGGCTGTCTTGTCATGCCGTCTACCTGTGGATTTCTTTGCGGAGTTCAGCGTGTTGTTGGCTCTATACAGAGCCACTATATCGTCCTTGTAGGAACGAAGAGTGTAAATTCAAAACTCGCTTGCGCAGGGTCACGTTTCAATATCTAATCTAATAATCTCAAATCATGATCTCCTACCTCCACAACTGTGTTTATGCTGCCTAGCAATGAATCCCCGTTCTGTTCCGCAAGGCTGCATTCACCAAGTGGGAGAGGAGTCGAAGTGGCCTTCCGGCGTGAAAAGCATTGACTCGACGTACTGGAAGTACCCATCTTCACCTTCTCAATCTCCCAAATCAAATCTTCACCCACCGTTTAGATTACCCCAATTTTGGTTGGATCCTGTGTGCCTGAAGAGCTGGGGCTTGACTCCGGAATACCCGACACGATCAACCTTCGACCCGACGGGCGAAGGCCTGTCAAAAACAATGGTGGTTCAATCAGCAGTAGCAGTAGATTTCACGAGTAAGATGTCCACCTGCACTTACCCACTGTATGTAGATAAGATAGATTAGGTTAGGTTAGGTAAGTGGGTAGGCGAGGTAGCTTTGTCGTAAATGGGCCATAGGTTGCCAGCGGTGACACAAGTGTCTAGAGAGGTCCACCCTGCTGTTTGCCTCTGTTAGAGCTTCACCGAGGGGTCAGATTGGTTAGGGCTTAATGCCGAACCTCTTCTTGCCAGTTCGTCCGCTTTCTCATTCCCTCATATACCTTCGTATCCAGGGATCCAGCAGAGTTTTACCTTGTGCTGTATTCCAAGAACCTTGAGCTCTTCTCAACAGCACTTCAC
This sequence comes from Pocota personata, assembly GCA_963082735.1. Classification (NCBI taxonomy): domain Eukaryota; kingdom Metazoa; phylum Arthropoda; class Insecta; order Diptera; family Syrphidae; genus Pocota; species Pocota personata. The sequence goes on from OY720430.1 coordinate 84,184,271, forward strand.
AAGCTTAGAATTTATTTCTGTAGTAGTAATCACTTTGAATGAAAAAGATGATACCGTCTTGTGGTATTGCCCTCATCGCAGTCTCACGGACGGCTATTGTCACTGCTAGGACCTCCGCCTGGAAAACACTGTTGCGGTTCGGAACTCGGACTGCCTTTGATACACCCAGTGGCTCGGAGTAGATACCCGCACATGCGCCTGTTTCCATTTTGTCTCTATCGGTGTATACCGCTGTACATTGTGTGTTGGGTAATATACCGCTTTTCCATTCATCCCTAATACTTGCTGTAGGTGCTTGAGAAAGGTCTTAGAAAGTCTAGGTATGGTGTGGTGTTATCAGTAGTAGATACATTACCTAGATGTTTCTCTAGGATCATAGTGTGACCCATTGTATTTGGTCTCCAGCTGTCTGATTGACCGATTCTTAGGGCACTAATAACGGCTGATACTCGTATGAAGATGTCTAGCGGAAGATGATTGAGGATGGCCTCGAGTCCTGCTGTAGGTGCTGATCTCATTGCACTGGTGATTCCAATGTGCGCTAGTCTTTGTACTTTCATAATGGCCATTGTTGGTTTTGTTTGTTGCCTGTCACCAAACGAGGCTGCCGCAAGTCAGAATAGGTCTTACTGTACCCGTATACATCCATAGGATGATTTTGGGCTTAGGTCCTTAGATTTTCCCAAAAATTCTATTGCACGAGAATTAATATTCAACCTCCAATTAAGTTTCTTATCGAGCACGAGTCCCAAGTATTTTGCACTGTTAGAGATTCTGAGAGAGATGCCTCCAACAGGTGTTAAAAATTGTGGTATTTTCCTTTTGTTAGTAAATAGTACCAACATGGTTTTTTGCGGATTAACCGCCAGGCCACACTTATCGGCCCGGGTATTTAAGGTCCTTAATGCTCCTTCTAATTGCTCGATAAGGGTTTGAAAAGGGTTTGCTTGTAGCAGCACTAGGTCGTCTGCATAAGCAGTTGCTGGGACATCGCTGTTCCCGAGTTGTAGAAGTGCTTCGTTTAGAATGATTACCCATAGCAGTGGAGATATTACTCTGCCTTGAGGTGTACCTCTACAGGCGTATGCTTCTAACCTTGTCATGATTCATGTACGCTGAGGTTATAAATAAAGTGTTACGAGTATTTGCAATCTTCAATTTAACAACTGTTAAATCGGCTGAGCTAAAATTCGGAAATAAGAAAGCATTAATAATTTTTTTTTGCAAGGATGCAAGTTGTGCAATGATTACCGTTGGCCTGGGTATTTGTGTTGTAGCTGTTGTCTCTGAGCCTCATAATGGCAGAGCAGATTGTACAAGAACCCCCCAGGGTTCTTGTACAATGCCGATGTCTTTGTCTCCCTCGCATAGGAAGATTAACAGATTATCTGAATCACACTTAGAGTGGTGGTATTTTCTTTTGGGTCGACGTCGATGCTAATGTCCCCCAACAACTTGTCAGTTTCGTTGATTCCACCTAAATCATCTTTGGGACCTGAGGGTCGAAAAACTCTGGCTTTGGCAAGCCTTATGCCAAATCTCAGCTTATGGTCTGCTTCCTCTAGTGGCACCAGGCACTCTTCATTTATCAGAAGCAGGAATGATGAAATGTTCTTTTGATGTTTCTCCGCCTTAATGACACATTAATGAGCCACTCATCGGGAAGTTTTAGTCATTGAAGCAGCTTTACTTCGTCTATCTTCATATGAGGCCAGATATGGGCCCTAGTCCTCTTTGGGATCTCCTTAGCTGGAAAAAGTTTGAGCTTCAATCCTTCCTAGGCATCATTAACTCCAGCGACACACTCGCTAAGGAAATCCTTGGAGAGCTGGTCCTCGCATCTGATTACCCTTCTCGTTCACGAGAGCAACACAAAGGTGGACTCAGACTACTTTGGAGAAGTTACATTTTCTCTATGCTACACTGGCCGACGAAGTAACTGCTGCATTCTACTGTTTGCCCGCGATCTTCTTTCCTTTTTTTTAAATGCGGTATCTCATCTGAGGACCTGTTTTGGAAAATTATCAAATACGATTTTTTTTTTTTCTCAAATCTGAATAATTTCCAAATGAACGGCTAGAGGTGCAAGCAGGTACGACCCAGTTCGCTTGCTCCTAAAAGAGCAAAATTAACGGTAATTTAATTAATGCCAATTTCGAGAAAGTTTAATTTTCTTGGAAAAGCAAATTGGCCATATCTCCATTACGGCTTAGACGATTTTATTCAAAATTTAAATCTAAGTCTGCATTACTATCATTTAGACCTATGTTCTTTAAATTTATTTTAGAAATGGACTGAAAGAAAAGGGTGTATGGAAGAGTTGAAGATTGGACAGGAAAGGAAAGGAAGAGAGGTGACGAAGAGTGTTAATTTTCATATATTCGTATTGTGTGATTAAAAACGATCTTTAGAATTCCCAGTGCGCCCGAAAACATATAGATTTCATCCGAATAAATGTAACGGAAGTAGCGGTACAGGAGCGCTAAGCATCCAACATTCCGACAGTGTTCGAACGAGAGAATTTGATTGCAATTAGACTTATTACTCATAAATCTTCAAGCTTGTCGCTTAACGCTTAAGCCCCAGCAAAAACATGCGAATACTATTCAAGTCTCAGAAGAATGTAAGCTTTATAGTTTGAAACCAAATCTGCGGAAGAGAAAAATCGTTTACATCTTTTGAGAAATCCGAGGCATCTAGTTTCAGCTTTAGTAGCATCTGTAATCGGTTGATTCCAGCGAAGGTCTGAGTTAACATGCATGCCAACCATTGATAAGCCATTAGATCCCTCAACATCAACTCCATTCATCTGTAGTTTGGCTAAGTTAGTATCCCGCTTCAGGTTAGGTGGTCACTGTGTAGTGGGTAGAGTGTTCGCTTGTGACTCGAACTGTACAGGTTCGAGCCCGAGGGGGTAAAGCAACCACAGCTACCATAAAAAGTGAGCATAAAAGAGAATCGAATGCAATCTAAGTTTCTCCAACCACTACACCAAAAAAGGAATTTCTGCCTGGTAGTAGAATGAACTGAAAATCGAGTCTGAGTGCCATGGGATTTAGAAATTTTTTTAAAAAAAAAATCCCGTTACAGAGATAGGAGATAGCACTGGTTTTTTTTTTTCAAAAACTCTTTCAACTCGGTTTTTCGCACCACAAGATGGTACGAGATTATTAGTTAGTTAGTTTCTTATTCAAGAAAGATTAAAAAAAAAAACAAAACAAAAACCTGCAAAAAAAAAATTACATCAATTTCAGAGTTGAGTTTGGTTGACATTCTCTATTGCTGGGATTCCACAGCTTGGTACCCTTGCTGCGCAGTCGTTAAAGAGTAAACGAAGTCAAGAACACGGCCATCAGCGGAGGAATGGACTGGATTGCGTGTGGTGTTTGCTTAGGTTAGGTTGTTAAGCAGTCATTATTCCGATCAACTGGCCCCGGATTTTTTTTCAATCCTCCTTCGACTCTCCGCTGCATTACGATTTATATGATGTTTCCAAGAGGAAAATGCATTTGGTCACTTCCATTTCTATGGTTAATACCTCGCTAATATTCGGTCTATTTGGTTCGATATCTAATCAACGAAGAAAAGCTGTATATTAGAAACTAAAAATAAAAATAGGCCCGAGGGAGACTAGTGAGAATGACTTGATACATGCGTGAGTTAAGCACTGTATAGACGATACGACTAATATTAGCGACACATGACATAAAAAAACCCATGCGGGAAGGTTACAGTAAATGTTATAAGTAAATGCATATAGCATTGAGATTAAAGCATTATAATAAACCAATTATAATAATCATATTAATAGATATCAAACAAATAATGATAAAATGATATTTGTTACGGTTATTATACTGTAACATGTTTTTTTTTGGTGATTCTTTTTCACGAACTAGCTACAAAATCCAGGTCCACACCGAACTGTAGCGCCAAAATTACTAAGCAGCTAAGAAAAAGCTCGTATGCACGTGATCATTTTTATCGTATCGAGTCTAAACGGCTTGACCGATTTCCATGGAAAAGGTATCAAACTATTTCCCATATCCTCAGGAGGGAAAGAGGCTGTTAGAGATTCATCTCTCTTTCATGTTTTTGTAAGTTTTTCGAAAACCGACATGCATCAAACTCAAAACAGATTTCCTGTAATTTTAAATCCAAGAGATGTGTCGGATCATTAAAATATTACATTCGCGGATACGGATAAGTAGGAGTCATCATAGAGATTGTTGTACTTTAGCTTATTTTGTTGGTAACAATGGTAACTAGCATACTATGCAGACATCTATGTGTATTAAAAAAAATCGTTTGTTTCTTTGTCCACATAAGTTTATGATGGTAAACGCCATTATGAGAATGCTAAAGGCTTAAGAAATGCAATACAAACAGTTTACAGGAAAATCTTCATTTAAGTAATTCATACGACATCCATAAGTTTCAAAATCGATGGATGTCATTTCTTAATTTTTTATACTACTCACTCTCCCAGATTTACGAAAAAATTAAGGTAGCATATAAGTTATGGTATAAAGCATAGATTGTGTTTGCAATTTAAAATTAAGGACACTCAAAACCAAAACAACGCGTCGTTTCTTTTTTTTCTCAGAATGCCAGGGTTTTTTCTGGCTTTGTAACCTCGAAGACCGGCTTCTGTTAGCTTCTTCTAATCGTTTTCGCAGTTAGCGTAACGTTTCGGCGTTCCTGAAACAAAGCAGCTAGTTCAGAAAAGGTCTTTTGAAGAATTTTTAAACACTCCCGGGTAAGAATCCAAGCTTCACGAGCCGCCGACTTTTTCTTTCTGCCTGGGCGCGGCTTAGAAATGTACTCTACAGTCTCCCTGCATAGCTTTACAGCATATTGAACCGCTGGATGCGAATGCTTAAGAGTTTTTGCTGGGACATGCATTGGGAGGCCAAAGGACAATTTGGGCTCTTTCAGCTTCACTTAATTCGTATCTTTTTGGTTTAGCCATCTTTACATTGATTATTTTTATTACTTAAACACAAAAAACTATGAATGAATAATAAGATATCCGCAAAAAAACTGATGTGCAAACTTTCACTACTACGTAGGTTGTCCGCTAAGTTTTTAGAAAAGCAAGAAAAAACACTAATTTATTACTTTTAATGGTTTATTGATTTTCAAAGTATTCTCCTTCAAGATTTATACACATTTCCATTCGATAAAACCAGTTTTTGAAACATTTATTCCACTCTGAACTCGACACCTCAGAATTATGCTTTTTGAACGCCTCTACAGCATTTTCTGGTGTTGAAAAACGTTGACCACGCATTTTATTTTTTATGAACGGGAACAAAAAGAAGTTGTTAGGTGATAAATCAGGAGAAGATGGACAATGGTTCATTAATTCGACGTTTTGAAACTTCAAAAATTCAATTGTTCGCTTGGCTGTGTGCGAACTAGCATTGTCATGATGGAGGATGACACGTCGTTTTTTGTTTGTTTTTCGCAATTCACTGATGACTTCCGGCAAACAAATTGTTGTGTACCAATCGGTATTAACAGTTCTTCGATTTTCTAAAGCCACAGTAGCAACATGAAACAAGCAATCATTTTTTTCGAATTGCTTCGAGAACGAGTCACTTGTCGGTTTTCGCTCACCTTGGAATACCCAAACAGTCGATTGTCGCTTAGATTCGGGTTCATACGAGTATATCCAGGCTTCGTCTCATGTAACTACGAGGCTGGGTCAATAAGTCACTGAAAAATTAAATAAGGAACACTCTTTTCGGTATAAAAACATTTTTTTTTCAACATACCTTTTAGCTCTATAAACTTCATCCAACGCTTCTCAAATTTGTTGATGCCCTCCAAATAATACGATTTCTCGAGCCCCTCAAAATAAGCGTTTGTTTCAGCGATGACCTCTTCATTCGAGCCAAATCTCTTACCTCCGAGCCATTTCTTCATGTTTAGAAACAAGAAATAGTCGCAGGGGACCAAATCTGGGGAATATGCTGGATGAGGGAGGACATCGTAGCCTTTTTTCTTCGCCAAATGCGGACGTTTTTGCTTCAAATCGGCTTGGTATTGATCCAGCAGCTCTGCGTAATATGCGCCGGTGATCGTTTTACACTTTTCAAGGTAATCCATGTGAATAACACCGCGCGCATCCCGAAAAAACTGTCGCCATGACCTTGTTTGCTGACAAATCGACCTTGGCCTTCTTCGGCTTCGATTCACCAGGAGAAGTCCATTGTTTTGACTGTTCCTTGGTTTCTGGTGTGTTGTGGCGAATCCAGGTTTCATCCACGGTTACGAAACGGCGCAAAAACTCAGCCGAATTTTTCTGGAACGTCGCCAAACACACCTTTGAAGTTGTCAAACGAATGCTTTTGTTGTCGATTGTGAGCAAACGCGGCACCCATCTTGCCTGTGGCCTCTTCAAGCTCGCGCACTTGCACTCGCCGATCGTCCATTATCAAACCATGGATTTTGTCGACCATTTCTGGTGTGGTAACCTCAATTGAGCGACCAGAACGTTCGGCGTCACTTGTGCTTGAACGACCGCACCGAAATTGAGTAAACCAGTGGTGAATGGTTCCAATCGATGGTGAAGAGTCCCCATAATATTTGTCAAGCTTTTACTTGGTTTGCGTGATAGTTTTTTCTCGCAAAAAAAAGTGTTTAATGAGCACTCGAAATTCACTTTTTTCCATTTTAACGAAAATGTTAGTACGCGTCTATATAAAATGGCTGCCACAACAAAACTATTTGACAGATTTGTCTGAAAATTTGGGTGCGTTCTTTTGAAAGATGATTCTTAACAAAACAAATTTAATTTAAGGTGACGACACAATTTGTGTTAATTTTCAGGGACTTATTGACCCACCGCTTTTTTTGAAGTACCACGATTGAATTTCTTTATCATTTCTTTGCAAAATTTGACACGACCTTTTTTTTGAGCATCGGCCAGCTTGTGCGGTACCCATCTAGCACAAAGCTTCTTCACAGCTAAATGTTTATGCAATATTGATTGAATTGCGGCCTTACTAATGCCCAAGGTTGCTTCTATCTCACGGTATGTTACATACCGATCGGTTTCAATCATGGCGCGTACGGCATCAATGTTTTCTGGGACAACAGCACTGCAAAGACGACCTTCACGAAATTCATCACTGACGCTAGCATGACCGCGTTTGAACTCAGTAAACCAGTTATAAATTGTAGCATTGGATGGTATTTCTTCACCAAAAGCCAAACGAAGTCGATCTATACATTGTTTTTGAGTTAGACCACATTTAAAATCATAAAAAATCATCCAACGAAATCCTTCACGAGAAACTTCCATTTTTTGACAAAATTGTTAATTAAAGCACACTGTAAAAACGAAACCACTAAGCGCTCTTTGTCGTGCCACTGTTTCTTACAACAAAAAGTTTCGAATTTTATGAATAAGATATTTGGAAACGTCAAAAGAAACAGTGCTGCCACATTCTAAAAATTTATCCGACAACCCTCGCATTTTCGAAATGATACGGAAATTCCCCATAATTTGGTAATTAATGAGTAACGCATCCTGGGAAGCCAAAAATATTCACCTACCTGCAATAGTTTTTTTGTAAATCGTTTTCCAAAATTTTACTTTAGAACTATCTGATTAGCAAAACTCATCTCAAAAATTCAACTTTCTACGTCAAAAGGTTAACAGTTATGAGGCTGTGAAAGACAAGGACAGTATATTGATTCCTTTTACTTTTTGTTACCTTGTAAGTACAGGAATACTGAAAAAAACAGTAGGTCATTAGCACTTTTAGTTGCCTTGCAAATGGAGAAAAACGAACACTATATGGTCCGAAGTACATCAAATTATTGTTAATGTCCGTTTTTGAAGACAAATCTGTCTAACATCCTATACCTACCATTAGTTTCGATTTCAGGCAACTTCATTTTATACAGAAGTACAAGTATGTTTAGACAACTAAAGGTATTACTTTCTAAAGTAATTATTTGAACTTTAACTTAGTTGTGACTATAAATCTTGCCCTGTCTTTGTAAAATAGTGACATGTTTATACTGGATTATTTATTCTTCCTTCTTTTACTTCCAGATGTCTGAAGAAAATGAGGACTTAAAAGAGATCATCACAAGTTTCACCACTGACGTTCAAAAGTTGTCCGATATTTTAAAAACCATAGCTAATTACGAGCAAAAAATCCAGATACATATCAATGGATTGAAGAAATTTGAAGAACTTCAATTTATGACCGACATTGCTTCGGAGGTGATCACTGAATGGTCCACAATCTCTGTAGCAACCAAGTCAATAGAAATAAAATTAAAAAGACTCAGCGAAGTTTCTGAATTGAAGTTAAAAGAAAAAAGTGTAACAAACCAACCTCCAAGTCGAAATGTTGAAAGAGATAAATCTCCCAAAAGGGAACTCAATGATGTGGTTGAAGAAGTAGAACGCGATCAAGAAAATGAACCACAAACAGATCCTATATTAAATTCTTTCGTAACAAACTCCGAAAAGGAAACGCCTCGTAAAAAAGATGAAAATGAAAATGGGGTCACTGAAATCAAGGAGGAAAATGAAGTGAAAGAGGAAAATGAAGTGAAAGAGGAAAATGATATGAGTAAACCCAAACAAGGAATAATTCGTCTCGTTCCACTTCAAAATCTACTCTCAACACCAAGCCGACGGTCGCATAATTCACAACTTGTTCAATTTACAATCAGTGACAGTGAAGATGATGATGATCCCAATCTTGCTAAGATTAGCTCTCACAAAAAACTACAACAGCAAGAAATTTTCGAATTAAGTGACTCAGACGAGCAACCGAAACGACAGCTGTCTAAGAATGGAAGGGAAAACAGAACTTCACAAGAAGAAAGAGTTGAGATTAATCATTTAGGCGTATCAGATAAGCCAAGAAAGAAGTACACGCCGGTAAGAAACTTTAGCGAAATAACATCACAAAAGGAGAAAAGAAAGCGCGTCTCAGCGTCCAGTGATGAAGAAGTCGTGAAGTCGGGTATAAAAGAGCCAAAGTCGGCCAACCCCGAAGAAATTCTCATAAATTCAGAACAATCAAAAGAGGAACTGGCCAACGAAATAAATCTCACAGCTAACTCCGCCACATCTTCTTGTAGTATTGACAAAAAAGACAGCACAGATTCGTGTGCTGATGACGGGCAAATTAACCTATTAAAAGATTCTTCTTCAGTTTCGTTGGCAGCAGAGACTGTAAAAACAAAGCCATCATCAATCGTTAAATATCCTCTCCAAGAAAGTCTTAAAGATTTTCAGAAAAAGTGTGTTGTTCGCATTAAGCGGACACCGCTTTTCACTACCAACAACAATAAATTAAATGTATGTAATATAACTTAATTCAGTAATCGACTTAAATGCGTTTTATCCCTTTTCCCGCGCCATCAACAACCATAACAAAATGGGCAAAGCGTTACTTTAAATCAATTACTTATACGTATACTTTCAATAACATTTTTCTTTCAGAATCAAAATCGTAAACAGTTATTATTGCCAAAGTTATCTAAATATATAAACAAGAACACAAATTGCAATAGAATGGATACAATCGCTTGAATTTGTTATTTTTGCCGAATCTACTGATACACGTCAATTGAGAGGTTTAGGGGCCACATAGGGGGAAAGGGGAATGTGAGTTAACAGTGTGAGCATTTATTGTAACTGCGAACCCACTTCACAATGCCGGAAATTACAAGTTCCACCTTGCAATTAGCATTTCTACTTCACGTGAGTCCTACTTTGACGTATTTTGTCTCATTAAAGTTTGAATAGCTCCAGTAGTAATTACTACAAAGCAACCATGGATGAATTATTCTCAATAACTCAATAACCTTTATCTTGATGACAAACCGAAAGCCACAGGTTGTTCCAGTCTTAATATATTCACTTTTAAAAACATTTGTTTCCATCTTGACCTTCGAATTTCCGTCTTTCAGGTAAATTTTCCCTCAAGACTATTATTGACAGAGATGTGCCGGATATCCGTATCGGCATGTCTTGTCACGCATTATTATTTTACTAATTTCTTAGTACTTAGATTTTTTTCGTAAAACTGAGAGAGATGATGTAACGACATCAATCGAATCTAGTGTCGCTGGGTTCATAATTCGAGGCGAAATGGCGTATTTTGTAGAAATCAAATTTCTCAAAAACTGCTCCAACGATTTTGTTCAAATTTAATAATATTTACGTTACAGTGGACATACAGTATGTGGTCATTGAATTATGACCGATGAGAAATTTATGCGATTTTTGACTTTGACCGCAAATAAAAACAAAACTAATTGGATTATTTAAAATCTTGTTGCACATATTTATTGTTTCATGGCATAAGAGTGATCACAGAGTAAATAAACTTATTTAATTTCAATACTTAGTACTACCGCCCTTTTGTTTAAGTACCTCCTTTATTCGTTTGGGCATGCTTTCAATGCACTTCGCGACCATTTCTTTCATAGCGGGGTCATTTTTCCAGATATCTTCAATGTTCTGCTTGAGCTCTTGAATGGTATTATTTCTTCGACTATAAACGCGAGATTTTAAGTAGGCCCAGCAGTTTCAATCGGGTTCATATCCGGAGAATTACCAGGCCATGGTAATACTTCCAAGTTCATGGAACGCAAGCATTTCATGCTTGCCTTGGACGTGTGACATGGAGCTCCATCTTGCATAAAGATGTATTCTTCTCTGGGAGATTGCAATGTGTTCAAATAAGGCCGAAGAACTTTCCTCAGGACGTGAATATACTGATTGGAGTTCATGGTTCCATCAACGAAATAAATTGGCCCCGTACCTTCGCTTGTTATGCAACTCCAAATCATCACGGAGGGTGGGTGTTTGACCGTCCGAACTACACAATCCTGTGAATATCTTTCATTGGGCCTTCTGCGGACGAATTTGGTCGTCTCCGTCACAGCTTCTAAGCGGCACTCATCGCTAAAGACAACCTAAAATAAAATCGTGATTGCGGTAAAATTAGTAAAACTGTTTTATCTTTTATTGTGAAAAGAAATTTGAGAAAAAAATTAACTTACCTTGTTCCAATAGGCACTCTCACATTCTCTGTGAAGTTGTGCCCAATATAATCGCCGTTTTCGCATGACGTTGGTCAATTTGGGCTTTTTTGCTGGTGTCCTACAGAGCAAGTAGTTTTCCTTAAATCGACGCCGCAGGGTTTTCAACGATATGTCGATTCCAGCTTCGTTCAAATCTTTCAAAATGGAGTGAGCTGGTGCATTACGTTCCTGCAGAGTTTAATGAACGATTTTCCGGTCAGCCCTTGGTGTTGTTTTCTTTTTTTGCCACAATTTTGCCGATTATTTGGCGTAACCAAGGTTGAACCGCCTTTTATGTCCACGTGTTTTGAAATTTTTACTACTGAAGACTTCGCAATTCCAACAATCTTAGCTATTTGAGAATAGCTGGACTTCTTCTCAATTAATAAAGCAGCAACTTGTGATTTTTTTTCGACAGATATGTCGACTTTTTTGCCCATATTGACAAAAACAACTAAAATAAGGTTTTCAACTCTCTATAAGCTATATAAACTAATTTTGAAACAAATATTTAATGCAATTTCCTTAATTTAAGCCACAAAGTACTTTTCCACTTTTTAAAACACTTTTTTACAACCGCACTATTGCCACTACGAGCTAAAAGAGGATGATAACAAAGCACGTTTAAACCTTTTAATGCTTGGTGCACATTTATCGCTCGCACGTAGGCAAGTGTCCTTGGGTGCCTGCCTGCCATTGCAATTAAGAAAGTGTCGAGAAATCCCGTTACTTACCGTATTCTTAAAAACAAATATAAAAAAAAACGCATTCCACTTAACATAAGCTGCAAAAAGTAGCAAAATTCGTTGAAAACGCGATCGGTCATAATTCATTGACCACATACTGTATGCCAATATACGGTCTACCCGATTTCTGACGAAAATTACGTGTAACGGTACTTTACTTAATAGCTGTTTTTTTTTTTTACAAATTGTTACTTCTCGGTTATGACGCAATCGATTTTTGCCGAAATCAAGATTTGAAGAGTATTTGAGGTATACAAGATTATGGCATACCAAGTTTTGTAAGATTTTCAAAATATATATTTTTTATTTAAAAACGATTAACGATATTGCTAAAATTTTAAATCTGAATGATTTGCAGATAAATAACATATGTGCACCGAGTGGGGTGCACGTGTATTTTAGTTTTATTTTGTTTTTGTTTTAAATATTCGTATCTCTATCTGAGGATATATTCGAAAATGATCTGTATCCGTATGTAATATTTGCATGATCTGGCACATCCCTGATTATTAAAATACCATTTTGTGATATTTTTTGATGCACTTTACACCAACAAACAGAAAATACATACATAACTATGATCGTAAACTTATAATATTCCTTGAATCTAGGAAATACCTGAATTTTAAACATTGCGACATTGAGAAACACTCAAATTTTGTTTCATCATCTTTTAATTCCTACATTCTAATTGTTACAATAAGTGTCCAAAGTGTGTTCCCCTATTTTAAGTCAAAGTGGCTTTTGTCCTGTAGGGGATCTGTTCTAGTTCGGTCATAACAATTGTTTATGCAGGACTAAAAATCTAAACGTAACGAAAATGATGCATCCATTTAAGTGAAAGAATTTTTTTTCTACAGATTTAGTCATGAATACTTTTGATGCATAATAAAAATAATTGTTTAATTACAATGTATTTACTTGGTTATAATAACATTTTTTGAAATTACATTTTAATTTTATCAGTGTAATAACAATTATTAATTCAATTACTTGTAATGGTAACACAAATTTCTAATTACAATTACTTAATAATTGAAATGTAATTAAATGACATTAAAATTAAAATTTAAACTACCCTACCCATCACTGTTTGTGGCAAATCAATCCTTAACCTCCCGACCGTAATTAGCTGGAGTACCATAATGTTGGTATATCATTAAAGATCTTTGGTTCAAGGGAATGTCTTCCAATAGTCCCGGCAAATCACTTCTTAAAATCTCCAAGTAGGTTGTAGCATTCAGCCTCGGTGAATGTTTATAGGACCCAATACCTACCTGTCCATACATTCACTTTGAATTTTGTGTTGAAACGATGTCTGATTTCTTGAGTGTGGATTGGTCTTAGCCCATGTGTAGGTTGTAAAAATTGGTAATGCGTGATTCATCCATCCAGAAAATTTTATTATTATTATTATTATTTATTAAACAGGTAATTACAAATTACAAGTTAATTATATAAAGAGAGAGCAACAAGCTGCTGGGCTTTCGGCTCTAAACAAAAATAAATATAAATATAAACTACTTAACGTGAAATAAATCAAAGTATAGATGTGAAATACAATTCAAGTGGCTCTATATGGTAAGACGTGTGCGGCTGATAAAATCATTGACTTTAGATATGTTAGAATAGTTTGCTATCCTGAGTATGTCGTACGCTGATTGATTTGGTTGCAGGATTTTATTAAATTCCTTGGATACCGGGCATTTGATTAGTCCGATGATGTGATCAATGTTTAAGATGTTGTTGCAGGTTGGACACGTAGAAGGTGTTTCATTTTCATAAATGTATTTATGTGTAATTATAGTGTGCCCTAGGCGCAACCTGGTAAAAGTAATGTTGGCTGCTTTCGATGTTGTTGTGGGGTAGATGGGCATGCTACCGTCGATGTTAATTTTGGAGTAGTGATGATGGTAGTTACACCAGTTTGAGGACCTTTCCTTTTTTATCTTTTGGTTGACAAGGTTTTGAAGGTCTTTTTTTGAAAAAAAGTCGAAGGTGTAGACCGGCGCTCTATAGCATAATTTTGCGGCCATGTCGACAAACTCGTTGCCTTGTATTCCACTGTGGCTTGGTACCCAAATAAGTTTTATTTTATTGGAATTCTTTATCAAGAGATCCCTGATGTTTGTTATGAGACCAGATTTATGGTTTGGATTAAGGATAGCTTTTAACACCGACAGGCTGTCTGAACATATTACCGATTTAGAGCGGAGTTTTACCAAATATTTAGTTGTCTCGAGTATGGCGATCGCTTCTGCAGTAAATATTGAAGTGTAATCTGGCAAAAGTCCGATTCTTAAAACGGTCCCGTTTTCCAAGGCGGCGGCGAAGGATGTGTTGTTAGCAGATTTAGAGCCGTCAGTAAAGACTGGGTTCCAACCATCTGATTTTAGGTCTGCCATGGTTTTAAGGAAGATAGCTCGATAGATATCGCAGTTTGTGCTTCTTTTGCAGAGTAGAGACAGATTGAGTAGTATGGAGTCAGGTTTGATGCACCAAGGTGGATAAGTGGGGAAGTGGTCCTTTGAAAGTTTTAGGGGGAGCTCCATTTGCTGTGCGGCTTGGATGGTTTTAGCTATTGAAGACTGAATCCGATATGATTTTTTGGCGGTGATTGCGGATGCAATGTATTTGTCGATAATGGAGTCGGTGGAGAATGAGAGTTTAGTGAAAAGATTGATGAAAACACTTGATTGTCGTTCTTCTAGTGTTGGTAGTCCCGCTTCTGCCATTATGTTCTGGATCCGCGTTGTACGAAGTGCATTAATACTCCTTCTAGCAGCATGGTGGTATGGTGTTTTTAAAAGATTAAGTGTTGACTTAGCGCATTTACCATATATGATGAAGCCATAATCAATCTTACTTAGAACTAAAGATTTAGTAATGTTACAAAGGGTATTAACATGAACATTAAGTTTTTTACTAGCTAAATAGTTAATGATATCAGCCCTAGCAGCCAGGCTCTTTTTTAATTCTAGACAATGTGTTTTCCAATTATATCTATGATTTATAGTTAATCCTAGGATTTTTAAAGTATTAGTGTTTTGTATATTAACACTATTTAGGTGTATCGTAAGTTGCGGACAGGAAATTTTCCGACAAACATGTAATAATTTACATTTCTCTAAGGAGAGTTTGGCAACCGAGGTGCTGGACCAAGTTAATATATCTTTCAGTACATCGGTTAGAATTTGTTTGCTCCTTTCAATATCGTTCAGTTTACACAAAATGTAAAGTTCGTCCGCATATATGCAGTGATCTAGAAGACTGTGCTCATTTATTACCGTACTTATATCATTGAACGCTATGATGAATAGGACCACCGACAGTGGAGACCCTTGCGGGATCCCGTTGTGGAGTGGATGAGAGGACGAGAATTCGTTGTTAACTTTGACACAGAACTTTCTATTAGAAAGGAAGGACTTTATGTATTGGAACATTTTTGGCCCAATGCGCCATGTTTGTAGTTTGTTAAGTATTAAATGTGTACCTACTCTGTCAAAAGCTCTTTCAAAATCTAACGAAAGTAGCGTTACGTGGTTCCGAGCCGATAAGGCTTTGGAGATGTAAGCGTCAATGTATAACAGCGCGTCGGAGCAACCCTTATTGGTTTTAAAGGCTACTTGATTGACGTTGATAAGCCTATTAGATTCGATGTACCAGAGTAGACGTCTTGCTACTATTTTTTCTAGACCCTTTGACATGCAGGGAATGAGTGATATTGGGCGGTAGCTCTCGATGTAGTTAATTGCCTTCTTGGGTTTAGGAAGGGGTAAAACTGTGGCTGATTTCCAGCTCTGAGGGATGACTCCGGTTTCGAATACATTATTATAAAGACCGATAAGACGTTGTTTGGTCGGAGGAGGTAGATTTTTGAGCATGGAGTAAGATATCCGGTCCCTGCTTGGTGTTTTACCTTTTAGTTTCCTAAAACAACTATCAAATTCTAACTCGGATATGAGGCCTTCGATATGCCTCGCTGATGGGCTGCAAGTGTCTTGAGAAATTGAGGTCCGAAAGCTATTATATTTCGTTGTGTTAAAGTTTTTGGAAAAATTATCGTCGGTAGAGAGGTTGGACCAAGTTTGTGCGAAAAAATTACTGATGTCTAGAGAGCAACAGATGGGTCCTGTTGGAGTCTCCATGCAACGAATTTGTCGTGGCACATAAGTACCAGTGAGGCATCGAATGTTTTGCCAGATCTTTGCCGGGGAGGAGTTAGGGCCAATCATTGAGGTAAAGGCCATTAGGCTTTTGGTTTTGCTAATTTTGACTTCTCTTCTGAACAAAGCATTAGCTTTTTTGTAGGCAATTAAGTTTGATTGAGTTGGGCGTTTTTTAAAATACCTCCAGGCATGTACTTTCTGGTCCCTCAAATTTTTCAACTCCGGGTTCCACCAAGGGACTGACGGTTTAGTGGTGAATGGAACGCTTTGGGGAATAGATTGATTGGCAGCGGATCGAATAGCTTTTAGAAGAACAGCAGCTTCTTTGTTATTATTGGAAGATGGGGGGATTTCAGACAGATAATCTTTAATGCTTTTTTGGAATTTATTCCAGTCGGCCAAGTCAGTTTTAAACTTGGGTGTGGAGAGCGTATTGGATTTAACAGAACCCATTGATATGGATATGGTAATCGGGAAATGGTCGCTATTGTGGAGATCTTCTAGTATTTTCCAAGATGTGCGTGGAAAGAGCGTGGGCGCGCAACAAGACAGGTCGACGTGAGTTAGAGTGCTGTGTGTAGAGAAGTGGGTGGCGGAGCCGTCATTTAGAATCATCAGGTCGGAGTTAAGGATAAAATCTTCCCACAGGGAACCTCTGTAGTTAGTGGATGTTGAGCCCCAGAGAACGCTCCAGGAGTTAACATCCCCAACAAGTAATACAGGACTGTGAATTTGGTTTAAAATGTTATCAAGGTCAACGCGAGAGAAAGTCTGTTTCGGAGGTATATAAATTGAGATAATAGTGAAAGTAAAAGACAAATTAATTTCTATGGCCAATGTTAGGATGTTAGAGTTGATGTTTAGTTGCTTGTGCGGAATGTTTTTTTTTGATTAGGACCCCAATACCTTGCTTAGCTGTTACGTTTTGTGGGAGGTTATTGAAGTAACCAATATATGCTTTAGGGGTTAATGGTATAGACTGAAACGCGCAATGTGTCTCTTGCAGAGATATAGCACAAGGCGATAGTTCTTTGATTAATATGTTTAGCTCGTCGAAGTTGTTAATATACCCTTGTATATTCCACTGGAGAGCTTTGAATTCCTGAGGTTTGTGTGTATAGATAGGGGGTGAAGAGTGGCGGGTGCGTGATCTATGTTGACTCCGCTGCCATGATGTTGGCGCATTCGGACTCCCTGGTGAGCCCGAATGCCCCAATCCCCTGCCAGCAGAGTCCGGGTTTGGAATATGCATATTATTATTATGCATCATCATCCATTTCTGGATTGTTGAGGAAGTATTCATTCCTTTGTAAAAGATTTTGTGTAACAGTTGATATAGGTGAGTGAGTAATTGGTGTAATATTGGTGTTGGAGGATTTGGTTGAAGAGTTTTGTGTTAAGTTTGATATAGGGGTGTGTGGTGTAGGTGAACTATTTGAGTTAGATGTTTTGGTTGAAAGTTGAGTTTGTGTACAGGGTATGGTGGGTGGAGCAGTTGAATTTTGGGCTTATTGAATTGCTAGTTTCGGGGTTGACAATGTGCCCTTCTGGACGAATGGCGATTTTCTTAGGTGAGTATTGTGGGTTAGGGGTGGAGCGGGGGTTAACTGGTGTGTTTGAGATAGTGGGGGGGAGAGTTGGATTCGTAGATTTATTGGGTACTACGTGTCTAGTTTTTATAATTTCGGCTACGGTGGGTTTAGCCGGATGTTTTCTTGGAACGGGTAGTTGGTGTAAGCTGGGGTTCTCGTTAAATATTTGCCATGCCTCGCGGACGGTGCAACGCCTATCTATCTTAATCTTGTTCACTGCCTTGTGGCGAAGAAAGCTTGGGCAAGTAGGGTCGTAGGGAGTGTGGTTTTCTGCATCGCAGTTGATGCAATATACCCGTGTACACTTATCGTGAGGTGGGGGGAGGCAACATTCTTTACATGTTTCTGCGCTAGAGCACCGGTTTTTTGTGTGGCCCAATTTTTGGCATAAGATACACCTCATTGGATTTGGGATATATTCATCGACTTTACAATTAACCCATCCTACTTTAATGTCTTTTGGGCGACGGATTAGATCGAATGTTAAGATTGCAGCGCCTGTAGCAACAAGATGGCTGCTTACGTTTCTTTGAATTTTTTTTACACCAATCACTTTGTATTTTTTTAACTCACTTAACAATTCGTCTTCAGGTATGTCGATAATATGCCTGGAAAAAATTCTGCCTTGCACTGAATTCAAACTAACGTGAGATGTTATTTTAACTGGTATAGAGTCAATTAACTTAGCCTTTAGGAATTTTTCTGCTGTATTGAGGTTAGACACTTTAACCAAGAGGTCGCCCGATCGCATGGCTTTGACTTCTAAAACGCCTTTAGAAATAAATTCCAAGCCTCGATTAATTTGGAAGGGATTATATGAGGAGAGAGGTCGCAGGTTTTCACCTTTTTTTTCCGTTCCCGAAATCACTATGTACCGGGGGATGCCGTCGTCATTTGTGGTAATTGCCGGTAATGTTGGAAAACTTTCGATCGTCTTTTTCCGTTTAGGTTTGGAATGCCGATTTATAGGACCGTCCGAATCAAGTTCCATAAATCGGTTTTGATATGGGGGGTCCGTACCCCCCTTCATATTGGGTAAGGTCGGGAAAGTATTATATCAATTCGTTTGACAAAGTTAGTTAGAGATAAATGGGATTTGTTTTATTGGGACCACGTGTGTGGCAATAGAAATGACACTTCAAGTGCAATGAAAGAAAGAGAAGGATATCGCTCTCAAACACGTCTATACACGGCGTTTGCCAGAATGTAACGATCTTTATCAAAATGCTGCTCCAACAACCAACTGCAAAAGTCGATTCTTCTTTACAAATCATCAGTTGCAGTTTTTACACTGCTGTATGGTGTATTTGATGAAGGTGTTCTACATGCCGCACTCCAAACTTTGAACTTGGATCAATCCTTAACCTCCCAACCGTAATTAGCTGGAGTACCATAATGTTGGTATATCATTAAAGATCTTTGGTTCAATGTCTTCCAATAGTCCCGGCAAATCACTTCTTAAAATCTCCAAGTAGGTTGTAGCATTCAGCCTCGGTGAATGTTTATAGGACCCAATACCTACCTGTCCATACATTCACTTTAAATTTTGTGTTGAAATGATGTCTGATTTCTTGAGTGTGGATTGCTCTTAGCCCATGTGTAGGTTGAAAAATTGGTAATGCGTGATTCATCCATCCAGAAGATTTTATTAATGTAACGATCTTTATCAAAATGCTGCTCCAACAACCAACTGCAAAAGTCGATTCTTCTTTGCAAATCATCAGTTGCAGTTTTTACACTGCTGTATGGTGTATTTGATGAAGGTGTTCTACATGCCGCACTCCAAACTTTGAACTTGGATCAATCCTTAACCTCCCAACCGTAATTAGCTGGAGTACCATAATGTTGGTATATCATTAAAGATCTTTGGTTCAAGGGAATGTCTTCCAATAGTCCCGGCAAATCACTTCTTAAAATCTCCAAGTAGGTTGTAGCATTCAGCCTCGGTGAATGTTTATAGGACCCAATACCTACCTGTCCATACATTCACTTTGAATTTTGTGTTGAAACGATGTCTGATTTCTTGAGTGTGGATTGGTCTTAGCCCATGTGTAGGTTGTAAAAATTGGTAATGCGTGATTCATCCATCCAGAAAATTTTATTAATGTAACGATCTTTATCAAAATGCTGCTCCAACAACCAACTGCAAAAGTCGATTCTTCTTTACAAATCATCAGTTGCAGTTTTTACACTGCTGTATGGTGTATTTGATGAAGGTGTTCTACATGCCGCACTCGAAACTTTGAACTTGGATCAATCCTTAACCTCCCAAACGTAATTAGGTGGAGTACCATAATGTTGGTATATCATTAAAGATCTTTGGTTCAATGTCTTCCAATAGTCCCGGCAAATCACTTCTTAAAATCTCCAAGTAGGTTGTAGCATTCAGCCTCGGTGAATGTTTATAGGACCCAATACCTACCTGTCCATACATTCACTTTAAATTTTGTGTTGAAATGATGTCTGATTTCTTGAGTGTGGATTGCTCTTAGCCCATGTGTAGGTTGAAAAATTGGTAATGCGTGATTCATCCATCCAGAAGATTTTATTAATGTAACGATCTTTATCAAAATGCTGCTCCAACAACCAACTGCAAAAGTCGATTCTTCTTTGCAAATCATCAGTTGCAGTTTTTACACTGCTGTATGGTGTATTTGATGAAGGTGTTCTACATGCCGCACTCCAAACTTTGAACTTGGATACATTAAACTGTAACTACTGCTAATTGATGGATCATTTCAAACGCGTTCTAGTATTCTTTCGTTGATGTTGATCGTTTCTGTTGGTGTATGACTTGAGTCACCTTGCCAAATCGAAACAGATCCTGTTTCTTGAAGCCTAAATGTCGATTAGGAGGATATTGCTGCTGTATTCATCGCAAAGTCCATAGACGTAAATAATGTTCGTGTAATCTTCATTAGAAAAATGTGCCATTTCAAAAATCAACTTGCTATTTCTTGAAAACGAGGGTTTTTATGGATTATCTGAAAAGGATAATAAAATTGAAAAATTATAAACGGGTTCTAACAGGTAGTCAAATTGGTAGCACACATTTCCGACACTAACTGCTAAACTTTAAAGTAGGAATTAAAAAAAAAGATTTAAACCCTTATACTGCTAAAATTACCCAAAGACATGTCTCACTTGTGATTTGTCGGGCATCGCGCTACATTTATTTGTGACATTTTATGTCTTATTTATTTTACAAATTAAACAAAAAAAATAAATTGTAACATTCAGCGCCATCTGGACATCGGATATGAAAAAAGTTACATACGTGGTGCAACCAAGTAGTTCGTTATGTTGCTATTTTATTCTGATGATTTTGATTAAAATTTATGTTGCAGAAAGTTTGAAAAGTAAATGTCATACTAAACAAGAACACCTAGGATGATAAACTGTACACCGTAGGGCTATTAATTTTGTTTATTTGTATTCCTGAACATTTAAATCGTATACCGACTTTAAAAGATAAACTAGGAAAACTGAATCAGCATACCTCAAAATCCACGTGTCTTTCAATCCCAAATCAAAAATCACCATAATATTTTCGTCTTAGAATAAAGCTTAGATTCACCATTGACCTTTTGGTCACACTTTAACGTTAAAGCTAGTTTCCGTAACATTCTTTGCCTTTATTGAATTTTATCCATTTCTGGCACTACAGAATGAATAAACAAACAACAAATGTATGTTGTTGTAACAAATTGAAAAAGTTTAAATACTATGGATTTTTACATACTTACATAAATAAGTATTTAATTTAAAAACGATTTCCCTGAATATGCTCCGACCTTGAAAATTATCTATTTATTTGTCTAAAGTTAAAGCTATTTTTTATTACTATTTCTTAGTTTAACACAATTTATTTCACTATTCTGCGACTAGTACTGTCAAAGTTATGATTTTTTTTAAACTAAGGCAAATGTTGAAATTTAGGTTTTCTCTGTAATTTTGGAATCCCTTTTCTCGTAATTTAAAATCCTGCTTTGACTATCACAACACCATGAAGTATATTCCTGTCAATTTTGAACCAAATCGCATTTTTCTTAAAGTCATCTCTAACCCCAAATTGGTAGTAATAAACATGAATGTGACTTCTAAAATAGGAAATAGTTTAGGAGTGGCTGTCCCGCCTCTAAGTCGGTTTCAAAGTGACAGTCAATAACATTTCCAGTGAAATTGGGGGATGAACAAATTGTGCGTGATTTTGATATTATTCATGATAAAAAGGCACGCAAATTTACAAAAGAGTGATTGAATGCGTTAACATACTAAACTAATGCAGAATTTTTAGTCTGACATCAGAATTGAATTTCTTCGATCTGTCAAGAGTTAGTTGTGCAAATTCGAACTAGCGAAAATGTAAAATGAATCAGAATAACTATTCTGCTAAATCTATTTTATCACTGTGAACTTTAAGCAACTTACATACAATCATCTAACTAACAGCGACTTTACTCTGCAAATATTGTATAACATCTTTTAGGCCTGTTAATTGTCTTTCATTTGTATGCCCAAACGTTTTCAAAGATGAACTCCAAGAACCGAATCACAGTTCATCAAAACCCATCACCATTATTATAATCTCGACTCAAAATTGCCCTAGATTTACCACTCACATTTTGACACCTAGATAGATAGCAGTGGTGTGACGTGACTTTCTCCTGAAGCGAAACTGTCAAATTTAAGAATCTGGGATCCACCTGCGTATTTTACTCGTAATGCACTAATTTCTGGGTGAGTCGCTCACTCTCAAACGCCCAAAATAACATTATTAGTTCAACGAGATGAATCGATTCAAATGAAAAAGAAGTGAAGCATTCAACTCGTCAATGCTTAGGATGCTTTATGAAACGCAGCTTCCAATTTATCACTGTCATTGTAATTATCAAGAGCTATATGAAAACTTAACAAAGCGCATGCCCTAGAAATGCTATGTTGAAAGAAGCATCCAAAGTCAATGATTTGCAAATGTGTGGAGTTCGTGCAGTAAATTTCAAAACTTAAATTGTGTAGTTTGTACAGCATGGATAAAATCGTATTTCAATATTTTAGATAAAATTGTACTAAATTTGCATTGAATATTCGTCCTATTTATCCATATTTTTTTCTTGGTTTGGATTATGCCTCAAAGGCTCTACAAACTCAAAAAACTATGTATTTTACTTTAAACTGTTATTTTCACTTTCGTTATCTAAACAAATTGTTGTTGTTTACTAATTGGAAACTGGCCTATGCCATCATTTCTCGAGCAATCCTGTGTAAGTTTGTGATATTGGAGCTCTCGTCGTCTATAGCATCTGGTTAGATGTTCTTCATCCTGTTTTTCATTAGTATTACATACGTCTGTTTCTTTGATGCCGATTTTCTTCAAGTATGTAGCTAGGCAGATGTACCCAGTTTTTAACCTTAAACGTGTTACTACTTCCTTCCTCGGTGCTTGGGCTATGGTGGGGTAGAAATTAACTAAGTTTTCGTAGATCTTTCCTTCCATAGCTCTGCGTTGGTTTTTGATTTATTTTTCTATGAAAGAGGTTTTTGAGTTCTCTTAATTATGATGGCTCATTTTTTGGCCATTTCGTTTCCTAGAAGATTAATATGTGCCGGAACCCATCTCTGTTGAAGCGTGGAAAATAGTCGTCTGATATTTCTAGCGATCAAGGATTCTGTTTTTAGGCTTGTTGGATACCCAGGAAAACTTGTCTGGATGTATTCTAAGTTTTTCGTCAAGTTGTGCTGCTTGTATGTTGTGTTCTGTGTGAATTGATATGTGTTTTGTGAATTTTCTTATAGCCGTTATTGGTTGTTTCGACTGCCCCTGTGATGATTCTGAGTGCATTGCTTTGGTCTACCTCTAATTTGTCCTGTTTTTAGACCGAAGTCATGAGCAGAAGCTCCTCCGTATTTTATTATTGGTTTTATACCTATATACATCTTATAGGTATGTTCGATTTATTAGGTCGTTGGTGCCACCCAATTTGCATCCTGTTAACCTATTTAGGATATTGCTTTTATGTTGAATTTGGATTTTTTTTTCGATTTGGTCATTTATGTTTAATTTGGAATCCATGTTAGGTGGATGTGTAGCTGCGTTCTATATTTTTGTTCTCGATTTTGAAGATTTGATAAAATGATTTGTCTATATTGATTTTCGTGTTATTTGCTTATGACTATTTTATTAGTTTGTCAGTGGCAGGTGTTAATTTTTTTTTAGATTAAGAGCAATGTCCTTTTTATTGTCTGCATCTGTTTATATGACCACGTCGTCTGCGTAAATAGCAATGTTGGTGGCTGTGTCCTTGATATCTTCCATTACGTCATTTATTTATACGTATGTTGAAGAGAATCGGGCTAGACACACATCTTTAAGGGACGCCTACTTAAGTTTGTTTCCAACGTCATTATACTGGAGGATGATTTCTTTCATTCAGGTAAGAAAAAAATTATAGAAGGTTAGGGTCTATTTTACGAGTTTCGGCCAATAGTATCCGTATATTTTGTTCTGTTGAATCACGTCAGATGATGTAACTTTTGAAAGGCACAAGCTATTATTACTAGTTTATATTAGTATTTTTTAGAAGTGAATAAAATACTCTCTCAAAACGGTTATTCATGGTATATTATGTATTCAATACTTTCGAAAATCTGGCTATAGTGGTTCTTCAGTCTCACCACCAAGCCAACATTTTAATTTTTAGTATAGTTCCTTTCCGCCATGACTTACAGAAATGCAATTATATGCCTCTAGTCTGTTTTACAAGAGCACTATCGACTGAGACATGTTTCTTTCATTTATGTCCGCTACTGGGCTAAACTTACTTTGGGAACTCGCCTTTCTTTTTTGATATTTGAATTATGGTGGTTTACCAGGTTTTCGTCAAAAAATAAGTATAACGGTACTTATTAACTGGTTCTTAAGAATTTAGTATTTCTAAATTCTATTGATTGAAAAAAAAAAAATTAAACTTCAAATCAGAGTTTTTTGCAGATAAACAACATATACATGCGACCCAGTCGTGCACTTTATTTCGTACACTAAGAGATATAAAAATTATAAAATTTGCCCCAACAATTTTATTTCCCAAAATATCTCTATTTCCGAGTCCACTAGATGATATTATATATGTCTTATTCATATTTTTTTGGTGCAGTAAATACTTAAGGTGTAACAAAACAAGTATGTACACACGAGATCTGTTCGATAAGTCAGTGACTTTGAAATGAAATACTTGTTTTTTTTTCTCAAAATTGAATTTATTTTTCTCCTTTCAGCGCGATACACCTTTCCCAACGATAATCCAACTTTCTTAACCTTCCAAAAAATATGATTTCTCAAACTCTGCAAAATAGGCATTTGTTGCATCGATAATTTCTTCATTCGATGAAAACCTTTTTCCGCTGAGCCATTTCTTCATATTAGGAAACAAGAAATAATCGCATGGAACCAAATCTGGAGAATAGGGTGGATGAGGGAGCAGTTCATGTCGCAATTCAGCTAATTTTGCTGTTGCTGCTGCGGACGAATGATATATGAAATAGTCAAACGAAGATTACGCCGCGAGAATCCCAGAAAACCGTTGCCATGATTTTTCCGGCCGACGGAATCGTTTTTGCCTTTTTTGGAGCACGTTCGCCTCGCAGAAGTCCACTGTTTTGATTGTTCCTTCATTTCTAGCGTGTAGTGATGTATCTAGGATTCCTCAATTGTTACAAAACGTCGTAAAAATTTACTTGAATTGGGCTTGACGAGTTACAAATTCTGTTTTGAAATCTTCACCCGAATCCGTTTTTGGTCCACCGTCAGCAAACACGGCACCCATCTTGCTGATCATTTTTTCATTCCCAAATGGTCATGCAGGATTCGAATGACGGTGTCATTTGATATTGCTACAATCTCAGCTATCTCACGAACCTTGACCCAGCGATCGCCCAACACAATATCGTGGATTTTGTTAACCATTTCTTCCTTTGTGACGTTATTTGGACGTTCTGGGCGCTCAGCGTCTTTTGTGCTCGTACGACCGCAACGAAATTCAGTGAACCACTTGTGTACCATTCCATGCGAGTATATATAATATTCTTTAAGTCTGTCTTCAGTCCCTTTAATGGTTTTCCCGCGCAAAAGTAGTGCTTTATTAAAACACGAAACTTTCTTTTTTTTCCATTTTGGGCAAATCTTACAAATCACTGTAAAAAGCTAAGTGTTTGACAGATTGTTTGACTATGCAGACAGATTGTTATGACAGATTGTTTGTCTATGCCGAGAAAGAAACAAAGATGTCACAAAAAAAATCCTCTATGTGATCCGAGCGCCATCTTGCATGAAAGTCACTGACTTATCGAACAGCCCTCGTACATACGAGGGCAAGGTGAAACGTTCTCGGCCTGACAATGAAAGACTGTGATTTTCAGTTAAAAAATGATTTTATTTTTCTACATAATCTCCCTTGACTTCAACACACTTGGTCCAGCGTTTCTCCGAGCAAATCGTACCCCAAATCCCGCAGTTTTCCCATCGCCAACGCACACTTGTGTACAGGTGCATTGTCCTGGTGAAAGATAATTTTTTTTCTTCTTCAAGCCAGGCCTCTTCTCGCGAATTTTGGCATCCAGCTGATCAAAAAGATTGGAGTAATATTCGCCTGTAATTGTTCTGCCTTTCTCAAGGTAATCAATTAACAGGATCCCTTTCGCATCCCAAAACACACTGGCCATGACCTTTCCGGCAGATGCGATCGACTTCGCTTTCTTTGGCGCTGAACCACCGACTTCCACCCAATACTTCGACTGCTGTTTTGTTTCTGGCGAGTAGTGGTGGACCCATGTCTCATCCATGCTGACAAATCGCCGCACAAAATCGGTCGGATTTCTATTGAATCGGTCCAAAGATTGATACACACAGCCTCAGCTATCTCACTCACCTTCACTCGCCTATCGTCCAACACGATATCATGCACTTTTTCGATGGTTTCGGGTGTGGTTGCGGTTTTTGGCCGTCCTTCACGTCATCTTCGAGGGACGTGCGACCACGTTTAAATTTAGCTGCCTACTTTTTAACGGTTGACATAGAAGGAGCAGAGTCCCCGTAAACTTTTGTCAACTTTGGATGAATTTGGTTAGGGGTTAACCCATCCAAAACGAAAAATTTAATCACCGCACGATATTCAAGTTTATCAATTTTATGGAAAAACTCGCAAGACGTCTACTGCAAAAATTCGTGTAAAGAAACTACTTGAGAGAACAAGTTGAAACTTGTCATACGAACTAATGGGAAGTGCACCCAGGCAGGAAACATAAATTTTTGCTGATTGGAACGCCATCTTGGCGTCAGGCCGATAACTTTTCACCTTGCCCTCGTACGTATTTCTCAAGTTCATAGTTTAAAATTTTAGTGAACTCGTACAAGCTTTTAGTCGATTTGAATAATGCCCATGATTACTAAATAAAACGGTATAATATCCTCGCACAAATTAATATAAAATAGTTCAAAATTTCCAAAAGCATTTTAATTGAGTTACCTTCGCACTGAACAACATAATAAAAGTTGCCTAACGCGTTCGTGTAATCGTTTTTCCATTTTTAAAGTGGTGTGAATATTTTTCCGGATCCTATCAAACGCTCGCAGTTAATATATAAATAAACATATACGCTTTAAAGTATATGTATATTCCATTAGGGTATGGATTTTTTATGCGCGAGTGTTAGGTATGTATGTGCTTAAATACATATAATTTCGCTAGCTACGTATTTTTACTTGCTCCTGTAAGGCGTTTAAATTTCACTTCTGTGGTTTGTGGGGTAATGTGGGACGAAAATTTGCATCCTAGCTTCAAAATTAATGGTCTTTACTTAAGGCCAATCTTAAAAAATGCAATTTTCTCGAAAATGGCTCCAACGATTTCGATAAAAATTCAAATCTGAAACACAATTGGTATTTACCGTTAGACTGCGTTCTCACTTTTTCGTTAAAAATTCGAAAAACGGTACCTATTAACTGAATTGCGAAAATTAGCTAGTTCTAGGATATGACTAAGAAGATTTTATTCAAAATTTATATCTAAGTAACTTCAGACATATGTAAGGACAAGGCATTAAAATTTTTGACATATGCACAAACAAATTTTTTATATGTTTGACGATTTTACGAAAAACCTATTTAGTTGTTTCTTATCAATTTTTCCAAAATTTGAAATTTCACCAAATTACAAACGAACAACATAAATGGAGCAAGTACGTGCGACCCAGTTGGGCCGCTAAGCGATACCCTGTGTTTCGAAAATCAAAAATTCGGCTATCATATTATTTTCTCTCGGGAAGACAATTTTTTAATCGCCCTGTAAGAAAATAGAACTTAGCTCTAATGTATCAACTGCGGGCGTCTGAAAGGGTGCGAAAAGATCCGCACGCACACCACTTTAAAAGCAAAAAAAACGATGACAAGATCAAGGGAATCTATAGGACTTCTACCGGATATCAGTATCCGTATACATATCCACGGATAATCCGCCAAAATCAAATATCCGTATCGGCATGCTTTGTAAAATATCCGTTAAGTTGAAATCACAATCTTTGTTTTGTATTTTTATGCTAATAACATCCTAATAACAGAGTAAAAATTTAGTGTTTGTCTGTTACTTTGTTTTTTTCTTAGATTAGGAGATTGGGTAGTATATAGGTACAATGAAAAAGGTCTTAGTAACCGTAGGTCCGTTTTTTACCGTTACGACGTTATACCAGTGTTTTTTTTTTTATTAACATCTATTTTATGCTCGATCTTCGCCATATTTATAAAAATTTATATTTGTGAAGTGATGCAGAAGAATAAGGCAAGGCTAAAATAGCTAAAGTTTTTTCCAGTGCTGTGTGTAATGGAGTTCTGTGTGTAATGGATCAATACGCCATAAATTAGTGTCATAAAAATGAGACAACTTTGATTCAGTACAACAATAAGTCTGCTTTCTTATTACAAATGAGGGTTCTTATATACTAAATTTCCTTCACAGTATTTCCTATTCGATATCGATAATTCAGCATAAATTGTAGCAATTCTTTCTATTGCAGTGTATTATTGTTTGTTTCTCTTCGTTTTGTTTATGTTCGTAGTATAATGCACTGAGTGCAATGTGTCATTGCGTATGGTGTTCTGAGTGGTCAGCGTTATCGGTTTATTCAAGTACAGTGAGTGGTATATATTTAGGAAAACTTATATTTTATTAAATAGAAAGATTCAAGTGAGAACAATACTTTTACAAAACAAGGGTACACAAATTATTACGACTCTCCCAGACTACCGACTACCGCCGACGACCGCTCCGTTCCGATGTTAAAAGTCAACTCCCAGCTCGTTCGCCCATCCGTCAGCTTGCCTCACCATAGTGACCAGATGTTTAGCCTATTCAGCATTCCGTACCAGGCCCACGCTCGGGCGACCCACGACCACACAGCTCCGATTCCACATGCCGCCGCGAGGATTATTATCACCTTCCTATAGTTTGCCATTTCTCCAGTATCGCCATCGATACTATTTGTCTTCGCTTTTATTCGCAACTTTAACTGGGTCATCTGCACTACACCACCAGCAGTGCAATGCACCCCATTACGGTGGCGTGTGTGGGTTCTTAGTCACCCACTCGGTGCCGTTATGTGATCTTCCTGGAATGTGGCTACGCCAGGATGGTAAACGAGCTATATAATAGAATCGTCTCTGATTCCAGTAGTAAAAATGATATTCATGGCGCGTCGGCAGTCTGGAAAAGTTAATGGGATTGATATCTTAATATTATTTTACAATGCTATACTTATCTATCTATCTATCCTACATATATGTCGTGTATAATTCTTTATTTCTTTATCGAAATTTTTACTTCCACCTATAAGGGCAATTATTGGTTTCGTGAAAATTTCCGATTTCGAGATTTTAGAACTTAAACTTGACATTACTATTTTAGAGAACGAAAAAAAAGTAGGTCTCTCGGGTCCTATTGGTCCGTTGTGATTCCCCTTGCATTATGGTATCTTGGCTTACACTGTTGCTTGTTTTCAGGTTCCCGCTCGAACCAAGCGGTGTTGGTTAGTTCTTTCATTTTTCCTTTCACTACACCAACAGGGATATTTATTAGTGTTTGAATATGTTCTGTGCCCTCTCTTCGTTTCCTTCACCCGCTATTTCGTTCCCTTCTATATCACTATGTCAGGGATCCTAAGATCAGGGTTTGACGACGCCTCACTGTCCAGTTCTTGATTGTTGCCTGATTGCCCACAAAAATTGCAATCCAAGATAGATTTATTTTCTTTGTGGGGGTAGTCAATTCTGCTCTATCAATGGCGAAGATTTGAGCTTGAAAGACAGTGCATTCATTTGCGAATTGGTATGAGTCCTTATTTCTATTTTAGACTCATCAGTGTAGAACTGGATGTCTTGTTCATTTGTCAATATGTTGGACTCTCAGTCTTGTCTTTTGGGTATAAGGATGGAGCAATTCTTATTGAAATCTTGATGTGGAATAACGTAATCTCAGTGCTAGGTGTATATTTTTATTTTTGGTTGTTGGTATGTTATATGCACGCTTTTGTTTGTGAGTTTTTGTATGTAAGGGAAATGGATGCTGTATAGGTAAATTCAGTAGGTGCGTTCTATGTGTACATCGGTACACGTACATATTTAACCCTCTATTCACCGATTTCCACACAGGAAAACTATAGCACAAAAGCACCCAGTCACAAAAAAACCCCGTAAAAACTAACAAACTAAAAGCCCACAAACAAAAAGTACACACAAGAAATTGCATCCAAAAAATTGGTCAAGTGCGAGTGGGCGTTACGTGGTTAGAGTACTGCTACTTATTTTTTTTAAAAATATTAGCTTACTCATAGGGAGCAACCTCTTGAAAAGACAGACAGAAACAGAAAGAAAAATTGGTGTAGTGGGTTGAAACTTAGGTGGTATTGGGTCTCATGAATAAAGCAAAGCTCGTGCTTGAATTAAAAAGTAAAAGCAGAAGGTAGTAGCTTCATTTTAAATAACCTTTTGCTACATAGTAAATGCTTCAGCTTTGAAGCTTTTACTATGTTTTTATTTCATTAATTTTCGGAAGTCTTTATGTTTCGGTTCAGGGTATCTTCGAATCCACAAAGGAAGACCTCACTTAAGACTCACCGTGGCTCAGTCATTAAGTATAGGAATCAATGATCGAAAGGCTCAGGTTCGAGTCACAGCACGAGCGGCTGCGAGAAGCTGGGCCAGGCTTTGCATGGGCTGCTAGCGTTAATGGCGTACGAGGTTTTCGCCAGAAAATTCGTATAACTGTACTTTACTTATAAACTGGTTCTTAAAAATTTGTCATTTCTGGGTTATGGTTCAATCGATTTTGGTCGAAATTAATATCTAAATAATATTTGACATATATAAGATTTATGGTACGAGTATACCAAGTTTTGGAATATCTTAATTTTTTTTTTATTTTAACGTATTTTCTTTCTTTCCTTTCTTTTAAAAAAAAATAAGGATTTCTTTTCAATTTGAAATCAGTGCGACCCAGTCGTGTGCCTTATTTCTGGTAGTATATTGATGTTCCCAAAAGAAGAAGAAAAGGTTTTTTTTATGCTTGCTCCATATTTTCTGAAACGAGTATACTTGCGAGCAGTTCCGAAAAAGAGGGGAGTGAAATATTTTCCCTCGATTTTATGCATTCCACTCTTTTTTTCTATCAAAATTTTCATGTTCTCAAATGCGACAATTTTGTTCGTTTACGTAGCCATTCAGTTGAAAGTGAGTCTTATCGCTGAAGATGATGTTACTCGAAAAATGGCGCTTCTCTAACACCCAATCAACGAAGTCACGAAGGTGTTTATGGTCTGCTGACTTAAATTTCTGAGTCAATTGGATCTTGTAGGCATGCAGATGCAGATCTTTTGTTAAAATGCGCTGCATGGAGTCGTAGAAAAGTTTTAATTGTTGGGAACGATGGGAAATGGATTTTGATGGATTGTCACTAGCACAGTCACTCAATGCGGCGATATTTTTCGCGTGACCGGCTACTACGATGACGCACTGGTCTTTGCACATACAACACTGATCGTTCAATCCAATTTTTCCATTAATTACTTACAATTTCAGAGATGGGTTTTAACAATTAAAATGCATTGTTCTCTCGTATATCGCAAATGTTAATGCTTAGTATTCACAGATGTCAAATATCAATCTTTGACAGATTGAGCGAAATACGAGCAAGTCATAATTATCAAATTTCAGTAGTTCACAGATAACCGTATTGCATATTTAGACACAAACTGCTGCTATGTATTGCAGCTCAGCGACACCAGTGCTATTGCGTTATGTGAACTGAAAGCAAATAATTATTACCAGCGTTCCCACTTTCCCTGCTCTCGTAGTGTTTCACTACGCTTTCTTGGTTTTCCATCTATTTCACTATGTCGTTACGAACATTTTTAAATCACTACTATTTTTCGGGAAAGACAAATTGATGTCAAAATCAAAAGAATTGAATAGAGTTGCACAAGTTTAAAAGTGGGCAAATGCATTCTTTTCGTTATGGTATAGACGTCATAAGAAATATGAATTTAATTTCCCTACGCTTTTAAGAAATATGAAGCGGGAACGCTGAGCATCACTGCTATCCATCAACTCAACTTTCCTGCCAGAGCACACACGCACATATCTCTTCAAACAGGTAGAACACAAAAAAACGGAGCAGAAGAAAACACGAACAGAATCATCCGTTCTGTTCATCCGTCAACCGATAGGTACTGATCTTAAAGAGAGCAAATAGACAGTGAAAGCAGGAAAAGAAAGAAAACACAAATTATCATCACCACTGAGTGTAGATTCGTAATTTTTTAAAGTATATTTTTGATATTGTTCATCTTCCAGATAACGTACAAATATGATTTCGGTCTTGAAATTTGGTTGCTTAAAAGCTCTAAAAGTCAAAGTTATTAAAATCAACAGAGCCGTAGTTGAAGCTATTTACGTTTCTAAGTTCTATTATTTCATTTCATTGTCTTTTGAACTCAAAGCCCAATAAGGTGCTTTATAGAAACCTGCTCCAAGAAACTTCTTAATCAATAAACAAAAAATCATTAAAATCCGTTCAGCCGTTTTCAGTGTAGCCGGCAACAAAATTATAACTTAGTTTTATAATAGTAGGTGGCAATGCGCTGATTCTAGAAAATTTATAGTTTCGTTATTTTCACTCGTTAGGTTTTGAGAAAATCCTGAACAAGGCAATTCTCTCATCTCATCTCTGAAACTACCGAACCGAAAATTTTGAAAAATGCATGCGCATTTATTACCTTTCAAAGTAAACCGGAAAATATATATTCTTTTTGTATGTGTATATGTACATTTATGTGTCCTGTGTTTATGTATATCGGTTTTCGAAATTCTTATGAAAACATGAAAGGTAGACAAAATGGCGCCGGCCGTCGTTTTTTTTTTTTTTCTGAACAGTCGCGTACTTATCCTAACTACTGTCCATAAAATGAATTGTTTGACACATTTTTCATGAAAATCGGCTTAGACGTTTAGGGTAAAAAATGACACGTGCATACAAGATTACAAAACCACAATGCTCTCACGTAATATATGTACATAAGCGCTTTTTTTTTAGCTTCATCATAGTTCGGTGAACACAGTAACAAGGATCAGTTTATTATTATTTGTTGGATAATAATAAGTTTTTCACGGTACCACCTCATCCGATAGTAAATCGGAAAACTGCCCTTCGAAAACGGGATAAATTCGACAATGCTTTGTTACATAACTTCTCCGTGTGTGCCACTCAACGTTTCAATTGACTTCGTGTTTGACTTTCACATTTGATTTTAATGAAAAAATGTTATTTTATTTCTTTCAGAATCATAAAAGTAGTAGTAATATTAGTTTAAATAAAAAAATAAAGAAGACAGCTTTAAAAACAATGGCCAGCGACTCAGATTCTGAGGTAGAAACTCTACAAGAAATGGATAATGATGAAGATGACAATTCATCAAGTGAAAGTGAAATTGTTATAACGCGAAAGAAGCGTGTTTTCCAAGAGGAAAAAAAAGATAGTAGTGCTAGTTCAGACTCGGAGGCGAACCATAAAAATAAACTTGGTTCGGCAGCACGCAAGAAACGAAAAGTTTTAAGTAAAGCAAATTCCAGCAGTGATGATGAAAGCAATGCTGACGGAAGTGGCGACGACGATGATGACAAAAACAAAAAAAGGAAGAAAATTCGTAAGTTAATCAATGAAAAGAATTTAGAAGATGGCACAAAGAGAGCTACAAAGGAGGAGGAAGAACGTAAGAAGCGCATCGAAGAGCGACAAAAAATGGTAAGTTAAATATTTTATACACCACATTTCACCGGCAAAGAGACACCACAATCCGATAACTTAATCCGATCTATTTCCTTTTAATCCTAATTAATTTTAGTACAACCAGATTTATGTGAAACCAGAAAACATTGAAGTTGACGAGCTTATTCTTGATTTCGATGAGGGTACAAAGAAACCGCTTCTTAAAGTGGACAATGGTTTGATGAAGAAACTGAAACCGCATCAGGTGAACGGTGTAAAGTTCATGTGGGATGCCTGCTTCGAAACTATCAAAGATTGCCAAGAGAAACCAGGTTCTGGATGTATATTGGCCCATTGTATGGGTCTGGGTAAAACTATGCAAATTGTCACCCTTGCTCACACGTTGCTAACAAACTATGAAGTTACTCACATAGAGCGTGTCCTCATAATTTCCCCGCTAAGCACACTGAACAATTGGGCGAGAGAATTCCATCATTGGATAAGCTTTGCCAAGAAAAAGGATATCGAAGTATATGATATGTCTAAATACAAGGATAAGAATACTAGGGTATTCAAATTAGAGGAATGGTTCACAGAGGGGGGTGTGTGTATCGTAGGATACGATATGTATCGAATTTTATCCAATGAAAAAACGAAGGGTCTGCGAAAAAAGCAAAAAGAGTCTCTGCAAAAGAGTCTGGTTGATCCGGGACCAGATGTTGTCGTTTGTGACGAAGGCCACTTGCTGAAAAACGAAAAGACCAGCTTGAGTCAAGCTGTCACAAAGATGCGCACAAAACGTCGAATAGTTTTGACTGGTACTCCGTTGCAAAATAACTTGAAAGAGTGTAAGTTGATTCCGCGTATGTAAAACCAAAAAACTCAAAATTATTCTCACTTTATTTTGCAGACTATTGTATGATTCAATTTATAAAACCAAATCTGTTGGGTACATACAAGGAGTACTTGAACCGCTTCGTCAATCCCATAACTAATGGTCAGTACACTGATTCGACGGCTCGAGACATCCGTTTAATGAAGCATCGTTCTCACATACTACACAAAATGTTGGAAGCTTGCATACAGCGACGAGACTATTCAGTATTGGCCCCGTATTTACCACCGAAAAACGAATACGTTGTATTTGTCACACTGTCTGAGATGCAGAAAAAATTGTACGGACACTATATGACGACACAGCGGGAGGTGATCGGCGAGGCCAGCGGTAATCCGGGAAAAGGAGCGAAATTATTTCAAGATTTTCAAGATTTGCGTCGGATTTGGACACATCCGATGAATTTGAGAGTAAATAGTGACACTGTGATCAGAAAGAAGGTTCATACTACTGTTGTCTTAAATGAGTATTGTATTTAACAATGCGTGTTGTTTATTTGTTATAGCTTGCACAATATGACTCTGAGGAATCAATAAAGGACTTCCTCGATGATAATAGTGATGAATCGTCTACAACAGATTCAGATAATTCATCAATGGCTGAAGCTGAGGCAAGTGAAACAAAGGAAGTGACAACTCGTAATTCTCGTGCGCAAAGGGATGCGTCGGATAATGGTAATATTTTCATTTAAATAATTTTTTTTTCTCTATTTTATTTGTTATTGCTTAGTGAATTTTGAATAACATTGCATTACTGAGTGTACTCAATGTAAGAATTTAAGTAATGGGTATTTGTTGTCGTCTCGAAATTGCGGACTTCCATTCGAATATTCCCCTGGCTGAAGCACTCCATAAACTAGATTCTTACTTACATATTTGTTCTGTCACCCATCGTGGGGCCTAGGACATTGCTTTGGAAAACCACTTCTTCTACCGTATTGGATAAGACGATTCCACTGGTTATGAAGGGCTGCAGTTTAGGAGTGACTGCGGCAGTACTAAGTACTACAACCAGACAGCAGTACTGAGCCTAAATTAAAACGGAACAGTAACAGCCTAGATTTTGTACTGAAAATATTGCTTTTCAAGATTTTTGCCAGCAATTCGAACACAGCTTTTTCTTTCTCGGTTCTGCTGGTCACTGGTGGAAGATAGCGGTCTTCCGAGACAAAACTTCCTAGTTAAAAGAAGTTGTCAACTTTCTCTACCTTCTGTCCGGCAATGGTTATTTGAGCTGTGAAATTTGAAAGGTTGACTGCGTTCCCAGCCCCACTTTGCTTGCTTCGACCCATTTTCTGTGCATGTTCATTATTCTGTGCGAAAGTAAACAAATGTCATCAGCGTAGTCTAGATGTTTTAGGTAAGACACCATTGTCCATTGTATTCCCTTGCTCCCGCTCGTCACGGCTGCACGCAGAACGTCACTGGTCACCATCAAAATAACACTGCTGACAGTACGCAATCTTGTCGCAGCCCGCTTTGGACTTAAGTCTTCTAACCGTTTACGGTGGTGTAATGCACGACACTGAGCACCTTCGTAGGTAGTCTTTATAATGGCTTTAAGTTTCTCGGAGAAAGCT